>CM065133.1:9335000-9990000 GCA_033026305.1 Cirrhinus molitorella | reverse complement strand
TTTTTTTATATATATATATATATATATATATATATATATATATATATTAGTGGTGTCAATCGATTTAAAAAAAATAACTAATTAATCGCACATTTTACCTGAAATTAATCAATTAATCGATTAATTCTACCTGACATTAAAGTTTTTAATTATACTTTTATATTGCAATAATTTCACTTTAATGCTTCAAATTAATGTAGAAACAACATAAAGAACATATATTTTTAATATTTGTTTAACGCCATCTTGTTTTAGGACTGAAGGCAAATATCACTGATTGATTTTCCCCCCCTAATACTTAACCATTGAAAAAAAAAAAAATAATATATATATATATATATATATATATATATATAATCATTCAACATTACAGTATCATTAAGAGCTATCACTTTAACATTTATTAGACTTTAAAAAAAATAACTAATAATAATAATTTAAGTGAACTTGAAACAAGCCTAATAGCCTAATACAGCGCGCGTCGGCACATTTGCGCGTGAACTTCAAGAGTGCACGCTACAAGCAGAGTATATAGGCTGACAGGACAATTAAATTCGTTTTTACCGACATATGGCCTGACAGCATCTCATCTGACCGCAGTTCACTAACGTTTTACTTAAGCTCCCCGTCACCGGTACCGCTTCCGCGGTCGTTTGACTCGCGTCTGGTGCTGAAGTAAAGTTGGAGCGCGCATCTGAAAAGTCTCCTGTTTGATGTGTTCGTAAAGACGCTCTGCGCATTTAAATAAAAGCATTTCATAAGCAGTTGTGAGTGGGGTGGCCCCGACCATGCGTTAATTGCGTTAAATATTTTGAACGCGTCAAAATGAAAAAATTAATCTCCTGCGTTAACGCGCTAATTTTGACACCACTAATATATATATATATATATATATATATATATACAGGTCCTTCTCAAAAAATTAGCATATTGTGATAAAGTTCATTATTTTCTGTAATGTACTGATAAACATTAGACTTTCATATATTTTAGATTCATTACACACAACTCGAAGTAGTTCAAGCCTTTTATTGTTTTAATATTGATGATTTTGGCATACAGCTCATGAAAACCCAAAATTCCTATCTCAAAAAATTAGCATATCATGAAAAGGTTCTCTAAACGAACTATTAACCTAATCATCTGAATCAACTAATTAACTCTAAACACCTGCAAAAGATTCCTGAGGCTTTTAAAAACTCCCAGCCTGGTTCATTACTCAAAACCGCAATCATGGGTAAGACTGCCGACCTGACTGCTGTCCAGAAGGCCATCACTGACACCCTCAAGCAAGAGGTCTGTGGGAAGGAAAAAGTGTGGCTGAAAACGCTGCACAACGAGAAGAGGTGACCGGACCTTGAGGAAGATTGTGGAGAAGGACCGATTCCAGACCTTGGGGGACCTGCGGAAGCAGTGGACTGAGTCTGGAGTAGAAACATCCAGAGCCACCGTGTACAGGCGTGTGCAGGAAATGGGCTACAGTTGCCGCATTCCCCAGGTCAAGCCACTTTTGAACCAGAAACAGCGGCAGAAGCGCCTGACCTGGGCTACAGAGAAGCAGCACTGGACTGTTGCTCAGTGGTCCAAAGTACTTTTTTCGGATGAAAGCAAATTTTGCATGTCATTCGGAAATCAAGGTGCCAGAGTCTGGAGGAAGACTGGGGAGAGGGAAATGCCAAAATGCCTGAAGTCCAGTGTCAAGTACCCACAGTCAGTGATGGTCTGGGGTGCCATGTCAGCTGCTGGTGTTGGTCCACTGTGTTTTATCAAGGGCAGGGTCAATGCAGCTAGCTATCAGGAGATTTTGGAGCACTTCATGCTTCCATCTGCTGAAAAGCTTTATGGAGATGAAGATTTCATTTTTCAGCACGACCTGGCACCTGCTCACAGTGCCAAAACCACTGGTAAATGGTTTACTGACCATGGTATTACTGTGCTCAATTGGCCTGCCAACTCTCCTGACCTGAACCCCATAGAGAATCTGTGGGATATTGTGAAGAGAAAGTTGAGAGACGCAAGACCCAACACTCTGGATGAGCTTAAGGCCGCTATCGAAGCATCCTGGGCGTCCATAACACCTCAGCAGTGCCACAGGCTGATTGCCTCCATGCCACACCGCATTGAAGCAGTCATTTCTGCAAAAGGATTCCCGACCAAGTATTGAGTGCATAACTGAACATAATTATTTGAAGGTTGACTTTTTTTGTATTAAAAACACTTCTCTTTTATTGGTCGGATGAAATATGCTAATTTTTTGAGATAGGAATTTTGGGTTTTCATGAGCTGTATGCCAAAATCATCAATATTAAAACAAAAAAAAAGGCTTGAACTACTTCAGTTGTGTGTAATGAATCTAAAATATATGAAAGTCTAATGTTTATCAGTACATTACAGAAAATAATGAACTTTATCACAATATGCTAATTTTTTGAGAAGGACCTGTATATATATATATATATATTTTTTTTTTTTACATTTTTTTATGTCAAATTATTTGGCGTATATAAACCATAAAACATTACACAGTTTGTACATTTGAGTTGATGGAATTGCCAGTGTTATCATTATCTAAAACTAAACATTATTTAAAAAAAAAAAAAAAAAAAAAAAAAAGATAAATAAAGCTAAAATAAAATAAAGTCAAATAATAAAGCTAAAATAAAATTTAATTAAATAAAATTCAAATAAAAAAAAAAGATGTTGAAGTAACTGAAATAAGTTGAAGTACTACAATAACTAAAATTAATAAAATGAATGCAATTGCCAATGTTATCATCATTATCTAAAACTAAACAGTTTTTTTAATGGTAAATAAAGCTAAAATAAACTAAAGTAAAGTAATGATAAAATAAAATAAAATAAAAAACTTATAAAAAGAAGTAATGCCATTGCCAGTGCTATCATTATCTAAAATGAAACATTTAAAAAAAAGGTCAATAAAGCTAAAATAAAATAAAACACTTAAAAAGAAATACTAAATGAAGTAAAGTAATTAAAATAAAATAAAGCTAAAATAAAATAAAAACCTAACCTTAACCTAAAATTTAATAAAATAAAAAAAAAACGTAAAAAGAAGTAACTGAAAATAAGTTGAAGTACTACAATAACTATTAATCAAATAAATGCATTTGCCTATGTTATCTTTATCTAAAACTATTTTTTTTTAATAAAGTTAAATAAACTAAAGTGAAATAATTAAATAAACTAAGGCTAAAATAAAATAAAAAAAAACTTGAATGAATAAAATGAATGCAATTGCCAGTGTTATCATTATCTAAATATAAACAGTTAAAAAAGGTAAATAAAGCTAAAATAAAATAAAAATGAAACACTTAAAAAGAAGTACTATAATAACTCAAATTAATAATGAATGCATTTGTCAATGTAATCATCTAAAACTAAACTATTTAAAAATGATAAAGTAAAATAAACTGTTTTACGTTTTTAAATCCTTTAAATGTCACATTATTTAGTGTGAATAAACCACAAAACAGAAAACAGTTTCTGCATTTGAGTCCCTTCTAAATTGCAAATATTTAGCAAAATGCTATAGTTAAATACATGAGTTGAAAGTACAACTAAAACTTTAACTAAAACTAATCAAAATTGAGTAACGCTTTGAAGTAAGGTTCCACAAGCTAGTGATAGAGGCCTTCTTTTTTGCTTTTTTGTTAGAGAGAAGCTAGTGTTAGTATGTTTTTTTGTTTTAAGAAAACAAGCAATAAGTAAATGAATATAAGTCTAAAAGGTATTTTTGGTTCAAATAAAGATGGAAAAGATGTGTTTTAGTCGATTCTTGAAGATGGCTAAGGACTTTCAAAATCATATATAAACATATATAAAGATATAACTAATACTAACAAATACTTAAAAAAAATAATAAAAACAAGATAATAACAAAACTTAAAATTTACATAAGAACAAACTATAAAAATTTAAGCTGAAAATATTATACTCAAATATTATATTTATTCTAGTTGAAGTTTAATGATGTTTGTGGCAGGTAAAAAAATGGGCCTGATGAAATTTATCAATCATATTTATTTAGTTTCAGTGTGATTGGCTTTTTCCTTTTTCACAAGAAAAGCTGCACTTAAAATTCTGCAGCTTTTACCTTGACAAGCTACCTTTTTAAAGTAGATTTTCAAACACTGGTTGTAATATATACATTTCTAATTTTCCCTAAGTTTGTAATATGTGGACTTGTAATATGTGGAATTCTAGATAAGGTTTCCGCAGCTCAGTTTCATGTTAAATCGATAGAAATGTTCCTTTCCTGAACACTCTTGCAAAAGAATTCCTCACAACCCCACTGGAAACACCACACCCTCTCTTATTCTCGCTCTTTGTGAAATTTGTGAGTTTCTTTTATCACCGTTGGCTTTATGATCTCGACTATAATTGATTGCTCCCTGTGAGTCTGCCCAAAATCACTCCGAGGACATAAACAACTAATAAAGTAAAACATGTGCTTGCCTCTCCTCCTACTTAAACCGCACCAAATACTGCCATGTCATGTGACTATATGGACACCGGCCAGGGAACAGCACAAACACACACACACACACACACACACATGCACATGCCTGCAACACACAAACACTGCAGCTGTGCGCAAATAAAAACACTTGTGAGTACTCAAGAACAGAACCAAATGTTCTGTCTCAGCCTCCTCATTCTCATGCTTTTTCCAGCCATCTCTCTTCCTTAAGCACACACACACACAGTGCCAGGAGGACCATGCTGTTTTCATTAGTACCCTGTGTGTTTTATTGCCCAAATCGCTCTGCTGTGGTCAGGAACCTGATCCAAGCCCCAAACAGAAACCATAGCAACCCATTTTTGTGGGAATTCTTTTGCATGCCCCCTATACACTCTCTCTCTCTCTCACACACACACACACACACACACTCCTACACAACACACAAACTCAATCATCGGAGTGACTTCATATATTTTCACTGACCTTAAAAACGTATTGTCAGGCAAATGGCCACAATGACGAACCACGTTTTAGGTGCCCAAACACAGAACACACAAACTCACTCTTACATCATCCATTTTCATATGCAAAGGCAAATGCGCTGATAGGATACTGATCCTGCACTGTTGGAAATACATTTTGTCCCTTATTACTATGTTAAGTGATACTGTTGCTGTAAATAGTCTTATGCCATGTTCCAGATGAAGAGGAATACTTGTTTCCCCCTCTTCCAACCTCAAAGTGTTTCAGACTCAAAGTCAGAACTTGGAATTCTGCCGCCTCTGCTTGAAAATTACCAACAGAATGTTGCCTCAGTTGCATTTATAAATGAAATAATGTCATATGGTACTTCCTGCAGAATTGAACCCTCTTGGTTATTTGATAACTTGGTTATTTTCTAGTGGGAAGAATTCTGAGTTGTCTGGAACATAGGCTAGAAACATATTTTACATGGTGAATAAAGCTGCAATAAAATAAAATAAAATAACTGAAATTAATCAAATGAATGGAATTGCCAGTGTTATCATTATCTAAAACTAAACTATTTATTTTAAAAAAAGGTAAATAAAGCTAAAATTAAATTAAATAAAGCTTTGGCAAGTAACCAAAATAAGTTGAAGTACTACATACATTTTTTTTTTTTTAATGTATAATTAAACTGCCAGTCATTATCTACAATTATGGTAAATAAAGCTGCAATAAAATAAATAATAAAATAAAATAAAATATACTTAATAAAATAATAATAAAATTAATAAAAATAATGCAATTGCCAGTGTTATTATTATCTAAAACTAAACATTTTTGAAAATGTAAATAAAGTTCAAATAAAATTAAATAAAATAACACTTAAGTTGAAATACTAAAATAACTCAAATTAATACAATTGGCAGCTAAAACAAAATAATAAAATAAAATAAAATAAAATAAAATAAAAGCTGTTGCCTTGGCAAGTAACTGAAATAAGTAAAGTACTAAATAAAGTAATAAGTAACTGAAATAATAAGTACTAAAATTACTAAAATAATGCAACTGCCAGTGTTATCATTATCTAAAACTAAACATAAAAAGGTCAATAAAGCTAAAATATAATAAAAGTAAAAAAATAATAGATAAAAAAAAATGTAAAAAGATGTTGCCTTGGCAAGTTAATAAAATAAGTTGAAGTACTAAAATAACTACATAAAAATAAAAAATAAAAATAACTAAACTAAACTTTAAATAAAATGAAATATAATAAAATAAACACATTAAAATAGTTTGCCTTGGTAAGTTATCATTATCTAAAATATATTTTTAAAGGTAAATTAAATTAAATTAAATTAAATTAAATTAAATTAAAAATTAAATTAAATTAAATTAAATTAAATTAAATTAAATTAATGCAACTGCCAGCTAAAAATAATAAAATAAAATAAAATAAAATAAAATAAAAAACACTTACAAAGAAATTGCTTTAGCAAGTAACTGAAATAAACTGTAACTACTAAAGTACTAAAATAACTCAAATTAATACAATTAATGTCATTGTTATTGCCATTAAACCATTTTTAAAAATGGTAAATAAAGTTAAAATAAAAAAAATATGTATAAAATAAAATGGATGAAAAAAGATGTTGCCTTGGAAAGTAAAATTGAAATGCATTTAAATAAAACTGAAAACTGAAATAAGTTGAAGCACTAAAATAACTCAAATTAAACTGAAAATCGAAATAATTACAGCTAAATAGAAATATTAAAAAAGAAACTAACAAAAATTATGACAAAATTAATAAAACAAACAAAAATTCAAAGTGAATGACAACTGAATATATAAAAACAAGCTAATTCAAAATTCAAAAAAAAAAAATTTATTTCATTTTAATAATTTTAATAATTGTGCAAACAGACATGACTTGCTTGGTCAATGCACTTTAAGCACACTGATTTGTACATATTTAAAACTTTTAAAAAGTAATTTTTGCAACAAAAAGAAAAATATCAAAATTATGTTCACTCACACTGAGATAAAAGACTGTTCTTCTAGAAAAATCATTTTTATTATTTGTTTGCCACTTTGTTTTTATCACAGGACCGGCTGTGTCATGCAATTGAGTTATTGCTACTCAAAATAGTCCTATATGAAATTAACATAATATTATAGCTTTTTAGCCAGTGTTCAAGTCACAAATCTAGAGGAAACCTGTCAAAGTGCAATGAAGCCAGGCTCATAACAGAAACCACCAATAATGCATTGACAAACATCAAGATTTTGTATGTATGTAGTTTAGTAACGGTAAGACACTGTAGAATAACAGCTAAAGCTATGTTAATATAGTTGCGTGAATTATGTTTTGGCCCTAAAACTTTCCACATTTAAAACACAGTGTGGTGGTACACTCTGTTTGGCAGTGATTTATAGATTGGCCTTTTTATATCAGATAAGAGACTGCAGCGCTTGCTAGTTTATTAATTCATTTTACTTATTGTATTTAATCACCCCTAAAGTGCCTCCAATCACTCTTTGTGCAAAACCAGCGATGTTTTTCATGATTTTCTCTGTTCAGAAAGTCTAGCTGTGATATATAATGAAGGGCGCATAATGAAGATCCTTTCCAGGCACTCTCGTCTCTCTCTGGAGAAGGACGCCTTTCTCTGCACTAATGTTCCCGTTTGAAGTCTGCATTTAATAGCAGGGGTCTTTTTGTCATGATTATAGATGTGTGCCATTTGCGCTCAGCCTGAGAAATGGCTTGTGGTGGTGTGTGACGTCCATGTGTGTGTGCGGTCTGGGTAAGAAAGATTTTTTAATTTGTCATGACTACTTTCATTACTCAGGTTATATGCAATGGGCGGCTGATTTATTTTGGAAAAAGTAATAAGCTTGAGTCTGTAATAGCCAAAAAGCTTTAAACCAAGTGTGTGTGACTGTGTTTCGTCAACACATTCACACAGTTACACACAAACACTATCATAATGTATGTTTTCTCTACAGCTCTCTACTGTACCTGGAAAAGTAAAACATCTCACATGATCAAGCGTATTACTCACCGTGATCAATCTCACACTGTTTTTGCATCGAACTTTGTGTAGAATTTTCCAGAACGCTTCAATTATGAGTGAAGCTCTAGTCTGAAAGTGATAGTTTAGCCAAAAAGGGCAATTCTGTGATCATTTACTCATCCTCATGTCATCCCAAAACCTGTCTGAATGACCTTCTTTAGTGGAAAACAATATCAGAAATATTGAAGTACATACTGGCCTTTTTTCATGTAATAGGTGAATGAGAATCCAAGCTGTCGCACTGCAAAATGACAAAAAAAATGACATGACATGAACTATTTCTTTAACAGTCCATATATGGTGTGTATGTGTACCCAAAAGGTCACATGTGACATGAAAGAGTGAACAAGCATGAGTGGGAGAGTAATGAGCCATGTGTTGTGTTGTAAAGGTAGGGAGAGTAATGGAAGAAAAGGAGGGGAATTGCGAGTCTGCTGTATAGAGCTCTTTGTTTTGAAGATCTAGAGACACCTGGCTGAGGCTGAACACAAATTTATGGAATAGAAATCATCTACAGGTGCACACACCACATACCAGTGCTAGAAATTAGCTTTTTGTCTATTAAGGGGAATTTAACCCTAGAAATTAATTTTCTGTGGCATTTCTTACCTTTATGAGGGCATATTTTTTCATTTTAGGTCAAATACTGAATACACACAGCATCTAAATGAGCAATATCACACTCGTAGACATGATCAATATTTAGTTTGGACCATTTTAACAATGTCCTTACTACATTTCTGGGTCTTGAATGTGTCAGTTGCTTTACTGTCTATGCAGGGTCAGAAAGCTCTTGGATTTCATCAAAAATATTCTAATTTGTGTTCAGAAGATGAACAAAAGTCTTACAGGTATGGAACAACATGAGGGTGAGTAATTAATAACAGAATTTTCCTTTTTTGGATGAACAATCCCATTAAAAACATGTGTGCTGCTTAATATTTTGTAGAAACCATGATACATTCTTTTTTCAAGGTTCTTTGATAAATAAATGAATAGTTCAAAGCACTGATTTCAACTAGAAACCTTTGTAACATTATAAATGTCTTTACTGTCACTAAATAAAATAAAATAAAAACCTTTTCAGCCTGGGGGCATTTTTGCCTCCCACATTTTACATTTCTAAGACATTTTTGTCACTTTCTGTGACATTTGTGCCCTAAGCCCAGGTTAAATCTCTACCCTGCCACATAGCAGAGGTCATAGATCACATTAAAGGCGTAGTTCACAAGAATGATTGCAATTCTGTCATTAAAGGATTAGTTCACTTTCAGAACAAAAATTTACAGATAATGTACTCACCCCATTGTCATCCAAGATCACGACTTTCTTTCTTCAGTCATAAAAAGGAAATTATGTTTTTTGAAGAAAACATTTCAGGATTTTTCTCCATATAATGGATATGTATGGTGCCCCCAAGTTTTAACTTCCAAAATGCAGTTTAAATGCAGCTTCAAAAGGCTCTAAACGATCCCAGCCAAGAAGGGTCATACCTAGTGAAACAATCAGTCATTTTTGAAACAAATTGACAATTCATAAACTTTTTAACCTCAAATGCTCGTCTTGTCTCTGTGATGCGTATGCGTAGTCTGTGTGATCCGGGTTAATACAGTTAGGGTATGTCGAAAAACTCCCATCTAGTTTTCTTCCCCAACTTCAAAATAGCCCCTATCACTGCAGAAATACCAACCCAGTGTTTACAAAGTGAACATACAAAGACGATCAAACACCCTTTACAAAAAAAAGGTAAAACAGCGTTGTAGGACAATTTTGAAGCTGAAGGCGAAAAACTAGATGGGAGTTTTTTGACATACCCTAACTGTATTGACCCGGATCACACAGACTACGCATGCGTATCACAGAGACGAGTTTCATTTAACATTTGAGGTTAAAAAGAATATAAATTGTCAATTTGTTTAGAAAATATCTGATCATTTCACTAAATAAGAACCTTTTTCATTGACTTTGATCATTTAGAGCCCTGTGAAGCTGGATTTAAATTGCATGTTGGAAGTTCAAACTTGGGGGCACTATACATATCCATTATATGGAGAGAAATTCTGAAATGTTTTCCTCAAAAAACATAATTTATTTACGACTGAAGAAAAAAAGACATTAATATCTTGGATGACAAGGGGGTGAGTACATTATATGAACATTTTTGTTCTAATCCTTTAACTCACCATTAGGTTGTTACAAACTGGTATAATTTTCTTTGTTGTAAATCCACAATTTAAGATGACTACTTTTATGATGCTTTTGTTTCCTTTTTTTAGCTACAAGTAATTTGGTTACAATAGTCCTTCTATAGTCATTCTACAGAATTGGTGCAAACTGCTGTCCCACAACCAAAAAAACACATTTAAAAAGTATTTAAGTATTTACCATCTTAGATTTTTTTACTAAGATCCTTGAAAGCCACACTAATATTTAAAATATCAGTAAGCTTAAAGGGTTACTCCACCCCAAAATGAACATTTTGTCATTAATCACTTACCCCATGTCGTTCCAAACCCGTAAAAGGTTTGATTATCTTCGGAATCCGGTAGCTTTTTGACTGTCCCATTGACTGCCAAGTAAATTAAACTGTCAAGGCCCAGAAACATATGAAAGACGTTGTCAAAATAGTCTTCTTCTTTTACATTTATGATCAGGAAACATTCCTGTGTCCCTCTCTCTCATAGCTACATGTTGAGTACGCTGTAAAAAAAAAAAATTTGTTACCTGGCTGCCTTAAAATTTTAAGTTCAGTCAACTCAAATAAGTTTAGTCAACTTGAAATGTACGTTTCACTAAGTGACAACTTAGATATTTGAGTTGTTTCAACTTAAAATTTTAAGGCAGCCGAGTAACAAACACAGCTGTTAAGTTTAACAAACAATTTTTTGATTTAGTCAACATGAATATCTAAGTTGTCACTTAGTAACGTAACATTTTAAGTTGACTAAACTTATTTGAGTTGACTGAACTTAAAATATTAAGACAGCAGTTTAACACATAATTTTAAGTTGACTCAAAAAATTGTGTTTTTTGCTTTTGATGCTGTGTGATAGGCCTATCATTTTGAGGTAAATGTGTTTAAAAGTCTGAAAAGATGTGTGTAACTTTAAAGAATGTCACTACCAAACTACTTTTTCCTGCAATTAAGCACTTTTTTTGTATGTTATTTGTTCTGGTTTGTAAGGTCATGACAGAATGGTAATTTTTGGATGAACTGTTTCTTTAATGTCAAATGTAGTAGCAAGATGTCCATAAATTCCACAAAACAGCACATTTTCAGTGTCCTCTTGTGTTTATTCTGTCAGTGACACTCATCAGATAGATTTGAAACAGTGAACCATCAAAAACTCTTAACAGTGACCTAATTTCCATCTGCAAACCTCTCAGCATGGATCATGACCAGCAGAGCTCAACTGCAGACTTTAGTACAGTATAGAGCTATAAACTACAGAAATACCCAAAATCTCTCTCTTTCTCATGAAGCAACAGCAGCAGAATTTCCCCAGAAAGCAAAGGCTATAAACCACAAACGCTGGATGAAGAAACCATATGGCTAATGAAACGAAATTCCACTTGACAAGCAGATGGAGTGATTTGTTACAGTAATTTTTTGGTGGTATTAAAATTCATAAGCATCAAGAAATATGGCATGTGGGAAGAAAACTTGCATATATGAGCATCACATTTTACCCAAATAACAGCCACTCTGTCCCAGTAATTTTTCAAACCCAAGCCATACCCTGTTATTTCTTCCCAGGTCAAACTCATAAGCCGAAAGCGATTTGCCAGATAGGAGGAAAAGAAAATCATCAAGGCCACCAAACATAATCACATTAGCACAAAGCTGACAGCCTGAGGCCTTTTTCTACCACTGGAAACTACCAAACCTGATGTTTCTCCGAGGTCACAGCTGGAGTTTGGGAGGTTTCAGAGGGGCCAGCATTGTTTGAGTATGCGAATATGACAAACAAAATGAATGATTTTTAATTATAGATATTGTTATGAATGTAGTTATGGCTAATACCTCCCTCTACTGAGTCAACTACTCATGCTATACATTAACATTGCCACTGCTGTGATGATTAGTGTATTTTTTCTGTTGACTGTGCACTAATCAACAATCACCTTTTCAAGTGCTTGATACATCATTTCCCACAATTGTGATTACTGGAAAAAGCACCTTTCATGTTATAAATTACTGGCCGTTCGGCTGATAATGTTATTAGGAAGTGCAACATAATGCATGGTTTAAATTGCAAGAATGATATCTGACCCTCATTGTTTCTAGTGACGTGAGCAAATCACATCAAAGATATAAGCGCTCTGCTGAAGTGACTGTCTAATAACCACGCAAGCATTCTCTTCCCCTCATCTTCCTGGACGCGAAGATATTTGTGTATCTCTGAAAAAGTTAGCTCAGTTTGTTATTTTGTTGGCTTGAGAAAGCCAACTTACTGATCTACTATTTAAACATATTATTGTTTATTCCGGCAATTTACTGCTAATGTTACAACTACCCTTACTGGTAAATAGCCAGAACAAATTTACTGGTATTTTTAAAAAAGGTCCTATTCACACATGATCTTGTAATGGTAATTTACCAGTGAAGACTGTATGTGTGAAAGGGGCTTAAATCAAACTCCCCTTCTATGTACTATTCCTAAGCTATTCAAACTTCCCCTTTAATATTTCTAATATATTTAAACTATGCTAATAACTTATTATTCATGCTAGAATCATGCTAGTAACTTGCTAACCATGCTATAACTTGCAAAACATGCTTGGAACATGATAATAACTTGCTAATCATGCTAATAACATGCTAGAAACATGCTAGCAACGTGCTAGCAATGTGCTAGTTACTTGGTAAGCATGTTAGTAACATTAATTATGGTGGAAATATGTTAACATGTTAATAACACAATAATCATGCTAGAAATATGCTAGCTACATGCTAACTTGTTAATCGTGTTAACAACATACTAGTAACATGCTATAAACATGATAGCAACATGCTAGTAACATGCTTTCCATGCTAGAAATATACTAGTGAAATACTAGTAACATGCTAATCATGCTAGAAACAAGTTAACAATATACCAGTAACATTCTAATCATGATAACATGCTGGAAACTGCTAATAATGCTAACAACATGCTAGAAACATGCTAACAAAATGCTAATAACATGTTAGTCATAAAAATGCTAGTAACATGTTAATCATGCTAGAAACATGATAACAACATGCCAGTAACATGCCAATCATGTTAACAATATGCTAGCATTTTGCCATGCTAGTAACAGTAGTCATGCTAGAAACATGTTAGCAAAATGCTAGTAACATTCTACTCATACTAGAAACATGCTACCCACACGACAGTAACATGATAATCATGATAACAACATGCTAGCAAAATGCTAGTAATATGCTAGTCATAAAAATGCTAGTAACATGCTAATCAAGATAGAAACATGTTAACACCATGTCAGTAACATGGTTAAATATGCTAACAACATGTTAGTAGCTTGTTAATTATGCTAGTAAAATGTTAGTCATGCTAGAAACATGCTAGAAAAATGCTATTAACATGTTAATCATATTAGAAACATGCTAACCACATGCCAGTAACATGCAAATCATGTTAATCACATGCTACAAACATGCTAGTAACATGCTTGTAATGCTAGAAACATGCTAGCCACATGCTAGAAACATGCTAGCAAAATGCTAGTAACATAATAGTTATCAAAATGTTAGCAACATGCTAATCATGCTACAAACATGCTAACAACAAGAAAGTAACATGCAAATCATGCTAACAACATGCTAGTAACTTGCTAATCATGCCAGTAACATGCTAGTCATGCTATAAACATGCTAGCAATTTGCTAGTAACATGCTAACCATGATATAAACATGTAAATAACATGCTAATCATACTAGAAACATACCAGCAACACCAATTATACTAGAAACTTGATAACAACATGCTAGTAACATGCTAATCATTATAGAAACATGTTAGCAACAGGCTAATAATGTTACAAACATGCTAACAATATGCTAAAACATGCTAACAACATGTAAAATCATGTAAACAATATAACATTGTTATAATATACATGTAAACAATATAATCAATAATACTATTAATCATGATTAATCGTTTGACAGCCCTAATATATATATATATATATATATATATTAGGGCTGTCAAACGATTAATCATGATTAATCACATCCAAAATAAAAGTTTATGTTTACATACTATAAGTGCATTTACTCTGTATATTTATTATGTACATATAAATACACACACATACATGTATATATTTAAAAAAAACACAGGTTTATATGTATATATATTTACATCTGTATACAATTTATATTATAAATAAATATATTTTTTTATATATAAATCTAAAATATTTTTCCTTAATATATACATGCATGTGTGTGTATTTATATGTACATAATAAATATACGGAGTAAACGCATATATAGTATGTAAACATAAACTTTTATTTTGGATGTGATTAATCACGATTAATTGTTTGACAGCCCTAATATATATATATATATATTAGCTAGTCTGCATATTAGAGAGAAAAAATAATAATATATATTATATATATATATATATATATATATATATATATATATATATATATATATATATATAGATAGATAGATTTTTTTTTTCTCTCTAATATGCAGATTTATCAGTGTTGGAAACAGTTGAAACCTGTAATAATTTTTTTCAGGATTCTTCTTTTTTTTTTTTTTTTTTACTTTTCATTCATCAGAGAACCTTAAAAAAAAAAAAGAATCACAGGTTCCATAAAAATAAAACTGTTTCCAACATTGATAATGAAAGTACTAAATCAGCATATTAGAATGATTTCTGAAGGATCATGTGACACTGAAGACCAGAGTAATGACTGATAACAATTCAGCTTTGCATCACAGGAATAAATTATGTTTTAGAATATATAAAAATAGAAAACCATTATTTTGAACTGTAATAATATTTCACAATATTACTTATACTAGCTTGAAACATGTCACTGTCACATATTAAAGGTGTAACCATCAAGCAAAGAGTAGTAACACATTTTTTTGCTGAACAAAAAAAAAAAAAAAAAAAAAAAAGATGTGAACAGTTTTCACTCAGAAATTGCTAGCAGATGTCACATTATTATTATTTTTTATTTATTTATTTTATTTTTTTTTACAGGTCAACCTTTAATATAATTGCATTTATTATTGTCAAAGGTTTTAAATAGGTTAATTTAAATAGATCTTTTTTCAAAAATATCATGAATTATTAATTCCCAAATATCACATTACAATCTGAACTAATTTTGGCTTTTGTGATATTTTAGGTGACTTACTGACCTTAAGATAGTCCTGAAAATCTGCAAGCCTCCTCACTATGATATTAAGATATTATTTTTTATAATTAAGGTGATTCAAAATATAGCTAATAATAAATATTTCAAGATCTTGGCTGACCCTCGATAGTATTTTTGCAGCTGTAGCAAAAAGTCATTTTGAAAGCAGTTGAATTGCCCCACAAGCCCAAAAACTGGAGCTCAGTATATAGCAGAAAAATCAAGTCCTCCTTCCCTTTTCTTTGTTCGGCACCTCTAAGCAGATAAACAGTAGGTGGAAAGCACGGTGAGGTCTTTAGGGAGCAGACTCTCTGTTGTTGACTGATATGTGATACCAGCTGACATATGGCACCCTGTCAGATTGGCGTCCCCACAGCGCTGAAACACATACACACTTGAAGAGCGTTACTACTCACAGATCACCACTAGATGCTCTCTCATAAGTACAGGTCCCACTAGACCCTTAGTCTACGGCCTGCTGGCACCACTGAGACACACACACACGCACAACTCGTCCCACACGCAGACTGGCTAGACAGTGGTTATTCTGGGAGAGTGGAGCGTGTAGCACCCCCTTAGGAGTTACACTATGGAGACCGTCGGTCTGACTCTCTTCTGTGTTTATATGTGTGAGAGAGTTCAGTGACAAAGAAGAGGCAATGTCTGTCACTTACAATATTCTGACACTTGCCATTGTGGTCTGGTATGTGAGACATGGGTTTGATCCGTAGAAGTGACTCCTCAACTCTTTTGCGAACGTGATTTGCACCTCATTAACCCATTACAACCCCACTTGTCAGGTGTGACTTTAACGCCGTGGCTGATATTGTTGAAGGTCTTCTGTTATTTCATGAATCGCATACCTAAGACGGTTTATTTCAGTACCACATGAACAGAGGCATTGGATTGAATATGCAGTTTGCTTTAAACTCTATTTAAAGGAATATTCCAGGTTCAATACAAGGTAAGATGCACAAAAACTAATTTTGACATTTAAAAAAGCAAAAATATGGGTTACAGTGAGGCACTTCCAATGGAAGTTAACAAAATAGCCACAAGATGTGAACAATATGCATTTTAACATATTTTAGTGTAAAAAAAACTTAAGTTACACTACCAGTCAAAAGTTTTTGAACACAAAGATTTGTAATGTTTTTTCTTTAAAAAGTCTCTTCTGCTCACTAAGCCTGCATTTATTTTATCCAAAATACAGCAAAAGCAGTAATATTATGAAATATTTGTACTATTCTAAGAACTGCTTTCTATTTGAATATATTTTAAAATGTAATTTTTTCCTGTGATCAAAAGAAAAATTTTCAGCATCATTATTTCTGTCTTCAGTATCACATGATCCTTCAAGAAACATTGGTATTATTATTATCAATATTCAAAACAGTACCTTTTTTTCAAGATTCATTGGTGAATAGAAAAATCATCATTTAGCTGAAATAAAATTGGGGAGGGGGGTGGATGCTTTAAATTGTTCAAAAGTATACTTTTACAAAAGATTTCTGTTTCAGATAAATGCTGTTCTTCTCAACTTTCTATTCATCAAAGAAGCCTGAAGAAATTCTACTCAGCTGTTTTTATCAATAATAATAATAATAATAATAATAATAATAAATGTTTTTTTGAGCGGCAAATCAAAATATTAGAATGATTTCTGAACGACCGTGTGACTCAAGTAATGATGCTAAAAAATGAAGCTTTAAAATCACAGGAATAAATTACATTTTAAAATATATTCAAATAGAAAACAGTTAGTTGATACAGTAAAAATATTTTAAAATGTTGCTGTTTTTGCTGTACTTTTGTTTAAATAAATGCAGGCTTGGTTGAAAATGAAAAAAAAAATTTCTATCAAGTTTAACTTGTATTGAACCTGGTTACATACCATTAAATTCTTTATACAGGTAACATTACAATATTATTTGCAAAGATAATGTATTCATATTCAGAATTTCAGATGCAACTCTACCGCTGTGGTCACATCAGGCTTTAATCATCCGATATTACTTGCAAACCACACAGCTTTTAAATTCAGCCAAGTGGTCAATCTGCGACTTAAAGATGCTCAAATGTCGATCAAAATGGCTATTCATTACGCAAATTTACATGTCAGACTTCACCAAACGCGATCCACAGTACGTACGGAAGATAAAACTTCTTTGCATGAGCATTTCCGGTCTTCCGTGTTCATGTCCGTATGAATGGAAGCAAATGGAGTGTGAAGTTAAGAATTAACACAGCTTAATGGCTCTTTTAAAACTTATATAGAAAGTCCTGTGGTAGATCACTCTGTCCATCAATCATAGCTTATCATCCATGAAGATCAACTTTTAAAATGAAGCATGACAATGACTGTGTATCGACATCATAATTCTTCACTATGGACACCTGGTTACCTGAATGATCCACAGCTGTTTTTTTTAGTGATAGTTGTTCATGAGTCATTTGTTTGCCCTGAACATTTAAACTGACCGGTGTCCTTCATAAAAATACTTCAGGTCCCACAAATTCTTTGTTTTGTTTTTTTTTTTAGCATTTTTGTGTATTTGAAGCTTTTCCAACAATGATTGTATGATTTTTAGATCCATCTATTCACACTGAGAACAACTGAGGGACTCATATGCAACTATTACAGAAAGTTCAAACATTCACTGATGCTCCAGAAGTAAACTTGATGCATTAAAACCTGGGGGTGAAAACTTTTTGAATTTGAAGATCAGGGTAAATGTAACTTATTTCGTTTTAATCAAAACATGTTTCTTCTGTAGCTTCTGAAGGGTAGCACTAAAAGAAAAAAAAAGATATTTAGGCAAAATAAGAAAAATGTACACATCTTTCGTTCTGTTCAAAAGTTTACACCCCGGCTCTTAATGCATAGTTTTTCCTTCTGAAGCACCAGTGAGTATTTGAACCTTCTGTAATAGTTGCATATGAGTCCCTCAGTGTGAACAGATGAATCTCAAAATCATACACTAATTGTTGGAAAGGATTCAAATACACAAAACTGCTGAAATACCCAAACATTTGTGGGACCTGAAGGACGTTTCTGAAGAACAGCAGGCAGTTTAACTGTTCAGGACAAACAAGGGACTCGTGAACAACTATCACTAAAAAAACAGCTGTGGATCATTCAGGTAACAAAACAGTATTAAGATTCAAGTGTATGTAAACTTTTGAACAAGTAATTTTTATAAATTCAGCTATTATTTTTTTCTCTTGTGGACTATATATAAACATCTTTTCTGTATAATATCTTATTCCAGTACCAAATAATAAACAACATGTATTTTGTGTGATCCCTCTTATTTTAGTGCAAGGTGTATGTAAACTTTTGACTTCTACTGTATTTGTTTTTTACAGTAGTCTTTGATGAATAGAGAATTTAAATGAATGAATGAAAATTACACCAACCTCAAACTTTTGAACTGTTTTAGAAGGTTCCTAGGTCCTAGGAACAGATAATGTTTCTCATTTCTTTCTTTGTTTTATATTATGGCAATTGTCACTAGCATATATCAAGCAAATTATATGATTTTTAGAGCTGCTGCAGTTTATCTCCATGCTTCAGGCCTCCTTGATGGTCCTGACTTGATTTGTAATCCATGCTTGAGTATCATCATGCTAGATTGATTCTAATATCAAAGTTGTGGCTGTTAGTGCAGAGAACATTCAACACGAAATGCTACTGCCATCTAGTGGCGCAAGTTCTCTCTTAAAAGTATCATTTGAAACCTTTGGTGGAAAATGTCTTTGATAGCCAGGGGAGTAATGAGAGGGTAACAGACACTGCCATTGGCTCGTCCGGCCCGCATCCCGGAAACGTGGCATTCCACAATCAACTACATGCCATCTGCATTTTACCGTCCTTCACGGACAATGAGGGGAATCCCTGTCTGTTTTCATGACATTCTTGGGGAGGGAGGGAGAGAGAGAGGAAATCTGTCCTCTACTCTGAAGTAGATGAGCATCTGGCCCTCGCTGTCGAGCCGCATAGCTTCCATGACCTTCACCCTGCTATCCGAGCTGCAGTAACGTCGGCTGAATAGTTGTGGTAACCCAAGCCCCACGCTAGTCCCTGCGCTCTCATCACTACAGCTCTCACCTGCTCTTCAGAGCCCAGGGCCAAAGCCGAGGAGAGCGCTTCCTGCTGGTAACCTAGGAATGAGGATTGTGTGTCAATGATTTACTCTACTAAGTGCCTGTGTGGGAACATTTTTCAGTTTTTAATGGTCAAACGGAATGCTTGTGATAACAAGGTGTCCCTTTATGCCTCATTGACACACAGCATTGATGTTTGCCATCACAGTTTGAGAATTCCTTGAAGCTTTTTGGGGTTGTTCAACAAGGTTTGAAAGTTCAGCAACATACCAACAGGACGGTTTTGTCATTTTAATGCTTGACTTGTTATACTTGTACAATAAAACTGACCCTTTGGTCGAGTTTAGGTGAAATTCTGTTTGAGAGATTCAATCAGAGATCTTATACCGCCACCTATTGGATATTCCGTGTGGTGCAAGGGACTATCGGATTACGGTTTACAATACAATTTTCTGGGGTCATATTAGGACATGAGGATATAACTGCTAATTTTACATAAGATTAATTAAAGGATTAATTCTTGATAATTTACTTAACCCAAGTTTTATCCAAGATGTTCATTTTTTTTTTTTTTTCATTTGAAAAGAATTTAAGGTTTTTGTGGAAAACATTTCAGGATTTTTCTTCATATAGTGGACTTAAAAAACCCAAAACGAAAATTTTGTCATTAATCACTTGTCGTTCCAAACCCGTAAAAGCTTTGTTCATCTTCAGTACACAATTTAAGATTGGATGAAAACTGTGAGCTTTGTGGCTGTTCCACTGACTGCCAAATATATAACAGTGTCAAGGCCCAGAAAAGTATGAAAGACGTCAAAATAGTCCATCTGCCATCAGTGGCTCAACCATAATTTTACAAAGCTACAAGAACACCTTTGTATGCACAGAAAACAAAAATAACGACTTTATTCAACAATTCATCAATTTGCATCATCGTAGTGCCATTTTGGAGAGTATCCACTGGACGCAAACAGTGTACGCTGTTCTCTATCAGCTGCGTCATGCAGATACACTGTTTTCGTTTGAATCAAAGTGTAAATAAACAGAAAACATACCTGTGTGAGGCAACTGACACAGAACAGCATACGCTGTTTGTGTCCAGTGGATACTATCCAAAATGGCGCTACGGTAATGCAGAAGAGACGAATTGTTAAATAAAGTCATTATTTTTGTTTTCTTTGCTTACAAAGGTATTCTCGTAGCTTTGTAAAATTATGGTTGAACCACTGATGGCAGATGGACTATTTTGACGATGTCTTTCATACTTTTCTTGGCCTTGACAGTGTTATATACTTGGTAGGTAATGGGACAGCCACAAAGCTCCCAGTTTTCATCCAAAATACCTTAATTTGAGCTCCGAAGACAAACTAATCTTTTATGGGTTTGGAACGACAAGCGATTACAGTTTTTAACAATCATTTTTGCACTAATAACAGAACCTTCATGTAATTTTTCAAAACTGCATAATTCTCAACCAATGATCAAAATGCACATTTTTCAAATGCTTGGATACAATACATATGAGCCAAAGATCATTTGTTCATTGAACTAAAATCACTATTTCAAAATGACACAACTTAACATCAAAGTATTACCATTTCAAAATGCAACTCACACATTACATTTGAGTTGAGTGTGTATTCATTTCGTTACAAAGATCAAACTATCAATTGATACAACTGTTTAAAATGATGCTTAAAGTAACTGTTGCATTACTCTTGAACCATAGCTTTTATGAAAATTGATGAACAGTTGAGTCCATGTTTAGATTATGACAGTTTCAGGATAGATCATTTGACACCAGTTACCACAGAATATGACCCAGATGGATTATCTATGGATGTCATATTTCATTCTTTATCAGATATGGTTTCTATGGTCCCATGTACCTCTTTTACACATTTTCTTATTCAACATTACTGTATGCAAGATGTCACTTTTACATAATTGCTTTTATAGTTTTAATGAGTTAATGGCTACTCATTACTGCTGATTGATTTTACATATTTGTACGCATATATATGTAAGATGAGTGGTATCCTAGTAGCCTACTCAAAATAGTGAGGACATGGAGCCAGAAGTGGAAGGTGAAAGGCTTACATGGTGGTCAATGGTGGTACATGGTGGGGTTTTTTTTCCTCTTTTTTTGAATCAAATTTTTTCCTTTGGAAAACCTATGTTGTGATTTTCATCAGTAAATTCCACATTACAGTATTTCAGTGATGCCACTGTGTCTGTACTATTCTCTCTAGTCTACAGTAAAATAATGAAACCTGAATCACATATTTTGTACAACTATATTTAATGATTGTACTAACAAATACACAGTGAAACTATGGGTATCTTGTGTATGGGTGATCTAAAGTAATGTTCCTATGATATTTCACAACAATTTATTTTTTTGAAACAATGCTTCTGCAAATGCAAGGCTTCTTTAAAGATATTAATGCAATATGCAAAGTTTTGAACACTGGACAGCCTGTGTTACAAATAATGACTGTTTTGAGTTTTGTGTGATTGTAAAAAACTGTAATTACAAAATTTTAATTTTGGGGTGGAGTAACCCTTTAAATGGGGATTAGCAGGTTGAAGGTCCAAATTGCAGTTTCAATGCAGCTTCAAAGGAATAACCGTATTATCTAGTGAACAGATCAGTAATTTTCTGAAAGAAAGTACAAATTTTTACACTTTTTAACCACAAATGCTCATCTTGCACTAGCTCTGCGATGCACGTCCACAACTTCATGTGTTACGTAATCCATTGAAAAGATCACACATCTTCGTCCATGTACTCTAGTTCAAAAAAGTAGTGTAGGGCAATTTTCTCCTCCAATTTAAAATTGCCCAACATCGTTTTTCTACCTTTTTTGTAAAAGGCGTTTGACTTTCTCTGCACGTTCGCTTTGTAAACACTGGGTCGGTACTCAGAGCTGGGTAGTAACTGATTACATGTAATCTGGATTACGTAATCCGATTTCAAAAATTAAGTACTTAGAGCAAGTTGCATTTTAAAATACTCATAATCAGACTACAGTTATTTTTTATGGATTACATGATTACGTATTCACACAATAGCAATAAATAATTCATAATTGATTCTCCCTACATTGATTCTTTTTACATTTTCCTTTCTAAAATAGCCTACCGATTATATACATTCAGAAAGTCTGTTTTGTGGACATTCACACATAGACTAGTCATCAGTCAGGTAGCGACACAGCATTTGACCACTGTGTTTTAAAACAAAGACTATAGAAATACAAAGACGGTTCACTTATGAATGGGAGAAACTACAATGTGCAATATAGAGAAATAGTCTCACCTTCTAAAAGAAAGCCAAATTTCCCATAGAAAGGTGAGGCAAGACCAACCAATGCACATGTGCAGTTATAAGCATGTTATGACTGCGCAAGCACATTGGCTGGTTTAGCCTGAAAAATAAGCTTTTAAAACGCTATTTGAGCATAAGAAACAACATTCATGGGGCAATTAATTTTAGATTTTTGTTGCGGATTTGACACGTTTTAATTGTAAGTTGAGTGAGCAGTTTTTGAGATTTCAGGATTCCCCCATTCATTAAGATTGGACTTGTATGAGCTAACTGTAGGTTTTGCAGATATGGCCATTGAGTAAAGAGACTTTCCTTGAAAGGGACTTTCAAGGAAAGTTAATGGTTACTACAAATCAAAAGTTCATTCTGGCAACGTGTTTTTCCTCATTCCACCTCTCAATGGTGTCAAAGTTCATTTTTAGTCACCCATATCTGTGAATATCCCACACTAGTGAACTCTGTGAACAATACTAAACTTCATAAAGGAGTTTACTGAACCAATTTGTCTTGTAAACCAGATCTATAACCAGTCATGACCACACCAAGGAACAAAAATTGTTTGTCACTGAGCTGCACATATTGAAATCCCACTCATCTTAGACACAACTACTTGTGCATATTAGAATATATGAATATAAGAAAATATCACAGTCCAAATGAACACTCGTCAACATTTTTAAATTACAAAAGGATCATAGTTTTATTAAGATTAAGGCACAATACAATAATTATATTGTTTGTAATGACCTTATGATGCTAAATTCTGAGGATTTCTCTCTGGATGGTAGTAGGTGATGTACTCGTAGTGAGTATACGCCACAACAAGTGGACTAAACTATGACAGTTAAGTGCCATTCCTACAGTGTTGCCCAATATATCAGTTACGGTTTAGTGTAGCGTATGTATTTTTTCCCAGAAGGCACCTCTTTGAGGGTAAAACCTGCTGGGAAAAGTTTGTTGGCCTCTTCATCTGAGAGAGAAGGGATGACCATGACTTCTTGACCAGGCTTAAACAAAAAGGAAAAAAAAGTGGTGGGAAAAAAAAAAATAAATAAATACAAATATAAATTATTTTACTTCACACCCACAAATCTTAAAAACAAAAGTTAAATAATTGAAATAAATTAAAAATAAATAAACTTAGGGACTCTATGAAAGATTATATCTTACCTTCCAGTCCACAGGTGTGGCCACTTTCTTTGTTGCCGTCAGCTGCAGAGAGTCTACAACGCGGAGAATCTCATCAAAATTGCGCCCTGTAGTGGCTGGATAGAGAATGGACAGCTTCAGCCTCTTATCTGGGCCAACGACAAACACCTGAAATATAATACATTTGGTAAGTGCAGATAGAAATAAGCACTTTTAGTTTCATAATCGGTGGCGTAATGAAATAACACCACATTAATCTTATTCAATGACTATATAATAATGTAAACAACAGCATCAAGTATCGTTATGCATTGATATAGATCTGTCTTCTTCTGGCAGGTTCCATAGGGTTCTCTAGTATTGACATCCTTTGTTGTTATGCTGCTAAAGCACGTTTTAGCAAAGACTAGATTAAATCTGCGGGTACATGGAGCAATGAAAGCGTTACATGCAGAAAACATCAACAGAAATTAGTCAGGCAGATCAGACTTTCACAGTCACCTATTCATATAAGAAGCTCTGATTCCAAAGCAGCAAAAGATTATTTTTAAGTCTCAATTTTTAGTCTCAATCTTTTCAAAGTTTTTAGGCTTTCAAATGATATCCAATTTCTGATCATTACTAAAATATGTGATAGAAGAAAAGACAAAAACAGTGCAAAGCATCCCCTTGTTAACTGAGAACCAGTTATAGTTTTAAACTTTTATTAATATTTTATTAACAATTAATTTTATTTTCTCCATTTTCATTTTAGTAAAATTATTGTGTTTTTGTAATTTATATTAGTTTAAAAATGTCTATATACACTTTTCTTTTTTAATTTCTTAATTCAGTTTTATTTTGTCATTTTAGTACATATGATCTAAAAAAGGAGTTTTAGATCTTATTTTAGTTAACATTTGTTTAATTGCAAGGAAAAAAACTGGTTGCAATGAAAACTCACACAGCGGGCAGTGAGGGGCATCCCGTCTTTATCCCTCTCATCAGGGTCCAGCATCCCCAGCAAGACCGATAACTCCCTCTTGTCATCTGCTATGATGGGGAACGGCATGGGACAGCAAGTTTTGTCTTGATTAAATGACAAAATGTCCTAGAGAGAGCAAAAGATACATACATAAGAAGTTGTATTCATTTTTGCAGATTTGATGACCCAATTCAAATGGAAAACAAATATTCTCAGGTTATGTAATCTGTAGCCTATAAAACATGAATTCAGGCACTACTGCGGAGATGATCTCTTAACCCTAAAACAATGAAAGCACTAGTTTATCAAATTATTAAAATGTTAATGGAGCCTCTTTGCTCTTTTCCCTGACACATTAAATGGTTTATTAATAAAATAAAAGTCGACTAATGCTTAAAATGAATGACTACTTAGTTGTCCTCAGTGTGAAAAGACGGACCTCACTGTTGGAAAGAGTTCAAATACACAAATGCTAAAAAAAATAAAATAAAATAAAACATAAAAAAAATGTGTTTTTCTGAAGAACAGCAGGCAGTTTAACTGTTCAGGACAAACAATGGATTAGATTATCACTAAACAAAAATCACTTAAATAAAAATAAAATTCATTTTGTATGTTCACTCTTGATCATGTGGTATGAGTGTTGTGGTTTAGTGACTAACATACAAAACACGGTCTTGTGGGAACCGGGTGTCTGCAGCATTCACATGAATTTGAAAATAAGAGTTCAGTGAACATGTGGGTGTGAAAGTATGTCTTTATGTCCACTAAAAGACTTAAAACTGACAGACCATAAAATAACAACAGAAGCAAAAGCTGTGCACCTCAACTTTTTACAAACCAGTTTTTAATGCATTTCTAATGTTATTATGAAACGTCTGGCCAAGTTCAGACCCTTGGGAAGCCACATGTCTTGTAACATGTAATCAGCCCTTTTGTTAAACTGCTCAGTGAGAATTTCAGGGAGTTTCAGCGGCAGAAAACCCCCCTTGGGATTACAGTAAGGAGGATTTGTCTGAGCCAATCAGAGAAGTCCTCTGTGTGTGTTTCTAAAATCTACAATCCAATGATTAGACGCTCAAGCTACAAAAGTCCCAAAAGCTAAGAAAGGGAGGTCCAGGTGACCTCTTAAGTTCCTGTTTATGAGTATCATATCATTTTCATTAGGGTACACTACCGTTTATAAGTTTGTGGTCAGTATGACTGTAATGTTCCTGAAAGGAAGTCTCTTATGCTTACCAAGTTACTGCATTAATTATATATATATATATATATATATATATATATATAAATAAAACAGTAATATTGTAAAGTAGTATTACAATTTAAAGTAATGTTAAAATGCAATATATTCCAATATATTCATCATTACTCCAGTCTTCAGATTCTTAAGAAATCATTCAGAAATGCAGATTTGCTGAAACATTTCTTATTATCAATGTTAAAACTGTTGTGCTGCCTAATATTTTTGATAGAATGTGAAATTATTTCAATATAAAAGTATGTTTAAAACTTTAGTGTTAGATGGGATTAATCGTAATTCATTTTAGGAAAAAAATTGAAAAAATTGAAGAAAAAAAATTTTTTTTTTTTAAATCGATTGACAGCACAATTATAAATGTCTTTACTATCACTTTTGATTAATGTAATGCATTAATTTCCTTTAAAAAAAAATAAAAAAATAAATAGAATTATACTCCAAATCTCCCAAGTCAGGAGTTTATAATATTTTGAGAATATTTTGTAGTAGGTATGTGTGCAATATCTGCAGACCTCACTCCATTTGCGGTGGTCCTCCACACTGTCAATGGACAGTGCAATCATCTTCACGTCACGTTTCTTAAACTCATCATGAAGCTTTGCAGCCCGGGCTAATTCAGTCGTACATACTGGAGTGAAATCACGTGGGTGTGAGAACAAGATGCCCCATCTAAAGAGGAAAAAAAAAGACTTTTACCAAACTTTTGACAGCTCCAGGGATTTTGTGAAAGGTTTGTCAGATCATGCTTATGCAAATTAGCAGTTGGATCAAACCCAGTGTGTTACAGGCATTACATTTCTCCTACCTTTTAGTAAAAAAACAGCCCTTTTTAAGTAATATACTCTAACCAGTTTATTAAAAGCCAATTTTTGTCAGCGGTAAATCATGCATTTAATAAAAAAGAGCAACAGATAATGGGAGATTCAGATAAAATGGTAATTGATTACAAATTCATGCTTGTTTTTGCACTACAGTAGGTGAAGAGTAACAAGTGAGAGGTTGAGTTATTATAAAACAGTTGTATCAGGAAACCATCTGGGTGTATAGACAATTCATTATATTGGTATTGTGTAACCATGTCACACGTTTTTCCTAGTTATAAGGAAAAGCATACTCTCTGCAGACATGAATTTGAGCACGTCTGAGAACACCCTCTGTATCTATCTGGGAAGTTATGGGAATCGCCCCCTAGATAAATGTAACATTATCTCCATTCAGCCCAAAGGATATTCAGTATTGTTTAGTAGAAATGCACAGAGCTGCACTTCTTATTCAAAGGCCAACAGCTGTTTGACTGCTGTTAAAGAAACAACGCCAAACTCTTTGGATGCCATGTCACATGATCACCACAATGAAAGGAAAATCAAACTCTTGCAAACTCTTTTTACAACATTCCAAGTTCACACTGTACACTGGAAAACAAGTTTTAAAGGGACTCTTTTAATTACTCAAAAACAGGAAGATTTTGAGAAATGAAGGGTTGCTAAACCCCCTCTTATTCATCACAACATCTGCTACATGCTTCAATTTTAGCATCTTCCGCTTTTGCCTCTCAAGGGAAGTACCTCTTAGACACACTGTGGAGGATGTTTGGCTTGAAAATGGGGACCGCAGTCAGGCCCCCTTGGTTAGATAATGCATTAAGGGCAACTGAGGACAGTTACACAACTTGAATTTTAAGAATTCAACTTTTTTTCAGGTCAGTTCATTGACCTTAATTTTTTTTTTTCCGCTCTGCCACGAAAACATGACACAGTAAATAAACAGCTCATACTGCTTACGTGCATTTTTCAATTTAAAACGGGTTACAACATGCAAACAATGTGAATTTAAGCATGATCTCAACTTCTTTTAGTCACAAAATGTAAACTATATTATCACCCAGAAATGCATTTAAAGTTGAATATATAGTGCATCCAAAATACATATAGTACACCCTACACAAGGCCTTTCTGTATAGCTAAATTTTGGCTGTCTGATTATTTATATGGTTGCAAAATGCGAGCTATATTATCGCCCAGCTTTAATCTGATATGGCTGCAAAATGTGAGCTATAGGCCTGTTATCTCACAGCTTTAATCTGATAAATAAACAATATAGATATTAAGATATGATAAACACTTACATCATGAGTTTCTGTAAAGTGACTTTAAAACTGTATTGTGAAAAGAGCTGTACAAAAAAACTGACTTGAATTTAAAATCTAAACCTTTTAATTTTAAATACGGTAAAGTAAAACGAAGTCTTTTGGCGCACAATGGGGGACTTCCAAACACTTTACGCTCTTGCCAAAATCACAACAATACTGCTCTTATGCAAAGTTTTGCAGCAACAATGACTAGGCACATTTTACACCACATCCCAAACATTGTACACAAATTAAATCTGATTTAAATAGAACACTGTTTGCTAAAATGTTTAAAGTTTGAGCTTTCATCTATATGTGTACTTTTTTAAAAACGGTTTCACTGACAAGTAGAAATATACAATCGTTTCTTTATGCTATTATAAGTGCATACTAGTGCACCAACATTACTTCATCCAAAAAAACAGATTTTGCACTATAATATGTGCTAAAGAAAGCTTTCTAAGCTACGTATGGCTTAAATTTAACATGAAGGACCTTTCACACTTTAAGCCAAGTCTGCTGCAATAAATCATAAATAATATTTCTTTAAACATAAAACTATTGCTAATAAGACTGTTTATTGCTTGTATTCCGTTTAAGTATAACGAAGGAAGCAGAAAAGCGGATGTTAGTCACCATATGCCGCATCACAGAAATCATTTGTATTAGTAAATGGTCAGGTTGTGTTTATGCCGCACATCAACCACCTAATGATCGTGTGAGATTGTGTCAAACCACATTAAACGTGGATTAACGTTATAGATCATATCGGAGCAGGCCCACTCGATCAGAAACCAAAATTAATATATTTAGCTACTTACGAATTTCCCAAGAATTCATGAAATTTTATCTTGCCGATCGTAGTATCTGCTTCAAAGTTAGGGAACACGTCTCCCAACAGAATTCCAGGCATGACTGTTTTCCTTTAGACTTGTCTTGCAGTCAGCACATGTAACCATGGCATGGAGGTGTATATATCAGGAAGACAGACGTGACGTGGGCGTGGCGATGATTCTGATTGGACGAAACGCCGTCACCCCCGAGTTCAAGGATTGAAGGTTTTTTTACATTTTCAACGTTTCTACATACATAAATAAAATACTGAATTGAGCAGAGAAGACATAATTGCATTTCATTAAAAAGTAGAAAAATTCTCATTAATGTTCCTTTCCGATGACTAATTATAATTTTAAATAAACATATTTAGTTTAGATAAAATATCAGATAGCTCTTTCTTTGTGTTGATTTTTCCTTGTTTGTTTGACATTGAAGACCAATGCTGTTCATTGCCAAAAGTATTGGGACACCCCCTTCTAATGAACAGGTTTGACTACTTTAGTAATTTCCATGAGTACAAATCTTAATGTTTAAGCACATAATAATATTATAGGGAATTGTGTGCTTCTAATTTTATAGCAAAAGTTTGGACAGAAAATGGTCCTGCCTTTTCTATTCGAACATGACAATGTTAGGCAAGGTATAAGGTTTATAGAGTGTATACATAAACCAAGTCCTAATCCCAGTTGAACACCTCTGGCTTGACTTTAAATGCAGACCTTGAGCCAAAAATTCATCACCAAACACCAATGACTTGTACAACACTATACAGACAAAAGTATTGGGACACTCCCTTCTTTAGAACAGAAAAAGGCACTTTCAAAACTTAGCAACAGATGGAAGCATAATTCATGTATTTAAAAACTGTATTTCCATCTCTGTTGTTTCAGTTTTGGAAGTGTCTAAAATGACTGTACCCATATGTACAAGTCATTGGTGTTTGGTGATGAGTTTTTGGCTCAAGGTCTGCATTTAAAGTCACATTAGAGGTGTTCAGCTGAAATTAGGACTTGTTTTTTTTAAAAAAGTTTTTTTTAACAGTGAGATTTTTTATGTTTTTAACATAAAACATTAAACAGGAATTCTCCTCCTGAATTTATTTGATCCAAAATACAGCAAAAGCAGTAATATTATGAAATATTTTTACAATTTTAAATAACTGCTTTCTGTTTGAATATATTTTAAAATGTAAATAATTCCTGTGATGCAAAGCTGAATTTTCAGCATCATTACTGCACTCTTTAATGTCACATGGACGTTCAGCAATCATTCTAATATGCTGATTTGCTGTTCAGTAAAGTACATTTTTTCAAAGATCAGAAAATATTTGAAATAAAAAGCTTTTGCAACATTATACACTATATCACAGTACCATTGCTTTTATTTAGCAAGGATGCTGATGATAAAGACATTCTTAATGTTACAAAAGATTTCTATTTCAGGTACATTCTGTTCTTCTGCAAATTAGTATAATATTAGAATGAATTCTGAAGGATCATGTGACTGGTGTAATGATGCTAAAATCTAAAAGCTTTGAAATTACAGAAATAAATTACATTTTAAAATATATTCAAATAGAGAACAGTTATTTTAAATAGTAAAAAATATTTCACCGCTTTTGCTGTACTTAATCAAATAATTGCAGGCATGGTGAGAAGAAAAGACTTATTTAAAAAAAAACATAAAAAAATCTTAGAGTTCAAAAGCTTTGACTGGTAGCGTAGTTGACTAATAGTTTCTACATATACAGTACTCCTTATACAGTATTTTGTAATCACATGGTTAAAGTAGTTTCCCAGTGTGCACTGCGCAGAGAGCTGCTTTTCAAAGATGGCGCTGCACGGTAGTCCAGTAAGACGAGTTCTCTGTTATCACCTGTAAAGCTATGACCTGAAAAAAGACATTCAAAAGCTATACTATAAAACAAAAGACATTCCAGTAACATCAGACTAGCCTGTCTCGGCACTAGTGAAGTAAAATGCCTTCTCCTAAAGCGCGGAGCAGCGCAGCTCGCAGCGGCAGTGTTCCGTGTACCGGTGGAAACGGGCGCTATGAATTCATTTCTCTGAGCCGAACTCCCCCGCCGCACCTGCTGCAGAGGCAGGGCTCCGATCCCACAACGGCCCGGCTCCGAGCCTCCGAGAGCCCCAACCGACGACGCGGCTCAGGTTCGTCCACCTCTTCCACCGGCGGGCAGCAGTTACCGGAGGAAGACTGTATGAAATTAAACCCGTCTATCATCGGGATCGCGCTCAGCTCTCTGCTGGCCATCGACCTGTGGCTGTCGAAGCGGCTCGGGGTGTGCGCCTGTGAGGACTCGTCCTGGGGCAGCGTGCGACCCCTCATGAAGCTTGTCGAGATCTCCGGACACGGGATCCCATGGCTAGCTGGTGCCGCGTACTGCCTGTACAAAAGCGACAGTGCCGCCGGTCAGGAAGTCATGCTGAACCTGCTCATGGGTAATGCGCTTTAACTGCTGTTTATTAATGAAATGATCAGTTTCAAAATGAGTTTACCATAGAACAAGGGTGTTCAGTTTTTTAGATTATGCGAAATATGACCCCATCCTAAAATTTTAATGGCTATGTATTATTAATACTGTGAAAAAATAAAATATTTAGTTTTGATTACTTTACATTGCGTAGATGTATTACGTCAATTAATATCTTTTTTTAAATTAGTAGTTTTGTTTTTTATAGACCCCCCACAGACTCTAGACACCAGCTAGTAAATGAAAAGTATGAATGTGATATATTGTGTTAGATTCTTCAGTACAAAATGTATGTCCTAAAGCAGAGGTCTTCAACCCTTCTCCTGGGGACCCACTCTCCTGGAAAGTTTATTTCCAACCGGCTTCAGCACACCTGCCTGCAATTTTCAAGCAGTCTCGAGGAGCTTGATTGGTCACTTCAGGTGTGTTTTATTAGGGTTGTAGCTAAACTCTTCAGGATAGTGGGTCCCCAGGAACAGGGTTGAAGACCTCTGTCCTAAAGTCTAAATTGTTGAATGGTGCAGCACTGGTTCTACATGGATGAACTTCCGGCTATATGTGTTACATGTGTCATTTCCGTTATTTTTCAGTAAACTGTTATTTGCTGTTATCCTTGTGCATTTCATGTAAAAGTTAATGGGTTTATGTGGTCGTGACAGAGGTTAAAAGCAGATCCAATTCTGCACAGACAATGTTGTTGAGCAAAAATCGTGTGATGAATTCTTGTGGCTATACTTTTATGTTTATTCTTGTTGCACTGCCTTGCATCATATTGTGATTGCATAGTGTCTGCATGATATTTGTCCATTTTTAAGAATCGGTTTAGTCTAAATAATTTAGCTGCTAAGACCAGCTTCAGAATTCACCCGAGGTATGTCTATTTCTGTAGAATAAAATGTGAAAGTAGTTTTGTAATTTACACCTCAAACTCTATTAACTCTAAAAAAAAAATTCAGTGGTGACCAAAATGTCAACTTTCTGATTTTAGGAACACAAACTAAATGGTTTTACCAAACCTGGACCACTTCTTTAAAATCACAACACAACTGAACATATTTCTCCATCAGCCTGTGTGTTTTGTCACAGCTAATATAATTCTTATAAGCTGGCTAGGTGTAGGTGATATAACCAAAATCTTATTTCGCAATGAGTAATTTTATTTCACGGCAACAACAGACCTAAATTACTGTGTTTGCGAGGATACCTGCAAAGACGTGGATTTTATACAAGTGTGTATTTAACTGTGCCTATAAAGTGGCAAAAATTACTGTTCAGTACTCTTCACGTGCGTCACCTCTCTGACAGCGCTCAGAAACTGCCTTTCAGGCTTTTTCATTTTAGAAGTTTCTCATCCACACAGAAACATCAGAAAACATTGAATTTGCTTTACTGCACATGCGTATAGCCTCAAAAAAGCTCACTGAGATGATACAGGCGGAACTGACATGATATGGCGTATTCAAATTTATCCACTTTGGAAAGCATTTTCAAAAAGCTAAATTTTTCCTTGACAAAAATGCTGTCTTAGTGTATACGGTAGGCCAAAACTGAGTGAAAAAGATGAAAACGTGTAGATGAGGCCTCAGACAGCGCTTACATACAGCATTTGCGTTTCAACAGCTTAAAGGGTTAGTTCACCCAAGAATGAAAATTAGCCCATTATTTACTCACCCTCAAAACATCCTAGGTGTATATGACTTCTCTTTCAGTTGAGAATCAGAGTTATATACAATATTATACTGGCTCTTCCCACCTTTAAAATGGCAGTGGGCGGGTGTTTCTGTTCAACAGTCCAAAAGAAGTCCAATGTAGCGCAACCATTCATAATAAAAAGTGTCTCACATGGCTCCAGGGGGTGAATAAATGGCTCCTGTAGCAAATCAATGCATTTTTGTAAGAAAAATATTCATATTAAAAAACAAAAAATTCTCTAGCTTGCACTAACTGTAGTACACGGAAGGACATATGCGTTACCCATGTGCCGATGAGAAGTGACAAATGCAGACATGCAGAGGAGAGAACAAAACAACACACCGTTCAAGAATTAGAAGTACAAAATGAGGATTTGTAAAGAAAAATGTCAGAGGATTTCGATATAAGCCAAGAGGAGACTGGTTTTCCTTTGCCAATGTAAGGAAACTTTGTTTCCTTTGCTCCTGTAAACAAACGTTGGTGCACAGCGTCCTAAGTCATTTGCCAGGAACTGCTTTCATGTACGACAGTTAGCGCAAGCTGGAGAAAAAAAAAAGCGATTATTGCATTTAAACATGGACATTTTTATTAGAAAAACCCACAAGAGCCATGTGGGACACTTTTATTATGGATGGATGCACTTTATTGGACTTTGGACTTTTGATTTTGGACTGCTGAACAGAAACACCCGCCCACTGCCATTGTAAAGCTTGGAAGAGCCAGGATAATTTTTAATATAACTCAGATTGGATTCGTCTGAAAGAAGAAAGTCATATACACCTAAGTGAGCAAATCATGAGGTAATTTTAATTTTTTGGGGGGGAACTAACTCTTTAAAATCACTTGTATTTAAACCGCAATGATAAAAACATTTAGAAATTTAGAAATGTTACGTTTTCATGACCACATCACACAGCAACATCACGTGAGTGTAAGCTGCGATAGAGACGATAATTTTTACAGGTTAATAGTGTCTACTGGTATTTCGCCCACCCCTAAGCCTGGCTTTGATTCCTTTATATTTTCTCCACTCTTTCTGGGCCTTTTCATGCTCATTTTCTTCTCTGATGATCTCCTCCCACATTCCCTATGACACATTCTTCATCTTTTTCTTTTAGACCTCAGATGTTTTCAGTGCCTGGTGTACCTGCAGATGAGGCAGGTTTCCATTCATTTTGGATTTCCATTATTGATGTAGCTTATTGGCAACCCTTTTAAAATGCGACAGGCATCTTGTTTGTTGCTGCAGAGAGGTCCAGACATATTTATCATGATTCACAGCAGTATTTCAAGAGGGAAAAATGGAGCGATAATCACTCACTTACTAATTCCACTACGGCAGCTGTGTCATTCCACCTACACCCTTGTTGCTTTAACATCCCATTTATTATAGTTGACACAACTGAATGGCCTACTCAGCCTGTTTATGAAACGGGGTGATATGCACAGGGCCTGGCATCCATGCCTGATCTGTTTCCAGAAGTGATTTGTTAAAGCAGCTTCTGCCAGTTTAACATATTTTATCAAACATTTCCTTCCAGTGCCTTGTGTTCAGAGGCAGTTGTAATTTAATCAAGTATTTTGAAATACTTATGTGCAACCAGTTGTAGTTGGCCATGATTGGTGAAATGGTTCACATCAACAGGACCTACAAGTGGGGATGTAAACATATAAAACAGAAGTGATACATTTGCTCTAAGAATTAGTTTTGCATTTAAAAAAAAGTGGCAGAAATATTCACTGTCTGAAATGCTTTTTGGTCTTTTTAAAGTTTGAATCTGAAAAACCCAGTCTCCTCTGGTTGGTCAGCTGGCCTAGTCTGTTGTGACTGGTCAGCCATGTTTTTAAAGGGATAGTTTACCCAAAAATATAGATTCTGTCATTAGATAATCAACCTAATGTTGTTCCAAACCTGTAAGACCTTTGTTCTAGCCAGGGACTGGAATTAGCCGGTTTTCCGCATTGCCGGCCGGCCAGTTTGCCGAATCCAGGTCGTGTCCATGTTGACGTCACACTTACAGCGACTGAAATTGTGTTTGTGTCATGCCAGATGAGGCTTGTGCAACCTAAATTAGTATGTGAAAAAGACTTATACAGAAATACTGCAAAACAAATGAGCACAACAGCCCTCGCAGAAGTTATAGATGCATACTGCGATAGTAGCCTATTATTATTTATGTACACAATTTTGCGCATATCTTCCTGAATTATCAACTAGGCATGGGACGATAACCGGTTTCAAGGTAAACCGCGGTTTGGAAAAGTCACGGTTTTAAAACCGCTAAAAGAATTTCCTGTCATACCGTTCCTGCGGTATGCGCATCTTTTTTACGTGTCATCAAAGGCGGAAAGTGCAGGAAGACCCCAGTTGTGTGCAGCAAATAGCGTGAACGTGTCACACGACCCCTTTGGTACGAGTTGGTACGAGCAGTCAATGAGAGTCACCTGTGTGTAGGATGGCCGAAAAAGGGAAGTCCCTGAAGCTTTTTCTCCCGTCGAAAAAAGACGGAGTATGGGATTTTTTTTACGGTAACGTTGACTAACCATGTTCTATACACAATGATGTTCTTTGCAGATGGCGTTTTAGAGCCGATCTTTGAATAAATACTTACAGGTCGTGCATCTATTATAAATCTGTGTCATTTTTCATTTCCCCCTTTCAGCCCCGATCTAGACAGAGACCCACCTCCGTTTGTTTCAGTGTTGAAATAAATACTATTTGGCTTGCTTACCGACTCCGAGGCAGATAACATGCTAATTAACTAGCTAACGTAGTTTCCTTCCTCGTGTTACTTTACAGAGTGAGGAATATCTCGCATAAAAACGCATTTTCCTTCGCGTTCTGTAGCTTTTGCTTCCATGGCGTCTGCTGTTGCTAAGCAACCATAACACGTGCTCTCGGAGACGTGGAGGTTTAGGCAAAAGAATAAATGACCGCTTCGTTTCCATTATAAACGCGCGTCTACATTTGAAATGACGCGACATGTGAACGACCCCTAAAGTATTACGTTTCTGCGATAAATGGAAAAGAGACAGAACGTCTGTGTGTACGCGCGCGCGCGCTCTCTCTCTCTCTGTATGTGCACATATTCCCGTACACCACTGCTCCAAACTTAATCAAAGACTATAGATTAGGAAAGGTGAACATTCCTGTATCAAAACTTGGACTAAAAGATGAATGTGTAGAAAGTGAGCATGTCTCCAAAGACCTTGTTGAGCTGCAGGTTTAACAACTGCATTTATTTATTTATATATTTATTTATTCGTTTATTTACAGAAATTAGGTTTTCATTATGTTTTCGGTTACTGAGCTGCATGTTTAGGTTTAAGTGACTGCACTTAATTTAATTAGGAAGAATTCAGTTATTAATTTTAATTATTAACCTGACATGTTTACTGCTCCAAAATGTTCTATGTTTCTTAAAAATAAGATAAATTGTGTTCAGTGGAAGAAAAGTTGTTGTTTTTTACCCAGACATTTAAAAATAACATATTTTAGAGTTGTAATCTAAATACTGTGAAACCGTGATATTTTTATGTAAGGTTATCATCAGAATCTCATACTGGCCCATGCCTATTATCAACACGATTACAATGTTGCGTACGTAAATCATAATAGGCTACTATCGCAGTATGCAACTTCTGTGAGGGCTGTTTTTGCAATTGGTTTTGCATTATTTCTGTACAAGTCTCTCTCACATACTAATTTAGGCTGCACAAACCTTATCTGGCACAACATAAAGACATTTTGAGTTGCCATAAGTGTGACGTCAAAACAGACGGCTCGGAATCGGCAGACTGACTGACTGGCCAGTCCAGGCTGGTAATGCAGAAAACCAGCTAATTCCAGGCACTGACCAATTGATCGGTGCGTCTTTAGAGCAAAGGTCTTATGGGTTTGGAATGACATTAGTATCTAATGACAGAATTTTTATTTTTGGGTGTTTGGGCCCCAACATTTCTTATTTGTATGTTATAAAATCTTATAAATATATAGTTAAAACATTAACTTTATTAAATTATTTATGCATTTGCAATTTTGTGGTGTAAATGCAATTATGGCACCTCATTTTTGTCAAACAGTCTGTTACTGTGGTACTGATTTAAATTGAATGTTAACAAATCTACAGTTTCTTAATATTCTAACTGAATTATGATGTGATATGCACAGTGATATGCATGTGATATGATGTGAAAGATGATACATTTAAAAAGGGTAGAGGGAAAAATTACAGTTTGATTTCTAAACATAGTTGGAAAAGACATCTGTTTTGTTATGTATAACAACTAATTTTCATTCAGTTGTCATTTTTACCTCTTTCTAGTCACAGAGCACTTTATTTTGAGTTGTTTAAGTAAACATCTGTAGCAGTCCAGAGATGAGAGGAATTGTAATGTTTAATCATTTTTTATTATGCAAGTCATTTTTATGCGTTGAAAAAAAATTAGATTTTTTTTTTTGTTTGTATGCTGTCAATTATAGTTTGTGAAAAGAAAATCGCAATCGGCAAAAATTGGTATTGGCAGGTCACACTTACTTAAAGCTACAGTCCGGAAGGTTTGCCTCTTTGTCGCCATCTCTGTCTGAGAAGCTGCAATTGCAGTTAAGTGCGGAATTCTCTTAAGCAAGTCTAAAACTTTTGTTCTGACCAACTGAGCAAAAACGCTACAGGTGTTTAAATCTAACGATTAGTTATCTCATATCACATCAAACTAGCAAGTTATGATTACTGTTATACTTTGTTCTCAAATTGTTCATGTTAACAACATCAGCATTGGGTAACTATGTATATGTAGTGTGTTGGCCTATTAGTGTTTCTGTTTCTGTACAGTTTAATCTCTGATTGACACAAAATTCACATTTCATATGAAGAAATTCTTTAGCCGAAAAAGCAAATCATTCTTCCTTAGGACCGGTTCTCTTTAAAATACAAAACTTGTGTAATCCCACGTAGGCTATCTGCAATCAAATGCACATTTAAAACTGGGGTAATCTAATTTCAGTCACTTATGTTTCATAAACACAACTTTTTTTGATTAAGCTTATCATTTTGATTGTGGAATGTAATTTCAGACGCTGTAAGAAAAGGCTATAAACTCTCCGGCACCTGCAGCATTCTCACATGTGATAAAGCTACTAGCTGGGACGCCTTCTTTATGTTTACAGACGTGACGTAATGACACAGTGGCATGCTTGAATTTCCTGCGAAAACCTACCCGTACCACTCAATTTAAAAACATTTTTATAAGATAACCGTTGTGAATCGGGCTAAAGTAAGGAGATCGTTTTGAACACTGGCTGGTTATGTACTTGCTCAAAAATTGATTTTGCATAATTTTGAACCAAAAAAGTTACGGACTGCAGCTTTAAAAAATTGGAAATCAGAATCGGCCTTGAAAATTGCAACCGGTGCATCAACTTGTTTATCTTCAGAACGCAGATCTCTCTGACCCTGCATTGACATCAGTGCAACTGAAACGATGTTGTCCTTTCTGGACTTTGACTGTTGTAATTGCGTTGCAATGCAGGGTCAGAAAGCTCAAATATATCTTAATTCATGTGTTAAAGTTGAACAAAGGTCTTACTGGTTTGGAACATCATGAGGGTGAGTAATGACTAAATTTTCATTTTTGGGTGAACTATCCCTTTTACTTGACGAAATCACTTACCAACTGTTCTTGGAGAGTCGGCCAAACTACAACAAACATGTTCACCAGGTTTTTTTCAGATCAGGGCGTTACACCTGTCAGCATCTGTTGCCATTGATCTGCACTGCTTTTTCTGGTTGTTTGTTGATCTTGGAAAATGTCCAAGGTTGGATACAAGTTTTTTGAGTTTACAACTTCAGTCAAATATCTCAGCTGTCCAGTTTTTCTAAAGTTTTCATAATTTCTGTTTCAGCCTTGGTTCTGGACCTGGTCCTGGTCGGCGTGATGAAGGCTGTAGTGCGGCGGCGACGTCCTGCCCATAACCGGATGGACATGTTTGCCACGTTCTCTGTGGACGGCTATTCCTTCCCATCAGGCCATGCCACACGTGCTGCAATGTGCGCCCGCTTTCTATTGGCCCATCTGGTGCTGGCGGCTCCGCTCCGCGTTCTTGTCCTGCTCTGGGCCACTTTTGTTGGGTTTTCTAGAGTTCTTCTTGGACGCCATCACGTGACGGATGTCGTGTTTGGTTTCTTCATGGGCTACTGGCAATATAATTTGGTTGAGATACTCTGGTTGTCTCCAGTCGTGTTGCAAAGCACGATTGGACAGCTTCACTGAGAAGCTAAGACTGAGGTTTCCGTTATTTGGAGGATCTAGGCACATTCAGTTGCTGCCAAAATTCTGGTAATAATTCCATAATGTCTGTCAAATTGCTTTGTGTGAGTTTATCACGTTTTCTGTGGCTAACTTGAATGTATTTTCACTGATCTTCTGCCAGTAATATCCAAGGTTCACATTAGATCACACTGAACAGATAAAAGAGTGCTAGGGAGAAGTGAAAACAGACTTCACCTATTTCCATCACTTTCATCAAGTTATTTTCTACTTCTGTCAATACTTTAAGATGTCAGATTACTCTAGTCTTAAAGAGATGAAAATTGAAAAATTAAAATTCTGTCATTAAATGGTTACTCCACCCAAAAATGACAATTTTGTCATTAATCACTTACCCCCATGTCGTTCCAAACCCGTAAAAGGTTCGATCGTCTTCAGAACACAATTTAAGGTATTTTGGATGAAATCCGGTAGCTTTTTGACTGTCAAGTACATTACACTGTCAAGGCCCAGAAACATATGAAATACATTGTCAAAATAGTCCATCTGCCATCAGTGGTTCAACCATAATTTTACAAAGCTACCACAACACAAGGATGCGCTGTTTTCGTTCAAATAATAGCGTAAATCCATGTAGAAAACATATCCTTGTGTTGTGGCTGATACAGAACAGCATACGTTGTTTACGTCCAGTGGATACTTTCCAAAATGGCGCTATGGTGACATAGAGGAGACTAATTGTTGACTAAAGTCGTCATTTTTGTTTTCTTTGAGTACAAAAAGTATTCTCGTAGCTTTGTAAAATCATGGTTGAACCACTGATGGCAGATGGACTATTTTGACAACGTATTTCATATGTTTCTGGGCCTTGACAGTGTAATGTACTTGACAGTCAAAAAGCTACCGGATTTCATCCAAAATATCTTAAATTGCGTTCTGAAGACGATCGAACCATTTACGGGTTTGGAACGACATGGGGGTAAGTGATTAATGACAAAATTTTCATTTTTGGGTGGAGTAACCCTTTAATTACTCAACCTCATGTCATTCCAAAGCCACCGTTGTTTACTGAGCTTTCTGACCCTTTATAAGACATCAACGCAACTGACACATTCAAGGCCAAGGAAGGTAGTAAGACTATTGTTAAAATAGTCCATGTGACAGTGGTTAAAACGTAATTTAATAAAAATATTTTTTGTGCACAAAGAAAACAAAAATAACTACTTTATTCAACAATTTCTTCTTATCTATCAGTCTTTGCAGCTTGTTCACAAGAATACAAGGACACATGCATTGCGTTGCTGTCTATGCATCGTCAGAAAGCTAATGACAGAATTTTTGGAGAATGTTAAATTAAATTTTGCATCTACTCTTTAAAGGGTTTATCTTTATTAAATACGGAAGATGGATAGGGTGTGCTCTGGCTTCTAAGTGTTCTTGTTTACAGATCAGAACCTCACCATTGTGATACTACATTTTTATAGCACCTGAAACACTAGGCACCATCTTCAAGATTTTGCTTCCATTTTAATCAAAGACTATCCAGTTCTCTAATTAAAATGAAAAGCTCTTCATGAATGAATATTTAATTAAGCAAGGAAGAGGATTTGAAATATGAGGGTGAATTTCAACACTGATATAATACCTTTAGGGTATGAGGCGTCCTCAATAGACAGTCACAGGGGAGTACGTCGCTATCTCTGAAGGTTTCTCATTACACTGATATTTATCCTCTGAAGAAGTCTTTTGTATGTGTTTTGAAGCTATGTTCTGTGTTCGTGTCTCAAAAGAGTGAAATTGTTCTTTTTCTGTGCTTTTATTGTGACCGTGTTAGCTTCTGTTCAGTTTTATTGCACTTTTCGAGTCTTATTGATCTATGAAGAAGAAATTTGTTGTATTTTGCTATGGTCTTGGTCTTATTACAATTTGCTGGATTTTAATTGGGTTAAAGCCACAGCTGTGATTATAGAGCCATAAATCACATATTATGCTGCAAACTGATGCCATATATTGCAGGAGAACCTGTCATAATGACCGTTTCGTAGCATTAAGCAGGTGTAAATTGCACCATAATGGCCATAATTTTGACTCTGGTACTATATGTTGTAGTACCGAATGATTACCATAGTTATGTACCATAAATGGTGTTTAAAAAATATACTTAAGCCATGAATTAAAAGTTTGCTGAAATTTTACTTGCCCTCAGCCAGCCAGATGAAGATGAGTTTGTTTCTTCAGTAGAGAAATTTAGCATTACTTGTCACTTGCTCGCCAGTAGATCCTCTGCGGCGAATGGGTGCAGTCAGAATGAGAATCAGCAGCTGATAAAAACATCACAATAATCCACAAGTAATCCACACCTCCAGTCCATCAATTAACATCTTGCTTAAGTGTTAATTGATTGCATGTTTGTATTTTAAACATCTACATCTTGGATAGCTTAATCGTAAGTTTTCAGCAAATTTTCATTTTTGGATAAACTATTCCTTTAGGAATACTTCTAAAATTCCATGGTGTTACCAAAGCACTTTTTAGTGGACTTATTGATAGTGGAGGAAGTTGTTGAAATTTTCAAATAATTGTTATCTTAATTATGAGAATGTGGTTTGATTTTTCTCATTTGCCTTTTTTTTCTCATGGACTTTTTACAATATTGAGACTAAATTGAAATTAAAATTTGTCATTCTACTCTGCTGTTTTCTTCAAATATGTTTTTATGAACAAAAATACAGTTGAAGTCAAAAGTTTACACACACCTTGCAGAATCTGCAAAGTGTTTTATTTTACTAAAATAAGCGGGATCATACAAGATGTTATTTATTTAGTGCTGACCTGAATAAGATATTTCACATAAAAGATGTTTACATATAGTTCATGAGAGAAAATAATGGTTGAATTTATAAAAATGACCCTTTTCAGAAGTTTTCATACACTTGATTTTTAATACTGTGTTGTTACCTGGATGATACACAGCTGTGTTTTTTTGTTCAGTGATGGTTGTTATTCAGAAAAATTATTCAGGTCCCACAAATTTTTTGTTTTTTCAGCATTTTTGTGTATTTTAACCCTTCGACAATAACTGTATGATATTGAGATCAGTCTTTTCACGCTGAGGACAACTGAGGGACTCATGCAACTATTACAGAAGGTTCAAATGCTTACTGATGCTCCAGAAGGAAAAAGGATGCATTGACAGATGGGGGGTGTAAACTTTTGAACTGAATAAAGAGGTGTATATTTTTTCTAATTTTGCCTAAATATCATGTTTTGTTTTGTTTTTTGTTTTTTCATTTAGTACTGCCCTTCAGAAGCTACAGATGATACTTACATGTTCCCCAGAAACAAAATAAGTAAATTTTTCCCTGATCTTCAAATTCAGAAAGTTTTCACCCCTTTGGCTGTAAATGTATTATGTTTGCTTCTGAAGCATCAGTGAGCATTTGAACCTTCTGTAATAGTTGCATATGAGTTGTGTTCAGTGTGTTGTCCTACAGTCATTGTTGGAAAGGGTTCAAAAGTGTATGTAAACTTTTGACTTCAACTGTATATGAACCAGTTTTGGCTGTTCCTTTAATTCAACTGAGGAATTAACTATTTTACAGTATCTGTCTTACAGTAATAATAATATTGTAATTTATTTTTGGTTTCAGTTTCATTCCGGTCTCTTGAAACTGTTGTGTATTGATGTCAAATCTGCCATTTCCATTTTATTTTTAGCATGTGTTGTCACTCTGTGTTTTGAAGATTTTCTCACACTATATTTAACCCTTTCCGGCAAAGCCAACACACACACATAGGTTTGCTGAAATAGTTGAAAGGGATTTTTGAAACTGTCAAGCTGACTCTCAGCTTTATCCAGTCATAGGTCTTCTTCTTTTAAAGTACAGCAGCATCAAAGATGTTTTGACAAGTCTACCCCAAAATCTAGAGATTTTTTTTTTTCTTCTTTCTTTGATATGAAATATTTCTCCTCTGGCAGCACATGCCCTCAAAAGACTCGCAGTAATAAGTTTCTTGTGAAGGCTGTGGGCGTTTTGACTGTTTCAAGAGAGCCATATGCACATTTTTCCTTCGCAATAACTGGGTTATTTCTTGAAAGTGCAATCATTTGATCATTTGTGCAATATCGATGGCATCCAATAATGTTGTTTTTAAATTGCAATAATTTTTTGAGCTGTTTTGGTGGTGTTTGCTAGGGACCATGTGTATTGTTGTTGTTTTTTTTCTTTTGGAGATGAAGAGGGAAGACTTTTTTTTTTATAGGTGTACAGTCTTTTTTTAAATGGCTTCACCAGCTATTTCAAAGTATGACATTTTGATTGTTGTGTAGTTTGCAGTGAAAAGTGGCAATGTACATTCACCAAAGTCAAAATGACAAGGGATATTCATATGCTTAATGTGGTGCCTGCTATGACTGCTGATTATATTTGTGATGTAAAATATACTCTACATCTATCATGTGATTGCATTTTCTAAATAAATACGAACACAATAATGCTTTGTGTCTTTGAATTATTTTTTCTTCTAACATCTAATATTGTGAGTAAATCTTTGACAGTAAAGCGGGAAAATCCACTTCAGCTTGATATCTGTTTTACAGTAAGTTCTGATTCAGAAGAAAAGAAGCTCTTGCACCACTTGCAATGTGTTTTATTGCTGCAAGTTCTTCCATATGGAGGTGTGGTAAATCTGTATGAAAACAAACCTGTGTTATAGAACAAAGAACAAATACATAATCTGGTTTTATAATGTAGTGTGAACAGGATATCAGATGTGTACATAAAAGAAATTATTGTACATTAGATTTAAGAATGTATTTTGATCATATTTCAATATAAATACTCAACCCCTTCTTCAAGACTTTGTTCCAGCTTGTGTTTGTTTTCTTCCTGTGTATTTTAGAGTATATTTTTGATATCATATGTAGCAATGCTTGATCAGTCAGTGAGTCCTTAAAAGGATGGTTCACCCCAAAATTACCCTATGATTTACTCACCCTCAAGCCATTCTAGGTGTATACGACTTTCTTCTTTCAGATTCATACAGTTGGAGTTACATTAAAAAAAATCTTAAGGCTCTTTCAAGCTTTATAATGGCAGTGAATGGGTGTTGAAATTTTAAACCCCAAAAACTGCATCCATCCATCATAAAAAGTACTCCGGGGGTTTAATAAAGACCTTCTGAGGTGAACTGATGCGTTTGTGTACGACATATATCTATATTAAAACGTCATAATCTCTAGCTTCCGCTAACTGAAATTTTAAACATGTATCTTGTATTGTTTGCTAGTGAATAATTATTACAAGTAGCTACTAAACTGAAAGATGATGTTGTTTGTGGTGAATTCAGAGGTGGAAAGTAAATACTTTCATTACAGTACTAAGTTAAATTTCTACTTTCTTGAGTATAATTAAATTGTGGTTCTTTTCATTTTAAGCTGAATGTATGAAATGTTTGTAAGACTACTTATGTTTTCAAGTTACAAATTGACACAGATCTACAGTATTATAGCTAAAACCTACCCAGAACCCTAATCCTTGCATAAAATTAAAATTTACTATTGGGTTTGATGGGATATCCTTTATGATAATATGTTATTAAGTTTGCATATAAGTTGACATCATAAGCTAAAGTGTTCTTATATCATGATGACTGTTTAATATAGATGTGTGTGCGAAGCAAAAGGGGACTGCTGTGACAGGAAAAGAGTGGTAACTGCTTTCATTGACTAAATGGGAAATGTCCGAGTATACTTTGAGCCTAATTTGCATATGGTGGAGCCTTGAGATGCAGGCTGTGAGAGGCAAGAGGGGAGTGTGGGTATGACATTTCCCGATAAGGAGCTCTATCTTGTCAGGTGAAGAGTTCAAGGCCACCTCGCTTATGTGTTAACAAAGAAAAAGCTTGTGTTTGCAGGAACCGCGAACTGATACAGGAAAAAGTCTACAACTGAAGCAAATAGACAGGGAGATCAGCATCTGCGGAGGAAGAGACGGCCCTGAAACTCAACTTATCTACAACTGTGTATAAATACAGGGGTCGAGTTAGAGGCGAGCAGTTGCAGAGTACCTGAACATAAGACTCGCATAGTTTTGTGTAATCAGGGACAGCTGAGACCCAGAGCTCTGTAATGCTTTATTCATATGCTTATTTTGAATTAAATTCTTTGAACTTTGAACGATTCTCCTCTCCTCCTTAAAACGAACACGCGGACTCAAGAACACCAAAAGTCCAACAGGTTTCATAATTAAAATACTTTTTTAAAAACTTAGGGAAACACGAGGGATGACTTGCGATGTCTAGTGAGAGGTAATACAATCTATGCCTCGTCGCTAGGTGGCGATAGTGAAGCCCATGAAATGGGTCCAGGGGTGTTCGGTTCCAGGTTTTTTTAGAGTCGACTCCGACTCTCGACTCCCACCATAGGAGTCGATGGAACCTCGACTCCATTAAGCATGACTATTTATTGAAATAAGCTTAGTCCAATTTAGCGGTGATATTACCTTTAAATGAACTATCGACGTTATTTGCTGTTGGCTACACCTATTTCCACAGGGGAAAAGTCACGAAAAACAGCCGTGGTGAAATATTATCTCAGAAATAAGAAAGACGATATTCTTAAATGAATTCGCCACATTATAATGGTCAGGGGAGGCGCTACACGTATGTTCTTGTCCATTAGATGAGTTATTAATTATTTATGGTTAGTTTCATGATTGAATATGGAAAACCAAATGTAGCCTTATTATTGACTGCATTAAGTAGGCTAATACTGTATAACAAAACGTCAGTTAAGCTGTCACATTAGCATGTATGCAAACTAAATACTTCCACTGATGTTTCACACATACTCCGTTTGCAGTGCGTTTTTTTTATCTCAGTAGTTTGAAACCGTAATGCTGTATTATTACTGCTGGTGATTTTGTTCACAAAACAGCATTATTTGGCTTTTGTCTACTATTGCATTTTATCACTTTTGTTCATAGCGCACTACAAATGCATTTTTTGTAAATAAAGCACTGGGACCACGCTGCTTCTGCACTGCATAGGCTACGAACTACACACGGACTGCACTACAAAAAGATCCTCGCTTAATTTCATTCACTATTTGCTTATATACAGCACTCAACCACCATGCACTACTGTATATAGGATTTGAGAATCGGTGAAGACATCCGCAATTTCGAATTCGACACCGAGAGTCGGTTCCAACTCTTGTGCTATTCAGAGTCAAGGAATCGACTCTTTTGGAGTCGACTTCCCATCCCCATCCCCATCTCTAAATGGGTCATAACATTGATATTACCAGAGCACTTAGGAGTTCAAGTAAATAAAAAATCGGGTTATAGAAGGACGCAGTTATTGCATGGACGTAGCAAGAACAATGTAAGTGTCAAAAATGCATGCACACAGTTCAGTTGAATGGCAAGCTCGCCTTTTTTTTTTTTTTACAGTGCAGTCAAACTAAATGTACGAAGCAAAAATAACCTCAACATTGAAATAAGAGCATCTTACGATTAATTATTTATTTTTCTTAAAACATTCACATAAACTAACGTGGACTTACTTTTCAAAATGAGTTATAAAACAATCGCTCCTGGCAACAGGGATAGCTAGTTTGCTTAGCATAGCGTCAAATATGATATTAATATCATGTTTTGCTCCAAAACTATCCACTATTTAACATCAGTCGTATTTAAAATAACTTGCTTATGTGGTTCCATGTTGATTCTTATCACAGAATGAGACAGAAAATGTTATTTGATAAAATTATAATATACTGTTTATTTAATCAGGGCTGCCAATTCCCACAACACTAAATTTTTAACTGTACATTTTTTTTTTCTTACATTTTACAGTTAAATGAGTTCAAAATTAAGAGCTCAAATACAGGTTCAGTGCGCAAACTAAACAAAGAAAAAATATTTGTTCTTGAGGTTTAAAGGGGACTCAATTCTCTTTTTTAGTAGTGATATAGTGTCTCAGTCTCACACTGGTGAATTTGGAAACCAAACAATTTTATATTATTTTTCCTATGACCATAATATTAGAAAACAATTCTGTAAAATACTTGACAATTAGTATTTCACAGGTATATTATTTTACCTTGTTCTTCAGAAGGAAAATTACAATACTTCTGTCCTAATTTCTACACTTGCAAGCAAAAACTGGACACATCTGCCATTATAATCATGATACAAACAAAATTTTCTGGTGATTTAGTAAAATTGTACTGGCCATAAGTATTTATTCCTGCATGAAACTGTTTTAGCAGTTGCTGCTACTATAACTACTAAATATATTTAATAAAAAATAATAATAATAAACTGAAAATTAAAACCAAACACTGCATTTTAATCACAATACAAACAAAGATACTACACACATGTAGCATGAGCAGTTTTTAAATTTGATTTTATCATTTCAACATTTGAAGCAAAACAATGTTCTGACTTCAGCTTTGTGTAATTGCATGAAACACAACGTTAAAGACCATTTATGTTATAATTTATTAATTAAAAAAAATATATATAAAACATCTGTCAGCAGAGTTTTGTCTGACATCTGGACATACTGTTTTTTTATCATAAAATGATAAAAAAAAAAAACTAAAAAGTAAAATAACTGTTGCAGTGATGCAAAACTTAACTTTTTACCACAACAAGAATTGCTAGAATTAGTCATTATACTTTTATAAATAATTGCAACCGCATTTTAAAAATATTTCTCTATCAATCTATTAGTCTGCATTGCATGTACACCTATTCTGAGAAAGAGAAACAAAACTTTTATTCAAATTCTGAACGGATTATATGTAGCCTAGAAGTGTGCAAATAGCCCTTTCTTGATAATCACTAAAAAGGTGTCACTTACTTCAGTTCATCGCATCTCACAAACTTCCTTTATAATCAGTGAACCTCTTATTTACATTTAGAGGACTGACAAGTGTACAGGGAAAAAAAATCCGGCATTTAGAGTTCAGACTAATTGACTAATTGAATTCCGACTAATTTAAACAAAATGGCTAATCATAGGTGTTCAAGAAATCAACAGATGTGTCTGTGATTGGCTACATTGCTCAGCGCTACGAAAACATGTTGTAAATCTGTTTTGCCAATCTTTACAGTTTTAACTGAAGGTACTTTTGACTGCGTGAGAAAATGGATGTGTGGCGTGAGAAAAATGTCAATAGCGTGAGTCTTACGCTGAATGCGTGAGAGTTGGCAGCCCCTGATTAATGCTTTGTAATGCTCACATTGCCTTATTTTGGGTTAAAAATAGAAAAATAATACTAAGGTACTTATTGCTTAATACCGCAATAACTTAAGTACTTAAGTAGTTTTTACTTATTTACTCTTGCTAGAGTCATATTACTTTTTAGTACTTTTACTCAAGTAAATTATAACTTAAGTAGCAATACTTTTACTTAAGTAATGTTACAATTTTTAGTACACTTTCCACCACTGGTGGTGTTAAACTAAACGGTCTCATGTTCTCAAAACTGTAATGCTGCAGTGACATCTGCTGGAATTTTTAAGGAATACACTGCCAATTATTAGGAAATATTAGTAAAATCATTTTATGGTTTTCCAGATTTGTTCATATTAAAGGATTTGCATGACTTTAATCAAAGTTTTAGTGGCCACTGATATTTTAAGCACAGAAAACACATTTACACTGTTGTTCAAAAGCTTGGGATCAGTAAGATTTTTAATGTTTTGCTCATCAAAGTTCCATATATTTGATTAAAAAGGCAGAAAAAGTAATATTATGAAATATTATTGTAATTTACTTTTAAAAATAATTTGTTTCTGTTACGCAAAGCTGAATTTTCATCAACTATTATTCCTGGCTTCAGTGTCATTCTAATATGATGATTTATTATCAATGTTGGAAACAGTTGTGCTGCTTAATATTTTTTTTGAAACCTGTTAATATTCTTTGATTAATAAAAAGTTAAAAAGCATTTATTCAAAATAGAAATCTTTTCTAACTATCACTTTCCATCAATTTAACACATCCTTACTGAATAAAAGTAATAAATTCTTTCAAACAAAGAAAGAAAAAAAAATTACAAAAAAGTGTGAAATAACTGAAAACATGTTTTATATTTTAGATTCTTCAAAATAGCCACCCTTTGCTTTGATTACTGCTTTGCACACTCTTGGCATTCTCTCGATGAGCTTCATGAGGTAGTCACTGAAATGGTTTTCCAACAGTCTTGAAGGAGTTCCCAGAGATGCTGAGCACTTATTGGCCCTTTTGCCTTCACTCTGCGGTCCATCTCATCCCAAACCATCTTGACTGGGTTTAGATCAGGTGACTGTACAGGCCAGGTCACTCCATCACTCTCCTTCTTGGTCACAGCCTGGAGGTGTGTTTGGGGTTATTGTCCTGTTGAAAAATAAATGATAGTCCAACTAAATGCAAACCGGATGGGATGGCATGTCGCTGCAGAATGCTGTGGTAGCCATGCTGGTTCAGTGTGCCTGCAATTTTGAATAAATCCCCAACAGTGTCACCAGCAAAGCACCCTTCACACCATCACACCTCCTCCTCCATGCTTCACAGTGGGAACATGCATGTAGAGACCATCTGTTCACCTTTTCTGCGTTGCACAAAGACACGGCAGGTGGGACCAAAGATCTCAAATTTGGACTCATCAGACCAAAGCACAGATTTCCACTGGTCTAATGTCCATTCCTTGTGTTTCTTGGCCCAAACAAATCTCTTCTGCTTGTTGTTTTTCCTTAGTAGTGTTTTTTTAGCAGCTATTTGACCATAAAGGCCTGATTCACGCAGTCTCCTCTAAGCAGTTGATGTAGAGATGGGTCTGCTACTACAGAGGTTCCCAACCACGTTCCTGGAGGCCCCCCCAACACTGCATGTTTTCTATGTCACCTTAATCAAACACACCTGATTCAGATCATCAGCTCATTAGTAGAGAGTCCAATACCTGAAATTGGTGTGTCAGACAAAAGAGAGATGCAAAATGTGCAGTGTTGGGGGGCCTCCAGGAACGTGGTTGGGAACCACTGTGCTACTACAGCTCTGTGTGGTATTAATCTGGGCTCTAATCTGAGGTGCTGTTAACTTGCGATTTCTGAGGCTGGTGACTCGGATGAATTTATCCTCAGCAGCAGAGGTGACTCTTGGTCTTCCTTTCCTGGGGCGGTCCTCATGTGAGCCAGTTTCATCGTAGCGCTTGATGGTTTTTGCAACTGCACTTGGGGCACATTCAAAGTTTTTGCAATTTTCCGGACTGACTGACCTTCAGTTCTTAAAGTAATGACAGACTGTCGTTTCTCTTTACTTAGCTGATTGGTTCCTGCCATAATATGAATTCTAACAGTTGTCAAATAGGACTGTCAGCTGTATACCAACCTGACTGGTCTCAACTCGATTAAGAAGGCAAAAAATTCCACAAATGAACCCTGACAAGGAACACCTGTGAAGTGAAAATCATTTCAGGTGACAACGTCATGAAGCTCACTGAGAGATGGCCAAGGGTTTGCAGCGCTGTCAACAAAGCAAAGGATGGCTACTTTGAGGAATCTGAAATATGCATATCTAGAGTTATTTCACACTTTTTGGTTTACTACATAATTTCTTATGTGTTCATTCATAGTTATGATGTCCTCAGTGAGAATCTACAATGGAAATAGTCATGAAAATAAAGAAAAAAAAATTAAATGAGAAGGTGTGTCTAAACTTTTGACTGGTAGTGTATATAATTATAATCTATGACAAAAATACTATTATAAATTAAGTTGGTGGATAATTCAGTAGCAAAAGTTACTCTAGAAAAAAATGCACAATAATTTTATAAAATCTAAAATTATGTTTAAAAATAATTATTTACAACCATCATTATTTATCATTATAAATCATTATTTAACAGTTAAAAGTGAATAAGTCTAAGACTAAATCTGGTAAAATAATACACATTGCTTTGTATTTTTGTAAAATACATTTATGAAAAACACACACATATTATATATGTATGTATGTATGTATGTATGTAGCACCATATGTTAGATAAGATGAACAAAAAGGCTATTGATAATCTTTCATTTCGCAAAAGTATTATACGAAAGGCCCCAAATACAGAGCGGCACAAAGCGTGTATGCGCGTCCCGTGCGCAAAATGATGCGCTTGAAGCAACATGGAGTCACAATGAAGTGAAGAGATATTAGTGTTTGCGTAGTGTATAAAAATCTGTGCTTTTTTTTTTAACAGTCTTAAATTGTGCTCGTGAAGAACAATCCATAGTGCTCTCTACATCAGTGTTGTGATCTAATAGACACCATAGAAAGTAACATGATTTAGAAACAGCACTAAACTCCAGCTAGTCCTTTTATGCAAAACCACTGATCTTTATTTACAGATCGGGTATAACAGGAACAGTGAATCATCTTGGAAAGAGTTTTGTCGTCTTGACTGTCGTAACCAAACGCGGAGAGACGAGTTTACCTGAACTTGACTTAAATGCTAATCTGTACCTCACATTAATCTATGGAACAGCTTCAGAACACTTGAAATATAATGCACAGAATCGTTATGGTGCTTTATAATGTGTTTGTGGCTTTTGCGGGGCGTAACAATAACACAATATACACAATAACAGTATTCTCATAATATCGGATTTAAATCGATCTTGTCTGACCAATACTCCGATCCAGCAGATCGGCTCACCCCTAGTACACATATCTATTTATCTTTTCCTCAACTTTCAAATTTGAGGCATTTAGAATAGATTTTATAATTAATTATTAATAGATTCTGTAGATAAGCCCTATAATATTTTAACTGAAATAGCATACTAAAAACTAGTCTAGTCGGTTGGCATACAGCAAACAGATATTTCGTGTCAAACATTGATGATTTTTTTTTTGTGCTCAGTCATATGACTAAAGTCATAAGCCATATGACTATGGGGTAAAAGGGTTGACACTGAGACATTTATCACCCTCTAAAGCCCTCTCACCTTATTCTTCTTGGGCTTTCCGCTTTAGTTCACCTCAGTTCAATTTGTGAACAAACACAAACATGTGATGTGTGCCATTATTGCCCAAAGATAAAGCATACACATTTTTATTGTTATTTTAATATAGGAGACCTCTCTGAATAAATTGTTTGATTTATTATAAACTACAGGTTTTAGACTATTGCGAAAATCCAATGTACTCATTTTGTCTTATGATAAGATTTATGGCAACGACTAAAGATAAAGACTTGCATGTTTGTGACAATAAGAAATGACTGAGCAATCTTAATAGTCTTCTGACATTTAACCTACACATTTTTCCCCCTTCATTATTCATTCCAGTTTGATCCGCCCTAAACTAGTGGGAGCTGAGACCACCCTCTTCTCTGAGACTTCAGATATGCTCAGTTGCTAATGTAACAGGCTGACTTCAATGAGATGGTTGCCAGGGAAACCTGGTCTAACTATTAAGAACAGAAAAACACAGTTTTAGCATTTTTGAACGCTGAGGGCTTGAGACCATTTTAGTCTAAAGGTAAGATTTATATTTGTGTCATAAGTGTCAAGCTTGCAGCATATGTTTAGACTGGTGTCTGCCTTTGTGTCTGCTGGCATGTCTGTGTTTTGTTAATGGTTAAATGAATGAATGCTGCACATCTATGCCAAACATTGTGAATGACTGTTATGAATGAAAGGTGCACAATTGAGGAGACACTAGTGTAATTTTCACATGACCATTTGTTTTCTTCGAGTGATTATTATGTGTTTTTTATGCAGACTTACAGCATGGCTAAGCGTGTGGCTGTGATTGGAGCTGGCAGCTCTGGATTAACCTCCATCAAATGCTGCTTGGATGAAGGGCTGGAGCCTGTGTGTTTTGAGAGCAGCGACGATATTGGAGGACTTTGGAGGTTTAAGGTTGAAATTAAACTCAATTTTAAAAATGTAATATTTAATGTAATATTTAAAGCTCCAGTCCGTAACTTTTTTGGTTAAAAATGATACAAAATCAATTTTTGAGCAAGTACATAACCAGCCAGTGTTCAAAACTATTGCCTTACTTTAGCCCGATTCACAACGGTTAGCTTATAATAATGTTTTTTAAATTGAGTGGTACGGGTAGGTTTTCGCAGGAAATTCAAGCATGCCACTGTGTCATTACGTCACATCTGTAAACATAAAGAAGGCGTCCCGGCTAGTAGCTTTATCACATGTGAGAATGCTGCAGGTGCCGGAGAGTTTATAGCCTTTTCTCGCAGTGGCTGAAATAATTAAACTTATCATTTTGATTGTGGAATGTAATCCAAAAAGTTTGTGTTTATGAAACATAAGTGACTGAAATTAGATTACTCCAGTTTTAAATGTGCCTTTGATTACAGATAGCCTATGTGGGATTACACAAGTTTTGTATTTTAAAGAGAACCGGTCCTAAGGAAGAATGATTTGCTTTTTCGGCTAAAATTTTCTTCATATGGAATTTGAATTTTATGTCAATCAGAGATTAGACTGTACAGAAACAGAAACGCTAATAGGCCTACACACTACATACACGTAGTTACAGTAATAACAGTAATAATAAAAAAAAGTATAAAAAGTAAAGTATAACAGTAATAATAACTTGCTAGTTTGATGTGATGTGAGATAACCGATCGTTAGATTTAAACACCTGTGACGTTTTTCCTCAGTTGGTCAGAACAACTGAAATTTCTTATTTGGCCCATATATTTGAATCTGTTAATCTGTGATTCCTAAGTACAGTGAATATCCACAACGGTGCGGTGACTGACCGCTACCAAACCATTACATTCATCCGCGCTGGAGCCGCTCCGGAGCACAACCCACACATGGAAGATAATTCCGCACTTAACTGCAATTGCAGGTTTTCAGACAGAGATGGCAACAAAGAGGCAAAAGTTAAGGACTGCAGCTTTAAACAGTTTAATAATAAAGTGTGTCATATCTGTGCCATAAATGGTACAAAAAGGAATTGATCAATACAAGATCAGGCACTAGAACCTCTGCCTTAATAATTTATACACTACCATTTTAATACATCTCTCTCACAAAATAAGTCTCTTATGTTCACCAAAGCTGCTTTTATTTAATCAAAGATTCAGTAAAAATAGTAACACTGTGAAATGTTATTACAATTTAAAATAACCATGTTCTAATTTATTTTATTGTATAAAAATACAATTTATTTCTCCAATGTCAAAGTTGAAGTTTTAGCATCATTACAGTCTTCAGTGTCACATGATCCTTCAGAAATCATTTAAATATGTGGATTTGCTGCTCCAGAAACAATTGTTAATATAATATTATCAATGTTGACAGACAGCAGTTGTGCTGCTAATATTTCTGTGGAAACCATGGTACATTTTGTCAAGAAACAGCATTTATATAAAATGTCTTTACTGTCACTTTTGATCTGAAGTAAAGTATTTTTTATATTTTTCTGTTTCTTCTAAAACGGACTACAAATTTTTTAACAGTAGAGTTAATACAATAATTAGTATTTTATGGTCATTTCTTGTTAGTTTTACTTTTTTTTTTTTTTTTTTGTTCAAAATATTTTTATGCTATTACCTGTTTAACATGTATTTTCTCACACTAAAAAACTCACACTATTAGATGAGTTGGATTTGCAAAAATGCTTCAAATTGCTCAAAATACTTATTGTTGCTGCTGCATTTTATGATGGGATAAGAGAGAATATTTTAAAAGAAAAGTTCACTTCCACAATACATTTTTAAAAATAATTTACTCACTCCCATGTGATCCAAGATGTCTTTCTGTCTTCAGTTGCAAAAAAATTAAGGTTTTTAAGAAAAAATAAATCCAGGATTTTTCTCCATATGGTGGACTTCAATGGGGATCAGCAGGTTGAAGGTCAAATTGTAGTTTCAGTGCAACTTCAAAGGGCTCTACACACTCCCAGCTGAGGAATAATGGTCTTACTTAGTGAAACAAACAGTCATTTTCTAAAAAATACATGCGTGTCTTCATGCACTACGTAATCATGTTGGAAATGTCACGCATGGTTAGAACTGTGTACTTCAATTCAAAAAGGTAGGATAGGGCAAAAAAGGTTGTGAAGTCGGGCTGGTGCAAGACAAGTATTTGTGGTTAAAAAGTAGATAATTTTTATTGTTTTAAGATCGTTTTTGCTAGATAAGACCCCCCTGTAGAGCCCTTTGAAGCTGCATTGAAACTGCAGTTTGGACCTTCAACCCATTGGCTCTAATTGAAGTCCACTATTTAGAGAAAAATCCTGGAATGTTTTCCTCAAAAACCTTAATTTCTTTGAGATTTAAGACAGAAAGACATGGATCACTTGGGGTGAATAAATTATCAGGAAATTATTATTCTGGAAATGGACTTATCCTTTAACGTTAAACAACAATATTACACACCTTTAAACAAAACTTTTTAAAGCTAATTGTGTTTTATCTATCAGTACATTCAAAGTCATTGACTGTGTTCCCCTGTTCATTCACAGGAACAACCTGAGGCAGATCGTTGCAGCATTTATCGTTCTCTCACAGTGAACACCTCTAAAGAAATTATGTGCTTCAGTGATTTTCCTGTGCCTGATCATTACCCCAACTTCATGCACAACTCTATGATCATGCAGTACTACAAACTCTATGCTGAGCACTTCAACCTGCTCAGATACATTCACTTTCAGGTAATAAACACCATAACATCACAACTGTTGAAATTTCCTAGATTTACATCCTTATTGGTCCTAGCAAACATACCTTTCAACAGTAAGATTTTATGGTAACAGATATGTTCCAGGAACACACTTTGATTTATTATTCTCACATTATTGTAAGTGTGTATATTTTCTCAGGAATTTTTGCAGTGTTTAATTCTAAGAATTGTTCCCTTCGTAAAGATATCAGGTAGCCTTCAGGCTCTATGTTGTTGGGTGTATTTCAGACCACAGTTCGCAGTGTGAGACAAAGGCCTGATTTCTCTGACTCTGGTCAGTGGGAAGTGGTGACTGTGGATGGAGATGGACAAGAGGAGACACATGTGTTTGACGGTGTGCTTGTGTGTGCAGGACACTACACACAACCCATCAGACCCCTCTCAGACTTTCCAGGTGCATACCTGATATTACAGCACATACATCATATGTACAGCATTCAGCACTATGGGTAGAACTAATTCCTTGCATGGCTCTATGCATATTATGGAATTAATATGTAGAAACATTGGTATATAACTTTTACTGTCATTTTGTGCTGCAGGTATTGACATATTCCCAGGGACAGTAATTCACAGTTGGGAATATAAGGACCCTAATCCTTACCTTGGGAAGAGAGTTGTTGTCATTGGGATTGGGAATTCTGGTGGAGACATTGCTGTGGAGCTCAGCAGAACATGTGAGAAGGCAAGCGAGATTTAATACTGTAATGTCTAATATTTTCTTACAGATATTTTCAGGGTTTTAGGCTCTCAGCAGGGTCAAAATCACATAAAGGGGGATGCATCTCACCAATAAACAAATGTTTTTTTTTTATTACCTTATTTTTTATGAACTTATTTTTTATATTACATAATTAAATAATAAATAGAACTGCAACTTTCCAACAGTAAAGTAAATAAATAGTTTATACTTTTTGGCCCACTAGAGCAGCTTAGAGGGAGGGCTTCATAGGGCTCTAAGAGCTTGAAAGTCAGCATTCTATGAGGGCTCTCCTCAGAAACTTTTTTTGAAAACATTTTTGCCAACTGACTAGCCAGCCACTAGAGCTTGATTTGCCTTAATGGCTGCCACATACACTTTGAGAGTGGAAGGTGTCCCTCCCGAAGACCAAAACTTTTGACCAGGACATGGGGGGATCCTCATTCTGTGCAACACACCAGTCAGAAAAGACTCACCACTTGAAGGCAAAGAGGCAAATGCCCTCCGAATGACGCAGCTGGCCACTAAATTGTCCCCTCTGAATGATCCCGCTAGCTGCTGAATTGTCAGTGAGCGTTCCTGCATAGGCCAGACCCACATATGGGCGGAGTCATTAACTTAATATGACTCGCTAACTGGGAGACAAAGAGCTCTTGGCTAGATTTTCAGACCAAGGTGCTCCAGGTGGCTGAGCAATGTGAGTGATAAGTCCTGCTCTGATCTGGCTAACACAATTGTCAATATAATTCATTATGCAGAATCTCATCTGCCTCAGGGGGGAAAGAGCCACATCCACACACTTCATAAAAAGTGTCTGGGGCCAGAGACAGCCTGAAGGCAAGGGAAGTATATTGATAAGCCAACCCCTTGAACACGAATCTCAAGAATAGTCTGTGATGGGGGATATCTGGATGTGAAAGTAAGCTGAGGGCATATTTGCATGAGGATCTGTTTTAGAGCCAGCATCCTGAACGGCAGTTATGCTGAGCCCATCATCTTTTTTGGCTGTAAAAGTCTGACTCACTATTCACAAGGAGGATCATCTCTATGGCCCCTTTTTAAAGCAGACTTTGTACTTCGGCCCAGAGAATGTGTGAATAGTTGTCCTGTACCAAAGTTTGAATAATACTTCTGAAGTGTGAGGGTCTGTGAGCAAACCCAGCTTGACATGGCTGCAATGTCTTTCCAAGCCTGGAGCTGGGTAGAAAGTGATCTGAGTCTATCGAGTGGCAGGTTGCCCCATAGAGTTGGGGAAATGACATTCATAGTAATGAGAGGAGGAGAAGTGTGGGTCTGATATCACAGCAGTAATTTGCATTCCAGGACAGTGAGAGGGAAGAGCGCCCAGAGCTAAACTGGAGAATGGAAAGTAAGCATAAGACTTCTTTGAGGACAGTCCAGGACCTGACTATCTCCTCTTTCTCTCTGAGTTGGGATCAGGATGGCCTCTGTGGCTCAGGGTCCAATGTCACTGGGGTGGGGTCCCTTGTTGCTTAGGAAATGGGTAACGTCAGCATGGACTTTGCAGCCTGCTGGGAGGATGGAGCCTTCTGGTGACTTGAACCAGCCACTGAGCTAGAACGCTTTAGCAGGAAGTGATGCATAGCCTGCAATGACTGCTGCTGTGAAGCGCTCAGCAAACCAATCCATGGCAGAGCGGAATAATCTTGTTGGGGAAATGGGGAGTGAAGGAGGGCGACCTTGTCAGCATCCTTGATGTCTCTTAAGTTCAACAAAAGGTGGCACTCTAGCACCAGCAGGTTGGCCATGGCCTTGCCAAAATGCCTGCGCAGTGGCCTATGTAGTGCTCAGAGCCAGGTCAATCACTGACTCCTTAAAGGTGTTAGGACTCGGCCCGGACTCGTCCATTGTGCGGAGAAGTTCAGCCTGAAAAACTTGGAGCATCACCATCGTATAAAGCCCTGAGCCAGCTTTGCCAGCTATCAACAGTGGTGAGTGTGTCAGAAGTGGAAGAATAAATGTGAACTAAGTAGGGAGAGCGCCATGAACGTTTAGGAATAATGGTGCTGGCCTCTTGCAGAACTTCCAAGCTGAATTCTTCCATTGCCTAAGTGAGTGAAACACATGGGACCTATGCCGGCATGAGTTCACTTGAGTGAGATAAATCAGTCCTGTTGCTCTGCTGTTTCTTCCTCCGAGGCTTCTGGGAGGGGAGAAATGGGAGAGCAATGGTGGAGGACAACCTTTATGAAAGAAACTGATCCACGAGTGAGAGCAGTCTGTCCCAGTGAGCACAGCCTCAGTGTGGCCCAGGAAAGCAGTGCACTTACCGTGCCAATCTGAGGCATGCAGAGGTTCCCTGCAAAAGCCACACTTGCAGTGCGACGTTTGCAACAACATCACCAAAATTTGCTCATTACGCAGTTCGCTGTTGTGTTTGCCAGATGTTCATAGGGAAAGCGTTAATGAGAGGCATCCTTCCGCTGCTGGGGCTCTTCTATGGCGAGTACAGGATTCAGACTTCTTGCTTCTTTAGAATCTGGTGAAGAGATGAAAATTTCTGATGAAATGGTCCTCAGAGCCAGCTTACACAGCAGGAGTAAACAGGAGATCCCCCATAAGCATTTCAAACACAACGGGAGAGGCCGTTCAATAGGAAAACACATTCACTGGTCACTCTTTTAGTTCTCTTTAATATTCTATTATCCTATTTTGACAAGATCAAATTCACTCTCATTTATTCAAAGGTTTATTTTCCTCTTCTCAGTTCTTCCTGTTTCTCACTCTGTTAGACGTTCCTGAGTACCCGGAAAGGTGCTTGGGTCACAGGTCGCGTGGTTGGTAGAGGGCTTCCTCTAGATATGATAATGATCAGACGATTTCGAGATCTGATTAACTCCCTCATGCCTCGAGCGCTGCTAAACTGGATTGGAGAGAGAAGTCTCAATCAGAGACACGACCACAAGCTGTATGGACTACAGCCTCCATACAGGTGAAGGTCCAAAACATGATCCTTAAAGATTATTTTTTTAAACTCTTTCAGTGTTGATGATTAAAGTAAAGCCCTGACAGTTTAAAATTTACCTCATGGTTTCCAGTGACCTTTACCCATTTTGTGATTCCAGGATCCTCGACCAGCGTATCATAAATGATGACCTTGCAGGTCGCATTGTGGTAGGAGACCTGGTGATGAAATCAAATGTGAAGAAGTTCCAAGGCTCAACAGTTGTCTTTGATGATGGGACTGTAGAAGAGAAGATTGATGCAGTGATCTTATGCACAGGATATGATTATAGATTCCCCTTCCTCCCTGCCTCCTTACACTCTGGTTCCGATGGAGATCTGAAACTCTACAGAAGAGTCTTCCCTCCATCTCTTGAGCGTCCAACACTGGCCATCATGGGCCTGCTGCAGACCAAAGGGCCGATCATGCCAGTTGCAGAACTACAGGCACGCTGGGCCACCAGAGTCATTGCAGGTAATGAGCAACCTTGAAAAAAGTAATTGTCAGAGCAGTAAATGATTATTCTTTGAAAACTTTTTTTTTCATAATGTCAATTCTCCTGTTCTTCAAGGACTTACAAATCTTCCTCCAGCTGAAAAAATGGATAAAACAATTGAGAGAGACATAAAACCGTATTTAAAGAGGTAATTACTTATTTATGTGGATGATCTTTTCAAATATGTTTTATTTTGACAGTTAATGTTATCTCTCCACAGGTACCTCTCTCCCAAACTGGCTGCCCTTCAAGTGAACTACATCCCATACCTAGACACAATAGCAAAGGAAGTGGGTGTCTGTCCCAACATTGCTTGGCTACTCCTAACGGACCCTGCTGTTGGTTTGAGAGTTTATTTCGGGCCCTGTACTCCATACCAGTTTCGACTGAGCGGACCAGGGCACTGGAGAGGTGCCCGTCAGGCCATCCTTACACAATGGGATCGTGTTGCCAAACCTATGAAGACACGGCCCATTCCAGAAACTTCATCCTTCAGTTTATTTTTTTGGCTGGGCCTGTCAGGAGTGATTTTTACTTTAATTGCAGTGCGAAAGAAAATCCCACTTTTTCTGAATATCAATTAGATCCCATGAATATCCCATACTTGATTTTTGGATAGCTCTGTTTAGTATTTGCACTTTAACTTAATTGTTTCACTAATTCTTAGAGTTCATTATCTTTTATAATATGTATAATAAGTTATATTTTAAATATTTTATTCTTTTGAGAAAATAAAAAATAAACTAACATGGTAATCTAACAATTGTAACTAGTAGATGATTTTTTTCTTATATCTATCTCAAAACAAATGCTCTGCCATATTTCCAGACATTATAATTATCTTTTCTTTTTCAACCAGGTAATGGTAATATTGTTTATATCTTATGACAATCATCGCAAAAGTGAGATACTTAAAGCAGAGTTGCTTGCTTGTCCGAATTTGACTGAAATCAGACACTTTTGATATTTGTCAATTTGATCTATTGTTAGTTGATATCTGAAGTTTGGTAATAATTTTCACAATTAGCAAATTTCTTGGTCATCTAAGCATCTTCTTGTTAAGACACCATTTGGCAAGACAGTACATCAACCAATTAATGAATGTACCAGAGCTCTCCAGAAGACATAGAAATATAGGAATATGAGGACACTCTTGTTGAAAACATTGGCAAATTTCTCCAGTGCAGCAGAACCACTGATGATTCAGATTGAGCCTGAATACCAAATTACATTTGATAAAGTGAAAAGTTCTTTAATCACAGTGGCAAAGATGAGGTGGAAACCTGGCCATCATTCACCGCTTTGGCAGAACCACTGATGGATGAGTTCAAAGAACCTGAGGAACAAACTCCACCTGTAAGGTGAAAAAATTAGGTGTAACAGAATCGCTGGTGGTTCGGTTACCTCAGCAAGATGATAAAGAAAAAGAGTGATTAAAGATGAAGATCTGAAAAGCATACAAAGTATGCAGCTCCATCACATCAAAACCTTTTGAAAGGAGACAGTCACACATCAGAAAAAAACTGAGAATGAAAAGAGATAGACTAGCAAGCAAGATAGACATAGTACACTCTTAAAATACAGATTTCAAATTGGGATTTTTACTGTGATGTCATAGAAGAACCATTTTTAGTTTCTCAAAAGAACCTTTCAGTGATCACAACCATTTTTCCTTAGTGTGAAGAACATTTGAGTAATCTAAGAACTATTTTCCACTATAAAGAACCTTTGGTGTAATGAATGATTCCGTGGATGTTAAAGTTTCTTTACAAAACACCAATGCAAATAAAGATTCTTCCCTTTTTATATTGAATGAAAGTATTACTCCACCACCTGCAAATGGAAACGGAGGTACATCAGCCAACAATCCTCTTTTCGCCAACTGGAAAAGGGAATTTCTGCTCATTTATAAACTGACAGAGAAAAAGAGAAGGTCAGAAAACAGGAAATTATAAACAGACAGTTACTGTATAAAAAATATGTAAAAGATCTGTCCATGAAAAACCTGCTGATGAACAAACACAACAGGTTCAATACGACATACAGAATCTATAAGATGGCCTCTCTTTCAACATTCAGAGGTGGTTGAAAAAAACAAAAGACAATGACTGAAAACCAAGATCTAGCCTACTGTTATTTGTGTGTCTGTTTGTATCTATGAAATAGATACAAAAAAGTAAGAACGTGTTTTTTTTTTCCCTCAACACTTTTTAAACGTGTAGCTACATATGGTCACCACTAGATGTCCTACCAAGTACAAATAGTCTTCTCCACTTCTTATTATTCTTCATTGGTTACAGTGCTTTTCATTTTTCATTTAAATCAGTGCACAATATTACATCAAACTCTGTGTCCATATGGCTGATTTTTAACTCCATTTTACCCCCTTAGTTCTGAATATGTGGTTACTCTCTTGGTTCTCGTTAATATTCTCCTATTTTGACAATCTTAAATTCACTCTTGTCTATCCACTAATTCAGTTTTCTCTTCCTCCCCACCTTTTTAAACTCTGGTTCTTTTATAGGTCAAAATTATCAATTTTTATTTTATGCCAAAAATTATCAGAATATTAACTAAAGATCATGTTCCATGAATATATTTTGCCAATTTTGTCAAAACTTAATTTTTGAACAGTAATATGCATTGCTAAGAACCTTTTTGCACCCTCAGATATTCAAACATTTGTATCTCGGCCAAGTATTGTCCTATTCTAAAAAATACATACACCAATGGAAAGCTTATGTATTCATTTAAGCTCAAATTTGCCATTATGACTGGTGGTCCAGAGTCACATATTATATATGATTGTTGTTGTTGTTTTTGTTGTTGTTTTCATGTAGCTCCTGTTCTAAGGACTAAACCCTCTTTCTCCAAAAAAAAAAAAGAAGAAAATAATTGAGACATAAAAGCATATTCAAAGAGGTAATTACTTATTTACATAGATGATCATTTCAAATAGGTTTTATTTTGACAGCTAATGTTATCGCTCCACAGTTACTCCTGTCCCAAGCTGGCTGGCCTTCAAGTGGACTACTTAATGGACCCTGCTGTAGGTTTGAAGTTTTTCTTCAGACCCTGTACTCCCTACCAGTTTCATGAGATGAGATGAGATGAGATGAGATGATGATTATTACAGTGTATACATCCACTCTCACACACATACAGAGCTGGGTAGATTACTTACAAATTGTAATTCGTTACTGATTCCAGATTACATGACGAACATTGTAGTCAGTAATGTAATCTGTTACATTACACATTTTAGGCAATATAATCAGATTTCTTTTAGATTACTTTTGACTTAACTCGTTTATCACATTGATTTAAATGGCATTATCTTGTACCATGATGTAAATAATGAATATAAATAAAGAACTGCAGGGGTTTGTGAGTTTAATAAAAAGCTAACATCTAATTAAATTCCTAGTTCTGCCATGAAACTCTAGATGACGCAGACTGACGGGTTGTTAATGTAACTAATGATATTCACAGAGTATACGACTTGGCACAAGCTGATTGGTTCATGTTGCATACACCACCAATGAGCTTGCAGCTTAACATTTAAATGGCTGGTAGAATTCACTTGAAATCAGAATTCAGAGTTCCTCTGAAACCCTCCACCTTCCCCAGCTCCACCTGTATAGACCTGCTATGGGTTATTTTATATGCTATTTGTGCAGCAGCAGTATGTCTTAGATACTCACAGCGCCGTATCGCCATATGCTTTGGCAGTAGCAAGTTCCTGTACTTGCTTGCAGAAGCAATAATCTACAACTACAGCAATAACCAACAGCAGCAGCAATTCAGCAGCAGTGTAGCAGATCTATTCCACCAAGACCAAATACATTAACATTGTCATATCCATTACCATGCCAAACCTTTCCTAGAGTTGTCATGACAGAAATAGTGATAATTAAAATAAAAATGTATGTGTTCATCAGTAGTTGATGCAGTGTTGAAACCCTTCTTAAACCTTAAATGATTTTTGTAAATACATCACGTCACCTGACTAGTCTATGTGTGAATGTCCACAAAACTGGACTTTCTGAATGTATAATTGGTAGGATATTTAAGAAAGAAAATTTTAAAAGAGGTTACAAGAGGAAATTAGGGAGAATCAATGAATTACAAATAATGTATTGCTATTGTTTGAACAATATGTTATAATGTAATCCATAAAAAGTAACTGTAATCTGATTACGAGTATTCTAAAATGTAACTTACTCTAATTAGTACTTCATTTTTGGAATCTGATTACATAATCCAACATGTAATCAGTTACTACCCTGCACACTTATAGCTCTGCACACTTATAGCTCTGCACACTTATAGCAAAATGGTTTATTGTAGTGGAAGAATTGAGAAAACGTTCACACAGTAAATATTTTTCACCATTTTCACACAACAAATGTAAAATAATACTTAATAATAATTTTCATAGTTTAAGATTAAAAGTCAATGAAGAAATGAAGAAAGCAAGGTAAACACTGTTCCAAGACCAAGATCTTGACTTTTATGTAACAAAAGGAAAATAAAAAAACAAGCATTGGGACATATAAGTAGCAAAAAGAAAACAGGACCTTGCTCTCATATTTGTCATCATTATTGCTGACCAAATCGAGTGACGACCATGAATCTCCTCCCCTCAAGAAGAAGAAGAATCATCTCCTCCCCTTTTACGTCTACGTCTACGCAGAGGTGTGGTGTAGGGTTTGTGTGGTGACCAACATCTGAACTTCTGCGATCACTGTTTCACACTAGGTAAGACGGCACAGCACAAACTTTTTTTAATACTTACACAACTCCATTGTCGATTGATACAGGCGTATGTTTACGTAACATAATTTTGTTTACTTAAAGACGGCAGAGTTGCTTGTTTGTCCAAATCGGACTCAAATCAGATGCTACAGTATATGTATATTTCCGTATGTTCTTGTCAGCGCTTTGGCAAGTCGATTTCACAAACACATGCACTAGCGATGACCAACAGTATTGGAAATTATCTAGTTCTTGAAAACGCTTGCTTTAATTAATTGCAACTACAAGGTAATGTGTCATTGTAACATATTGTAACGCTTGGTGTTTTTACGATGACAGTATTGTATAGCAAGAACTTATTTGATAAATTCTTTTAGTATACTTAGGCTTTTGCAGCGTGTTTTTTTTCCCTTAACTTTTTATTTTTTTCTGCACTCAGCAAGATATTATTTAACATTAAAAAAAAAAAAAACATAACTATGGTCTTTTGGTCGTTTGATTTAATAAAGAACATCCCATGAATTATTCTGCTGGAATACTCTTGATTTTTTCCCAATTCATGACTTTCTGGTGGTCTTTCATATTATCATGAAGGTGCTTTAACACATCTTTTACCAAGGCAGTGTCAAAATAAATGTGAATTTATATGAGATAATATACACAACATGTTATGTTATATGTATGGCTTTTACTTTAAATCAGAATTTTCTATCATCTGCCTAAAGTCTGACTGTTGTGGATCATCATGGCTAAACGTGTTGCTGTGATTGGAGGAGGAACCTCTGGGCTGGCCTGCATCAAATGCTGCCTGGATGAAGGTCTGGAACCAGTGTGTTTTGAGACAAGTGATGACATTGGAGGACTCTGGAGGTTTCAGGTTAGATACGTCTATATGATTGGACCTACTAAACTTGTGCATTTGAAGAAAAGAATAAGGCCCAGAGTTACAGTTTAACAACATCCTGCAAGAAAATGATCCATCTTGCATGTCTTTCCATCTCAGGAAAATCCAGATCCAGATCGTGCTAGCATTTACCACTCTTTGATTATCAACACTTCAAAGGAGATGATGTGTTTCAGTGATTTCCCAATCCCTGCCCACTTCCCAAACTACATGCACAACTCTCTCATCATGGACTACTTCCGCATGTACGCTGACCACTTCCAGCTTAAGCAGCACATCCGCTTCCAGGTCAGAACTGACACAGAGTGTGAAGTTTTGAATATACTGTATGATTGTCAAAGAAATTCACAAGGACATGTTTTGTGTTTTCTAGACAAAAGTCCTTCATGTTACACCAAGGCCAGACTTCCCTCACTCTGGACAGTGGGATGTAGAGATAGAGTCCAAAGATGGTCAGAGAGAGAAGCAGGTGTTTGATGCTGTGATGGTCTGCACCGGACACCACTGTCATCCTCATCTACCTTTACAGGACTTTCCAGGTGCAGTACATGTGATGACTAAGCAAACAGAGTCCATGTGCAAAGTGCAACTGCATAATGTCAATAAAGGCCAAACACTCATAGTAAACTTCAGTGTACAAAAGTCATTAGGCCTCATTCAAATCGTCTCTTTAGGAATAAACACGTTCAAGGGGAAATTCTTCCACAGCCGTGACTACAAAAACCCTGAAGAATGGCGAGGGAAGAGGGTAGTTGTGATTGGCATTGGGAACTCTGGAGGAGATATTGCTGTGGAGCTGAGCAGAATGGCCAAACAGGTGATATGCCACAACTACATTATACATAATTATAGTTTTATGAATTCTTATACACTTACAGAAGCCTCCATTATTCCACGTTTCCCTTACTTTATTTCCAGGTTTATCTAAGCACCCGAAGGGGATCTTGGATTCTAAATCGTGTTGGAGAAAAAGGTGTTCCTTCAGATATGTTGTTTAATAACAGAATGGCTAATTGGCTTGTTCAAAAGTTGCCTGTTGGATATATCAACAATTTTGGAGAGAAACAACTCAATAAACGGTTCAACCACAAGCTCTATGGACTGCAGCCTGCTCACAGGTACTGTGAACAGTAGAAGAAATAAGACTCTGATTATGTTGGTGATGTTTAGTTAAACTAAGCATGTTAATATTATGTGGTGTGATATAGCGCTGTTTTTTTTTATCTGGTAGAATTTTCAGTCAACATCCCATGGTCAATGATGACTTACCAAACCGCATCCTCTCCGGTACTGTCTCAGTCAAGCCGAATGTGCAAGAGTTTCGTGGATCAAGTGTGGTGTTTGAGGATGGCACTGTTGAAGATGACATTGATCTAGTGGTGTTTGCCACCGGCTACACTTTCTCATTCCCCTTCCTGCCTTCACATGTAATTCCTGTATCAAAAAACAAAGTATCCCTGTACAAATATGTATATCCCCCAGGACTGGAGCGTCCAACTTTAGCCGTGATTGGTCTGATCCAACCTCTGGGAGCCATTATGCCCATCTCTGAGATGCAAGCACGCTGGGCCACTCGTGTTTTCAAAGGTATCAAACATGACACTGACCTCCTACACAGAAAACCTGTCCTACAGTTGAGGTCAAATGTTTACGTCTCCCTTTCAGAATCTGCAAACTGTCAATTATTTTACCAAAATAAGAGGGATCATACAGAATGCATGTTGTTGATTATATAGTACTGACCTGAATAAGATATTTCACATAAAATGTGTTTACATATAGTCCACAAGAGAAAATAATAGTTTAATCTATAAAAATGACCCTGTTCAAAAGTTTACATCTGAATAGTCCACAGCTGTGTTTTTTTGTTTAGTGATAGTTGTTCATGAGTTCCTTGTTTGCCCTGAGCAGTTAAACTGCCTGCTGTTGTTCAGAAAAATCCTTCAGGTCCCACTTATTCTTTGGTTTTCCAGCCTTTTTGTGCATTTGAATGCAAATAACATTAAATGTGTGCTCTTGACATCCATCTTTTCACACTGAGGAGAACTGAGGGACTCATATGCAACTATTACAGAAGGTTCAAACGCTCACTGATGCTCCAGAAGGAAAAACAATGCATCCAGGGGTGAAAACTTTTGGAATTTGAAGATCAGGGTCAATTTAATTTATTTCGTCTTCTGGGAAACATGTAACTGTCTTCTGTAGCCTCTGAAGAGCAGTACTAAATGAAAAAGTATGATATTTAGGCAAAATAAGAAAAATGTACACATCTACATTCAGGTCAAAAGTTTTCACCCTCTGGCTCTTAATGCATGGTTTTTCCTTCTGGAGCATCAGTGAGCGTTTGAACCTTCTGCAGTAGTTGCATAGGAGTCCCTCAGTTTACCTCAGTGTGAAAAGATGGAACTCAACATCACACAGCAGGCAGTTCAGGCTGCTCCGGACAAACAAGGGAACTAAATAAAAACGCACAAAAAAAACAGCTGTGTATCATTCAGGTAAGAATCAAGAGGATGTAAACTTTTGAACAGGTGTAATGTAAACATAATTTATGTGAAATATTCAGGTCCGTACTAAATAAACAATAACATGCATTTTGTATGATCCCTCTTATTTTGGTAAAATAATTAACAGTTCACAGATTCTGAAAGGGGGGTGTAAACTTATGACCTCGACTGTATATGAACATATGTACATGTCAGAATATGAAGTATACAGTGTTTTGGTATGTAACAAACTGTGATTTCCTCACTAGGACTGTGCAAACTCCCTCCAATGAGTGCAATGATGAAGGATATTAAAGCAAAAGAGGAAGCAATGGCTCGAAGGTTCTCCACACTTACCATCCCACATGACTAAATAACATAGCATTTACATCATTTCTGCAGTTTAAAGTATGTAAAAATTATCACTCTTTATTACACTCTCATGCAGGTATGTGGCTGCCCAGAGACACACCATCCAAGTGGACTACATCCCCTATATGGATGAGTTGGCTAAACAAGTAGGTGTCTGTCCTTCTATCCTGAAGTTGCTCCTGACAGATCCTAGACTGGCCCTGAAAGTCATCTTCGGGCCCTGCACCCCGTACCAGTTTCGATTGCACGGACCGGGCCCATGGGAAGGTGCACGTCAGGCCATCCTGACTCAGTGGGATCGAGTCGCAGTGCCCCTGAAAACACGCTGTACACCAGAGCCGCAGTCACAGCGCTCCTCTCATTCACTCATATTCTCAGTGTCTTTTGCAATGCTGCTGTCTGCTCTGTATTACAGTAGAGACAGTCTGCACGCACTCATAGCAGACCCTTCATCGCTCCTGGAGAAGATCAGGGCTTTTGTACCATTGCCTCTGACCAGACAGTGATCATGCAATATGAATCAGAAACATAACATAGTTTACATGAAAAAATAAGTGTCCATTCATAAGGGCGAACTGTTGTCAACAATCTGAAAATGTCAGAATTGACGCAGACTGATATTTATCAGCAAGTGCCTTAACATTTCAAACACAGTTTGTGTAATATACATTTTTTTTTTCATTCAGTTATGTATGTAATTACACTTTAATTGTATAATTGTATGGGCTTTAATTCATGAGCATGCACTAGCAACTAGTAACTCTTTAGTTGTGTAGACTTTTATGACTGTTTCTTCCTAACATACTTTAGTAGACACTTACATTTTAAAGTACATTTTAAGTAATTATGTTTTAATAATCTTGTCATGCTTTAAAGAAGTGTGCTTATTTTGATGCATTGACTAACGTACAAACGCATGTAAATTACTTTTATTTTAATTTGAACTTCAGTGTTATTGTTGGACTACTAAATTTCAACTTCATTATCATAACCTGTTAGGCATCCTAACTATGCAGTTTGCATTAATGTTTGTATGGCATTGTACTGTTTCACCAAACTCAAGATGGGTTTGAGAAGCACTAATAACAGAATCAGTTTACCTTGCATTGCTTATGTTAGTGCACTTTTGAGATGTTGCTGCCTTTATAATGCTTAGTTCAGCTGTACTGTGTGAGATCCAGTTTGCTGAGCAATGTGATATTCACAAACTACATATAAAATATGAACTTTTTGATAAACATTTCAGAGTTTCCAAGAGAAATTCACATTTGAAGACAAACACAAAATCATGAAAATATAATTCAGAGATCTTTAATTCTGAGCATCATGTTTGAAGAAAACCAGCTCTGCTCATCACCTGCAGAGTATAATCCCAAAAGTAAAGTGTGCTGGGAAAATTGCTTGAAATTGAATGATCACATGTACATGTAATACAAATTTATATTGGAATTTGAATTACTGTTTGTATTAGAAAATAAACCTTAAAGGGTACATAACATACACAGTTTCACCTAATCTCATGTTAATTTTGAGTACCTATAGAGTAGTACTGTATCCTTAATATCTCCAAAGTGTCTTTAGTTTTGTCATATTTATAAAAGAAAAATCCAGCTTTCCGATTTTCTCCAGAAAAAGCCGAGCTTCTGGAGGCGCGCCGTCGGCGGAGCTAAGTTCGAGGAGCAGTCGCGCTAGGATTGCCAATAAAACACAGTAATCTTTTATAGCTCAGTCCACTCCATCTTTCAGTATCAAACAATGTGCAAATCCAGCGTCGAACTGGGCCTTGTATATGAAACGTTCTTCAACAAACACACTTGCGAAGCTCCATTGCTGCCCCGGAAAAAGAAACTGCATCCACTGTTCACATAACCCTGGGTTCTTCAGGAAGCTGAGCAAAGTTATCTTTGCCTTACAACCAAAACCACACTTCTTTAGAGACATTCTTCCCGAGTGAATCCCTTGCAGCAGTGCAGCCTGAATGAAGCACATTATATGAGCTTTTCCAGGAGAAATGCTCATATAAGGAGTTCCACCACCGATTACGTCATTAAAGCCACGATCGAAAAAAAAAACAGCCGAAACTTGTACCAACCCGGAAGTAAGATTTTCGGCACAGAAATTCTGTCATTCGTCCAAATTATTTTTTTAAACTTTGGCCATGTTTAGCACGAGAATCCAACTCTGAATACACAAAACACCATTGTACCCCCCTTTAACAATTTTAATAGACCTATGTACAATGTACGGGCACTTACCACATACTTTCTCTGACCTTCCAGCATTTGAGTGGTAACCACACCCATATGATTTACATTTGACTAATCAAATGTTAATATTCAAATTAAGTACTGTTATTACAACATTTCAAGACCACCAAAAAAAGAGCACTAAACCAAAAGCTTATTTGTCCCATTTTAGCTGATGCAGACTTTTACTGACTTCACACTACAGATATAAAATTATCAAACACTTAACAGTCTTAACTGCATAAATTATAAATTAAATATAGACTAATCCATATTATAGCTAGAATTATCTCTGTTACCTTTGTTCTTTGATTTAATAGATTTATTTGCTGCTGTAACTTTGGGACCTGCCGATACTGCACATGACATGGATTTGACACACATTTCTAATTTTCAGAACTCTTTAAGTTCATTTAATATGTTATTTAACTAATTTAAGATTGCGCTTATGAGGATACCCAACAAAACAACATTAAATATTTTTGTATTTCCCCCCTTGCCCTAGCGGGTGGTATTTTTTCTTCCTCCAGGCTCGAGACCTGGGAGATTAAGGGTACTGCACAGTATTTTATATATTTTTTATTTACACTGAACAAAAAATATAAATGCAACACTTTTGTTTTTGCCCCCAGTTTTTATGAGCTGAACTCAAAGATCTAAGACTTTTTCTATGTACACAAGAGGCCTATTTCTCTCAAATATTGTTCACAAATCTGTCTAAATCTGTGTTAGTGAGCACTTCTCCTTTGCCGAGATAATCCATCCACCTCACAGGTGTGGCATATCAAGATGCTGATTAGACAACATGATTATCGCACGTGTGCCTTAGGCTGGCTACAATAAAATGGCACTCTAAAATGTGCAGTTTTACTCTGCTGGGGGGTGGGGGTGGGGACCAGTCAGTATCTGGTGACCACCATTTGCCTCACCCAGTGCAGCACATCTCCTTCCATAGAGTTGATCAGGTTGTTGATTGTAGCCTGTGGAATGTTGGTCCACTCCTCTTCAATGGCTGTGCGAAGTTGCTGGATATTGGCAGGAACTGGAACACACTGTTGTATACGAGATCCAGAGCATCCCAAACATGCTCAGTGGGTTACATTTCCGGTGAGTATGCAAAAACTGGGATGTTTTCAGCTTCCAGGAATACTTCCAGGAGTTTTCGCGTGCCCACACCATAACCCCACCACCACCATGCTGGGCCACTTGATCCACAGTGTTGACATCAGCAAACCACTCACTCACACAATGCCATACAAGCTGTCCGCCATCTGCCCTGTACAGTGAAAACCGGGATTCATCTGTGAAGAGAACACCTCTCCAAAGTGCCAGATGCCATCAAATGTGAGCATTTGCTTACTCAAATCGGTTACGACGTCAAACTGCAGTCAGGTCGAGACCCCGATAAGGACGATGAGCTTGCAGATGAGCTTCCCTAAGACAGTTTCTGACAGTTTGTGCAGAAATGCAAACCGAATGTTGCAGCAGCTGTCAGGGTGGATGGTCTCAGATGATCTTGGAGGTGAAGATGCTGGATGTGGAGGTCCTGGGCTGGTGTTGTTACACGTGGTCTGCGGTTGTGAGGCTGGTTGGATGTACTGCCAAATTCTCTGAAACACCTTTGGAGACGGCTTATGGTAGAGAAATTAACATTCAATTCTCGGGCAACAGCTCTGGTGGACATTCCTGCAGTCAGCATGCCAATTGCACGCTCCCTCAAAACTTGCGACATCTGTGGCATTGTGCTGTGTGATAAAACATAAAAAAATATATACATTGTTGATGTTAGAAATTCACTTTAAACCACGGCTCCACAGGGCAGATTGCTTTTAGAAAATGGTTATTCCATATACATAGTAAGGTTTCACAAAATAAAAGCAAATAAAGTGTAATGATATTAGAAACATTATTGAAATGGTTGTGGTTGCAACAAAGTGGTTGCCGAGCAACACACAGACATGAACGTGTATGTTTTATAGAGTAATTTAGAACAGCTTCAAACATGGCTCAACCATTCAGAATCAAGGACCGGAAATATTTGTACATTTATATTGTTTTATAAATATAGAATTTGCAATATACAATAAATACTATTTATTCTATTAGAATTTCCACCCTGTTATGTTTATAGACCTATAGAATCTAACAGGGTGGAAAATTTTGAGCTAAGTAGCTCTTTGAGTGAACATTTAGCAAACCTTCTACAGATAAACAGAACTTTTATAGCTATATCAGATATGTTTTTACATGTTTTTGACCAGACAAACATTCCTAATAACATAGCATAACAGAGTGGAACTTTAAGAGCGTGACAAGCAGGATAACATTTTAAAAACCAAAAAAGGTAGGTGTGAAAGTTGAAGCTTGCCTCTTTTTGTACAGTTTAACTCCAGCTGGAAAAATAAACAATATCACTTCCTGAAAATGGTCCTAATGGAATTGTAGTCTATTTTGGAAGTTGACAAAGATCATACTAAAATAATAATAATAATAACTGTAGTTTCACATGATTTGTATGATTGGATGCAGTTTAGCATAATTATAACATAATTTAAAAATATTTTGAGGTTTTTATCATTTCATTGTTTATATTTCTTGTGAAAATTGATTACTTTGCATTGTGGACATGATCAAATTGAATGCATTTTTCAGTAAAAAGCTGTGTAAAATACAAAATAGCATTTGTAATGTCTATTATCTCTGTTTGAGTAATAAAGAAGACCTAGGTGAAGACCTCTTCTATATATATTAAGCAATTTCTTATAAATATGTGACTGGTTAAAGTAAATCATAGAGACAGAAAAGTCACTGTATAACAGGAATGTGGCGATAAGTGTAAACATTGTGGTTGAACATTGACCTTACAATGTGATGGTTCAATTATCTCTGTCCCCTTTAGAACCCAGAGCATGTGGTGAAGTCTTCATATTACTTTGAAGAGATCGTCACCTATATTTTTCCCCTCGCTGCTTCACACTTGGTAAGATACAACACCAGAAACCTTTTATTGACACTGATGTAACTATATTGTCAGCTGGGATTTACTATTTTACATTACTGTAATTTGTTTACTTTATGTTATCTGTTAAAAGTTATCTGTTGATATATCCAAATGGATTGCAGATTATTTCACGATACATTTCCATATTTGGTACACTAGGGATGACATAACAGTATTTCAAGGGGACTGCGCGATAAAGTTATAGGTTTGCAACTATTATCTACTAGTATCTACTGCAGTGCGTACATTACACAAATGATTGCATAAGAACAATAAAGAAGTGTAATTAACTGTACTTAACATGGACTTCAAATCAAAGTAGGCTATATTTAAAAAAAAAAAAAAAAAAGTACTTGCAGATAACAAAATAAAAGGCTGTATACTTATAAAAGGAGAGTAAACTTTCAACTGCACATTTTTGAATATGAAATGAAAGATTTTACTTTAAACAATGTTTAATCGCTCTAAAGTAGTACACTAATTTTGATGTGTATTTAAATGGATTTGTATGTAAAGATTATAGTTTGGACTGTAGTGTGCCATTAAGCATCCAAAAACATTACATTCAGTTCAATAGTTAGTCAAGTAGTCAGGTATATTATTTTTTATATATTCAAGTATATTTATTTACTCTTTTTTTAATGTATGCTAAAGTGGGTTACATTATGCCCTTAGAAATCTTTTTCAGTAGTTATTTTTTACTGTGATTTTGTGATTTTACTTTTTTCAGACACCAGATTAAGTAAGGGATAATATATCTAGTCGGTTGGGTGTGTTTCATTAAACGCAGAGCTTCTGTGAAGAAAAACAGTTCCTAGAAAACAGACAAACTAACTTTCTAGGCAAATGAATGAGTTCAAACAAGACAGACAGTTAGGCCTATGGGATAATCAGTAAATGTAATAGGTTACAGATTACAAGTTACCCTATTTGAGATGTAATAAGTAGTGTAACTATTTAAATTACTTTATTAAAGTAATGTAACTGATTCAGTTTTTTTCCTGCTTTTCTCATTTTTCTATCATCTGCCTAAAGTCTGACTGTTGTGGATCATCATGGCTAAACGTGTTGCTGTAATTGGAGGAGGAACCTCTGGGCTGGCCTGCATCAAATGTTGCCTGGATGAAGGTCTGGAACCAGTGTGTTTCGAGACCAGTGATGACATTGGAGGACTCTGGAGGTTTAAGGTGAGATATGTCCATAAAATTTGACCCACTGAAGAAAAAAGCCTGAGACACAGTTTACTGCAGAGCATCGATAACCAATATGCTGCAAGACACTGAACCAGATTGCTTCACATCTTTTCCGTCCAGGAAAATCCAGATCCAGATCGTGCTAGCATTTACCACTCTTTGATTATCAACACTTCAAAGGAGATGATGTGTTTCAGTGACTTCCCAATCCCTGCTCATTTCCCAAACTACATGCACAACTCTCTCATCATGGACTACTTCCGCATGTACGCTGACCACTTCCAGCTTAAGCAGCACATCCGCTTCCAGGTCAGAACTGACACAGAGTGTGAAGTTTTGAATATACTGTATTGTTTTCAAAGAAACACAAGGACATGTTTTGTGTTTCCTAGACAAAAGTTCTTCATGTTACACCAAGGCCAGACTTCCCACACTCTGGACAGTGGGATGTAGAGATAGAGTCCAAAGATGGTCAGAGAGAGAAGCAGGTGTTTGATGCTGTGATGGTCTGCACCGGACACCACTGTCATCCTCATCTCCCTCTACAGGACTTTCCAGGTTAAGCATACAGAGTCAGTGTGCAAAGTGCAACAACATAATGTCAGTGAACTTTGCTGTAACAGTAAGAGACAAGTTGTTCTCACTTTTATGTTGAATGTTAATATTATTTATAAGTAAGCTTACAGAGCTGCAAAGAACAATTCAGCATCAGTATATTCAGTATGCATATGCAATGACACTAAAGTTATATATATGTATATATATAAAAAGTTGCATATTAAAAATTACATTACAAATAACTCAATTTCGGTCATGAAATTGAGTTACAATGTTAAAATATGAAGAGTTCAGATGCAAAAGCCTCTAAATCCATCCAAATCTTTCTTTAAAAAATTTTTATCAGGCTCCAATGTATAGGTTTCTATGTAAGTACTGGTACTTCTGATTGGGCTGAGAGTGGGATTTTAGCAAGTTTGAAGTAAAAGTATTTGATGGATGTATAATATGTGTCGAGAGCATTCACTCAGTATCATTATCTCATTTTTGACCAAGAGGCTTTTGCATCTGAACTCTTCATATATTGTATGCCAATACATACACAGAAATGCTGTGCTAGTGCACAAAAAAGGTAGATCTAGACAGGTGGAACTTGGGAGGTGGAGGATTTTAGAGGAACTCTAATAGTTGCAGGGCCAGCTTACAGCAAACACTGAACTAAAACATTTAAAATGATAGTTCACCCAAGAATGAAACTAGCCCATTATTTACTCACCCTCCAGGCATCCTAGGTGTGTATGACTTTCTTCTTTCAGACAAATGCAATCAGAGTTATATTAAAAATTATCCTAGCACTTCCAAACTTTAGAATGTCATGGGGGTGTTTCTTTTTCAATAAAGTACATCCATCCATCCAAAAAAAAAATAATCCTCCGACATTTTACTTTACAAGTCCTTGTTTTGTACTTGTAATTCGTGACTGGTGCTTTGTGTACCTCTCTTCACGGCACGTTCGCGTTCGTCACGCAATGTTGACGTCTTACGTCATCTGCCCGGAGCTGTTTCCATGTACAATCAGTTGGCGCAAGCTTAAAGTAATTATTACATTTTAAATATGGATATTTTTCTTACAAAAAGGCATCAAATCACTGCAGGAGGCCTTTATCTATCCCCCGGATCCGTGTGAGGCACTTTTCATTATGGATGGATGTACTTGGAAGAGGAACACCCGCCCATGCCATTCTATAGCTTGGAAGTGCCAGGATAATTTTTAATATAACTCTGATTGCATTTGTTTGAAAGAAGGAAGTCATATACACCTAGGATGCCTGGAGGGTGAGTAAAAAATAGGCTAATTTTCATTTTTGGGTAAACTAACCCTTTAAATGTCAAACAAGCAAAGCGCATTGGCTCCAGAATCAGCAGTTAGCTTGTGCCATGTATATGATGTGATAGCTAGCAGATTGAATGTAAAGGTTTCTATTCAAATCCTCTCTTTAGGAATAAACACATTTAAGGGGAAATTCTTCCACAGTCGTGATTACAAAAACCCAGAAGAATGGCGAGGGAAGAGGGTAGTTGTGATTGGCATTGGAAACTCTGGGGGAGATATTGCTGTGGAACTGAGCAGAATGGCCAAACAGGTGATATGTCACTATACATTAAGATATAGTTCCTATCCATATCAGCCTAGAAAATCGAAACTTTTCATTTTCTGTCGGTCTTAGTACACAATGTAACTACAGAAGAGTCAAGTTTTAAATAGGAAAAATATCTAAAATCTTTGGTCATTTCTGAGCGAGATGCTCAAAAGGCTATGCTTAAAAGGCTAACGGCAGACCCGGAGATCGGCTGAATGGATTCAAAAATGGTACAACTCATCTGTTTAACTCTAGAGGAGTTGGAAAATTTGCCTATTTTCAAAAAAAATGGAGTGTTCCTTTAAGTTTTTGAATTGTTCTCGCTGTATTTTGACACCACATGCCGACATATCCACACAGCGGAGATGCATCCCGAAAAAGCCTAATGTCAACATTGGTGGATGTTGCATTGCTATTGATGTTCAAGGCTTTGAGTACAGTAAATCCAACGTGTTTAGCGGCTATTTCAAAAATGGTGGTCAAAAATTTCTGTTTGTCCTGTTGGTAACCGATTTGAAACTAGGCTCTGGCTCCGAACCAGCACTTTAGTGGAAATGGGGTATCAGAGTGTCTATGATGACCCCTGACTCCTGAAAGCACCTACAATGGGTATGCAAGCATCGAAACTGGACCTTGAAGCAGTGCAAGAATGGTCTGATAAATCCTTTTTCTTTTACATCACATGGATGGCCATTTATGTGTACTCTGGGCAAGTGATGACACCAGAATGCACTATGGCATGATGATAAGCTGGTGGAGAGAGTGTGATGCTCTGGGCAATGTTCTGCTGGGAAACCCCGGGTCCTGCCATTCATGTGGACGTACTGCATCAGGGCTCTCCAAACTCTAAACATCGTCTTGGAGGGACAGTGTCCTGCAGAGTTTAGCTCTAACTTGCCTCAACACACCTGCCTGTTTGGAGACACTGTGCTGGATACTTGTTCAAGAGTGGTCTGAAGTACATGATGAAGTGTTCAAGGCCTCCAAATTCCCTAGATCTCAATCCAGTTGAGCATCTGGCGGGATGTGCTGGGTTCAGTCCACTGAATATTGGTCATCTTGGTGCCAGAAACCACAGGATATCTTTAGGGGTATTGTAGAGTCCATGTCTTTGTGGGTTGTCGCTGTTTTGGCAGCAAACAGAGGACCAACAGCATATTAGCTGTTCATAATGTTTTGTCTCATCAGTAGAAGAATTATTATACTCTTATAGACACATCTGTATTCCACATTAATTTATATATATTAAAGTACTTTTTCTTGGTAATATACCCACCAGTCACACTGCTTTGAAAAATTAATATTTACTTGAAAAGAATACCTTATCCAAAAGGGGCAAAAAAAGTAGCATAAAAGGTATCCAGTGGCACTTTTAGGGTTTCTAGGCCCCTTGGACAGTTTTTGCTTTGGCCTTCATTGAAATCATGAATCATGTTCCACATTAAACAAAAAGTCTGATTTAGAACAAAATGATGGAAAGAAAATGATTTTGAATTTTTTTATTTTACATCAACTGTGTCTTTACATTCAGGTTTATCTGAGCACCCGAAGAGGATCCTGGATAGTTAATCGTGTTGGAGACAAAGGTGTTCCTTCAGATATGGTTTTTAATAAAAGAGCACTAAAGTGGTTTTTTCGATTGTTGCCTGTTGGACTTCCTAACAAACTGAGAGAAAATAAGCTCAATAAACGGTTCAACCACAAGCTCTACGGACTGCAGCCTGCGCACAGGTACTGTGAACACTGGACCGTTGAAGTTATATTAAGCACACTCTCTTCAAGATTATATTTTGTTGAATAGTGATGTTTTGTGAATGTGTGGCAGAGTTTACAGTCAACATCCCACCGTCAATGATGACTTACCAAACCGCATCCTTTCCGGTACCGTCTCAGTCAAGCCAAATGTTCAGGAGTTTCGTGGATCAAGTGTGGTGTTTGAGGATGCCACTGTTGAAGATGACATTGATCTGGTGGTGTTTGCCACTGGCTACACTTTCTCATTCCCCTTCCTGCCTTCACATGTAATTCCTGTATCAAAAAACAAGGTATCCCTGTACAAATATGTATATCCTCCAGGACTGGAGCATCCAACTTTAGCCGTGATTGGTCTGATCCAACCTCTAGGAGCCATTATGCCCATCTCTGAGATGCAAGCACGCTGGGCCACTCGTGTTTTTAAAGGTAACATGACACTGATCTCCTACACTCTAAAAATAAAGGTTCTTCATTGGCATTTATGGTTTCATGAAAGACCTGGACCATCCATGGAACCTTTCTATTGCACTAAAGGATTTTAAAGATGCTTTTTTTTAAAGTTCTATGTCATGCATGAGATGCTGTATGTAACAAACTGTGATATCCTCACTAGGACTGTGCAAACTGCCTCCAGTGAGTGTAATGATGAAGGACATTCAAGCAAAAGAGGAAGCAATGGCTCAAAGGTTCTCCACACCAAACATCTTACAAGACTAAATAATTATAAAGAACAAATTCTACACAAGAATGTAATCTTAGTGGATCTTGATGACTCCTAATCACACTCTCATGCAGGTATGTGGCCGCCCAGAGACACACCATCCAGGTGGACTACATCCTCTACATGGATGAGCTGGCTAAACAAGTGGGCGTCTGTCCTTCTATCCTGAAGTTGCTCCTGACAGACCCTAAACTGGCTCTGAACATCATCTTTGGGCCCTGCACCCCGTACCAGTTTCGGTTGCACGGACCGGGCCAATGGGAAGGTGCACGTCAGGCCATCCTGACTCAGTGGGATCGAGTCACCAAGCCCCTGAAAACACGCTGTACACCAGAGCCGCAGTCACAGCGCTCCTCTCATTCACTCATATTCTCAGTGTCTGTTGCAGCACTGCTGTCTGCTCTGTATTACAGTAGAAACAGTCTGCACGGACTCATAGCAGACCCATCATCACTCCTGGAGAAGATCAGGGCTTTTGTACCATTGCCATTGTCCACACAGTGATCATGTAATATAAATCAGTAACATCGTTTATATTAAATATTATATCAAGTGTACATTCATTAGGATAAACTGAAGGCAACAGTTTATATAACACAGGCTTATATAAATTGTTTAATATTGACATTTAACATTAATAAGCATTTTATTTGATTGTAAAATAACTGATTTTATATGTATGTAATGTGTATTTAATTATTTTAATATAATTGTGTGGTTTAAATTCACTAGCAGTACTTTGTTTTGGACTTAGCTTGCATGTTTAAAATAAAAATCTATTTTTGGCAAATGTAAAAGCCCTTTCACACCAAAATTAGCTTTTGCTTATTAGTATGGTTGAATTGGATCATCGAAGGTCAGCAGCAAAGACATTGGTTAAATACATAAAGAATATTTCTGTTATTTAACAGATTTAATATCAAAATACTAAATCTGTTTGTGTGCAAGTGAGATGAGTAAATGCATGTTCACATTTAGTCTAGAACTACAGTAGGCATCATGTTTACACAGCACACACAAAGCCTCTGCACCTTACTCCCAATGTCTGTCAGCATGGGGACAGGAGAGCTGTTAGTCAATAAATGGCGGAAAAAAAACTGGTGTAACTTTTTTGAAAAAGTAACTGAGATATTTTCCTGTAAATTAAAAAGTAATGTGTTACTTTACTAGTTAAAGTTATCTGATTACTGCGTTACCCCCAGTGTTGGGAAAAGTTACTTTTTAAGGTAATGCATTACAATATTGTGTTTCTCTAACTGCGTTACTTAGTTACTTTTCATTTAAAGTAATGTATTTTACTAACCATGTTACTAACCACATTAGTTACTTTTTATGGAAAGCAATGCATTAAGTTACTTTTCCGTTACTTTTTCTCATCTGTACTGGGCTTGCTTGTCTGTTTTAATATAAAACTGTAAAAGCCCTTTCACACAAAAAGTGAAATGATTAAGCCTCAGGCTGAAGGCGATTCTCAACATGGGGACAGGAGATATGTTAGGAAATATACTGAAAACAAAGTAACTGACGTTACTTATTTGAAAAACTTTACTAGTTACTTGAAAAAAGTAATCTTATTAACTCATGTTGCTTGTAATGCGTTACCCCAACACTTAAGTACACTTTTAAATAGTGCACTTCGTAGTAATGTCAAATTTACAAAGTTTTAGTATAAAATACAATGTTTCAAAAGTCTTTTGTCATGATTTTTTTTTTGACGTGTTTATTGCATGATTATTGCTCTTATCAGTGCACTCTTGAGATGTTGTTGCTGCCTGTATAAAGTATGTATGCTGCACTGTGCACTGTAAGATCCAATATGCAGAGCAACGTGAACATGCAACTTAATATTTACTAGAATAAAGAAACTACGTAAGGTGACATTGAAATATAATTCTTCTCCCATTTCTTTTTTCCATCACCATGTAAAAGGGCTCTGTAATAAGAAAGCAAAACTAAACATAAAAACGAATTCTTCTGTGCCATAATGCATCCTGGGTAACCCTTAGCTCATTGTTTTTGTGGATGTTGTTTGCATATGATTAATAGAACTGTGTGGTGGTGAAATGTAGAAACGAAAACTGAATATTGAATACTAAATGTCGACATTATCTAGTTGAACATTGACCAGAAAGGCTGACAAATAATTGAATCCCTGCCTCCTTTACAACACTAAAGGGGGTGTGGTGAAATTTTCCCATGACTCTGAACTCTGAATATCTTTAATTTATTCGCTGCTTCACTCTTGGTAAGATACAATCACAACCACAAACTTTTTTATATACGCTAATGCAACTCGGCTGTCAACGACCAGTTTATATCATTTGACTTCATTGTTGCTATAAAAAATATCTGTTATGCGAATGGATTGCAGAAGCTACATGTTGCAGACGCGTCACATCCGGAAGCTATTGTAAGACATTTAGCAGGTCGATTTCACTATACATTTCGACATAGAAGAAGGCTAGTGATGATGCAACAGAAGCCATATGCGTGCAACGAGGCGTATACTATCTACTGCGTAGTGCGTATGCTACACACAGGATTACATAAGAACAATAACGGACCACTATATTTATTATGCTTAGGTTTCCTTGTCAAAAAAGGTGTAATAAATGATATTGAATATGTACCTATGTTTCAAAACTTGTATATAAAACAGCAGGTATTTTAATATTAATAAAAAGGCAGTGTATTTAAACTTTTAAGTAAACTTTTGAATGTCAAATCATTCTTTTAATGAACATAATGTGCTTTTGTCATGTTATTCAAAGAAGAACTTGTCTTAATGTGTTTATTAATGTGTTTAAGCGCATATAAAGATTATAATTTGAACTGTAGTATGTTATTCAATATTGTAATGTATTTTAAAAGTACTAAACTGCAACTACATCATTACGAATGTGTAATTAGTTACCCGGATGTATGGCAGTATTGGAGGTACTCAGATGTAAACAACTACATGGATTGCATGGTTAATGTGAATACATTGTTCTGCAAATTTATGCTATTTAAACCACTGAAAAACGTGTAGAAGCTGCTAAATCATATAGAGAAGGACTTAGTAAGAAGGAAAGGTGCAATATTTTGACAAACTAAAGTTTATAAGTGGTAAAGATATGTATGAGCAGTATTAATTAAGATATTAGGCTAATATTTCACCTACCTGAGCGGAAATGATACGAACAAATACAAATGTTGTCAAGATTCTTGTCCTAGAAATTCTGGTTCAGCTTGGCCAACCACAAACGCCTTTTGTTCCTCAGACTGTTTTTTGCACTCTTCTCCTTGATTTGTTATAATTTTTGGCAGTCGATAGTATTCCATATGTTTTTCCTGGTATGAACGATTAGCAGAGGCCAAAACATGACATTAATTGGCCATTTTCAGTTTGTGACATACATGACATACAGAAACAAGTTTAAATCTCATTATTAATTTCTACCTGCATCTGCTTAAAGTCTGACTGTTGTGGATCATCATGGCTAAACGTGTTGCTGTGATTGGAGGAGGAACCTCTGGGCTGGCCTGCATCAAATGCTGCTTGGATGAAGGTCTGGAACCAGTGTGTTTCGAGACCAGTGATGACATTGGAGGACTCTGGAGGTTCAAGGTGAGATATGCCTGTATGATTAGACCCACTGAATAAAATAAGGAAGCTAAGCACTGAACCCTGAGACACAGTTCACTGCAGAGCTTTGATAAACAAGGTGCTGCAAGAAACTGAACCAGTTTGCTTCACGTCTTTCCATCTTAGGAAAACCCAGATCCAGATCGTGCTAGCATTTACCACTCTTTGATTATCAACACTTCAAAGGAGATGATGTGCTACAGTGATTTCCCCATTCCTGCCCACTTTCCAAATTACATGCACCACTCTCTCATCATGGACTACTTCCGCATGTATGCTGACCACTTCCAGCTTAAGCAGCACATCCGCTTCCAGGTCAGAACTGACACAGACTGTGAAGTTTTGAATATACTGTATTGTTTTCAAAGAATCACAAGGACATGTTTTGTGTCTCCTAGACAAAAGTCCTTCATGTTACACCAAGGCCAGACTTCCCTCACTCTGGACAGTGGGATGTAGAGACAGAGTCCAAAGATGGTCAGAGAGAGAAGCAGGTGTTTGATGCTGTGATGGTCTGCACCGGACACCACTGTCATCCTCATCTCCCTCTACAGGACTTTCCAGGTGCAGTACATGTGATGACTAAGCAAACAGAGTCCATGTGCAAAGTGCAGCAATGTAATGTCAATCAAGGCCAAACACTCAGTAAACTTAGGTGTACAAAATTCATTAGGCCTCATTCAAATGGTCTCTTTAGGAATAAACACATTCAAGGGGAAATTCTTCCACAGCCGTGAGTACAAAAACCCTGAAGAATGGCGAGGGAAAAGGGTAGTTGTGATTGGCATTGGGAACTCTGGAGGAGATATTGCTGTGGAACTGAGCAGAATGGCCAAACAGGTGATATGCCACAACAGCAATATACATAATTATAGTGTATGAATTATTATACACCTACAGAAGCCTCCATTATTCCACACAAAATATTGTATCTATATTACATTCCTCTTTGTACTCAACCCACCGATTACATTGTTTGTTTTTAACTTTTAAATAAATACCTAATCCAAAAATGAAACTCTTAGGGACTTTTTAAAGAACCATAAAAGTGATTAATTTCTTGTTTGTTCTTGTTTGCTATTTTTTAGGTTTATCTGAGCACCCGAAAGGGATCTTGGATATTGAATCGTGTAGGAGACAGAGGTGTTCCTCTCGATATGATGTTTATTAACAGAGCACTAATGCGTTTTTTTGAATGGTTGCCAATTGGATTTCGTAATAATTTGGGAGAGAACCGTCTCAATAAACGGTTCAACCACAAGCTCTATGGGCTGCAGCCTGCACACAGGTAGTGTGAACACTGGAAGACTGATTATGTTGGTAATGTTTAGTTAAATTAAGTATATTCTCTGTAATATTATATGGTGTTGTATACTGCTGTTTTTATCTGGCAGAGTTTTCAGTCAGCATCCAATGGTTAATGATGACTTACCAAACCGCATCCTCTCCGGTACCGTCTCAGTCAAGCCGAACTTGCAAGAGTTTCGTGGATCAAGTGTGGTGTTTGAGGATGGCACTGTTGAAGATGACATTGATCTGGTGGTGTTTGCCACTGGCTACACTTTTTCATTCCCCTTCCTGTCTTCACATGTAATTCCAGTCTCAAACAACAAGGTATCCCTGTACAAATTCATATATCCCCCAGGACTGGAGCGTCCAACTTTAGCCGTGATTGGTCTGATCCAACCTCTAGGAGCCATTATGCCCATCTCTGAGATGCAAGCGCGCTGGGCCACTCGTGTTTTTAAAGGTATCAAAGTAAAAATCTAAATGTCAGAACAATAAGTATACAGTGTTTTGTATGTAACAAACTGATATCCTTACTAGGACTGTGCAAACTGCCTCCAATGAGTGGAATGATGAAAGACATTAAAGCAAAAGAGGAAACAATGGCTCAAAGGTTCTCCATACTTAACATCTCAGTTTTCTCTTACAAGTACATCATTTTAGTAGATCTGGATGTTTTAATCACACTTTCATGCAGGTATGTGGCTGCCCAGAGACACACCATCCAAGTGGACTACATCCCCTACATGGATGAGTTGGCTAAACAAGTAGGTGTCTGTCCTCCTATCCTGAAGTTGCTCCTGACAGACCCTAGACTGGCCCTAAACGTCATCTTTGGGCCCTGCACCCCGTACCAGTTTCGGTTGCACGGACCGGGGCGATGGGAAGGTGCACGTCAGGCCATCCTGACTCAGTGGGATCGAGTCGCCGTGCCCCTGAAAACACGCTGTACACCAGAGCCACAGTCACAGCGCTCCTCTCATTCACTCATATTCTCAGTGTCTCTTGCAGCACTGCTGTCTGCTTTGTATTACAGTAGAGACAATCTGCATGCACTCATAGCAGACCCTTCATCGCTCCTGGACAAGATCAGGGCTTTTGTACCATTGCCACTGGCGAGACAGTGATCATGTAATATGAATCAGAAACATAACATAACATAACATTTTATGAAATCTGACACAAAATTTTACATTCTGTGAGTTTTCTATAGTAATACTGACACTGATTTTTAGAATTTAATTATTTTGATTTATCAACAAGTTTTTGAGCATTAAAAGAAAGTTATATACTTTTTCAGCACTACACAAGCGTTTTTAACCATTGAGCATACTTAGTTTTTGCCCAAGTAATATCAAAATGTATTATTGTGAAAGAACAACCAGTTGTAATAATAAGTATTTGTGAAAAATACTGTTTAAATAATTAAGTAAAAGAGGTTCATTTAAAATAATATATTGTATATATGCTGCTAGTCAAAAGCTGTGTTAGAGACATTTCATTTGGATATTGATTTAGATATTTCTGTGATTAATAAAAAATAAGAATCAATCTTTTATGTAGTTGTGTATACACAAAGATTTTTCAGGTGAATATGGAAAATGTTATTAGAAAGAAAACAGATATTATTTCCAAGATGAATAATTTTAATATATGTAAAATTCCAATTAAAAAAAAAAAAACATTTTAGAGTCCAAGCGTTATTTAATTTATTTTCTCAGACTAAGAGCTACAGCCCCTGTTTAAAGAACATTGTCAATTAAGAAGGTAATATTTTTCATGAATATAGACTTTTTGATTAATGGATGATTATTTCTACATTTTGTGTATCCACCTTATTCTTCAACACGGAAGTAAGGCTATGGGCAAGACTTCTGGTTCATTAGCCGCTATAGAAAAAAAGACAATAACAACGTGCAGTAAACAGTAAAACTGTTTGCAAAACAAACCAGTGTGTTCATAATTAGATAATACTTTAAACTAATATGGTAAGACACCAATTTCCAATATCAAGCAAAAAAACGAGCCTGTTTTGTACAGATAAAAAATAACTAGACGCGGATGAGACCGGAACCCAGACCCATAAAATTTACAAATGGCCGCGCCCACTCCTACGGGAAAAAAAAAGGTTGATATATTTGTATGCCCCGTCCTAATAAGAAACTGAAACTCAATCTCCTTCCAAAAAGTATAAAGGGCGCCATCTGCTGTGTCTTACATGTTAAAGTCGTGTCTTCAGTCGCTGGCGCTGCGCAGCGTCTGTACGCGGTGACGTCAGGCTCTCGTGGATTGGCGCTCTGCCATCTTTGATTGTGCGACAGGCCGCGGCGCGAGCGGGGCCCTCTCTCGAGCGCACGAGAAACCGCCAACCGCCCGTTACTGCTCACCTCACACCGGCGGCGCGACCAGAGCGACACAAAGAGAAAGAAAACGACAGATAAAGGGAGAGGAACGCTTCTCTCCTGTTTGTGGAGAAGTTTTTTTTTGGGTCGCTAACCGCTCGGCTAGCTGGGACTAGCATAGCACGAGCTTTTGTAATCCACAGCCGGCCTCTCTCTCGCACACACGCTCACCACACAATACAAAGGGCCAGGACACAGACCTTCTGGACGGAATAAACGATATCCTTGACGAGAGAGACGGGACCGGCGGAGACAGGTATGTTAACGGCTAGTCAGCGTGCTGCGGCTGCTGCTCTTTATAAAGAAAAGACTCAGTCTGGCTAATGTTAGCACTGCCATGAGCAACGACAAATCGCGCAACCAAAACCAGTTTTCTTTCTCACACATAGGTTAGCACTATTGTGGACAGGTTTCGTTTATATGTTGCTGAAAAATGATAACCGGATAACCTGGGGCAGAATTCGGGGTGAATGGGGGTTTGGAGGCCACCTCACGGGGCCCAATTGGCCAGCCATTTTTAATAAATGACTCATTTTACCGGTAAAATACTGGTGGGGTTGTTTAGAAAATTATTTCGTTTGTTAAACCACAAGTTTAATGCCTCCACACGACCTCAAACCTATAGATATATTACTGCATTTTAAAGATAAAAGGCAAGTTCGAAGTGAAGGAAGGCACTGGTTACCCAGTGTCCTATTCTTGGTTGTGCAGAGGTAGGTTAGCCAAAGGTGATGGCTCACATGACTTTTCCAAGTACATCAAACAAAACATTAAAATCAGTGCATGCAAATGAGCAGCCACGACTTCCACTTTACCACATGCAAGTGTGTTAAGAGCCACTCTGTAAAACTGAATGCTTAGTCCCCATCAGGTTGACTTATGCATATGTGTGATTTAACCCTGTAAATTCTACTGTATCGTTTTTGATGAAGCTAAAACATCTAAAATGATCACCATGGTCAACACTTGCCTGAAGAATTTGTTGTACACAATCTTATACTTGATTGCTTCCCTCAAATTGAATATTTTTTCATACATGCTTAGCAAGTAAAATACCTCTTAGAATAGGGATTTTGAGGAAAGGTATTGTATTACATTGTGTTTTGTCTACACAAAACTACTGGGAGGGAAGCAATTAAATATAATCCTGTTAAGAGGTAATATTGGGAGATATAGAGCAACAACTGATACTTGTATGCATTTAATGTAAGTAGTCTGCTAAACTTAAAAAACAAATTGATATACAAGCTCTCAGAATTTCTTCATACTTTCAAACTGCATTTGGACCGAATTGCATATTTTTGCTCAATTTGAACCTCAGAATAAAATTCAGCTCTGTATTATAGACTGTAAAAGCTTTATATATCAAATAAGGGTCAATTATTATGTGTTTTTAATGAATAAGCTTTCCATTGATATATGGTTTGTTAGGATATGACAATATTTGGCACAATATTTGAACTGGAATCTAAAGGTAAAAAATAAAATCTAAATATTGAGAAAAATGCCTTTTTAGCAATGCATATTACTAATCAAAAATTAAGTTTTGATATTTACGGTGAGAAATGTACAAAATATTTTCATAGAACATCTTTACTTAATGTCCTAGTGATTTTTGACCCATACAGTGTATTTTTGGTTATTGCTCCAAAGATACCCATGCTACTAAAGATTGGTCTTGTGGTCCAGGGTTACAAATATGATGCAAAAAGCGCATGCAAGTTGTTATATGTAATTGAAATATTCTATAAAAATGTAAGTTTTCTGTATACAATTTGATATTGCAGGCTTAACAGGGGTTATACAACCTGTCGTCATCTTAATGCATACTTCCTCCTTTGATGATCCACATCACAAATTACTCATTCCTTTTGTATGTATGATGTTTCATGGGCCTTGAAACTGTAGATCCATGAGGTTTTGTGCAAACGGCATTAAACTGTGGAAGCCTTTGGGCTCGAAGCACAACAGAGTCTTTCAACAGAATCAGGAACGAGCTAGATTGGATTCATCACAGTGGCAGCAGGAGGGAAGATACTTGTGAGCCTCAGTAGAGGAAGACTTGATCGTTTAACTTCCACTTAAAATGCTTTACATATTCATAAGAGGAAATGCCACAGAGAACACCAATAGTTGAAATAACACACGCCTTGAGGGGTGCTTTTAACAAAGAAAGACAGCGACAAGAGATCAAGTGATTGTTTTGAGGCTTCCTGGTAAATCTGGATCTGGCTGAACTGTGAGGATTCATATTCTTCATTGATTTAAGAATGCCCCTCACCAATTTATTGAAAAGATATTGACTTTTCTCATCCCTCAGGGACTGCAGCTCAATGCCAGTGATTTCTTGGATGCTCTTTTGGGATTGTCAGTGAAAAGCAGTGATTGGCTTTTGTGTTTTTAAGAGCCAGATGGCCAGGTGATGGGGGTATGATTGGATGTCAAAGGATGGGGTTGAAAGAATAAAGATCTCAGTCTCTCAGACCAAATTCTTCTTTGTGACTTAAAGGGATAAGTTCACCCAAAAATGAGAATTGTCATTAATTCCTCACCCTCATGTTCCAGACCTGTAAGACCTTCGTTCATCTTCAGAACACAAATTAAGATATTTTTGATTAAATTCAAGAGCTCTCTAAATCAGCATAGACTGCAATGTAACTGAAATGTTTCAAGACCCAGAAACATAGTAAAGACATTGTTAAAATAGTTCATGTGACATTAGTGGTTCAAATGTAATTTTCCGAAGCTTTGAGAATAATTTCAATAGCCTAAATGAGTTCTCATAGCTTCAGAAAATTACTGTTGAAGCTCTGATGTCACGTGGATGGACTATTTTAACAGTGTTCTTACTGCATTTTCTGGGTCTGGGAACATTTCAGTTACATTGCTGTCTATATGCAGGGTCAGAAAGCTCTCGGATTTCATCAGAAATATCTTGTGTTCTTATGGGTTTGGAATGACATGAGGGTGAGTTATTAATGATAGAATTTTTATTTTTTTTGGTCAACTGTCCCTTGAACATAAGTGTTTACACAACAATAATAACTATTGTTTACAACTTGAGTGAAATGTTTCGCATGCCTGGAATTGGTTATTGAAAAGTCACTTTTCCCCAGCATTTTTGCTTTTGTCTTAGACATCCAAAGAATGAATCATACTCTCTTAGGGTTTTTTTTTTTATCCATTCATCTGCCTCTGTCTTGCATAAAGAGGCAGTAGAATGTTGCACTGGCCTTTGCATGGTCCCATTGGTTGAGTTTAACAACCTGTAGCCTTTCTTCCCTCTACAATACACCATACTGCTATGAAGATGACATTTCTGGAGGTGGAGATTTAGCTGGAATTTAATCAAGGAAGCTGCACAATGTTTTTCTCATTGAATTGTTTGTCTCAGTAAATGGCGATTACTATGAGCAAAAGATGACTGCTTTCACTTTCATTACTACACCTGCCTCTTATGTGTGTGTGTTGAGCTGGATTACATGATGTTTGGTTTTATGTACTTTACATATTTGATTTGGCATGATTGTTGCCTTTTAACTCTGTCCCAGAAGTGACCAACTGTTAAAATGGATTTATGGTTTGTTACTTCATTCATACAAAAACTGTGCGCTCCTGAAGATCAGTGTTAATTTATTCTGTTCTGGGTTGCATTTTTGTGTGTATAAATATTTATTTATATTTATGTATATGTGTATATTTATGTTTATGTATATATGTGTGTGTGTGTGTATGTATATGTATGTATGTATGTATATATATATATATATATATATATATATATATATATACAAAAAATGTAGTTGTGAACAATGCCACATTATATCTTTTGTTTTTCCTCAGTGTGCATTGCAGTGAATCTAATTGTGTATGGACATGTTGAGGTGACCCTGTTGCTTCTACTGTGCCGTCTTGGCATAAGCCCTCACACCACATCAATTATGAATGAAGCCCCATGTGGCTCATGGTAGATTGCCGCACCCCCTCCCCTTACTGTCAGTTCACCATCCACACTGACATCGGCATGGCAACGTGATGTGCATCATTGATTTGAACCAATGGGATTCAAAGTTGTAGAGTTCTGACTTCCTTTGCATTCTTTCTCCTTCAAAGACACAACTTATAATAGACTGATATACTGGCCAGTCAAACTAGTTGGTCAAAATTCTGCCTCATAAGATTCTGCCTCAAGCAGGAAGTAGGAAAGTCTGATAAAAGGCTGATTGTGCACTTAATGTTTAAGATATTGTCTGCAAGTTAAGGGCATGGCCTTGAATGAACCTTCCAGTTTGAACCACTGAATCTAATTTAGTAATGTTTGTGAAACAAGTATAAAGGCTATCATTCGCAAATGCTGTATTTGGGGAGAGTTGCTTGCTCGCGTGCACATTTGTCTGCTTTTCTCTGTAGTTGCTCAACAATGGCTCCTGGTGTTGCGTTGTAGACTGCTTTATAAGCCTGATAGGAACTATTGCTTAAAATGCTTAAGAGGTACAGGTAGATATTAGAGAAAGTATCTGGTTTTACCATCTGCTCACTGAATCTTTTATCTCTTGGGCTCTTCTAAGGGGCTGGTTCTGAGGGGTGAGGCCGCAGGACCAGACTCAATGAGTTTCCAGCGAAATGTCCGAGAAGTCAGGGCAGAGCACCAAGGCAAAGGATGGCAAGACCAAGTATGCAACCCTTAGCCTCTTCAACACGTACAAGGGCAAGTCTCTGGAGACCCAGAAAACTGCAGGTGAGTCAACTTACCGTTTTTACAAACAAGCTGTTGTTAATTACTTAGTTCTCTGTATGTCCCGGTTAGATTTCACCTCAAAATCGAAAACAGCAGCATTTTGCATAAAGAAAATGAAGCAAATGGGAAAATGTTTACATTAAGGGTGCGTTCACAGTTGTAGTTTGGTTCTCTGCTTGTTTGGTCTGGACCAAAAAAAGAAAGCAGTACATTTGGTCCTGGTCTGCTTAGCGTTCACACTGGCATTTTTGACAGTGAACCTAAAGATACAGAGCAAAGGCATAGTGATGATATATGACACATTTTGTGACTGAGCGTATTCACTGCTCTGTCTGTGTAGCGACGCTTTAAGTAGAATACACCTAATGCCATCTGCTGGACTAAGCGTGCTCATTGTTGCGTGTACATATGATTTTATTTTTACCACCTGCAAATTAAAGAATAGCTCATAAAAGGCACTTAACCTCCTGGTTTTACCTCCTGGTTTTGAATATACCACTTGTTCCGCATCGCAAAGCGTTGCATCTTTTCATTAAATTGTGTTTTTGAAGTATTAAATAGAAGTATTTGGCCTGTATTGCATTCATATTTCATTCAAACCGCACCAGAGTTTGCTTGGGAGCAGACCGGACCCATCTTTTTAGTCGTCTCGGTCCGCTTGTTTGGTGTGGACCAGGTTTCCAATGGCAGCGTTCACACTCTGGGTCTGTCACACTTGTAGTTTGGTTATTTTGGTTAATTTGGTCTGGACTAAAAAGGGAAATTATACATTTGGTCTTGTCTGTTTTGCATTCACACTGGCATTTTCGACCGCAAACCTAAAGATACCAGACTTAAAGGCATAGTGAAACGTTCACAACTTGATTGGTTGGGTTGAATGACATGTATTTTGTGACAGAACTCGCTGAACACCCCAAACAAAAGGTGTTCTTTTTAGTGGTCTCTGCTTGTTTGGTGCACACCATGGTTTGGATGGCAGCATTCAGACTTACTCAAACCGCAGAGCACAACAGAGCAATTGCACCAGAGTTTGCTTTAATTGAACCAAACATGACAAGTGTGAACTAACTATAAATGTAATGACTTTTAATATAGACAGTTCCTTTTTGGGGTCAGATGTAATCTTGGCACATTTCATGACTTGTAATGATTTGGTCTGTAACTCTTAAGCTAAGAATGGGTCATTGAGTAGAGTGTCAAGTGATGCACTAGAGCCTTTGAACTGTCGTTCATTGAGCTCCCCGATCAGCCTCCTTTGCATTGCTGGATCAAATAAGCAGCCTTTGTCCACTCAGTCTTCACTGTGCATTCCTATGAGCTTTGAGAGGGAGAACATTTTTTGTAAGATTACTGCTGCAATTAACAGTGTGCCTATACAAGTGGCGTTGCCATTTTGGTCAGAAAAAAATTAATTGTCTAAAAGAAAAGATTGGTGTATTAATGTTGTTTTTTTTTCTTTAATTTAGTTGCCGCCAGACATGGGCTCCAAAGTTTGGGCAAAGTTGCGGCCAGTCGACGCATGCCCCCTCCGGCTAACCTACCCAGCCTAAAAGCTGAGAACAAAGGCAACGATCCCAACGTTAGCATTGTACCCAAGGACGGCAGCGGATGGGCCTCCAGACAGGATCAACCAGGAGACGAACGGTAAAACTCCACCCTCTTAAATGATAGGTGTAGTTCCTGTTGCAAGATTCATTTTGGATGTTCCAAACATACTTTTTCACATTGTGTTGTTTTGCACTCTTAAATTGGTTCTTAAATTTTATATATATATATATATATATATATATATATATATATATATATATATATATATATATATATATATATAAATATAGAAATAAATAAATAAATAAAAAATTATTATTTTTTTTTTTTTTTGATGATTTGTAGGCAACAAGAGACCCCTCCACCACAGCCCAAGCCAACTGTGCCCCAGACCTCTGATGCCCCTCTGGGAGGCAGCCGCTCCTGGGCCAACAGCAAACAGTCTGGGCAGCTGGACGGTAAGCAGTTTCCTCTGTTAACTTTTTCATTGTTGCTAGCACCCAAAATGCTACTTGGTGAACTGTAAATCCTTATCTAAACAAATGTAAGCCACAGTATTGCGTTAATTATGAGTTTTGAACTGCTAAAGGCAAGTGCTTAAATGTCACTGTGTCTGCAGGAGCTCCTCGGATGAGCAGTCAGTTCCATCAGGAGTTTCCAAGTCTGCAGGCGGCGGGTGAGGCGGAGAAATCGGCCGATCAGGAAGATGAACCCTATGGGCCAGGCCCCAGCCTCAGGCCTCAGAGTAAGACCATAATCCTTCACTTTTTCTTATGAGCTTTGTGTAACCATTTGGAAAAATGATTTGATAATTCTTAATCATTATCCTCATTCAGATGTGGGTAGCTGGCGAGAAGGTGGAGGCAGGAACTTAAACGTTGCTCCCAGCCCCTCAGAGACTGATGGTAAGCCCTCTGAGGAGCCAGGCGTGGGTCGAGGCACACCATCTCCCTCGGGGGACTCCGATGAGGCAGGGAAACCTTCTACTGGGGAGGGCAGAGAAAAGAGAGAGGCCAGGGACAGGCTTCCACCTACTGCCCCCCAGCATAAACTCAATGGTGGCCAACAAGCTGCAAGAGGAATGTCAACTCAGTTCCATGCTGCCCAGTTCAGGAGCATGATGCCACCATATGTGAGTGATGATTAAGCTATTGTTTATAGTTTAATCATCTTAAGTGTGACATGCTGCTATGTATTGTTTTTGTTTGGTACTGATTTTGTGAAGTGAATTTTAATGTGTGCCTGATCTTTTCAGATGTTCAATGCTTACCCTCGAGGGCCCTTTCCTCCTGTACAAGGCAGCTTTAGATACCCTGGACAACAGGAGATGTCCAAGTAAGTGATCCCATAAGGTCTAAACTTGCGTGACTTTAGTTCTAGAAGCTGAGAAAGGAAAGACAGTGTTACTTTGTCCTTTCGTTGCCATAAATAATTTTTGATGAGTCTGCAGTATTTGCATTAGACAGTGCTTTCTGCAGTTGAAGTAACAGTTCTTACTAGTTATTGATATTCTGAATTTGTCTGAGGGGTTAAAAGTGAAAGCAGTTGAAAGAGAGTTTTTGTTGATTAAGACAAACAGTTTTGTATTTTGGGGTACTTCAGGACATCAGGAGCTTTGTGAAGTCAAGGTTTTTACATATTTTTCTCTTGTCTCCGCCTAGAGGCCCACGGCCTGGTGGAAGACCCTCCCAGCCTCCCTCTCAGGCATGGCTGCAGGATCCAGACAGGCCATCAATTGTTAGTGCCACTGAACTAAAAGAGTTAGACAATCTGGACACGGAGGCTGATGAGGGTTGGGCAGGTGAGAATGACGGTTTTTTGGTTTGTTTTTTGTTTTTACACTACCAGTCAAAAGTTTTTGAATAGTAAGATTTTTGTTTTTCTTCTGCTCATTAAGCCTAAAATTTTGAAATATTTTCAGTATTTAAAATAACTTTTAATTTTAAAATTTAATTTATTCCTGTGATTTCAAAGCTGAATTTTTTGCATCATTACTCCAGTCACACAATTCATCAGAAATCATTCTAATATTCTGATTTGCTGCTCAAAAAACATTATTGTTAAAAACAGCCAAGTATTATTATTTTTTTTTTTTTAGGTTTCTTTGATGAATAGAAAGTTCAGAAGAACAACATTTATCTGAAATAGAAATAGTTTGTAACATTATAAATGTTTTATCATCACTTTTGATTAATTTAAAGCATCCTTGCTAAATAAAAGTATTCATTTCTATATCCCCCCCCCCAAATAGCGGTTTTAAAATATATAATGATAATAAAAATATTTTTTAAACGGCATGTTAGAATGATTTCTGAAGGATGTTTTACATGAAGCAGTATTACATGGTGTACAGTGTGTGTGTGTGTGTGTGTGTGTGTTTTTTTTTTTTTTTAAATGAAAGATATTTTGGTTTGTTGGACAGTAAAATAAAATGATAAACGGAAAGCATCTGCTTCATACCATTTACATTGTAACATTTTTCATTGATATCACTGCTTATGTTATGAATGGTTTTAAATTCAGAAGGTCATGGAAGCAACTCAGAAGATATGAAATGATCGGATGAAGTGATTTATGAAGTTCCTAATTCTATATTTAAACCGTTTGTGAATTAAGTCACCATTTTTGGTCTTATTTAGGTGCTCAAATGGAAGTTGACTATACTGAGAAACTGAACTTTAGTGACGATGAGGAGAACCATTCGGCTAAGGAGAAAGGCGATAACTGGTAAGCACTTATCGTTGTGACTTGTTTTTATTTCATACTGAAAGTTTTTGGGGAATAGTGAACATTGACTTTATAAAACTCTTTGTTGCTGAAACACAGGGAGTGGATGGCTAAAGTTGATCGAATGCGATCAAGAAACACTGATGTTCAGGAGGGATGGAAAGAAGAAGAGGAGAGGCGTGACTGCAAGAGCTCATGGGCAGAAAGTGGAGACCCCAGGGCTCCCTCCCCTGGCAATATTGTTCATTATAGCAAGACGGTACCTCCACAAGACCAACAGGTATGGCTTGAACTAGAATAGTGATCCAATCTCTGATTTGACAAAGTTGTCTTTTTTTCTAAATTTTGGTTCATTGTCATTTTGTGTAGGGTCAAACTGTTGGACGCTCTGTGGGAAGTGGTGGTCCCCGTGTTACAAAGCTACCCACTACAGCACCCCCTGCTGGTGAGGAGGAATCGGAAGCGTGGCGACAGAAACGGAAGAAGCAGTCAGAGCTCTCTGAAGCAGTAGAGCGCGCTCGCAGACGGCGTGAGGAGGAGGAACGGCGCATGGAAGAACAGAGACTTGCTGCATGCAAAGAGAAACTCAAACAACTGGAGGAGAAGCGACGACCTTCGACTACAGAAACTACTAAACCATCTACGCAAGCTCATGGTGATCACCAGGAAGTGACTGAAACTGTGCCTAAACTACCTGCTGAAACTCCACCCCCTCAGCCTCAACCACCACCTTCCCCTGCACAACAGCCCTGCCCTCCCATGCCAACCCATGAAAGGACAGAACCCACTGTGGAGGAGGTGCCACAATTTGTTACCCGACAACCTAGCCCTCCTGTCCATAGGACTGCCCCAGAACCCCAATGTAAGGTTGATCCTACTGTAACGGAGGAGGTGCATAGACAGGTGGAGAGACAACCAATGAGAGACTACTTCAGTGCTGAGGAGCCCAGAGGTAAATGAATTAAAGTCATACAAGGTTTTTAACTTAAGTGATAATCATATTTAACTTGCGGTTTTGCGTGCTCCCGTCACTTATTATGCTTTTGCAGAGGATTGTCTCAAAATGTTTTTTAGCTTGTAATCTATGCATCCGTTCCTGATAAATGCTAAAGCCTTTTCTGTTTAGATGACATTTTGGTTTTAAATCTGAAGGGTCAAATAGTTCAATTGCAGCTCACGTCTATGTTGATGATGTGAGCATAGCTTAATTCAGACCCTGAAGTACAATGCGAAAATAGATGATAAATAGATGATATGAAATGATCTATTTCATGTCCATTGGACAAATAAGAACCTAAGTGTGATAAGAATCTAAATTAAGCTTAACTAGTTTGATGCATGTGTTTAATAATGGGATAGACTTTTCCTATAGTGTAGCTGAAACAATTGAGCGTGGCACTAGCTACACCACTTTGGATAAATAGATCTGCTAGGTGTGCACATGTTGTGTTTTTTTTTTTTTTTTTTTTTTTTTTGTAATGTAGCGTGCTAGTTTTAGATTTAAATGGTCTAATTTTTTTTTTTTTTTAAATCTCTTTCAGTTGAGGAGCCTCAGTTGTCTTTATCCAGACTGGATCATTCTGTCAGTGAAGATGCACCTCTTCCATCTCAACTGGAAAATGAGGGAGACACTGGGACTGCTGTTCGCCCTTCCGTCACCTCTGGATACTCAAAACAGTTCCAGAAGTCTTTACCACCCAGGTTCCTCAGACAACAGGTGCGCTTATACGTTTTCCTGGCTTTATGCGTCAATGTTAGTTTGAATCCTGTAGATGATGAAAATAAGAGCTAGTATTCTTTGTAGTAATACCTGCTTTACTCTAATATAAATTTTATCCTCATAAATTCTCCAGGAACAGCTTAAACAACAGCAGTGGCAGCAGCAGCAGCAACAACAGCAACAGCAAAGTGGGGGGGGTCCAGTCTCTCCCTCAGGGGGTTCAGTTCCCCCTCAGCACAGATCCTTATACCAACCTCTTGGCCCCCACCACCAACATCTCGCCTCAATGGGGTTTGACCCACGCTGGCTGATGATGCAATCTTACATGGATCCTCGTATGATGTCTGGGCGGCCACCAATGGACATGCCTCCTATGCACCCTGGTGTGTGTTGCTAACCAAAATTGTTTTCCTTCCTAGTAACTTGGTAACGAAACCAAGCACTGTAACACATTTACAAGATGGTAGAGAGAGAGATGGATGATAAATATTTTTTTTTTTATATGGATATTTCTAGTCACTAGACATTACATCTGACAATTCAATCATTTCCGGTCTTTTTTTAAGAGAGAGTTCTATATGTGTGTTTTCTGTTTTAAGTAGTCGTAATTGTTTTGCATTTCAATATCAGGGAGAATGCCTCCTAAGCAACTGGTACGACGAGAGCCCACAGACAACAGCAGCTCTGGATCAGACACTTTTGATCATCTTACCCGACCAATTAGAGAACACAGCGTTCCCAGTGAGCCTCGAATGGTCTGGGGTTCTGACCCATATCCCTCAACAGAGCCACTGACCTCTTCTGCAACTGTTAAAGGGCGTGAAGATGGCAAGGAGACAAGGTGAGGGACTGCTATGTTTTAAAGGTTTTAGAACAAAAAATAAAATGTTATTTCCCTACTGTTTAAAATAATTTGTTGGTCAAGTACTAAGACCTTTTCTTTCCCACTTCCCTCTTATAATAGATTGGATGCTGGTCTGGAGTTGGATAGAGGTCTTTCAAGTGTCTACCCTCAGGACCATAGCCCACTAGAGACCCGGGGCAAGAGTGACTTTTTCAGGGATTCATCTGAAACCTTGTCTGCTTTTAGTCATGTCTCAGAAGAGGTTCCAGTTCTCCTACAGACTGACAGAGCACCAGTCATCCCTTCTTTTGAACCTGAGGAGGCTAACCTCTCTGGTGCAGATGAGGTTGAAGCCATTGGACAGGCTGTATTGAAACGAAGTATCTCTCAAGGCTCCAGTCACTCTCTGAAACTGGAAGAGCCCAGATTTGAAGGACTTACCATAGCACAGAAAACTCTGGACTTCCCTGATACTGTGGAAAGACCAGAGGAGAAGTCCAGAAAGGAGCCCTTTGGTCAAGGGTCTGTGATCAACAGCCGTTCCACTCCTCCTGTGGCTAATGATGGTATGCACAAAACCGACAAACTTACTTTACCTGCACCCAGCAAGCAGAAGTCAGAGATGCGCTGGGGATCCCGTGGATCTGGATCTGGAAGGAGAGAGGGTCCTGGAGGGGAGCGGCCAGTGAGGAGATCTGGACCTATTAAGAAACCTGTGTTGCGAGACATGAAGGAAGAGAGGGAACAGAGAAGAGAGAAAGAAGAGCAGCACGAACGAGGGGATCGATCCAAAAAAGAGGGTGCTTCTTCCAAAGGTGCTGCTTTAGCTGCTGTGGAAGCATCCGATGGACCGAAGCCCTCTGGTGATGGGAGGAAAGTAGTTGTAGAACCTGAAGTGGGAGTAGCAACTGGTGGAGCAAAGTCCAGAGATCTGCAGACAGCTGTATGTCCTACAGCAACAACTGTTGCTGAGGATAAACCAGACAAGCCACCATCTAATGACAAACGTCCTGAACCCAAACTACCGTCTCGCAAAGAGTCCAACTTCCCTCCCAGAGCTTACCGCAGAGACGAGAGGGAGCGAGAGCGGGATAGAGAAAGAGACCGAGAGAGGGAAAGAGATGTGGAAAGAGATAAGGACTGGCCTTCTGATTTTAAAGGCCGTGGTCGGGGAGAGTACTATTCCCGTGGTCGGAGTTACAGAGGCAGCTATGGTGGGAGGGGCAGAGGTGGCCGTGGCCGAAGTCGAGGGGACTATCCGTATAGAGAGCCACGGTCACGCTCGGACTTGCCGTTAAGTGCCACAGGGACAGCTGGTTTTCGCTGCCGAGAGGAGAGTGAAACTCGTAGCGAGAGCTCAGATTTTGAAGTGTTGCCCAAGCGCAGACGCAGACGAGGCTCGGACACGGACTCTGAAAGTGAAGGCAGAGAATCTGCTAGTGACACCGGAGCATCAGATCGCGAGCCCAGCGCTAAACCGAGCAGACCACTCCGTCGCGAGCTGCCGGAATCTCGCTCTTCTAAATCTGCTTCTGGATTTGCACCTGGAAATCATTCTGAAAAACCTGTGTCTCGAGATGAGGATGGTCGACCTAAACCAGGTTTTCTGTTAAAGGGTGAGGCCTCGCGCCGGGGCAAGGGAGGCTTTCATAGCAGACGAGGTGGTGGCAGGGAACGAGGCGCCCACAGACCTGCTCCTTTCCGTCGAGCACCTGTTAAAGAGAACTCTCAGTGGCCCTCGAAGCCCATGGAGACCTTTCGGCCAGAGGAAGCAGAGACGTCACGCACTGATAGTACCCCATCTGAAAGACGGCACATCAAATATGACAACAAGAAGATCGGAGAGGCTGGACAAAGCATGCGGGAGAGGCCCCGGAGACCAAGGGCAGCCCGTCCTCCCAGACAGGACAAGCCCCCTCGATTTCGGAGGCTTAAAGAGCGTGAGGCAGCAGTGTTTGCTGGGGAAGCTAGTCCTGGTGTGCCAGTACCTACGTTGGTCTCCCCAATGCTGTCTAAAACTCCTGGAACGCTAGTCACTTTACCTGAGGGAATGGCTGATGCCAGTAGAGCACCTTCTCTCCCTCCTGATGTGACTCCCCCTGAACTTCCTGTCACAGAGGCTGTTGTTCCTGAAATGGGAGCTACCACTGTAGTTGCTGCTGGCAGCAAATCACCTGATTTGTCCAATCAGAACTCTTCTGACCAGGCTAATGAGGAGTGGGAGACTGCCTCTGAGAGTAGCGACTTCAACGAAAGGAGGGAGCGAGAAGACAAGAAGCAACTTGAAGCAGCTGTGACTGCCGCTGCTGCTTCCTCCTTTGTGCCCCCTCAGATCTCTGGGGGACAGAGCAAATCACCCACAGAAAGTGTGGCAATCCCTAAACGGGAGATAGCCTCGGCAGCCAAGAGGAGCTTCTCTAGTCAGCGGCCAGTGGATCGACAGAACCGCAGAGGAAATAGTGGGCCTAAAACAGGTCGAGGGTACCCTGGTGGCAAGAGCGAGAGAAGGGGAGGATCTGGAGCCAAATCGGGACGCAGGGGGTGAGTCCTAAAATGTGTTGTCCCAAGACGCAAAAAGTTTTAGGTGAAATGCACCTGTTATTGTTTAAAGCTGTTACAGGGCTGTTAAACTCAGCTCCTGGACGGCCACTGTTTCAGAATTTAGCTCCAACCTTAATTTAACACACCTGATCCAGTTAATCAAGGTCTTTAGGAGTTCAAGAAACTTTCATATGGATGTGTTGGAGCTAAACTCTGTGGTACAGTGGCCCTTCAGGAGCTAAGTTTAAAACCTTTGGTTTAAGGCAGGCACCACTTTGCTTATACAAGTGCCCAGTCCTGCTTCTGGAAGGCCAATGTCCTGTAGAGTTTAACAACATTTCTTAATTAAACACCTACACCAGCTAATCAAGATCTTTAAAATTACTCAACATCCAGCTAGGTATGCTGGGGCAAGTTGTGCTCCCAGGAGCTAGGGGTGTAAGAAAGTATCGATACACGTGTGTCTTAAGTTCAGATCAAAATGTTCTGACATTGTATGTTACAAATACGGTATGTCTATGAAAGCCTACATTTTATACATTTAATAACTTAAAAAATCTTACAAGCACTTTATTTTCCCCCTCTTTGTACTGCACAGAACGTTGTTCAGTAACATTTAATGTTATCGGACTGATTAGTGCAAATGCAGAGTTGCATATGGTGGTGTGTTCTTAATTACAGCTTTAATAAAATGGTGTCATTAATAAAATAAGAAATATTCTAAAATATCACCTTGGTTACAGTATTGCAACATATCGTATCACAGCCCCTGTATCTTTATGCACATCATATCGGAAGATTCCTGGCAAGGAGCCCTACCAGGAGCATAATTGGACAAATTGTTCTGCCTTAAAGAATTACAGAATTCAGAACAAAACTTGTCTAACATCAACATCAGATTAAGCAATTGAATAAAAATGGTAAAAACTGGCAAACATTCTTCTATTTTTAAACAAAACACTTCAATTTGGGGACAACTCAAGCTATAGCTAGGGACCAGAGTGAGGGTGGACTCTTATCAATTGGGCCACCAAAAATCCAGAACACCCTAACAAATGCATAGCAACATGCTAAAAACATATGACACATGTTGTTTTAGACAAGAATAACTCGTTTACTTCAGACAGTGTAAAAAAGCAGTGCTTTTGTAGACTTTATAATTTAATGGTGATCACTTCTATAATTCAGGCATTTATTTATAATGGAGCCTTAGGACACTTATACAGCGTTGTTTTGATTTAGCTGCAGAGGTGATAATTGCCTGTGAGTTTGTCTTGACAGCCCTCCAAATAGAAATGTATTTTTAGACTGTCTCTCCCCAACAACGTTCAGACTCTAATAAATGAGCTTTGTGTTTTTTTTTTTGTTTTTGTTTTTTTGGATGAACCCCCTTAAAAGCTGTTGTACAATAGTCGCATATGACTTCTGTATAATCTGACCTCTGTATAATACTGTGCCATGGGTTATGCTATAATGAATCTTATTAAGCAGTAGGCCTTAACTGTTGTAGTATATACTTCAGTCTCTTACGGCTTTCTGCATTATTAAAGCATTATTGAAAACTTATTTGATTCTGCCTTACTGAGGTTTTTTTTTTTTTTTTTAGTTTTTTGATGAGCCAGTGTTTCCCTTGGGTTTATGGTTTTTTGGGTTTTTTGAATACAAGCGCAATATATTTTTGTTATACGTTAAACCGTACTTTTATTTTGGCAGGTTGGCATGAAGTTTCTGTATAGACAGTATGATGCTAGTTTTCTCAAATGAAACTGTAAAATTATCATGAAGTGACACTCACAGCAGCTCTGGAGATTAAGTTTGTGTGTTAACGTTGTCATATAGTGAGACGCAGAAGCCGAAAATCACTGCGAGTGTGATGTGTGTTTTAGTATCTGTGTAGTAAACAAAACAGCGTCTCAGCCATTCATACAACGGAACATGCAGAATTAATATTCAAGCTGTCTTTTTGCATTTTAATATTCACAGACACAAATCCATATCACGATTCAAATTAAGTGACACCTAATTTTGATTAATTCATCCACAAATTGATGAATTCTGTGGCATTCCACGCTATAGAGTATTCCGTTTTTATGAACGGACTCCGCAGTCCCGTCCGTGTTTTCGTGACCGCCCCCTAAAATAATGACGGGAAACTCTGTGAGCTAATATTTTCTGTTTCCTGTAGTGCTGGTGCTCAAAATGCAGAGGCCGCTCAGGCCAGTACAGGTCAAAAGGCTGGGAAAGAACCAGCGTCCAACCGGCGGAAAGAAGAAGCAAAACAAGCTGTCAAAAAACCCAAAGAGAAAGAAAATGCTTTGTCTCAGTTCGATCTCAACAATTATGCCAGTAAGTGTTCAAGACTTTTGTCTATAGTATTATATCAACTTAGGTTATTTTAAATTTATTCGCACTGTAACAACAATTTTTATTAACCAAGTAATACTTTTTTTTTGCTAGTTACTTTTAATTACCATTTTAATGTTATTGTAAAAGTATTCTTGAATTATTTAATATACTATTAAGTCTTAATATTAATAAATTGAATAAAATGTTGACACTCATTTGTCCCCTTTCCGCCTTCCCCAGGTGTAGTAATCATTGATGACCACCCAGAGGTCACGACACTGGAGGACCCTCAGTCAAACATGAATGATGATGGGTTCACAGAGGTTGTTTCACGGAAGCAGCAGAAACGTTTGCAGGATGAGGAACGAAGGAAGAAAGAAGAGCAGACTGTACAGGTGAGGAAAGGAGGGAATGTCTTTAGTCCACTGTAGGGTTGTACTAATGATGATTTTGGTAATCGAATAATCTGTTGATTTATGTCGACGACTAATCAATAATCGGATTACTTTTTTTTTTTTTTTTTCCCGTAGCAATAAAAATAGACCTAAGCGAACAATAATCTTTAAAATTAACTAAAATACATATAGAATGGCAATGAAGCAATAATTAGTTCAGATAACATTTCAAAAGCAAGTAATCATGGTTTTATTGAACAAACTGTTAAAATACACGTGTATAATAAACAGCTTTTTACACTTTACTCCGTGATCTAATTCTTGTTTAATATTGACTAAACATTTAATTAATCTTTATTTACAACAGGAATGCTACAACCACTGTACATTTTTGAACATGTAGACATCAAAACGTAAACTCAAAGTGAGGGTTTGCGCTTTTATTTTGAAATTGTGATAAACAGTAAGCATATTGAGAAGGATATTGTATTCTCCTGTGTTTGCATAGGTTTATAAATGATTTACTTTACAAATCTGATGAAATGGTGCATGTTGCGTTCCAAGATGAACATTATAATAAACGCAAACTCATAACAATATGCAGAGATTGAGATGCTCCACACAAGTAAATGATAACAGTTTGTCTGGAGCCGCATTTACTGTAAACGGAGCCGCTGTGACACACGTACATAACCTACATGCATGTAAATAAAGCACATATAGTAAACCTGCATCGCATATATTTAATGGAATTGTGGCATTTGTGAATGCACAAAAGCATTATGCTTTGTGATTTAGATGGTGTAAAACGGTCTAATAATGTGTTTCATGGATTCTCGTCCGCCTGTCCATTTTTGGTATTTTGACAGTTACCGATCACAGGCAAAATGCAGTTGAGAATTTTTTAAAATCAAGGAATCATGACAGCCCTGGTTCAGTGCATTGCAGCAATGCAGTTGGTACACAAGCCAATACCTCATTTGATGTCTTTTGTGTCTGTCTTTATGCTGTGCAGAACTGGAGTAAAAAGGGCTCTGGAGAGAAGGGCAGGGGAGGTGGTGGTTCTAAACTTCCTCCACGGTTTGCCAAAAAGCAGCAACAGCAGCAAGGATTGACCGCAGGGCAGCAGCAACCATCAGCTCCAGCACAGGCCCAGTCTGTCCCTCAGCAGCCTCAACCACAGCCAGCTCTCTCTGTGTCGCAGCACAACCTGCCTGCCTCTAACCAGACCACTAGCTCACCCCAGCCTCTTGAGGGCGCTGTGGCACCTCTGGCCTCTGCACCTGTAGACTTCCCCGCCAAGAGTCAGACACACAACACCCTGGGTACGGAACTGTGGGAGAACAAGGTGGCTGGCTCCACTGTTCTCTCTGATGTCAAAAAACGTAAGTTCCTTACCTTAAACTAAAAATGCAAGTAAAGTAAGCTTGGTTTTAAGAAACTATTCAGGTAAACATGCATATCCACCTTATTCTTCAACGTGGAAGTAAGTCTGTGGGCGGGACTTCTGGTTCACTAGGCGCTATAGAGAAATAACAAGAAGAATAACAACGTGCAGTACACAGTAAAACGGTTTCTGTACTATAAACCAGTGTGTTCACAGTTAAGATAATACATTACAATGATATAGTGAGACACCAATTTGCAATATCAAGCAGCAAAACAAGTTGTTTGTACAGCTAAAAAATGCAGATGCGACCAGAAGCCAGACCTATAAAATTTACAAATGGTCCCGCCCACTCTTACAGGCAAAATAAGGAACAATTCATATGAGGCCAGTAAGATTTTTCTTGACAAACATTAGTTCTTTGATTATTTTAACACCACAGTGTCAGTTCTGCATCTGATGGTTGTCCCATTTGTCTTACTGTTACAGTTGGACCTATCAGCCCTCCCCAGCCTCCCTCTGTCAGTGCCTGGAACAAACCACTCACTTCATTTACTGGGACCGTTACACCTGAGGTATGAGGAGAATATTTGAATTTTAAGATTTAAAAGGTTACTTTTAAAATAAAAATTTCCTGATAATTTACCCACCCCCATGTCATTTGTCTTTTTTCAGTCGCAAAGAAATTAAGTTTAAGGAAAAATTCCAGGATTTTTCTCCATGTAGGGGACTTCAGTGGTGCTCAACAGATTGAAGATTAAAAATGCAGTTTCAATGCAGCTTCAAAGAGCTCTACACAATTCCAACCGAGGAATAAGGGTCTTGCCAATCGTTTTGATAGATCATTTTCTTTAAAATTAATATTTATACACTTTTTAACCACAAATGCTCGTCTTGTCGAGCTCTGCAATGTGCATGCGTACTCTGTGCACTCTGGTTTAAGACAGTCAGGGTATGTTGAAAAACTCCCATCAAATTTTCTCCAACTTCACAATCCTCCTACATCACTGTTCTACCTTTTATTTTTTTATTTTTTTTTGTAAAGGGTGTTTGACCACCTTTGCTCATTTACTTTGTAAACACTTGGTCAGTACTTCGGCAGTGATATAGAGCGATTTTGCAGTTGGAAGAGAAAATGATATTTTTCACCTTTTGTTTTTTTTTTTGTTTTGTTTTTTTTTTTTTTTTAAATAAAAGAACCAATTGTTTTGCTAGATAAGACCCTTATTCCTCGGCTGGGGTCGTGTAGAGCCCTTTGAAGCTGCACTGAAACAGCATTTTTAACCTTTAATCCGTTGAGCAGCATAAAGTCCACTATATGGAGTAAAATTGTGGAATGTTTTCCTCAACTTAATTTCTTTGCGACTGAAGAAAGACATGAACATCTTGGATGACATGGTGGTTAGTAATTTTTTTTTTTTTTTTTTTTTTTTTTTTTTGGAATCCTTTAACTGGATGACCAACACCATTTTGAATATTTTGAACTTGAAATGCTGAATATTTTGGTGTGGTTTTTCTTTAGGGCGTGAAAGCGGGAACAGAAAGTGGGGTTGAGCTAGGCATGGACAGCATCCAGTTTGGTGCCCCTTCTTCAGCAGGCAGCACTGACAGTGACGGAGTGCCCGCCTTGCTAGAGAAAACCTCTGATAATAAACTACCAGAACCCAAAGAGCAGAGACAAAAACAGCCCCGTGCTGGACCAGTCAAACCTCAAAAGGTAGCATTTGCATCACATAAAACGGCATGTTTTCAAACGAATCCGAATATTTTCCAAGATGTGGCACTTTTAGAATTTTATAATGGTTTGGATGATGAAAAGTGCACTGTGAAATTTAAAGTGTTTAATAAAGCTAAGGAGAAATTCTGAAAGTTGTGTTAATATAAAATGAATTTGCTGATGCGCAATGCCTTTACGTTTTTTCCTCCACAGTTACCTGACATCCCCCCTCCAGAGCACAAGGAATATAAACCTGGTCCCATTGGTAAAGAGCGTTCACTCAAGAACCGTAAGGCTGCCAAAGATGTGCGTCAGTCTGATGGAGAGGGTCTGGATAAAAATGGAACTAGAAGCAGCCGAGACAGAGACTCCAGCTCACCCACTAAAGACAAAGTTCCTGAGCTGGGTGGAGACATTGAGGGCATGATCACTGCTCCATCAGCAGAATACTCCAGCAGCTCTAAGGTGCAATTTAATATCCTTCTGCTTCAATTGTCATTAACACACTATAATTCAAAGGTTTTGGGTCAGTGTGTCATTTTAAAGGAGCCCGATTATGCCCCTTTTTACAATATGTAATATAAATCCCAGGTGTCCTCAGAATGTGTCCGAAGTTTCAGCTCAAAATACCCCACAGATCATTTATTATATAATTTTGAAAATGCCTATTTTGAGTGGAAGCAGAAATGCGCTATTCCATTAGGGTTGGGCGATGTATATCGATCGATATTATGCGCATCTCATCAGTAAAGCCGGTTCTTTGATTAGCCGTAGATCACTGACAAGCTACGCAATATTGGGTTCAGTTTCGCAGGTGATTCATTGGGGTAGCTTTTCAGTGAAAACAGGTGATGGAGATTTACCGCTAATCAAAGAACCAGCTTTAGTGACGAGATGCGCATGAATTTATCGATCGATATATAACGCCCATCCCTATATTCCATGCATGTCTCTTTAAATGCAAATGAGCTGCTGCTCCACGTCCACTTTTCCAGAATCGAACTGTGCCTTTACAGGTCGTATTGTCAGAGAACATCTGTTTGGTTTTGATTGTCTATCGTGCTGAAATGCATTTTAAACCAAATTAGTTCAAGCTGATTTATTGTTTACTGAATGTGCACATCCGAAGCCACATGCACAGAAAGTGGCTGTCACATGGCTTGTGAATACTAACCTCTTTGTCATGTGCTCTTTCATGTCTTAATGCGCTTAAACTGTCAAATACACACAAGTCACAAAATGTCATATCATATTAGATCTGTGTGGCCGCTGCGTAATATACATTAAATAAATGTAAAAAAAAATCCACTGCTCTGTTGTCTCCTCTGAGGCTGGGGCTCTAAATAGTGTTTTGTGCTCGTCTGAGCAGCCAACGATAGAACAGTTGGCATGCTTTGCTCGAATTTTTGCCTTGGCTAAAGTAAGACTAAACCATTTGAAATTTTACCAGCCTCACACTTTTGAATGGTAGTGTTTATTTTATAGAATAAAAGTTGTAGTGAGTTCCTTTTCTGACAATGTCTTTATTTTGCAGGAATCAGTGACTGACTACACAATCCCATCTTCCTCGTTAGCAGACAACGTCCCCACTGCAGGGACCAAGATTGAGGAGAGCCTTGTGACACCTGTTAGTGCTTCAGTACTGTAGTGTGTGTGTGTGTGTGTGTGTGTGTTGAGTTTCTGTGTGTTCTGATTGCTTTTTTTTTGGTTGTTGGTTCAGGTGGCACTCCCTCACCCGTTGCCTATTCAGCGAAGAGAAGCCCTGCAGCAGAGCTCCAGCCTTGCCACAGTCTCTCCTGCTACTGTTGACCTCACACTTAAAGTAAGATGCAAACACTGAATGATTCATTAGAAAATCTTAATTAATTTAATGTTTATTGTACAAATTCTGATCTTCTAATCAAAAGCATTAGCATAATGTTATGCTGTGGATTTTTTTTTCCCCACCATAAATGGTCAAAACATATTTTACACAATTATGTGAATGCACATGTACAAGAAGCATCTTTTAAACTGCTCCTCTTCATTTTCCTGTAGATGGAATCTGCACGCAAGGCTTGGGAGAACTCACCTAGTCTTGTGGAAAAGAGCTCTCCTGTCACCTCCTCTGCTTCCCCCATCACCAGTGGAGGAGGAGCAGGTAGTGCCTCCTTCAACTCCTTCTCTAGTGCTTCAGTGCCTCAGATACCTGTGGCCTCGGTCACCCCCAGCACCTCCCTGTCTGGTAAGAGTTGATGCTTGACCCGCACACCAAGTGAATGACTAAGACAGTAAAACAAAACGCATGGGCCGAATTTTAATAGTGGGCTTCTGTTACACAGGATCAGCAACCTACACGACGTCCTCTCTAAGCACGAAGAGCACATCAGCCTCTGACCCTCCCAACATCTGTAAAGTGAAGCCTCAGCAGCTGCAGAGTTCAGGAATGTCTAGCACTAACTTCTCCCAGCTGGGTTGTGCGCCTTCTCTGTTACCACAACAGCAGCAACAGACCCCACAGGTGTTCGTATCCCAGTCTGCAGCAGGTAAATTTATAGCCCACAACACTTTTTTTTTTTTTTTTTTTTTTTATGCTCACCAAGGCTGCATTTAAAAACAGTGTTATGAAATATTACTGCAATTTAAAACTTTTCTAGTATATTTTATTTTACATTTAAATTGTATATTTTAAATGTAGTTTATTCTTAAACCTTTTGAATAAGTGATCAGCAACTGCTTTCTGTGCAGGTTCTGCAGCCCAAATCCCAGCCTTCTACATGGACACCAGCCACTTGTTCAGTACGCCCCACCCTCGTTTGGCGCCTCCGTCTTTAGCCCAGCAGCAAGGCTTTCAGCCTGGACTCTCACAGGTATAAAAGTCCCCCAAAGAGTCCTCCATCACCAGGATCAGACTTTCAAGTCATGATCTATGAATGTTTTGAGTTTGGTTGACACTCTTTTCTGATTTCTCTTTCTGTAGCCTACAGCGGTGCAGCAGATCCCCATCCCTATTTACGCTCCTCTGCAGGGGCAGCACCAGCACCAGGCCCAACTGAGCCTCAGTACTGGACCTCCAGTGTCTCAACCTCAAGACCTTTTCAGCTCCTCCATACAGCCCTACAGGTACTGCAGATGAAGCTGCTGAAATCTACAGAATCCAAAAATTTGATATATATTCAGTTTTTTTTTTATTGTGTGCTCTCTTGCTTTCACAGGTCTCAGCAAGCATTCATGCAGAACAGCCTCTCTCAGACATCTCCCATGATGCTGTCTGGGACGCCTCTGCACAGTTACCCTGGAGTGCAGCCCCCAGAATTGGGCAAGCCTCAGTCCAACCTGGCTTTCCAGCAGACCTCAAACACCCAACACATCCCCATCCTGTTTGAGCCCCAGATGAATCAGCCTTCTGGCATGGGAGGATCACAGCTTATAGACACACATCTACTGCAGGTCAGAATTTCATTCCTAGTATTTCTTTCCCATCTTTCCACTTATTCAGTTTGCCGTGATGACCGTGATGTAAAGTCTGGATTTTTTTTTTTCTCTCTCTCTGCAGCGTCAGGGAATGAGTCAGCACTCAAACCTGTACTCTGGACAAGTCCAGCAGCAGAGCAGCTACTACAGCTCAACACAAAGTCCCAGCTCTGCCCTACAGCAGGTGACGGTTCCTGTGCCAGGTTCACAGTTGTCTTTGCCCAACTTCGGCTCTGGTGGTGGTCAGCCACTCTTGGCTTTGCCTCAGTCCCTACCTCCGACCCCTCCCCAAGCCCCGCCCCCCAGCCTCAACCGCCAGCCCCCCAACAATCCGCCCTACCGTGGCCTTATTGGCCAGAACACACACAGTATGATGCAGCCTTCCAATAAGGTTTGTGCACAAATGCTCATACACTGATAATCATGATGGTTACTACATTTTTTACTTTTTTACTGTTTCATTTATTGCACCTAATTTTTGTGTTTGTTTAATTTACTGGTAGTAATCAAGTTATTGACTACAGACCAGGTATATTTAATATGGAAGCCCGTTTCTGCCACTGAATAAAAAATAAAAGGTTATTTTAACTTTTTATCTCACAGTTCAGATTTTTTTTCTCAGAATTGTGTGATTAAAAACTCAGTTGCGAGAAATTGTGAGAATTCAGTTCTGACATTTTTCTCAGAATTGTGTGATACACTCAAAATTGTGAGAAATAAAGTCAGAATTGCAAGAGATAAACTCACAATTCTGACATTTTCAGACTTCATTTCTCAGAATTGAGTTTATGACAATTCTGAAAAGTCTGAATTGCAAATTACCTTTTTTATTTTGTGGCGGAAATGGGCTTCAGTAATTTACACCTATGTGCATGGCGATTGTTCATTTTGGACCCAGTTGTATATTCATAACTGCAAAGTTGGTTCACAAATTCACTGTTCTTTTTTGTTGTTTGTTTCTTTCATCTTATTCTTTTTCTCAGCTTAATAAAGTATTGTTTTTAAGCACAGTACTGCTTTGTGTCAGGGGTAATCCTGTATTTTGCCACCGATAGTTAAAAAGTGAATTTGTATTTTCCCATATGGGAACTAAAACAGCAAATGAGTAAAAATACATTCACTTTTTAACGTTTTTTTTTTTTGTTTCGGTCTTGTCAAATTAGACTACATTTGTTTTTTGTTTTGTGTTTTTTTTTTTTTTTTTTTTTTTTTTTTTTGTCTTCTGGAAATGTTAGCGTTTAGGATATTACTACAGACATTGGTGTTTCAAAAAAAGTTGCTGCCTACACACAGTTCTATTCTAATATTTTATGGGGCCTGGGCCATATTAAAACATTGATTTGTGTGTTATAGATGTGTGAGATGGATCTGAAGCTCTTCAGTGGTGGAATGGATATGAAGCCTGGAACTCCACCTGTCAGCGCCAGAAGCACTACCCCCACTTCTAGCCCTTATAGGTGTGTATGCTTGCAAAACCATCCAGCTTAAGGCCCAGACACACCACACTATCATCAAAGAGCTAGTGGCATCAAAAGCTCTGTGGCCTCTGCATCTGGACCATAATGTTGGGCTTAAAAACACAGCAAAGACTACTGTCAACAGGCAACTAGCATATACGTTCTGTGCTTGCATGAGAGGAAATGGATCTCCATACCAGTAGTTGGTAGTATTCTAGCTAGGACTCAAATTTATGTATGTTGATTTAATATTTTTGTGCTAATGAATATTTTTGTGGAAACTGTGATACCCTAAACTTTTGAATGGTAGTCTAAGGAAAAAATAAATTATTTTATTCCGCAATTAATTAAATTTGATGAAAAGTGACAGTAAAGTATTTTATTTTTATTTTTTTCCTATAAACATTAAGTGGCAAATCATCATATTAGAATTATTTTTTAAAGATCAAGACACCAGAAGACTGGAGTAATGGCTAATGAAAATTCAGCTTTGTCATAGGAATACATTATAATTTTAAATTCTAAATAGAAAAGTTATTTTAAATTGTAAAAATCATATTTTTACATGAGACTTTTTGTAAACAAAAAAATAATATCCTAACCTTTTAATCAGTAGTTTACAAATGGCAAACAAAGCCATGTTTGCTTAGTTTATTCCCTCTTGACTTTGCTGTTTGCTTGCTTTCACCACTTGTTTTTTTTGCTACTTGTGGGTTGCTAAGAACAAATCAAAAGCCCGGAAAATACACTGTGTATAAGGTGCTCTGTGTGAAAGGGGCTATAGCGATATGTCACTGATGGGCTCTGCTGGCAACTCAACATGCTTAATAAGCCCAAAAGCATCTGACTAGTGGCAGCTGTACAGAGCACTTTACAAAAAACTAGGCAGACAAATGCTGCCTGACACTGGTCAACAGACATGTTGGTTGCATATGCCTGTGCTCACTAGATCCAAATCCCTGGTCTGTTGTAGTCGTATTTTGTATGCGTTCTGACGGCTTCTCTGTTTGTGTTTTCAGGGCGAGCTCCACAAGCCCCAGTAGTCAGTCTAGCAAGATGAACAGCATGCTGTATCCCAAACAGTTCCAGTCGGGATCTGCAGGAATGCGCATTGCCCAACACTTCCCAGGACAGTTTAACCCACAGGTCAGTTACTACAGGCATAAAGTTAGTTGTTGGAAATCCTAATTTAACACGCACTTCTTGAGCTTTAACAGCATTTCACATTTCTGTCATAAACAGATGTTGTCTCAGGCCAACATGGTGTCTCCGTTGGTGCGTCCACCCCATGCAAACTCCTTTCCTGGAGGGGTACAGCGTTCACCCATGGGTCCACCCATGTCTCCAAATCTGAGCGGGGGTCTGATGCCCCATCCCAGACCCCAGCATCCTCCACGTGGACCTTCTGGTCCCTCATTAGCACCCCGTGGCACACAGGCTGCCCTGAAAGCAGAACAGGACCTTAAGGTGAGTGTGGTCATCACAAGTAAAAAGGGTGATTCTGATTGAAATATGAGCAAAATAATTCTGACTAAAATACAGATAAGAGAACTCACAAGTCTGACTTTTCTCGCAAATGCAAGTTCATATCATCTTGCAATTCTGACTTGAAAAATATCTTGTTTATATTACAATTTTGGGAAAAGTCAGGATTGTGAACTCGCACTTCTGATTTCTGAGTTTATATTATGCAATTCTCAAACATACAATAAACATTCATACAAACTCGCTGCTGTTCATTATATAGTGAGTGACAAAAATACATATTCGGCTAAAATTTATGGAAGCCCATTTTCACCACTGAATAAAAAAAAAATAAAACTGGTAATTGTGACTCACAATTTTGACTTTTTTTTTTCTTCATAGAATTGTGTGATGACAAACCCACAATTGCAAATTATAAAGTCAGAATTGAGATATAAACTTGCACTTGTGAGTTATAAAGTCAGAATTGTGAGTTTCTCAATTCTGACTTTATAACACAAGTCAGAATTGTCAGATATAAACTCTCAATTCTGAGAACATATCAGACTTTATAATTTCTAATTGCTAGGAAAAAGTCAGAATTGCGGGATATAAACACAATTAAGATGATAACTTGCAATTCTGACTTTAAATATTGCTTGTTTATATTATAATTCTGAAAAAAGCCAGGAATGTGAAATATGCAATCCTTTTCTTTTTTTTCTCAGTTTTTTTATCAATTCAGAACAAGTCAGAATGGCATGTTTTTATGACAAACTTGCAATTCTGAAGAAGTCAGTTGTAAGATATAAACTTTCAATTCTGACACTTCTCAGAAATGTGAGTTTATATCTTGCAATTCTGACTTTATAATTCACAGTTGCGAGTTTATCTCAATTCTAACTTTCTAACATGCATTTGCAAGTTACTAATTAGAATTGTCAGATAAACAAAATTCTGAGAAGCCTTATTTTCCCCTCTTAGACTATAATTTGTAATTGTGAGTTTTTTCCTCCCAATTCTGACTTTTCTCAGAATTGTAAGATACAAAGTCAGAATTGTGAGATACAAACTCACAATTGAGAGAAATATTCTGGCTTTTTTTGCAAATGCAAGTTTTTATCTTGCAATTGTGACTTTATTTCTCTCAATTATGAGTTTATATTATTTTCTGAGAATTGTGATACTGATATATATACTGATGCTGATAGAATTGTGATATTGTGATCTCGCTGTTGTTCATTATAAAGTCCAATTTATAGGAGAGGTAAAAAAAGACTGAAATATTCTCAGAATTGCAAGTTTATACCTGACAATTCTGGCTTAACTTGCAGTTGTAAAATCAGAAGAGGTTGTATATGGGGTCATTTTCTGTATTGACTTTAAATGTTCATCTTTCTCTTTCAGGCTAAACAAAGAGCTGAGGTATTACAGTCTACCCACAAGTTCTTCTCTGAGCAACAACAGCTCAAGGCTCCAGTCAGCAAGCCAACCCGTATAGAAGGAGCAGGCAAACCCACCGACAGCATCACTTCAAATCACCAGGGGGCGCCATCCGACCGTGCAGAGTGTGACAAACCGCCACCTCTAGCAACAACCAAACCCATCCGGACGGGTCCCATCAAACCACAGGCCATCAAACCAGAAGAGAGCAAATAGATGCTTCAGAAAGGACAGACAAGATGGAAAAATGGACTAAGAAGCAGAGTGCCGTAGGGAGGGGGGGGTCAGCGTCCTACAGCACCTGAAAGCGACAGAGAAGTGTAGGGAAGTAGAGTGATGGAGGTTAATTTTACGAGGTGCTGTGCATTTCCCTCACACTTACCGTGTCCGTTTTTCCTCATCCTTTTATCAGTCCATCCATTCTCTTCTCCGCTGTGGTTGGCATTACAGAGAAAGCGCCCCTCCATTGTGTGAACTGTACATCCTCAGTAAACAATGAAGGTAGACATCAACACGAGTTACACTTGCTGCTGAGAATGCCATTTTTATAGCAATATGATTTACTTTTCACTTTTTCATTTCCTCACGTAGAGAAACACATTTTAGACTGGCAAATGTCTCCTTTTTTTGATTGAAGATATCTCCCCCCCCCTTAATTTTATTTTTTGCTCCTCATGTTCAAGTAATGTTTCAGTTATGCTGATAAAGATACATAATGAAATGTCTACACACACACTCTCGCATACCTTTATCGTGTGTATGTGTGTAGACCTCTCTCAACATTACCTGCACTCACACTTACTTTGACTTCAACCATGTGTATTGGCCTTAACAATACATAGAACATTTATTTCAGCAGATTAGGAATTGATTACCGACGTATCCGATTAATTTATCGATTGCAGTCTCCACTGTGAGCCTTCCCTTATGCCTTCTCAGTAGTCTCGAAGGTTGTGTTTGCGTGCGTGCGCAAAATACCCTTGAATCTTTAGCCAAAGGTTAGGCGTCAAGAGACCTGAATCCTTTTAAGATGAATATATATGATTTTGACAAAGACGGCTCAGCTTGGTCAACAGATAGTAGAATTACGATGGAATATTTTCTTTTTTGTAAACGGTTCCTCCAGACCAGGCCTATGTTTGATGTGTCCTAAGCTTAAGCCCCTCCCCTTTTCTGTGAACGAGGACAGATGTAGAAACGCCCACTTCTATAACTCCAGTCTTTCACCTTCCAGCCTCTCCACACAGCTCCCAACCATGCTGCTGACCAGCTCTGACTCTCCTGACCAATCACTGCAGAGGAGGGGCGGGGTTTGGGTTGGGGTGAGTGGTCAAGCAATTTAGGTTCAGTGCTAAAGAACGTAGCTGCAAGTTTAGAAGAAAAACTGCGAGCATGAGGCTGCCAGACTCAATGGGGGGTTTGGGGCAAAAGTGATAAGTCTTGAACAGAGATTACCACATGTTTTGGACTACTCTGTTATGGTGACCACAGGCCTGAGTGTACACAAGGTCTTTCTCCAAACCACTCCTCTTGGGTTGCTATTGCAAAGAAGGGGCCTGCAGTTGAACAAGGGTTTCAGTACGGCCCCCCATTTCTTGTTTAGTAGGAATGAGAAACTACAAACAGAAGGGGAGGAGAGGGAATTGATTTTTTTTTTTCTTTTCTTTTGATTTCTGTTTTTGTTTTACTTGTACAGGGGTTAAATCGCTGTATTAAAATATGTAAGGTCTTATTTACATTCTCCTGGTTTGGTTACAGAAACTAATAAAATAATATGCTGTAAAAATGAGCTGTGGTTGTGATGCCAGTCTTTTGGGGTGGGAAACAAGAAAAATGATTTAAAATCTTTATTTTCATATAAGTTAATACACTTCAATAGCCACAAGATTCCAAACTCAACATCTCAAGCAGCACACAAGTCTTGAGGCAAATTCAAAAGAGAAAAGGGAAAATGTTCAACATTTACAGAGTTATGATAGCATGATTACACAAGGATTAGAGCATGTACACAGCAAGCAAAGTTATGGTTTTTAAAAGTTGCATACCTCTACAATCTCAGTCACTAAGCAGGTTTACTGTAATGAATTGTATGGCTTTTATATTTTCCCCCTTCCTTGAATTTATTCAGTGCCGTAAACACAAAAAAGACGAGACATTACTTACAAAGGTAGAAAAATAATTTCTCTATTAACATGTTAAGTGGACAAAATCACAGAGGACGTAAATGTGGCCTCACTTTCTTAAAAACCTGATATCAGGATACATGATTAGATACTTTAGATATCCATTTTGGAATTTGCTAGTCAAAGGAATATCTTTTATAGCATTTAGCACATTTATAATGGACAAAAATGGAAGCTATTTTTCAATGTGAAGATGTGCAATGTCACTGGTATGGATTTGAAAATAACAGCCTATATAAAAGTGTTTGTGCTTAAATGTCAGGAAAATGTTATATTTGCTGTATTCTTTTATATATACCGACTGCTGGTGCCATTTTTATTTTTGTTCAGTTGTCTATCATTCTCTTTGAATTCCAGTAAATCAATCAATAGCTGTCTTGTCTGATTTTAAAATATTAAGACATTACAAACTGCATCTATAAGCTGGATGATATGGAAATTTACGCTGATGTCTTTGCTTTACTCCTGCTTGCCTAGTCTCACTTTATAAGAAACCATGTAGTAGTTATCCCAAGCATGTAGCCTTCTCTGTGCTGGGTTGTAATCTACCATGCTGTTGTAGCGATAGCGGTTTTTGAATGGCACCGAGATGGTTTTACCCTGGCTGGTTGCAGTGTCGTACATGTAATTTACGGTGGTGTTTGGCGAGGTGTAACTAGCTACCGTATACATCTTGCCACAGATCATAAAAGCATTAGCTACAGATGTCTTGCGCATTTTAGTCTCCCAGGTGCCCTTCACCTCCAGGTTGTGAGGGTCCAGCTGGGAGATCACAATAGCACCCTTGGCTTTGTTGGTGCTGTATATGGCCCATAGACCATTCTCGTCTACTGCCAGGTCAATGTCTGTGTAGCCTCCCCAGGAGTAGGGGAACTGACCATGGAAACCAGCATGGGGAAGATCACGGCGGGCAGCAATGCTCTCAGAGAGCAGGTCGTATCTTAGAAGGGTGCGGCTGAGCCTCCGTTGGTAGTACAAGGAGCCTTTGTACATGGTGGCGCCCGTGCTCTCCATGGACTCTGGCAAGAGGAGGACTTTAGTCGGAAAGCCCCGTGACAGCTGGTCCATGTTTTCATACCCGAAGAGTTGACGCACTTCAGACCCTACGGCGTCAATACGCCATACCATCTCTGGACCGTAAGGTTCTTTAGCTTCCGGGTCTTGCATCCAGACACCATATTTACCAGCAATGCTGTCAGCCTTGCGGTGCATCTCAGGATCTTGCACCCACACCAGATCACCACAACCTGAGGAATCAAAAAATTGGACAATTGTTGGAAGACTAAATGATTTTAAGATCAGGTTGCGTGTGGAGCCAGCGTCAAACCGAAATCTGCTAAATATGGCTAAACGTGCAAGAGAGGACACCTTGTCCTACCATTCCTTTGAGTGCAAAAGATTAGAAGCATAACTTACCCTTTCCCAAAATACCCTGTAAGAGAGAGGTACTGGGGGAAGGGATGCTTGGCAGAATTCAAAAGACTTCCCGGGAACAACCCGAACCTTGATGTCTTTGTTTAGCAACATGGTCCTATCAAGTGATTCGCATTACCATTTTGGCGCCTTACTAAACATACACAGCTCCTTTTATAAACTAGATTATTTTAGACGCAAATGAATTGGTAAAAATAGTAGTATTTGTGTTTGTGCTGTCAGCAGGAATGGATGCTATGTGCATGGTGTCGTTTTTCAGGCACCTGAGATGTAGGGCATGATGTATTTATATACATCAACATGCTTTGACAGTTCAACTGATGTCAGAGGACATTTACTAGATTGTTAGGGTTAGGGTGTGACTCTCACCTGAGATGTCTGTTGGACCTTCCAGATTTGGGGCAGAAACCTCAGTGACTACAGCCGTCAGCTCCTGGTATCCAGGATTCTCGTAATGCCATGCTGGATCTAGAAGAGCATGAGGATAGAAATTCACATACTCGGATTGAGACGTGCTTGCGGAGGTGTTGAGGTCTACATTTGTCAAGCCTTCACTATAAGAATGGCAACTGACATAGCAGTCAGAATATCAAAGATCATGGAGGTTCATTTTCATTGTGGAGTACGTTAACCCATACCTCTTAAACTGCCTTTGTCTCCTTGTGTATTCCCAGGCCTTGATACCAGGTGGGAAAGCGCAGGTCCTAAAAGGCAAAGACATGATGCTGTTATGGTCTGGGGATGTTTACTCTCCCTAACTGCAGTCTAGAGAAACTAAATAATGTAAAGAGAGTCATCAAAAAAGAAATAATCGACTCTTGACTGAGCACCGGTATCACGAGTAAAATGACGGAAGTCTAAACATGTTGAGTAGGGCTTGGTATTGATCCTGAGTTGCCTGAAAGAGGTATGTTGCATGGTTTTGGGGGACTGGCAGCTCTACTGACAGTCAGGAATCTAACAGAAGGAAATAAACAGCCCTGAGTAGATTCCCAGCTGTCCCGGAGCCTGACAGACTCCAGACCTCCCATTACACATCCGAAACTCAGACGTGCACTCCAGCAGGGTGCACATACACACTTCCTGGGTTAACAATCTCAAACAAAAGCAAAGCACAAATTTAAAGCCACTGGAAGACCGTTGAGGAGTGTTTGAGATTGGGTATATTATCCTCACTCCCTTCATGTTATTGCCCAAAGACTAAATAACCTCTGTTAGGCCCTATGACAAACTATGGTGCCACATTATCATTAATGTCTGATCATGTGCTAACATGTTTACAGGCTTTCATAAAGGCCCAGGTTGCACTCTGAGACATGAACATCTGGAAGCTGTTTTGATTGATTGCCGTGACAAGGGTTAAAAAGGGCTCCTGCCGATGATAGCCTGCTCAGACCTGCAGTGGGAGTGTCTGTAGTTACTGTCCGTTATCCCTATAATCAACAAATGCTCTTGGACACAGGTCTATGCGTCACTAGAAGATAACAAGCATGTAATTCCCAAGGTTTGTTTGCAGGTGTTTGCGCTTATCCGTATAACATGCCTAATGGTTCCTGGAGAGATCAAGCAGATCTTCAAGAACCCTTTGGACCAGCTGGTAGCGTGTTGAAGGCTAATTTATTTGCAAGAGCCTTCCTATCGAACATCTTGAAGACTTTGGAGGTTTTTTGTTGTACTGTTTGAATGCTTTTGGGTTTTGCAACTCTAGGCTGTGAAGCAGATGCCAATCCTTATTATAATTCTAAATGAGAATTCCATGTTTAAAACATCGAAGTGAAGATTTCCAAAACAGTTAAATCTCCAGAGGCGAGACATCAGGACTACGCATTTATATGTTCGTACTTAATGAGGTGAGACTGACAACATCCATGTGGCCAAATGGCATAAGGTTCCTGATCTTTTTTTTATTGCAAAGGCTGTTTGCATGCCCAGCTTCATGGCTCAGCCATTTTTCCTCATTAAAATGTTGTACACAATAAAATAAATACTACTTTTTGAAAAATTATTTTTAGGCTTCAAATGTGGATTCAGGAGGAACCTAATCATTCAATCCTGTCAGTCATCATTACGAGCGTATATACGCAGCGACCATTGCACCATCCAAGTGACGATTCTTCTGGCATTCCTCCACCTCCCCATCTTCTCTTCTATTTCTGTTATTCTCCCTCAGCGGAGCTCAAACCTCCATCAGATTAGAGATTCGAGTCTCCGTCAAGGATAACCATCAGTGTGGATGGGCAGGGAAAACTCGTAAAACAGTGAATTTCTACAATGGCATCAATACCTGAAAATCTTTGCTTTTGCATGACTCTACATTTAAGCCTCACTCCAAGGTGACTGCGATCAGCCAGAGCAACATAAACAAGTATTAAGGGCGCCTTTGGACCTAGCCATTATTCAGTGTAAATGAAGCTTTTATACCCACTAGAGAATTACTGTTTATTCAGACCCTTTCTGAGAGTGTACGTTTGCACGGTAGGACATTTAGGGTGCTAAAGAGACTGTGAACCTGCAAGCAAAACACTGGATCCAAGTTGGTGAGGACATGCAAGACAGATGGGCTGTTTTCTTTTCTCAAAGAGCTGGAATCGGTCTTCCTTTTGCAAAGAGGGTCTCCACAGTCCAAAGCTTCTCTTCTCTGTCTTATTAAACTGCATCTTTTTTTTTTTTCATATATATATGATGCATGGTGCAGATGTAAAGAGATGTGGTGCTGATCACAGGTGTGAGTGTGAAAAGTAGAACAGATAAATATGGCAGCACATGGAAAACAAAAGCTAGTGGGGAGAAATATATAATTAAATTGTCTAAAATGTAAGTTGCTCAATATTGGAACTGTGGTATTACACTCTACATCATACTATAGTTTAGAATAGCAACTTGGTCGCTTGGTTAAATATTTTTGTTAACTGAATGTCAGTAAAGCCTAATCGTTTTAAGCCTCCAACACTTGCACTAATAACACTAGCTTGGGATCAGTTACCCCTGACCTCCACCCCTCCTCATGCAGCATCCATCAGCTGTCTGCTGGGAGCTGTCAGTAAGACTTTACTGCTGAGTATTAGCACAGTACTTATGTTTTACTGTTTTGGTAGCTTGCCCCCAACACCCTTGTGTCTCTCTCAGTTTCTCGCTTCTGTTGCCCTGCTCTTACTTTGACAGGGGTTGTCACCTAGTTCAACTCTGATCTATTTATTCCCAAAATGAACACAATGACCCACTCACCCATACCTCCCGAAATATGACTCGCACTTCCAGGCAGGTATAACTATGGAAATGCACACATAAACTGTATGAGTCTTTTCCATGGTGCCAGTGCCCATTTGCTCACACCCTCCACCTTCTGAGACACCACACCTTTTTTGTTACCTTAAATTTTAGTAACCCAAAAAAAACAAAAAAACGTTTGATTATAAGTCTGGATTCCATCATTACCCGTATTGGACGGAATATTGACAAAACAAAATAGGTATAGGCAGTCTTTCATAATTTATTCTGAACGTACAATGTCAGAATTTGTACCTTTATGGCTACAACAGCTTGTCACTGGGACAATACCCTCAAAGGTCTCCTTACACTTAAGATAATAATATGCACTGCGAAGTAAGATACAAAGTTGTCCCACTGAAGGTACTGCCCCAGTGACAAGTTTTTGCTATTTTTTTCACAAATATATAAGGTAGTGAACATACGGCTAACCTTCACCAAAAGACAATTTAGTTGGTTTGCTTGGTTGTCAGTACTCACCTGATCCTGATCTAAAGCTGTTGTCATTTTGCGGCACTCTTGGAGGAGGTTGTTGCATGCAGGGTCTGCTCTTCAACCTCTCAGACTCCTGGCGGAGCTCTTCCATCCTCTGCTGAAGGTCCTGAACCTGTCTGTCGAGTCTTTGCTTCTCTCTCTGGAGCTGGGCGTTTTCCCCCATCACCTGGTTGTATGCATCCTGGAGACCTGACTGAGATCCAGAGCCCTGTGATGACTCTGACATGGATTCACCTCCTACAAGGCGAGCGACCAGCGCCTCTAGCAGCCCCAGGCGAGATTTCAGAGCCTCCATCTCGGGACTTGAACCTGCTGATGGACAACTGGCCTCTGTAGGGCTGTCCACCGTGAAGGTGTACTGGCAACGGCCACTGCCGGCATTCGTTCGGCGAAAGCTAGCACTGCCCTGACCATGGGTGCCCACCAGCAGGCAAGAAGCCCACAACACAACCAAAAACCACATGTTGAGATGGACCACAGATACCTGGAAACTTCTTTCAGTCCTTATTTAATGCTCTTCCTCTAAGAAGGTTTACGCAGAGGTGAATCTACTCTTTCTGCGGATCACTTGTCTGCCCTGTCCTCTTTAGCTCTGGCACTAATCTGTTCCTTCCCTTTTACCTCACAAGCGTAACCGGAGCCGCTCACTTCTCTGGCGTTCCACTAATGACCTCTCACCTGAGTCTATTCAATCTTCCGTTCTCTCGGTTGTGCAAAGGGTTGTCTTTGCGTCTCGCTTTGATTGTCTCGCTTTGATGTCTGTGATCCCACAGTTTGTCTCTTCAGGTCTAGGAGGCAGTTTCTCTGAGTCCAGGCACATTACGCTGGGACTTATTTATACAGTCAGTGAGGAAAGGGAGGGAGGGAAAGAGTGAGAGAGACTCAAAGAGGGACGGAAGAAAAGGAGGGATGCTGTGTGCTTGAGGGATTGCCCCAACAAAAAGATCTTTCCAGAGTTCAGTATTTACCGCCTCCTTTGGAGTGTGGGATGGTTTGTTTAGCTTTGTGGGCAGGAATGCAGGGGCGACCACAGGTGAACACAGGGCTTTTTGTCCCAGTGTTATTTAATGGTTTGTATGCTCAGGCATTTTCCCTCTAGATATTGTACTAATTACTTATGTAATGTACCTAACAAATGAGCTAAGTATGTGTGAGTTTCAGAAGTAACTACTTGGGGAGTGCATACCTTTCTTCTGCTTTCTAATTTGGGTGTTGCGGTGTATGTGGTCCTATCGGTTTGCTGCTGGTGATTCACAGCTGGGTATCTCGCTATGGGGAACCCAAGACAGGCTGCTAAGAGGGGGTAAATTTGGATGAAGTTACCCCTACCGGACAGCCCATGGGGGAGGTCTGCAGTGTTGGTTTACATGTGGCGTTTAGCTAAAGGGGTCAGAACGTGACGCAAACAGAAGCAGAGGTCAATGCTTGTTTGAAATGTTACATGCTTAACGATGGCATGGAACACGAAGAACAGCGTCAGTCTTCTAAATCAACATGCTCCCTTGCCCATTTCTCAGTCTGTCACCAACCTTCACGATCCCTTGATATTTAGTGTTCTTTTTCTCATCTACCTATGACTCTACCCCTCGCCCCTCCACAGTTCATCACCTCACTTTCTCCCAATCTTTCACTTGTTGTTTTTGTTAGTTTGTGTTGTAAACACTGGCTCACCTTCACTATCAGTTATCTATAATATGGCACAGATGGCTCAGGAGTGGAATCTGTTTTCATGGTGGCCATTTGTTTTTTCTTGCCCAGCTTCTGTGAAGTCCTCTGTAAAATTTAGTAAATCAAATACCTTACTGGGTAGACACTCTTCCTTGCATCTGACAGTGATTATAAACATTCTTACTTAACAATCCTGAGGTTATGGTTTCACCTATGTGTGCAGGTGAACAATTAAAGGAATAGTTCACCTAAAAAAGAAAACCCTCATGTTGTTCCAAACCAGTAAGACCTTTGTTGATCTTCGGAACACAAATTAAGACATTTTTGATTAAATCAGAGAGCTTTCTGACTCTGCATAGACAGCAACGCAACTGCCAAGTTCAAGGCCCAGAAAAGTATAGGTCCAAAAATAATGACTTTATTCAACTTTATCACATCTTCCGCAACAATCTCTGTTGCGTGTTACCACAATGCACGCAAGTGCAAAATTACTTCTTTTGCCCCCTTGATTCGAATTATCTATTGTTTTATAATCTGTCACTTTTGTTTTTGTCCTTAAAAATAAATCCAACCTGTTTTAATCTTTTGTTATATAATGTTATGACATCAATTTTAATTGGGGCTGGAAGTTTCTTACTTTTGTTTTTAACACTTTTGCTTGCAACCTTCTGGCCATTTTTCTTCAGGACCACCATCAGAGCTCTTAGCTTTCAGCTCACAGGCTTTATTTCATCTATTATCACATCAGATTTACGGGAGATTGCAGAAAACAGACATTTACCAGAAACATGGTGTATTTACAAGATTGTGCTTGCAAATCATACCCGTCTAAATCCTTCATGTCAAACATTTAGTAACTGGAGACGCTGACAATGAAAGATGTTGCACAATCTAAGCTTATACTCTTTCAGTCAATGCAGTTCTTTGAAATTCTCTCCACCTATCCAGTTAATATCTGCAATCCCATTTATACAAACTCTATACAGACATGGGATTCTGGATTTTTGATACCTGTCTCAAAAGAGTACAAAACATATCATGTGGGCCTTTTGTTTGAGTGCTTAAGAGATTTCCCAGCAAGTTTAGAACTGTAGAACTGCAACAAATCATCTTTAGTGACTGTGCAACCATGCATACTTACATACATATATGCCTCTCCATTTAAATGCATTTTCCAGTGTCGCAATGTCTGAAACATGCCAAAATTACTTTGAAGTGTGCGTTTTATGTTTATAAATGGATACACAAACACACAATTAAGGCATCTTGCCTCAGGACTGAATGGAAGAACATCAGTTATGTAACTAATCGCTGACATGAAAAGCGTCTCTCATTAAAAACTGATTGGGGAATTTGCTGACGCAAAACAGTCCAACAACTCCAACAACAAGCAAGTTAACTATTTCCAACCATGCACAAAACGTTATGCTATGACATCAAGTCATGCTTCTTGGATCATAATTACAAATTTCACTAAGTGGATTAAAAAATTCCTAGAGACAGACATATTTAGATTTAATTAAGTTAGTAAGAAACCACTTAGAACAGCCTATAATCACATAGCCAGTAGTGGCTTTTGCTGTATTTCCCGGTAAAGTGTAAAAGCAATCTTGCACTGAACTACCTTTCTTTTCTGATTCATTTACGACTTCACTGGAAGAGATGAGCCAGACAGGGAGGGGGAATTATGGGAAATAAGGAATGCAGAGCCTTGGATACGGGATGCTCAATGATATTTCATCTAGCTTACTACTACAGTTGCCTGTTTCTCTCCAACCATGCTCCGTACAGATGTGGTGAAGCTGTCTGCCATGAACACATGGGAACCAGAGTACATGATTGAGATGAGAAGAACAGACAAAGTTTACAAAAAAAATGCAGGAAAAGAGGGATAAAAGACTGAAAGAAAAGTAATTCAGTGTGAGGAATGCAATGATAGTTAAAAGGGAATGAAAACAGATCTAAAGGAGTAAAACTCAGGAGCTGGTGTTTGAATCAGACCTTTAAGGGCTGACCAGAGAGTTGATTTTCAACTTTAAACAAGGAAATACAATACACCGTGCTATAAAAAGACTTTTATAATAACCCATAAATGCGAAACAAAAACTGTTAGTGAAGACGAGCCTTTTCTCTGCTGAAAAAAAACAGATGACAGAAATTCTAGTGGTTTCCACTACAAATACTATTACAAACATTATAAACCATTAGCCATTAAGCATTTAAACCATTAAAAAGTGGTTTCCTGTGGTTTGTTTTGAGACATATTCCATTAGGATTTAGTGGTTTTAACAAGCCACCAATAGAAGGCGTCTAGTCTAGGTTTTTTTTTCAAATCTCCTGGAGAACTACTATATACATGTTCATGATTAATGTAATGTAATGTAATGTATTTCATAATTCAGAATGCCAAATGTATAATTAATTTTAATGTGAAGATCATGGTAACCCACTAGTGACTAATGACTCAGGTATTACCAAATCTGTCAGAAGAAATTACTAGATCAGTATTCTAAAGTAAAGATTATGATGACTAAAGTCATTTAAGACTATTGAGGTATTTGTAAGGTTCTGGATAGTAATACTTCTGATGGATTTGGTAACACTTGAGTCATTACTAGTGGGTTACCATGATCTTTACTTTAGAATTAATTATACATTTCGCATCATTCACATTAATTATTAACCTGTATATAGTAGTTCTTAATAGTTCTCTGGGCAATATGAAAAAAAATAGTAGTTATATATATATATATATATATATATATATATATATATATATATATATATATACTTACCAAGGTAGCCCTGCTGAACAAAGTAATAGAAATAGAAATTTGTAATGGTTTTACTGGTTTAATGGGACTAGGATAAAACTTTTGAATACCGTTCCATAATTAATGAATAACTACACAGGAAAAAAATGACTAATGCACTATTAACATTTTAGTAACTACTATTAGCTAACAAGAAATTCTAATATAACATTTACAAGCACTAAACTTTTGTATGTTTTAATTGATGCTAAAACATACAATTTAGATGTATTTTTAGCAAAAAAAAAAAAGTTACATATCTTTTCTATCATTAAAATATTTGTATCAATGCATTTTTATCATTTTATCAATAACCAATTTAGATTTTTAATCCATTTAACCTACCCTCAAACCTAAACCTACCCATTTTATAGCGAACATAAAATGTAACTTGAAATTTTAGTAACAATATAGCATTAAAAAGATGTTTTTATAGTATAAACAACCCACCCCAATCTCTACACCTAACCATAACTATTTTACTATTCCAAGCTATTCCACGATGCTGTGTTACAGCCGCAGTCCTCTTTGGCGGAATATAGAAGGTTTTCTATTTTCTATTTTCAGTCACAGCATGTCTTCGCAAACAAAGTAATTATTACATGATAAGTGATGGTTAAACAATTGCAAAAATGTTATTCATTTAAAAATGTTTCGTGAATTCTTGTTTAACATTATGTAGGCAACATTATTAGAGTATTTATTTCACTCTCTGTAGATATGTTTTTCATGTCGGTAAGGCAAGTATACACAGAGTTTAGAAGTTTCTCACTCAAGTTTACAGAGACGGCAGAAAGCGCATCCTCTTTGCTTTCATTATTTTACAAAAGAGTAACTTTTCGTTTTTATTCTGAGTGCACACAAATAAATGTAGCATCCGGATAGATTCGAAAGCTGTATTACTTTTATTTGTATTTTAAGAAAAAAGTGAAAGTGATCGCATTGGTGCCTCTATCTGTCATGCAGTTACTGTTCATCTTCCACACTCCGTACAGACACTTGAATAACACACTTTTTTTTTTTACATTGTATTGAGCTTCCATGTAAAATTACTAAATACATCTTTCGGATGAAAAGCCATATTTGAGATCGATAAATGATATGCAAGCTTTTGGATGTCCTACCTGATGTACTATATTACCACCATAGACTGTAAAAAACATGGACGTAGTGTCAGTGACGTCACTCGTAGGTTTCTGAAGAGCGTTTTTGAAGCAAAAGTTGGGCGGGGCCTGTCGTCACCATTTGGAAGTGCATCACTCCAGGAAAATAGAAAATGGACAAAGAGGTGGGACGCGGGTGGAGCTAAGATGTCTGGTTTTTAAATTGATTAAAATAATCCTGATAAAGTAACACCCTAAGAAAAAACAAACGCAATAACACAGCTGAGATGCCAAGTTCAACTGCTGGAATAAACAGATTATGTGAGGCTGCCTGACACCTGTCACTCAAGTGGCCACGCCCTCACTTATGCAGAATTTTAATGCTTAATATAATTTAAACAGGTGAGTTAAATTCACCCCCCTCAGAGTTGTCATGAAGGGCAAAACTAGCTGTAAAAACCAAAACCACTTTTTGTACCATGCTGTAAACATGTTTTTATCTGTTATAAAGTCTATGGGGATTTGCTCCCTTTTGGAGCCAGCCTCAAGCGGCCAGCCGATGAACTGCAGCTTCAGTCAGTTCCGTATTGTTTCAAGAGCGAGAGCGGGAGGTTGCCGCTTGATTACCACAAAGATCAGCCGTTAAAGGAACACTCCACTTTTTTGAAAATAGGCTAATATTCCACCTCCACTAGAATTAAACAGATGAGTTTTACTGTTTTTGAATCCATTCAGCTGATCTCCGGGTCTGGCGTTAGCACTTTAAGCATAGCTTAGCATAGAACATTGAATCTGATTAGACCATTAGCATCTCAAAAATGACCAAAGAGTTTTGATATTTTTCCTATTTGAAACTTGACTGTCCTGTAGTTACATTGTGTACTAAGACTGACAGAAAATTAAAAGTTGCGATTTTCTAGGCTGATATGTCTAAGAACTACACGGCGTAATAATTAAGGAACTTTGCTGCCGTACCATGGGCGCAGCAGGCGCAATGATATTACGCTGCGCCTGAATATAGTCCCCGGCTATGTTACTATTAGCTTAGTGGCTTACTCTCTGTCACGTTGGAAGTTACCTAGCTGTGAACAATTTTCAGGCGTTGCATTATCTCTGGTACGGCAGCACAGTTCCTTGATTATTATGCCAGAATGAGAGTATAGTTCCTATCCATATCAGCCTAGAAAATCGCAATTTTTAATTTTCTGTCTGTCTTAGTACACAATATAACTACAGAAGAGTCAAGTTTTAAATAGGAAAAATATAGAAACTTTTTGGTCATTTTTAAGAAAGACGCTAACGGTCTAATCAGATTCAATGATTTATGCTAAGCCATGTTAAAAGTGCTACTGCCAGACCCAGAGATCGCCTGAATGGATTCGAAAATAGTAAAACTCATGTGTTTAACTCTAGGGGAGTTGGAAAATGAGCCTATTTTCAAAAAAAGTGGAGTGTTCCTGTCACAGAACACAAAAACACTGAAATATGTTTTCCTCAAATCGTATTTTTTTCACTCACCATACCATTCATACAGAACTTGTTTTTGCATTTAAAAATGCAAGGCACAGGGCAGTGAAATTAAAGAAACAAACAAAAAAGCAAACACTTTTTGTAACTTTTGCACTGTGAACACTGCAAAAGAAGCGAGACAACGGTCAAAAATGTCAAGTATTTTAATGTGTCCTATGTGAACAAGCCCAGAGGAAATGTTGCTGGCAGTGCTTTATTGTCAAGTCCTGCATTGCTTGATATATTTCTTCTTGTAATTCTGTCATATCAAACCTGAATTTAAGACACCTCAATTCCAACACAATGAATCAGATCAGGTGCCCTTTAAAATCACTTTATTTTAAATGCAATATTATTTCACAGTCTCCCAATGGAAAGCCAGTACTGACTGGCTTAGGAAATAGATATTTACAAATAAATATAACCAAAAAAAAAAAAACAGTCAGTAAAATAATATGGATTAAACCAAGTATACAGGTGTGTTCAAGTGACCTTCAGCAACAGTCAACCAAATCATCACCACACAACTATTACATTACTGACCAATAACAAGCTGTTAAAATTACACAAGTGAAGATTTTTACATAAACCATTTTACAAGCATGATAAACTGTTTTAAAAAGCTGAAAATAATCCTTCATATCAAAATAACCAACTTAACACATTAACCACAGTCAATTAAAACTTTGTTGCCAAATATGCAAAAAACATTACAGCAGGTAATAGCAGCAAATATTAAGTAACATTACTTGTTGCCTTTCAGACTAACTTGAATTTTACCCAATGTTTTGTCCATGTTAAAACTTACAGGAGTTATACAAACAGATGATGACATCACAGCTATGGTGCAGCGTGACATCATCAGGTTTCCTGTTTGGCCCCACCCACCTGAGAAGACAGTATTTCATAGACCTACCTATGCGCGTAATGGATCCAGTTTAATTGTTAAACGTGTGTATCATGGTGCAAGCAGAACGGCTCTAATGTCTAATTAACTATATAGAGGACATCGAAATACCACCAGAATGCAGGGCTAAAATGTTTTCTCCATGTTTCATTGTGTATAGTAAATCTTTAATTTTCTGTAGTCTTACCGAATGCATATAAAACAAAATAACCATTGTGTTTGTGCGCATACAAGAGATTGGTCTGCACCAGTGTTGTGCCTTCGTTTTGAGAGCTTGATATGTTGTGTTGTCGTACACGCACAAATTAAACTCTTTAATCCCCTGTTTGTTATGTTTCCAGACCCTGCCAAAATAGGCAAATACAGTGGGCAGCCCAACCCTGTGCAGCGCCCCCTCTGGTACGGAGGAATGACAGCAGAGAGATGAGGGAAAGGAGGGAGGAAGAGTACATTGTGACTCTAACCTCCCGGCCAGACACTAGCGATACCGCAAGATCACAGGAACTGCAAAAAAAGAGGGAAAAGAGGCTTGCAAAATCAGGAGAATGTCAAATGCTTTCCAGCCTCAGCACAAAACCAAATGGATTGTACTGATCGTTTTAAATTTTTTCCTTTATATAGTAAATTATTATAAGCGCGTGCTTGCATGAAGAAGTGTTTCTGAGTGGACTTACTGATTATGATGAGGAGGAGGATGACAACCACCAATGCTATTATCATTTTCATCTGGGGACAGAAGAGAAAAATCAAAGGGAAAAATTATACAGTGTACAATATGGCTAAAGGCACAAAATATTAAGTTTTGCATTATATAACATTTAACGTAATATATTAATTACATAATATATATCATTATATTATTATTTTACATTAAAGTTCACATTTCTTTAAAATGAAATTTTGTACTATATTATATTTATTTTGATAAATTAAATCATTTATTATACTTCTATTTAATACAACTGAAGCCTGTTAATTATGTAATTAGGTAATTGTGAGTTCTGAGAATTCAGACATTTTTTTTTTTATCCGAATTGTCAGATATAAACTTGCAATTGCAATTTCTAAAATCCAATTCTGAGGGGAAAAATGAATGATTGAGAATTATATATCATAATTCTGACTTAATCACTTGCAATTGCATGTTATAAAGTCAGAACTGAGAGAAATAAATGAGCAATTCTGAGAAAAAAATAGTTTATATCAATTGCAGAATATAAACAATTCTGAGAAAAAGTCACAAATGCGAAGTATAAACTCACAATTAAGAGAAATGTCAACACTCACAATTCTGAGTAAAAGTCACAAATGCAAAATATAAACACAATTAAGAGAAAAGTCGCTATTATAACCTTGCTATTCAGAGAGAAAAAACAATTGCTAAAATATAAAATGCAATTCTGAGAGAAAAAAAAAAAAAATAAATCACAATTGCAAAATATAAATCACAATTCATAGAAAAATTCACAAATGCGAAATCTAAACAATTATGAGAAAAAAAGTCACAATTGCGAGATATAAACTCGCAATTCTGAGGAAATAAAGTTACAATTGCAAGACAAACTCTCAATTCCAAGAAAAAAGTAAAATGCGAAATATAAACTTGCAATTCTGAGAAAAAGTCACAATTGCAAGATACAAACTCGCAATTCTGATTAAAAAAGTCACAATTGTGATATATAAACTCGCAATTCTGATTTTAAAAAAATTCACAACTGTGATATACAAACTCGCAATTCTGATTAAAAAAGTCACAATTGTGATATATAAACTCGCAATTCTGAGAAAGTCACAACTGCAAGATGTAAACTTGCAATTTTAAGAAAAAAAGTCACAATTACAAGATATAAACCTAATTCTGATACAAAACATTCACATTTGCAAGATATAAACTTGTAATTCTGAGAAAAAGTCACAATTGTGAGATATAAACTCGTAATTCTGAGAGAAAAAGACAATTGCAGAATATAAACTCAAAATTCTGAAAAAAAGTCACAAATGCGAAATATAAACTCACAATTAGGAGAAAAGTCACAACTGTGACATAACCTTGCAATTCTGAGAGAAAAAATGGTCACAATTGCGAGATATAAACTCACTATTGTGATTAAAAAGTCACAATTGCAAAATATAAACAAAATATAAATATAAAAAAAAAAAAAATCAAATTGCGGAATATAAATCACAATTCATAGAAAAATTCACAAATATGAAATATAAACTCAATTAGTGTTTATATAAAAAAAAATCACAATTGCAAGATATAAACTTGCAATTCTGAGAAAGTCATAATTGTGAGATATAAACTCGCAATTCTGAGAAAAATTCTCACAATTCTGATTTTATAACTCACAATTGTGAATTTATATCTCACAATTTTACAAAAAATGGTGAGATAAAAAGTTTTAATTTTTTTATTCAGTGGCAGAAACTGGCTTTTATACAACACAGACCTGAAAGGTTCTTACACTGATGTGATACCATTTAATATGCATACATTTAATATGGCTTAACTGTTGTAACATTATATAGTTTTTGAACATTTTAATCTGACCATGTTAAGTCTGAAACTTTAGACTTGCCTTTTTTGCTCTTGTGTCAATTATTGTACTTTTAACCCTAACAGTAGGGACAGCTTTTATCCCAAATTCCATACTTTTGCATATTCTTCAGGTATAAAAAACCCTCCTGACTTAAATTACCTTGAACAAAACTTAAAATTATTAATAAAACTGTTATCCACATCAAGGATCAGGCAAATTTCCACATGCATAGTAAAACAAATGTTTAGGAAAATGCTACGGTGAGGCTTTGTACCATCTAGTGGTTTAAAACCTTTTACCCAACATATTTAAATTCAGCAAATTCAGTTTCTGAATCCATTAAGTGATTTTACACAACATTAACAACTTCAGAATTTGTAGACCATCAGGATGGAGGCTCACCTTCATGTCTCTCCACCACATCCTTCTATGGAGCTGCTTGGCTCTACTGCTGAACGCCGATGCATTGTCCGACAGGCTTTCTGAAAAGTCATTTGAAAAAAGAGGATCAATACTAAGACTGACTTCCATGCATGTTTATTATTAAATAACTATATACACTCCTAAACGACTATGACTATGTTATATAGAATATATTTGTCTCCAGGAGATGCTTATGTACTTTCATAATGCTTTCTGCAACATGTGGGACCAACTAAAACATGTCCAGCCTCATTAGTGCATGAAAAAGAATCAATAAAGCTGAGCTCATACCAGCTGCCATTCAACAATACCACAGAGAATGAATGTGTGTACAGCCAGAAAGACACAAAGAACACAGGTGCAGATGGTCTCTTTGCATTTAGCCTTAACATTTCAAGAAACAAGTCTTATGGATCAGCTATTAGATTCACCTTTAGTACAAAGACAGTACTGCAGACAGCATATGGAACACATTCCCCTTAGTGAGTGACAATGTCTTCCAGATGCTGCAATATAAAGATACTTGTTCTCTATCTGCAAATAATGCGTTGCAATTTCTGCTAGGAAGCCAAATTACGGTAATTGTAGTAAACAAAGAAAATCTATTTGAGCTCAGAACAGTCCTGTTTTGGTTTTCAGACTGATTAATTCATATTTTAGTGCACATTTCAAATTTTTCCACATACAGTTGAAGTCAAAAGTTTATATACACCTTGCAGAATCTGCTAAATGTTATTTTACCAAAACAAAAACAAGAGCAATCATACAAAATGCATGTTATTGTTTATTTAGTACTGACCCGAATAAGATATCTCACATTAAATACATTTACATATAGTCCACAAGAGAAAATAATAGATGAATTGAAATAAAATGTCCTCATTCAAAAGTTTACATCCCCTTGATTCCCCTTGTTGTTGTTTTTTTAGTGATAGTTGTTCACGAATCCCTTGTTTGTCCTGAACAGTTAATCTGCCTGCTGTTCTTCAGAAAAATCCTTCATGTCCCACAATTTCTTTGGTTTTCCAGCATTTTTTCATGACTATGATTTTGAGATCCATCTTTTCACACTGAGGACAACTGAGGGACTCATATGCAACTATTACAGAAGGTTCAAACACTCACTGATGCTTGAAAAGGAGCATGATGCATTATGAGCCGGGGGGTGTACACTTTTTGAATTTGACTGTGGTAAATTTAACATATTTGGTCTTCTGGGAAACATGTAAGTATCTTATATAGCACCTGAAGGGCAGTATTTAATGGAAAAAAAATAAGAAAAATATACACATTCTGTTAAAAAGTTCTGAAGGAATGTCAACTTTTGACTTCAGCTGTACTGTATGTCTTAAGGTGTTAACTTTTTCATCTAATGTTTATATGTAATTATTTCAGCATCATTTAACATAACAATTATTTTTAATACTTAAATTTTAGTTTTGGTTAATAATAGCGCTGCTTGACACTTCATTCCACTGAATTTACTGCATTTGGGAACACTTGACACTGTGGCACTAATATCACACATTTCATATTATGTAATATTGTGCGTGCAGTAAGTTATTTGAGTACCCGAGCAGCTTAAAACAGTCACACTGGCTCAACCAATGGAAACCATCACAACTCTGAGGTGTGAAATTACACACATCACCTCTTATTTTCCTCTTTAAAATCAAATCAATGCAAAACTACAAGATCTGCTCATACTTCACATTAACTCCTGTTACCTCAGCCTTACCATCACCACGCAGGTCTCAAAAAGGACAAAAACAAGACCAGACATGTGGCTTTGTCTCAGAGATGCTATGCCTAAACCTGCTTTAGTTCATTTGACTCCACTACTTAATGTTATGAGACTAGTAACTAATCTCAGTTCAGCTTGAACAAAACCATCTGCAAACTTTCGCACACAGGGGATTTATTTCTTACATCTGGGCCTGAAATGAGACAAATACCACACCACTGAGTGGGACACAGAACATTTTGCCCATTATCCTGGCCATGTATCCCAGGACGGTTCACAAACGGAATAACAGAAATGGTATAATGACATATGAAACAAACAGAAGGGTTTATTCATATGGCATTGGAATTCAAAACACTTTCCCACAGTACTCTGGATCAAGTGTAGTGAGGTACTGAATATGATTGATTTGAAATAATGGTTTGTTTAGATAAAAACAAAATGGCCCCGAAATGATTGACATGCTTTGAAAGAATCAAAGGAACGATTTGAAATGCACTGAATTCAGCTAAACTCCAATATTTGGGGAGCTAACAATTAAAATATTTCATATTTCCTAGTTCAAGAAAGAACTTGAACATGTTTTAAAATTGCAGAAGATCTGGTGTTCAAAAACTGTAATGTTTCATGAATTATTTCTGTCTTGATTCCTATGCATCCATTCATTTATTATTTATTGCCAAATCAGCTGCAATGGCTATCTCATGGCAAAACAGATAACAATTTTAAAAATAATTAATAAATAACGTATTTATATAAAACACTTACATAAATAAAAACATCAATAACAACAAAAATATAGAATATAAAATCCTATGCATCCAACCAACTCACAAAGTGCTGAAGGATTCATAGTGATCTCCTCCTTACCAGATTTATCCTGCAGCTCATCCAGCCGTTCCCCACGTTCGATCACTTTGGAGATGTTCTCCTGCATGACGTCAATGACCTCATCAACCTGAGACTGCACCCTAAATAGTCACAGAGACAGAGAAGATAAAAACATTGGAACAATCTGGTGTTTCCGTTGATTCAGCAGAACACTTACATCTTAGGCGCACATGTTTGAGTCTGTGATTCTATTATTTTGAAGAGAACCACTCGGGATTAAACAAAATATCATTATGACTACGATCTGTTGACCCTGCAATGTCGAGAGGAGGTGAGAACGTTTTGCTAGACGTGGTCTAGACACATCCAAATAGTTTGAACTATTTGATCTCACAGACGTGACATGCAAAGGACGCACTAAATAGCTTGTGAGGTATTTAGCTGCTCTCATACACCTGGCACAAGAGGTTGGCATGGATTTGAGACGTAGACTACCCTGTGAATGAACTGAAAACAGGATGTTTTGACTCTTGCTTCTGTGCTTGGATACCCGCCTGGTACAACATACAATTATCTACGCCAAACGACCAATCGTGCAGAACCTCTTGCATCTGGGAGGGTACCTGCCATGTGTGGTTTTCCTTTCAACTTTAAAACGATACAAATGAGGTAACTGCAAGAATCCAAGACTTCCACGAAAAGGCATGAAAAAAACATTAGGGAAATTTTACCTTCCAAGGTTTCCCTATTAAATTCCATTGTTTTATGTGTTACTTTGCTGTGCAGCGTGTGGTTACGTAAACCTGGTGTCGTGTGGCTGCCTGCACAGGGCGAAGCTCTGCTGGGTTTCCTTTGGGAGAATTACTGCAGCATATTAGTATGCACCAAATTTCATAACAAAGAACAAAGAAAAGCTCACAGTCTGACTACTACAGCTACGTCAGTACGGAGATTTTTGAATATTGGGAGTAGCTGTTTACTTTTGCCTGCAAATATTATGTTGTGTCATAGAAACCCAGATGGTTACAGTGGTTCCCTTCTTTTCGGATGGGAGGTATGTTTGTGGGTGGGTGTTTTCACAGATGTCATTATAAGGAGTTACATAAACTCTGCAGGACACAACGACATGGGCAGCGCCTGCGCAGTCAATAAGTGTGATTTCCACAACACACTGCCAATGGAAATGATCACTCTCTGCATTTCTAAACTGAGACTATCCTAGTATTTGGAAATTCAGCAGCTTGTTAAAAGTTATTGCTTTTCTAAGGAATCAGTTTTTGCCTGGCAGATGATAAAATGGTCTAAAAAAAAAAAAATCCCACAGATGCACGTTAAAAGGAACGACGAGAAGAATATCACGGACACTTGGTGATGGGCTCTTTTTTGTAGTCAAGACCAACTTGCTCAAGTCACAGTTAAGTTCAAAACAATATTTTCATGGCCTTGGTCTTCAAGGTCAAATCCAAGACCATTTTCTTGGACTAAAGGACCAAGACCATATTTTCATAGTCTTGCTCTTGACTCAGACTCAACCCTCTTCTTGGTCTTGATTTGGACTTTACCCTCTTCTGGTCTCAGTCTTGATTCAGACCAAACCATCTTCTGATCTCATTCCTGATTCAGACTCAACTGCCTTGTCCAAATACTCACATTTGCGGTCTTGGCCACTTGAGAGTGTGCGTGGTACAGGAAGTAAGTGCGCAAGATGCCAAAGTGTAGTTCCCTTAACGCACACTAAATCTACACTATCTTGAATACTGCTCCGGATTCGAGGCTTAGTGTATCCCATCATGCATCATGTTTTGGAAACAACTCGTGAGACTTTTTGCCAAGATCACGCAAGGTCACGGAAACCTTTCCACTGTAATTGAAATATTAATATAATACTAAGATATTACATCTAATTTGGTAGAAACAAAGTGTTGCATGTTTTATTGGTGCAAAGATGAGTAGTGGTGATATTTATTTTGTACAATATTTGCAACTGCTTTTATCACTTAATTAGAAGCATCTATTATGGGGACTACTGTACAGACACTTTATTGTAAAATGCAAAGTATTGAAAATAAAGCTCTGGAAAAAAAAACTTGTGTGTGTCCCATCAGGTAATGAAAAAGTTCGACACACACTTGAGGTCTTCATCCTCACTTGAACACTTGGGCCAAAAACAGGAAATACGTCATACAAGTAGTCAAGTGGTCAAGTGCAAAGACCGCAAGTGTGGGTATTTGGACAAGACAAACCCTTTACTGGTCTCAGTCTTGATTCAGACTCACCCCTTTTCTGGTCTCAGTCTTGATTCAGATTCAACCCTCTTCTGGTCTCTGTCTTGATTCAGATTCAACCCTCTACTGGTCTCAGTCTTGATTCAGACTCGCCCCTTTTTGGTCTCAGTTATGATTCAGACTCGCCACTTTTCTGGTCTCAGTCTTGATTCAGACTCAACCCTTGTCTGGTCTCAGTCTTGATTCAGACTCACCCCTTTTCTGGTCTCAGTCTTGATTCAGATTCAACCCTCTTCTGGTCTCTGTCTTGATTCAGATTCAACCCTCTACTGGTCTCAGTCTTGATTCAGACTCGCCCCTTTTTGGTCTCAGTTACGATTCAGACTTGACCCTCTTCTGGTCTCGGTCTTGACACAGACTGGATCCTCTTCTTGTCCGGGTCTTGACTTGGACTAAACTTTCTTCTGGTCTGTCGTGATTCAGATTTGACCATCTTCTGGTCTCAGTCTTGATTTAGACTCGACCCTCCTCTGGTCTCATTCTTTATTCAGACTCGATCCTCTTCTGGTCTCAGTCTTAATTCAGACTCGACCCTCTTCTGGTCTCAGTCTTGATTCAAACTTGACACTCAATTGGTCACAGTCTTGATTCAGACTTGACCCTCGTTTGGCCTCAGTCTTGATTCAAACTCGACCCTCTTCTGGTCTCTATCTTGATTCATACTCAACTTGCTTCTGGCATTAATCTTGATTCAGATTCAACCCTCTTCCAGTTCCGGTCTTGATTCAGATTCAACCCTCTTCTGCTACTGATCTTGATTTTGACTAAACCCCCTTCTGGTCTCTGTCTTGATTTAGACTCAACCCTCTTCTACTCTCTGCCTTGACTTAGACTCAACCATCTTCTAGTCTCTGCCGTAACTCAAATGAAATGGTCTCAACTGTAACCCTGACAATGCTTTATGGATATATGTAGAATGTATTAGTCTTGGAAGCATCAGTAAGAATTGTTTTATATTGTAAAACATATATTTTATATTGTATTTCCAATGTTTTCCATCAAAAGTGTGTTTATGAATTTGAGTTACATAAAAGCTGTATAATAAGTGCTAGCTTGTTACAATTTTACTTTCTGTAAAACAAAAAAATAGTAGTACTTTTAAAAAAAAAAAAAAAAAAAAAGGTAAAAAAAAAACTCCACTAAACCACTAAACATGTATCTAACATATTTCTAGTAAATATAAAAAAAAAATACATAGCAAAAAAATGAAGATTAAGCAAAAAAAATTGTGGTAACTGAAAAAAATTGTCCTACAAGGTAATACGTACTGTCTAATTTTGTCATTTTGGCCCCCAAATCTTGGTCCTGTTGGTCCTCTCCTGCAAAAAAAAACACTTTAGTAACCAAACAAACTGTCAAAAACAGCTTTGCTAGGAAAACAGCGTGCAAACAAAAATGAATGGTTAAAGGTCAGTTTATTTGTCAATACATGGATGTTTATGCTTTCTACAGACTCACAGGAAAAAGTCCTCCTCTTCATCTGAGTCTTCCTCTAGAAGGTTCCTCTGCAAGTTAAGAAGATGAGGGTGTCAGGGTGGTCAGAACCGGTGCAGGCTGGGTTTAATCAAAAATTCCGTCTTTACTGAGACCAGGTGTTTGACATAAGAGTGACCAGACCGAGACTCATAAAGATCTTATTGTGAAGTATACAGTCGTCTGCCAGACTTTAAGGACAACAGAACACTTTGAAGGGCACAATGTGGGCACAGCATGTGACGCAGTATTCCCAGAACAGAATTCACCTGGAGTTAAACTTGTTCAGAACACAAACTCCTACAAGGAGACACTGCTGATGCACGAGAGATATGAGCTCCATTTGGTCTGCATTTGTGCCATCTGATCTTTTAAGCAATGAATCACAGACCAGGAGGCATCTAGCTGACCTTCCATTAGTTTTGTCGTAATGTCCATGGACTTATCACGTTCAACAAATACCTCACTAGATCATTTCAACATCTCGATGACGAATGTTATATAACTCTCCATAACTGCACCCAGTCCTGCGACACTCCTCTAAAACTGCATCTGGACAATTCAATGCTAATCTCGACCTTACCACAGAAAAAATGTAATGTTTAGCAAAAGAAAAAATAAAAAGCATGATTTTTAACGACTCCAACAATCAATGAGTCCTGTGATGTTTGTGTATGATGTTAAATCAGTCAATAACAGCTTAATTCAGTCATATTCATTACAAAACTGATTCAAGAGAGTGATTTGTGACTTACATGGACTACCCATTCAATATGTTAAAAAAAGCAATTGTTTAATATTTTAGAAAAACAACTGGAGCTCGATTAACGGTTGATTAAAAGCATTTTAGGATTGATTCTTATCATTATATATATGCTGCTGTTTTAAAAACTGACATTTTTGGGTCTGGACTCTATCTGCTTGGTTTTAGGAAAACTCATGCAAGTGATTTAGTATACAGGTAATGAGTTTCTGACTTTAGATTTCATGTTGTGACTTCAAGTAACCCTGCAACTCCTCATTTCCAACTGGCCCTTTACTAGAAGATATTTAAACACAAGAACCAGGTCTTTCCTTGGGTCACGGTCAACAGTGTTACATAACCAGCACATGGAAAGCCACATTCATCTTCAATCTATTACACATTCTAGTTTTCTTACTGCTGCTGAGTACGAGCTTTGATGTGAAGGGAAATTAGAGGAGACTTTTCTTTGGACATGCAAATGTCTGAACCATCCAACGGATTCTCCCAAACATACATCAGAGTTACACCCAAGTAAAATATCCTGCCATTGACATGGCTTGTGATTGTAAGGTCTGGCAGGGTTTTTAATGACTTTCTAGGACTGTCAGAAGATACACATTGAAAGTCAATTATGAAATCGGTACTGACAGGTTCTTGAGAAGGGCTCTGCATGAGCTAATGCCTGTTACATCATGACATTAGTCTTCACTTTCAAATTGACTTTCCTGTTCTTTTCTATTCACTGTCTGATTTTGTTATTCAAATATAGATTTACTGTTTGTGGTGCTTGCTATGGCAATTTGCCACTACTATTAATATGTTTTTTTTTTGTTTTTTTTTAAAGAAGTCTCTTACACTCAGCAAAAAAGTAACATGAAATTACTACAATTAACTGTTTTCTATTTTAATGTAATCTAAAATGCATTTTTTTCCTGTAATGCAAAGCATCATTACTCCGGTTCTCAGTGTCACACGCACACTGAACAAAATTATAAAAGTAACACTTTTGTTTTTGCCCCCATTTTTCATGAGCTGAACTCAAAGATCTAAGACTTTTTCTATGTACACAAAAGCCTATTTCTCTCAAATATTGTTCACAAATCTGTCTAAATCTGTGTTAGTGAGCACTTCTCCTTTGCTGAGATAATCCATCCACCTCACAGGTGTGGCATATCAAGATGCTGATTAGACAGCATGATTATTGCACAGGTGTGCCTTAGTCTGGCCACAATAATATGCCACTTTTTGTGCAGGATTCATCCGTGAAGAGATGCGAGCATTTGCCCACTCAAGTTGGTTAAGACGATGAACTGCAGTCAGGTCGAGACCCCGATGAGGATGACGAGCAAGCAGATGAGCTTCCCTGAGATGGTTTCTGACAGTTTGTGCAGAAATTCTTTGGTTATGCAAACCGATTGTTGCAGCAGCTGTCCAGGTGGCTGTTCTCAGATGATCTTGGAGGTGAAGATGCTGGATGTGGAGGTCCTGGGCTGGTGTGGTTACATGTGGTTGTGGTTGTGAGATATGCCACACCTGTGAGGTGGATAGAATTATCTCGGCAAAGGAGAAGTGTTAACTAACACAGATTTAGACAGATTTGTGAACAATATTTGAGAGAAATAGGCCTTTTGTGTACATAGAAAAAGTCTTAGACCTTTGAGTTCAGCTCATGAAAAATGGGGGCAAAAACAAGTGTTGTTGCATTTATAATTTTGTTTAGTGTATATACATATTTATTACTGAAATGCTGGAAAGTATTTAAAAGGAACAATACTTTATAGTTCAGTTGAAGCAGAAAGAGAAGAAAAGCACGTAAACCTTCTTTATGCGTCTTTAAAAATCAAACAAATTTTTAAATGTGTATTATATACTATACTGTGTAAAATTATACAACTATAGCACACCTATTTTACTATTTTTTAAAAGGAGATTAATATTTTTGTGAAAACCACAATATATATTTTGCTGAATTCTTTGATGAATACAATGTTCAAAAGAACAGAATTCATTTTGAAATTGATTTTTTTTTAATTAACATTATAAATGTATTTACCGTCACGTTTCAACCTTGCTAAGTATAAGCACTGATTAAAAAAAACAACCCTGCAACAGTGGTTTATGCATGGGCCAAAAACTTTTTTTTTTATTCAAAGGATTTAGTTTACATATTACGCCTGTTTACTTTTGCAAAATCATGTTTTGTTTAATTTCCGTTTTTGTGTATATTTTTCTCTCAATCTGTTTAATTTCTTTTCCACTTTAGTTTATCCACTGCTATTATGACATGTGGTAACTGCTTGTCATTGTTAAGAACAAATTGCTCTTTGATGAGTTACAACACAGGAGTTGCAATGTGGTGTGTGAGTGTTTGTAACATCATGAACCACTGCTGTTTTAGATGGGCTGTTATATAAAGAGATTTCTGCAGACACTGAGGAACATGAGGAGAGAGTTGTTTACTCATCTAGTAGACAACATAAACAGATCATGGGGAACAATGGGGTTGTTGAAGTGCAGAAACATGCAAGCTGGCTCTAGTCAGCTAAGAGCATCTGTAGACTTCTCACCTCCATGTTGTCATCACCTCCAGAATCTATATGGTAAGAACTGACTCACTGTTGCCTCCGTGACTTACCCGCTCACTGCGAATGGAGCCGGTGACCTCATCATCATTCAGATGCCGTTTAAATTTAGGGGGCATGCTGGGATCGAGCTGCTCCTCCCTCTCTGGCTCCCTCTGCAGACAAACACAGGAAACACAGCAGTGATTGACTGGAATATTTATACTACTTTTGCTATGCACCATAGCAATCTGTGAATTATTACAGAACTTAGCAGCTAAGTTATCCAATCAGATTTTAGAGCTGGAACTATCTGTTCTTTAAATGTTAATTTAGACCAGACTGTGACTTAAGAGAAAGCTCAACTATCCGAGCACAGGTCTGTTAGTCGGTTTATTAGACTGAACTTAAGAGCTATAAAAGCACTACTTTTAAGTAAATCCAGTCATAATTCAGACTTGTGGAAAGACCACCCCATTACATTTAGCTCGTTTAGTCATGGGGATCAATCTAGCCACACTGATTGTAATGTGCTGCTCGCAAACATCAAACAGAGCTGTTAAAGACAAGCTCCAGCAATTGATGTGAAAGTGATAAAGTTTCTCAGTGTGTATTTGCTTTAAATTCACACAGCAGTTCAGTTATGGTTAAACCATTTGGTCATTCTTTAACAAACCTGTCGCCTATAGCTTTGAAGTCACATCAGGTTTTCATCTTGAAACTACGAGACATATAAGCTTACCAATGGAATAACAATAACAGGTTCTCATACAGATGTTCTGGTTGACACCTTTTCACATTGAGCATAGGAGTGCAGAACTGAAATTGTAACTGTAGCTTGCCAAATTCTACATTTAAAGAAGTTCACTTCCAGAACAAAAACACTTACAGATAACTAACTTACCCCATTGTCACATCATTCTTTCTTCAGTTGCAAAGAAATTATGATTTTTGAGGAAAACATTTTATGATTTCCATATAGTGGACTTCAATGGTGCCCGTGAGTTAGAACTTCCAAAATGCAGTTTAAATGCAGCTTCAAAGGGCTCCCAGCTGAGGAAGAAGGATCTTATCTACGGAAACGATTTACTTTTCTAAAAACTACAAAAAACAAACAACAGATATACTTTTTAACCTCAAATGCTCATCTTGTCTAGCTCTGTGTGTACTCTGTATTCCAGTTCAAGACAGTTAAGGTATGTTGAAAAACCATCTCAATTTCTCCTCCAACTTCAAAATCGTCCTACAATGCTGTTTTACTTTTTTTTGTAAGGGAATTTGATTTTCTTTGCACGTTCACTTTGTAAACACTGGGCTGGTACTTCTGCAGCGATGTAGAAAGATTTAAATTACATTTTACGCCTTTTTTAGAGGTTAAATTGTATATAAATTGTATCTTTTACAAAATTAACTGATCATTTCATTAGATAAGACCATTCTTCCTTGGCTAGGTTCGTTTAGAGCCTTTTGAAGCTCCATTTAAAGAACTCTATAACTATATGGAGAAAAATCCTGAAATGTTTTCCTCAAAAAACAATTTCTTTACGACTTAAAGAAAATCATGAACATCTAGGATGACAAGGGGGTGAGTAAATGATCTATAAATTTTTGTTCTGGAAGTGAGCTTCTCCTTTAAGTAATTTAAAACAAAACAAAACCATAATAATAACAGTAAAATTTACATACTCATGTGCTACAAAACTACATAATGTTGCACAGGGACATCTAGAAAAACTATAGAGTGCTGCAGTGATGAAAGATTTTTGCAGACCAACCCAAAAGTTAAGAACACCCTTTCACTTGACAAAAAGCCATTGGCTGTTTTTCCATTCGCTGTTGATTACTGCAGAAAACAAGCTCTGTAACTAACAAATGTTTCTGATTCTTACATGTTTCATTCATCAAGATCTTCTCATCTTCACAAATTAACGCAATATTTATACATTTTTATGAATATATGCAATCACAGAAGTAAAAAACTATAACCTAAGGCTATAAACATAGTATACACATGGTCGCATAACTTCAGGGTCACTACAATCTTAAAATCTACAAGTTGGAAAGTTTGAATTATATAGAGTCTGGTAGAATTTGAGTATAAACACTGAAAAAGTGAAGCTAAAAAAAGTGAAGCAGTGAGATCAGTTTTGTTGAGAGCAGTTATGATGTTGTCACACTGTCTATAGTCTCATCTAGAAATTTAGGCTATTTCAACAAATTGTAATTTATGTAGTGCTATCAATCAACTAAAAAAATGTAATAAATAATCTCACATTTTTCCTGAAATTAATCATGATTAATCCCACCTAACATTAAACCATTGACTATAGCCATTCAACATTACAGTATAATGGAGAGCTATCAGTTTTTACATTTATTAGACTTAAAAAAACAACAACTTCTAATTTAAGTGGACTTAAAACAACCTTCATATAAACCCATTATAATGTCATATGTCATTATATGACATTACATAATGTTTTTTAAATTTACCTTTGCCCTTCAGCAAGTATGAAACATACAGAAATTGAATAAAGTTATCAAACACTAAATTCTAAATTAAATACAGAATAACAAAAGTTATTGATTTCCTCTTTTTTCTTTTGTTCTTTGATTAAGCATCTGGGTTATTCGGTTATTTGGCTGCTGTTACTTTAAGAGCTGCCGCTGCTGAACATAAGACAGCTCTAACACACATGCATTTATCTGAAATGATACAGGCTACAGTGCGTGCAGCCACGTTCGTGCGTGCAAGTGAAGAACGTGCGCTACAAGCACAAAATAATGACTAACAGGACAAGTGGATTTGTTTTTACTTGACAACATGTCATCTGACCTCAGTTTACAGTTGTTTTACTAAAGCTCCCTCATCACCTGTACCATTTCCACATTAATTTGACTAGCGCCTGGCACTGAAGTAAACTGGAGAGCACATCTGAAAAGCCTCCTGTTTGGTGTGGCAAAAAAAAGAAAAAAAGACCAAAAAAAAAAAAAAAAAGAAAAAAAGACAGAAGCAGCAGTGGGGTGGCCAACCCTAGCTCCGCCACTGCGTTAACAGCATTAAATATTTTTAACGCCATTAAACAGGAAAAAAAATAAAATAAAAAATTACCTGCATTAACTCATTTTGAAACCATTAATTTTGTGTTGTAAATTTAAAAAAAGTGAAAATATCTTCAGTGTTTGTTCAACACAGATTATTTTAGGTATTTTACTAAAAACCCCATTCAAAAATAAGCCTACATTGACTTTGGGGCAGTGGAACCAGAACTCATTTCCAGGTTTTACGACTCATTCAGACCTCCCAGCACTATTTGAGCCAGTGCTTTCTAGAAGAGAGTGCATCTGACTAATGCACTTCACAATGTGACATAACACACTGATGCAGTATTGTCACACTACTCTGATTAGTAAATTCTAGATTGTTACCAGAAAAGCTACAAACAAACAAACAAAAAAAAAACAGGCAAGCTACTGTCACACTAGTGAAACTACATGATCTATTCTGTTCCCTAACAGGCAAAACAAAGCTTCCTTCTTTCACCTGCTGGACAACACACTTAACCCAATCTCCATGTCTAGTACCATTGAGTCCACTGTCCTCTCTCTGAGACTGCTATCTGCTTCTCTTGCTGGAAGAGCTGTCGGAAAACGGCTTCTCCTTTATCCAGGAGCGCGGCGGAGCTTTTCCAGAAAGCAGGAGAGGGGGAAAGAGAGGCTGGGGACAGGGAACGAGAGGGAGGGAAGAGAAGGGCACATGGGGTTTAAGAGAAAGAGCATGAAAAGGTAAACAAACAATCCCAATACAGGAAAAAGAAATCTAACCATCATCCACTGAGACGACTCAGATATATTTACTTTTGAATTTAAAGTTCATTTCTGGGTAGGAACAATTGACTAGGCCTTAAAAGTGTTAAAGGTTAGCCATACGTCACCCAAAATGTCATTTAGTCAACCTCATGTCGCTCAAAACTCTTGTTGTGCCTGCAATTCTTACTTTCAACTTCACTTGCACTTCCCGATAACTAAACGTGGTGTGTCTCGGGCAGGGACACTCGAGAAACAGTGGTATTATGTAACTGATGGTGTGATGTGTGATTGTTAGAACAGTGTGACCAATTATGCACCCCTGGAAAGATTTTCAGTTCATTTCAGTCAGTTTTTTTACACAACAACATGTAGCTTCAGAAGATTTGAAATATAGTGTATAATTCATATGCAACACTTTTATGATGCTTTTTCTGTCCAACAGGTCAGTATGAGCTACTGTTGTATAGACATTACCTGCAAGATTTTTTTTTTTACATTTCTCCTGTAGTGTTTTACAGAAAATAATGACAATTTTTTAAATATCAAATAAAATATAATATAATATACACTACCAGTCAAAAGTTTGGACACACCCTCTCATTTAAAGCCTCTGATGCTCATCAAGACTGCATTTATTTGATCAAACATACAGAAAAAACAGTAATATTGCAAAATGTTATTACAATATAAAATAAATTTATTCCTGTGATGCAAAGCTGAATTTTCATGAGCTGTTACTCCAGTATTAAGAGTCACGTGTTCCTTCAGAAATCATTCTAATATGCTGATTTATTATTAGAATTATCAATGTTGGAAACAGTTGTGCTGGCAAATATTTTTTTTGCAACCTGTGATTTTTTCAGGATTCTTTGATGAATAACAAGTTACAAAGAACAGCATTTATTTAAAATATAAATCTTTTCTAACAATGTAAATATTTTTATTAATTTAACATATCCTTGGTGAATAAAAGTATTAATTTCTTTCAAAAAAATAAAGAAGAAATTTTTTTCTGACCCCAAACTTTTGAACAGTAGTGTATATTGTTAGAAAACCTTTCTATTTTAAATAAATGCTGTTCTTTTTTAACCTTTTATTGATAAAAAAAATCCTGAAAAAAAGTGTTTCCAGCACTGATAATAAATCAGCATATTAGAATGATTTTTGAAGGATCATGTGACACTGAAGACTAGAGTAATGATTCTGGAAATTCAACTTTATTTACAGATATAAATTACATTTTAATGTATATTAATATAGAAAAACATTGATTTATATCGTAGTAATATTTCACAATATTACATTTTTTTCTGTATTTTTGATCAAGTGAAAACAGCCTTGATACGCATAAGAAACATTAAATAAGAGGGTGTGTCTAAACTTTTGACTGGTAGTGTATAAAATATTTCAAGACATTGTAAGAAATTGGGAGATCCATGTGAAATCTGAACAGAACTATGCTGAATAAACAGTTAAACAATTAGTTCACCCAAACAGCAGCACACATTGGTTCATTCGTGAACGTGTCGAAGGCTGACAAGGGAAGAGAAGAAATTGTTGAATAAAGTTGTTATTTTTGTTTCCTTTGCGCAAAAAAGTATTTTCATAGCTTCATAAAATTAAGGTTGAACCACTGCTTTCACATGGACTATTTTAACAATCGCCTTACTACCTTTCTAGGCCTTGCATGTGGTAGTTGTGCTGTTGTCTATGCTGTCTATGTGTTTCGATGATGAACAAAGGTTTTGGAATAAACGTGTTTGGAACGACACGAGGGTTTGCACTTAATGACAGAATTTTCATTTTTGGGTGAATTACCCCTTTAAGTAGCATGGGAATTAACAGAAATGTAAAAAAAAGTGCAATAGTGAAGTGGACAGATGGCTGGAAGGATAGATGGATGAGAGATGGGCGGGTGGGGTGGACAGATGGGAGCCCATTTTCAGGTGTATGAAAAAGAGCTAGGACTGGGATGAGAATAAAGAAAACTAAAAGCAGAAATCTTGCCCTGCTGTTTCCAATACAAGCCACCAAACCCACAATGATGTGCCTTCTGATAGCAGAATGTTTACAGACTTCACAATAGAACACACTGATTAAACCCTCACATGCGTCACGTTGTTACGGAACAGCTGTTTAATGGGCCACTCACAAACAACACTAACAAGTTACGCATCATTCCAGTGTTCTCTCTTTATCAACGAATTAGAAACAGGTCAGGGAACGGCTAAAAGAAACACAGAGATGGCTAACACATGACAGGACATCATTCAGAAAACAAGACACCCTTGACTTTTTGTCAACAACTGTGGATTAATCAAAGACTGTTTAAATAAGTGAGCCTAAACCAATGACATTAACATAATCCCTAACAATGAAACTGAAAGTGATATCAACAACTACTCACTCGTGAATAATATGAGACTGAAAAACAACAATTTTCATTTATTCATTCGTTTTACAACACATACAGGATACAACCATGTGTAGATCGCGCTATAACGTGTAACCAGAAGTCAGAATAATGAGTTTTTAATATTATTAAAACAAACAACTCCTACATATGCTAGTCTTCGTAGAAGCTTTTCTAATAATACAGCTGATGTTCCTGTCCAGCACCTGCTACACAGAGCTCCGTGCTAGTCAACACAACCATATAACTGACCCTAAAAGATCGAAGCAAACGATAAGACATGGTTTTGGAAAAAACAATAAGCATGAAATCAAATAATCGTGTTTACATGAGGATTTGTGAAGGAATGGCAAAGCTGGAGTGAAAACAGATGGAATGACAGCTAGCATGATGGCTAACACCTCTGGCTACATTACTGACCGCTATACAGGCACAAGCACACCCTTATATAGGCCTCAAAAGCCACATCTCTGGCCAGTCTACCTCAGATATCCTGCTTTTGTCGATTCCTGTTTGGAAGAACCGCGTTTGTGTATTTACAATCCCGTTGACTGTATCTGATCCGATCCTGACGCGTTCTGAATGATGTCTCTGCCTCGGCTCTGAAGCGGAAGTCAGAACAGCTGGACGGATACGGTTTCCTGCAGACACATCATCATTCCCGTCATCACCATCATCATCTTCTAATAGAATATTTAAACATTCTAGTAAACAATAGTTCAAGTAAACAAAATGAGATGAAAAATCACCATCGACTACATGTATCTAATATCTAATTTTTGGGTAAATGGGTAAATTTTATTGGTTTTCCAAGACCTTTGTTCATCATCGAAACACATAGACAGCATAGACAACAACACAACTACAACTGCAATTCCTAGAAAGGTAATAAAGAGATTGTTAAAATAGTCCATCTGACAACAGTGGTTCAACCTTACTTTTATGCAGCTACGAAAATACTTTTTTTCACAAAAAATCAAAAATAACAACTTTATTCAACAATTTGGATGTTTGGATGAACTAATTGTTTAAAGGGTACATAACATACACAGTTTCACCTAATCTCATGTTAATCCTGAGAACGTATAGAGAAATAATGTATCCTTAATATCTCCAAAAAGTCTTTAGTTTTCTTATATTTATAAAAGAAAACTACAGCTTTCCGATTTTCTCCGGTAAAAGCCTAACTTCTTGAGGCGCGCTGTGGGCGGAGCTAGGTTCGACGATCACTTGCGTTAGGATTGCCAATAAAACAGACATTTGATGTCGTTTCACTTACCATCTGCAGTTCTGAATTATTACTGGGATCTTTTTATAGCTGGGACTGCTCCATCTTTCAGTATCAAACAATGTGCAAATCCAACGCTGGGTTCTTCGGGAAGCTGAGCAAAGTTGTCTTAGCCTTAAAACCAAAACCACACTTCTTTAGAGACATTTTTCCCGAGTGAATCTCTTGCAGAGTGCAACCAGATGAAGCACATTGATGGGCGTGCTCCCTTTCTCACGGTCTAGCCGACATGATCACGGGCGCTGCGGGCACGCTTTTCCGGGAAAAATGCTCATATAAGGAGTTCCACCACCGATTACATCATTAATGCCACGATCGAAAAAAAACACAGCCGAAACTTGTAACAACCCGGAAGTAAGATTTTTGGCACAGAAATTCTGTCATTTGTCCAAATTATTTTTTTAAACTTTGGCCATGTTTAGCATGTGAATCCAACTCTTTAACACTGTAAACAACATCTCCCAATATCTTACAATGCTTACAGCTATTTTTATCTATACAAAACAGCTGGCTTTGCTGCTTGATAATGCAGATTGAAGTGTCTTACTGTGTTATTTTAATGTATTATCTTAATTATGAACATATTGGTTTGTAGTGCAAACAGTTTTACCGTTTACTGCACATTTTCTTCTTGTTATTTAATAGATGGTTGCACTTACGTCACTTGATTTGTTATAACTTTTGGCAGTCTATAGTAGCCTACTCCAAATATTTTTCCTGGTCTGACCGATTAGTACAGCCCAAAACATAAAAATATTGACCATTTTCAGCAGCAATATTTAACTAAATTTGCACGTTCCGTTCGGTTCACTGACATTGTTTATGTTCAGGGCCGCCAATGTGGCTGATTAATTACGTACTGTGAAAACACTCTTTAGTGGCAAATGGCTTACTTTCACGTTGAAGAATAAGCTTAATATAAAAAAAATGATCAACATCATCATCATCATCATCACAAGCAGCCAGCCATACTCATGGAGTGATTACAAATCTAGTGACTCATTGATTCCGATTAAATGACTAGACTGATTTCTGAGTAATGACTGCAGAAAATTCAGCTTTTAATAAATTATCTACAACATTATAATAATAGTATATATGTAAACATTTTACAATATGACTGTATTTTACTGCATTTTTGGTCAAAGAAATGCAGCCTTGGTGAGCATAAGGGACAAAAACATGAGCAAAAAATATTAATAATATTTAAATCCAGTACATTTAGGTTGCATTTTAATTTATATATTCACTGGAATTCCCTTAAATTTATTGAACAAACATTAAAAATAACCAAGGACTTGAGAAGATATATGGAACATTTGTAGCAATAAATTCAGATCATCCTGTCACATCAATATAAAAAAATGCAGAGGGATGCAACTCTTCAGAGGAGAAATGCTTTTGTAAGCAGGCCCGGAATGCGTCCCGTGAGCTACAGGAGGCATGATCTATAAAGCAGGCAACCTTGAGAAATGTTTCATGTGGGGATAGAAGGTGCTTCGCAAAGTGAAAAGATTAGGTAATGCGTCCCCAAAAAGACCCTTGTCGAAGGTGTACACTTTTAGCACCTAATTTCCCTGTATGGATGCACTTACAAACATAAAAGTGAAATTTCTTTTGCATGTGTCTTTTGAACACAAATCTGCTCTGGTCTATTTTAGCTGGACAACAGGTTGAATGTGCAAAGCTCTGTGTATATTTACTCCCCAAGACTATTGTCAATTGTTTCATTTTCAGATTCCTTTGAGACACTGAAGGATATGGAAAACTGATGAGAAATATCAGGATATAAACAGTGAGAAAGCCAAGCATGACTTTGAATATTCCACTCTGAATATTCCAAGTCACTGGGCTCAAGATGCTTGTGCTATTTGAATCAAAACAGCAAGAAAAGAAAGAACATTTTGAACTCTATTTCTCAAGAAATAGTAGGCTATTTTTTGACCTTCCCTGTTTAAAGACTCCACTGTCTCACTTTACTGTGACCTTTGGCCTTTGGGGTAATTTAATGTGCCTATGGGACACTTCAGGTCATAATTCAGGTGGGTTATAAAGCTGTGCTCTCATACTTTGACTTTCTATTTGTCTAGGTTATCCTCTCCTTACGATGTAGGAAACATGCTTGGAAACTTACAGAACCAATGGCTTACGTACATATCAGCTATTCACAGATCATTACACCCAAAAAATATATACCAAAATTTATGACCTTTGACGTCAAATGTCACTAAAAGGAAATATTTATCTTTCTGTTGATCCCAATGTTTATTCACTCAGGCAGAGTCCAGGGTTTGGTGCACGTTAAAAAACGGCTAAAATAAATTGCCCTGTCATCATGATGAGATGAGCAGACGTCCTGAAACTAAGGGAGTAAGAGCAGGAGAGATACAGTCACAGAAGATTTAGTCAAGGCCTCTAGATGAACATTTGAACATTTCATATGGGATGTATATGGAAAGGTGGCAGGCTGGTTGATGGGATGATGCTCAACAGGAATCCAGACTTGGTTAAAGGATTATAAACGACAGGAGTGAACGGTGCAAGGCTGAAGGATGAGTGGTAAAACCTGTGACAGATGAGTCCCACATGCACTTGAGTAGACCTCCATACTATCCTGTGCAACCAATAGTTCAACTGAAAATGTGCAGAAAGTGTACTCACACTACAATCGAAGATGTAGATAAGTTTGTTTCTTCATCTAAACAGATCTGAAGAACTGTAACTCCAGTCCATCAGTTAACATCTTGTGAACTGAAAAACTGTGAGGTGAAAAGCTGCTTTGTCTCATATCAAAATCCATAAACATATGTTTAGAACACTTTTGGACTGTTTTCGCTTGTTGCTGAGATGACTTTAACTGGAGAAATCAATATTATGGATAGAGGAATTATATTTTAGTCATAAGCAGTGGTTTGAAGTTAAACATGTCTTATCAAAATACCAGTCCATACTGATGTATCTGTTTCTTACAAACACATGTTTTCACTTTACTAGATGCCAATTGATGGACTGGAGTCATGTGTTAAGTATGTGCTGATTATTGTGATAATAATGCATTAATGTGGCTCTAACTTGATTTAGATACTGCAAAGTAATATTTATGTTTGATGACAGCTACAGTTTATAACTGACTGTTTTCCCAGGCAACCTATTTCCTACATAGTTGTGCTAGTTTTATGTCTTTCTTTTCCTCACATAATAAATTCTGATCATAAAGAAATGTGTAAAGAAGAAATACGTAATATAAGAAAGATAAGAAATAGGTAAAACTTGAAAATATATATTTTTTTGTAACCATGTTGGTTTCATATGGTTTTAAAAACCATATGGTTTTGAAGGTAACACTTTACAATGTGTCATTTGTTAACACTAGTTAATGTATTAACTAACACAAACAAATGAACAATACATTTGTTACCATATTTAATAATCTTTGTTAATGTTAGTTAACAAAAATACAGTTGTTCATTGTTTGTTCATGTTAGTTCACAGTGCATTAACTGAAGTTAACAAACACAACTTGTGATTTTAATAATGCATTAGTTAATGCTGAAATAAACATTAACTAAGATCATTAAATGCTATGCTTATTGTTAAGTACTGTTCATTCTTAGTTCATGTTAACTACTAAAACCCTATTGTAAAGTATTACAGTTTAAAAATATTTATAATATAAATATATATTTAATATATTGGCTATATACTGGTGCATCCTGTTTGCACCAACTAAGTTGGTCACACCTCATGACTTTGATTTGGTGTATAAAATCGTTTTCAATATTAAAATATAAAGTTGAAAATACAAAGGATTTTTAAGAATTATTTTTTTTTATGATATCAGAATGTTGTTGTACCATTCTGATATTTTTATTTTACTGAACAAAGTAAACTTTTTTTTTTTCTTTTTTTTTTACCAAAACCAGTCATAATGGTCAATTTTGAATAAAAAGCTTTTCAATGACAATAGTTAGGACAATATTTGAACGAGATACAACTATTTGAAAATCTGGAAATCTGAAGATGCTAAAAAATAAAAAAAATAAAAATATTGAGAAAATTGCCTTTGAAGTCCAAATGAAGTTGTTAGCAATGCATATTATTAATCAAAAATGACATTTTGATATATTTATGGTAAGAAATGTACAAAATATCTTTATGGAACATGATCTTCACTTAATATCTTAATGATTTTTGGCATAAAAGAACAATTTTGACCAATACAATGTATTTTTAATTAGTGCTACAAATGTACCCATGCTACTTAAGACTGGTTTTGTGGTCCAGGGTCACAAATGTCCAGGGTAATGGGACTTTATTTGGCCGCACAGAACTTTAAATCTTTGTCCAAGATGGTTTTGCTGACATGAAGCCCTGAGGGTCAGAAGGTCAAAATGTACTCTGCTCTCTCTCTCCCCCTTCTCTTTTTCCTTCACTACCGGTGCTGTTGATCAGTCTCAAACTGACCTTGACTACAGTACAGACCTCAATCAAACATCTGTGTCTCCGGATACATTAGTCATTGCTGTGCTGCTGAATGCGATGGAGCAGGAAGCATCAATCTTTCCCAGTAAAGTGTTTACCTACTGTCATGAAGACTTCAAACACCAAGCCACAGGTCACACCTGCCATGTGTCCTGATGTTTAGAGTTCACCAGAGGTCAGATTTACTTCCGAATGGTGTCCGCACAGGATGCTGTCGATTTAATCAGTTTTACATATGTTTTCAAAACCAGGTTTTAGTATTTTAATGCTCTTAAACACTTGCTCGCCCAAAAAATAAAAATGTATTCACCCTCAGACTATTCAAGATGTAGATTATGAGATGTAGAGTTTCTTTATGCATCAGAACAGATTTAGAGAAATTTAGCATCACTTGCTCACCAATGGATCCTCTGCAGTGAATGAGTCAGAATGAGAATCAAAACAGGTGATAAAACATCACAAAGTAACTCCAGTCCATCAGTTAACATCTTGTGAAGCAAAACACTGTTTGTAAGAAACAAATCCATCATTAAAATGTTTTTAACTTTAAGCATTTGTCAAACTATGAGTCCTCTATTTATAATATTGCTTCCTCCAATAAAAAAAAATCATCTTGAGAGAATTATGCACAGATTAAGTGTTTACAAGTATTAACATCAGCTGTTTAGACTCTCATTCTGACAACACACAGGTGAGCAAGTGATGTAATGCTAAATTTCTTAAAGGAACACTCCACTTTTCTTTGAAAATAGGCTAATTTTCCAGTTAAACAGATGAGTTTTACCATTTTTGAATCCATTCAGCCGATCTCCAGGTCTGCCGTTAGCACTTTTAGCATAGCTTAGCATAAATCACTGAATCAGATTAGACCATTAGCATCTCGTTCAAAAATGACCAAAGATTTTCGATATTTTTTCTATTTAAACTTGACTCTTCTGTATTTACATTGTGTACTAAGACTGACAGAAAATAAAAAGTTGCGATTTTCCAGGCTAATATGGATAGGAACTATACTCTCAATGATATTATGCAGCACCTGAATATAGTCCCCAGCTATTTTACTATTACCTTAGTGGCTTAGTGCTGGTCATGTTGGAAGTTACCTAGCTGGGGACTATATTCAGGTGCTGCGTAATATCATTGCGCCTGTTGCACCCACGATACAGCAGCAAAGTTCCTTGATTATTATGGCAGAATGAGAGTATAGTTTTTAGTCTTAGTACATGATGTAACTATAGAAGAGTCAAGTTTTAAATAGGAAAAATAAAAAAGATTTGGTATTTTTGAACGAGATGCTAATCTGCTTCAATGATTTATGCTAAGCTATGCTAAAAGTGCTACCGGCAGACCCAGAGATCGTCTGAATGGATTCAAGAACGGTAAAACTCATCTGTTTAACTCTAGGGGGGTTTGGAAAATTAGCCTATTTTGTTCCTTTAAGATCTTTTCTAATGAAAAACCAAACTTATTTACATGCTGGATTGCTATTTAATTTATTATTGACACAGATCTTCAACTCTATTATAAATGCTTACTACCAGGTTTAAATGAAAACAACAACAACAGATGTTAGGTTTCAGTTTGGACCCCACTGAATATGGCAAAATGATATGAAAAACAGAGCTTTCTCATGTATCTTTGTTCTGTCAGATGTTAACTCTGGCACTAGCTTTTCTTTTCACTTCATCCTCCAAACTGCCTTAAACAATGTTTGTGAAACACTGGATCACCTGCTGCTGTCTAGTCAACAAGGCAATAAACACTTTTTCCCTAAACAGGAACTGTGCATTCAATCATTCCACCAGATCTGTAGGTGCTACACCACAAAAATGTCCTGCTGAAGATCAGGAGGAGAACACCAGAAGGCCTCCTGGTGAGTCACTGCAAGATGCTGCTGTCGATTAAGACCTTTTAAACAGTATTCCTGCACTTTATAGGACAGCTTGCAGAGTAAAAGTGCAGTTTATGGTCTCATTCACCCTCACGATTAGTGATCACTTTCTCACGTGTGAAGTTACAGTCCATTAGAACAAATGAGACTCTTTAGTCTCTGTAGTTTTGATTGCATGCACAGTTATATTTATAAATATAATTTTGGTAAAAGAAATTAACTTTTTTTTTTAACAAAGATGCTTTAAGTTGATCAACATTGAAACTTAAGAGATTTATAAGGTTACAAACATTTCTATTTCCAGTAAATGCGGTTTATTTAAACTTTTTGTTCCACAAAATATTAAGCAGCATAACTGTTTTCAACGTTGATAATAATAAAAAAGTTTCTTCTGCAGCAAATCCACTATATTTCTGAGACTGGAGTAAATACTGAAAATTCAGCCTAACATCACAGAAATAAATAGCATTTTAAAATATATTAAAATTGAAAACCAATATTTTAAATTGCAATAATATTTCACAGTTATTTCGGATTCTTTTACTGTATTGTTGGCAAAACATAATTGTTAATGTGCATCAGACAAAACTGCTCATATAAGCTTTAAATACACCCAAAGGCCATTTAGAAATTTATAATGCAGTTCTCCAGACAGCTCATAGTTTTGGTTGTATAAAAGCATTAATGATTACAGGATGTTTCTTTGCCTTAAACACTTGTTTTACCCACTAGACAGACATCCGACAACATGTTTACACATTGTGAACTCGAAGCGTGTTAGACAAAAGCATTTCCACACGATTAAGGGTTGAGGAATGTTGTTGTGTATAATTGAGGGTCATCAAGGTGCCTATTTCTTACTGTCTTTCTTTGTTTTCCATAACCCCAGCAGGTGCTGGGACGGGGACACGGCCCATGTTTTGATGTGGTTTGAACGTAGACAGTTTGCATAGGCTCCTGAATACCACAGATATTTTCCCTAGCCATTTGACTCAGGGCTCTCAGCAGTTGTTTGCATCCCAATCATCCCGTGCATCCCTGAGTAATTCTTTCCCTCCACAACGCTCCAAACTAAATTTCAGTGCATCCAGCAAGCAAACCTATTGCCTTTGAATGAGCAAAAACAAATATTTTTCAGTTTGAAATCTGAGCCTTGCAGACATATAATTATGACCTAGGGTATCAACTTTAAAATATTTTGCTTTATAGCCCTATAAACGTTTTGTAGCTTACTGACTATATTCCTCTTTCTGATGAATTTAACATAGCGTTCAAATAGAGATGGTTAACTCATCAAAACTGAAGAGCAAGTCAGAGACCTAGAACTACTGGCCATCTTTAAGAGGATACTGCCCGTTAGATTTGCCCAAAACAAATTACATCTCATGTTTAACCACTATAGTGACATCAAAGCCAACGGTAAATTCCAGAAGATCTGGCCGAGGTGAGGCGCTCTCGTGCGGATTCATGAGTGCAGAAAGGCCGCTGACGATCCGGAGCTCTCATGTCCGAAAACGTCGATGCATGTTCAAATAGGCGTTATCTTTATTACTGTAAACTATATTTGAACTATAAACAAGTACATTCTCGCCTGAAAATCCTCTTAAAACTACATTCCGTGACACAAAACAGTAATATTTATAAAATGATACTGGGTTTCCGTCATAACACACGCTTTAAAGAAGTACCGCAAGCGGATACGATTACAAACAGTTCTGATATCTCTCTAAATATATCGCACTCCTCTAAGCCAATCTAATTCGAGGACTGAAACAATAAAAACGTGTAGCAGACGGTAAAACTATTAATTGCACTACAAACCAGTGTCCATAATTAAGATAATAGGCTACATTAAAATAATATGGGAAGACACCAATTTGCAACATCAAGCTGCAAAATGAGGATACAAACGCTTATGGTAAGGTTAGCTACTGTACATAAACAGTGGTGAGTCTAAGATATGGCTGTCGTTAAACAACAAATATATGCTAGATATATGCTATAGGCCATGTAATGTTTTTGAAAAAAGTTTCTTATGCTCACCAAAGCTGCGTTTACAAACAGAAATATAGTGAAATATTATTATAATTTATTGTTTTCCTGTGATGCAAAGCAGCTATTACTTTTAGTGATTTGAACAGACCTTCCTAACAAGTACGAACAATAGCAAAGATATTAGATCATTTTTGTCCCAAATAAAATCTGTTTTTGAAGCTTTTTATTAGTCGTGGGAAGCTGCTTTCTGAATCAAATGAATCCATATGCAGGTGTTCCTAATAAAGGCTTCTTTGTCCAAGGGAAAGAGGGAAGAGGAAGAGAAAGTGAGTGAGCAAGCGAGTGCATGAATGAGAGAGAGAATGCAAGAAACAGCAGCGCAAACACTGCATGCATGCCATCAATAATGAGAAACACAAACAGTAGATGATATAACTGTAATACAGAGTTATATCCCCCCTGCGCAGAGGGCACATGAACAAACAGGAGGTGTCACAGGAGCATCCTGAAGATTTACGACTCTGAATTCCCAATGTGTCTATCTTCAGACCTGCTCTCTCCTCTCTCTCACACACAGATTTACCAAGAAAGCTAAATGGGGACATACCATAAACTGAAAATGAAAGATGCAGATACACTGTGATTTTTATAAACAAAGCATTTATTTTAAAAAAAATAAGGATGGAGTACATTTGAAACCGTTTATGAGCAGCACATTAGTGCTTTGGTTTGTGCCAGAGCCTGATGAGCCAAACTGAGCTCTGATTGGCTGAATTTGCTTGGAGAGAGAACAGTACTCAGTCTTGGTGTTTTGTGCGCTTGGTCTCCGGTGCGTCGTTAAGCTGGGAGAAGTGTTCCGACAAGGCTGCCAGGGCACGGTACCGATGGGAGATGCTGTTCTTCACTTCTTTAGGGAGCTCCGCGTAACTGCCCAAAGAAACACAGCACAGAGGAATGAGATAAACAAAAGCATGATCCAACTAAAAAGTGCTCATTTTATCAAAAAGTTTATTTTCCATTCATTTTCTTAACCTATTTTTACCTGAAATCTAATCAGTGCTTTTGTTTCCTTGTCAATGTTTCATTGTTATAAAGTATTTTACAACATGCATTCATATACTATGATCACTTGGAGTGTAGGAGAGTCTTGTTGAGTTATATATATATTTGTAGACTTGGTTAAACCAAATCAGTCTTTTCAGACGAATTACTTTGACCAATACTGTCACCTACTGGTATACCTGAGAAACACAACTGCAAAGTTCAGCAATGAAAAGTGAAGAAACTCACGTTTTCTCATAGCCATCAGGCTGAAAACAAGGATCCCAGCCGAAATCTCTTGGGCCCCTGGGCTCAACAATATGTCCCTGAAAAAAAAATTATTAGAAATGTTGGAGGTAGGTTTATTTAGCAAGGATGCTATAAACTGATCAAAAGTGACATTAAAGGCATTTATCATGTTGCCATAGATTTCTATTTCAAACAATGCTTTTCTTTTGAACTTTCTATTGATCAAACCTGAAAAAAATGTCATGGGTCATTCCTGGGATTCGGTTCATTTTTAACTTGGAATATACATGACGATTTAACTTCTAAATACCCCACATCATTAGGCACATATCAAACCTCCAAAAAAAATCATATTTTCCCACCTCATTGTATATACTTATGGATTCAAATAAAATGTTGAAAAAGCAATAATCTTAATTTTATGTGACAGGGTTGAGTTGTTAAGCTTAACAGTACCCTCCCTGACTATAACATGCCTCAAAAATATAAATAAAAAGTATGATTCTACTAACTATTTTCGGCACCAATATTAAAGAGACCTGGATAATGTCATTTCTGGTTAAATTATAGCTAAAGTGTGGAGTCTATATTATTATGGGCGTAAAATGGTTAGTGTGACAGGGTTGCGTATACTGAGGGACATAACTTTAAAGTCTGTTTTTTATCAAATATTTAGTAATTTTTTAGAAAAATATTATTTACAAGAAATTAACACAAATATATGCTTACATTTTTGCCAAAGCTCATAGACACTATGCACATTTTGTTAAGTACAAACTCAGGGAAAACTTTAGTGAAGTGCCTCAGGGACATGACAAAATCCTTGGTTTAAGATAGATATAAGGCATTATTTTATGCTAAAAAAATATTAAAATGTAATAATTATTTTTATTAATTATAATGGGCATCCCAACGTTTTGTGAAAAGCTTCCAACAATTTATTTTGGTGAACCACCACTTTAAAAAAAGTCACCAAATTTCACGAATGACCCTCATGCTGTTATCACAAAAAATATTAAGCAGCACAACTCTTTTCAACACTGATAATAAGAAATGTTTTTGAGCACCAAATTAGCATATTAGAATTATTTCTGAAGGGTTAAAATGACACTGAGGACTGGAGTAATGATGCAAAAAAATTACAATATAGACAAATAGAATAGAAAACAGTTATTTAAAAGTGTAATAACATTTCCCAATAATACTGTTTTTACTATACTTCTGATCAAATAAATGCAGCCTTGTTGAGCATAACACTTTTTTCAAAAACTGTAAAACATCTACACACACTGTCATTCAAAAGAAATCTTTTAAAAAGTATCTTATGCTCATCAAGGCTGCATTTATTTGATTAAAAATAAATAAAAATTGGAAAAAACTGTAATATTAATATTGCAAAAAGTTATTATAATATAAAATATTGGTTTCTATTTTAATATACTTTAAAATATGATTTATACCTGTGATGCAAAGCTGAATTTTCATCAGCCATTACTCCAGAAATCATTCTAATATGCTGTTTTATTATTAATGTTGGAAACAAATATTTTTTTCGAACCTAATACTTCTTTCAGGATTCTTTGATGAATAAGAAGTTAAAAAGAACAGCATTTATTCAAAATAGAAGTCTTAGAAATCAATATTATAATTGTTTTCTGTATTTGTAATCAAATGAACACAGCCTTGATGAGCATAAGAAACTTTTTAAAAAATTTGATGAAATTGTGAAAATTGTGATGGATTCAGTTTATTTATTGATAATGATAGTGGAGACAGAACATGATGGGGGGGAAAAGAGAGGGGAAACAAGATGAGCGAAATGATAAGAGCCTCAATCTTGCATTGCCTTTATGAGCACCAAAGTTTAATGTAAAAACCACTACCCCACAGCTCTGATGGGAGGGGACAGTAAATAAACATTCTCACCTCAGTTTTTCCTCTGAACAGCTGAACTGGCTCGTCTTTTCCAGCACAGAAAGCAAATGTACACAGAGCCCAGGCTGATTTATCCTCAAAACCTGCTAGCAATTTATACAATCCTACAAACATATAGAAAACACCTCAGTTAGCATATTACTAATTTTGCCTCTGTACTAAATATGACTTCTTAAGAAAACAAAACTAAAAATATAAAATATTAAACATATATCAACTGAAAATGAGAAATGTTGACTTGGCAACTGTTTAAATTCAGTTAAAATTTTGTTTAAGCACTAAGATTACTAACTGAAAATAAATTCAAAACTAAAACAGAACTGAAGCTAAAACCTTTTAGACCAAATTTAAAAATTGGTAATTTAGAAAAAAGATATATATATATATAAAAAAAGCATATTAAAAATTACTAAAAATTAAACTAAAATAACTGTCTTACCCTCTGGCTTCAGTTTATCCAAGAACCATTTTCTGTGAAGAGGGAAAAAACATTAAATAATTGAATGCACTGAGCAACATACTTCACCATACGACTGGTTTATATTTACAGTATTTAAAGCAGCCACATAGAGACTCACATGTAAGGTCCTGGTAGTCCTCCTAGTGCCTTGAAACACAGACAGGTGTCTTCTACCAGCACTGGCCCATCCACCTTCACACAAAACACACAGCATCATGTGTGAGGTTTTAACCAAGGAAATAAAGTATAAAGAGTGTACATTTTACAAACCTGCTTTGCAGCTTCTTGACACTTCTGTATAGAAATATCATCTGGTTCCCCCTGATATTCAGGCACTGCAAGAGAAGCCACAGCCACATTACCAATACAGCAATGCGTATGCTTCTTAAGTCAACAAAACAGGAGAATAACAGCCAAATACTTACAATCAATCTTCTTAGAAATCAGTTTGTAGGGAAATTTGTCACCAAGGATCTGAACTACCTGTTTAAACAGGAAATTATTAGATTTAACATTTTAAATCATTTTAATGATCAAAAATTCTATAACAATGTGCTCAAATTTTGTGCTTAACCTTTTTACCAAGCTATACACTACCAGTCATAAGTTTTTGAACAGTAAGATTTTAATGTTTTTTGTTTTAAGAAGTCTCTTTTGCTCATCGAGCATGCATTTATTTGATCCAAAATACAGCAACAGCAATAATATTGTGAAATATTTTTACTATTTAAAATAACTGCTTTCTATCTGAATATATTTTAAAATGTAATTTATTCCTGTGATCAAAGCTAAAAAATGTCAGCATCATTACATCATTACTCCAGTCTTCAGTGTCACACGATCCTTCAGAAATTAATAATTTTATTTAGGAAGGATGCTTTAAATTGATCAAAAGTGATGACTAAGACATTTATAATGTTACAAAAGATTTCTATTTCAGACAAATGCTATTCTTCTGAACGTTCTATTCATCAGAGAAACCTGAAAAAAATCTACTCAGCTGTTTTCAACAAAAAATTATTATTTTTCTTTATTAGAATGATTTCTGAAGGATTATGTGACTTGAGTAATGATGCTGCAAATTCAGCTTTGAAATTATAGGAATAAATTACATTGTAAATATATTTTTGATTAGTAAAAATGTCACATTTTACTGCTTTTGCTGTACGTTGGATCAAATAAATGCTTGTTGAGCAAAAGACTTCTTTAAAAAAAAAAAAACATTTAAAATCTTACTGTTCTTTTTTTTTTAACCCAAATGTTGACCCATTCTGGTCTGTTTTTTTTTATAACATTTGTACTTGATTATAATCATACTTGATGATTGTTTTATTGTTTGCTGTTCGAAAATTACCCAATTACATGGTTTTAATCTGCATTTCAAAAAGCCCCGAATTTGGATATCAGGGTCACTGAAAATTATTCCTGAAAGTTATATATACCAAGACCATGCATGTGCATTATTATTATTATTATTATTATTATTATTATTATTATAGCATTTTCAGACAGTGTGTTGTAGCCCATTAATGCAAATAACTCGAACGTGGACATTAAGTCAAATTAAATCTAAAATTTTTCTTTAAGACTACATAAACCACTAACCAGCTGGCTTTTATTTAGTACTGAGGAATGGACTTGGCATTTCGCGATTTATGAAGCTCCCAAAAACAAATTTGACAGTGTTTAATGGCATGCATGTGAGCAGAGACCATTAACTTAATGCAAAAAAGTACTCACATTTTGTTCTACACTGTGTTTAAATTTGATAGTTTGTGATCGAACCATTATTTTTAAACACGCCACACTCTCACCTCTTCCAATTTTTTTGCATTCCCGGTTACGAATACCACAGCTCTGCCGGTACCTGCCATGCTTCAGCCATACAACAACTCACTGACGGAACTGTAAAACATTCTGCTCTGTCATAACATAAACCAATCGTATTCACTGATGTGTGATGTCCACCAATCAGTGAACAACTACGCCACACTCAAGACACGCCCTCCTCACACACGGACCAATCGTTGGATGCTCAATACCGTCCTTCTGTAAAATCTCTCCGGGTGGAAAGTGCAAAACGTGGGAGACCATCATCACATGTCAACGATTCCAGAATACAAATAATTTAGTCAGTATTTGACCATTAAAATACTTAGTAAAGTAGTTTTATCGGCTTGGGAAAAGGGATAGAATTCATCTGATAAATCTAAATTGAGATTAATTGAGAAGGAGTTGGAAAATCTGATTCATAAGCATGAGCTTACTGCCTCGCACCGCTGAGGAGTTCAGCTCAGCGGACTACTGGGAGCGCTTTTTCCGTAAAAGAGGAGAGAAGGCTTTTGAGTGGTACGGAGACTATAACTCCCTCTGCGGGGTACTGCATAAATACATTAAACCTCGTGATAAGGTAAATATGATTTTAATACGGGACTGTTTCCTGCTACTGCCACATCAAGTTCACAGAGCAAATATTCAGCCTACACCTGTGGTGATTCATATTTCTTAGCATATAATAGCTAATACAGACTACCGTTCAAAAGTTTGGGGTCAAAAAGATAAGCTATATCAATAAGCTATCTTAAAAGAAATTAATATTTTTATTCAGTAAGAATGCATTATGGTTCAAAAGTGACAGTAACAGATTTCTGTTGAAGTAAATGTTGTTTTTTCACTTTGTATATAGCTGATACTTATTTTATTTAAAGAACAATGTCTGAAGAAGAAGTAATGTTGAAATTGGGATTGTATCTAGTTCAATGCAGTCTTGACAGAAGGAAACAAGATACATCTCTAGTTTCAAGATTATTTGTTCTTCAGACATTCCTCATTAAAATGGAGCCTGGAGCCATATTGAAATTTCAATATCTCTAGAACCGAATCTCATAGGGCATTAAAAATAAAGATGCCAAAAGGAAAGTTTGTTAAGACCCAATATCTAAAAGGGCATTAAGATATCTAATAATAATCTAAGTTACAAACAATTTTGAATGGTCACCATTGGCACATAATGCAACAAAGATTGCTAAATTCAACGGATTTTACTAATAGAACTACCAATCTCTGTGTAAAAATAGCATTATGATGCTGCCATCTTTCTGAAGTCATTTTTACCCCCTTTAACTCAACTCTGAATCTCAGGTGAAAATTGCCATTTTGACCTCCCTCTACAAAATAATTACTCAGTAAATATTCATCCATGACATTTAATATTTTGGCTTTCATCACTAATATTACTCTTTCCTCAAAAAAAATATTAGCGAAATCAAAAATTTGATCCGGGGAAGTTTTTGAAATGTGGTTGATTTGACACAAAGTGACCCATGTATGTTATTTGTATGCATTTCATTTCAAGAATTATGTTCTCTCCTCAGTGGAACACAAAAAGGATGTTTTATGCAGTTATCTAATGTGCTATAAAAAGTATTGTAAAAGTGGTTCAAACTAATCTTGTGATAGCTTTGTTTATATTAACTTATGAGTCAAATTCTAACTCTTGTTCCTTGCTGCAGGTTTTGGTGGTGGGCTGTGGTAACTCTGAGCTGAGTGAGCAGCTCTATGATGTTGGCTACCATCAGTTAACCAACATTGACATCAGCGAGACGGTGGTGTCTCACATGAACCAGCGGAATGCAGAGCGCCGTCCTGACCTGACCTTCCAGCAGCTGGATGCCACCCAGACAGGCTTTGACAGCGGGAGCTTTCAGGCAGCCCTGGATAAGGGCACGCTTGATGCCATGGCTTCAGAAGAGGACGGTGCACTTGCAGGCAGAATGCTGGCAGAAGTTGGCAGAGTTTTGGCTGTGGGGGGCAGGTACGTCTGCGTAACTTTAGCCCAGGAGCATGTCATAAAGCTGGCGGTGGAACATTTCGCCCAGGGCTGGGCTGTACGAATTCATTGTCTTAATGGACAGCAAAGCGAAGAGTCTGATTCCTCCTTCGCCCTCCCTGTTTTCGCCCTGGTCTGCACCAAATTCCGGCAAGCACCTCCGTTTGTAGTGTTTGAGTTGTGTCACGGGGAGGATGGTGCTCCCACAAGACTCGCATCAGTACCGGAGCTATTGTCTGCTGTGAAGGAGAGACAGGCCTACAATCTAATGCTGCATAAGCTCAGAGGTGGAACAGATGCTAGCAGTACACCGTCCCTCACACTGTGCCATGCAGCTACCGGTCGGCCGCGATACACTTTGACAGTGCAGGATAGCCTGCCTTCTGCCAAGCTGCCACGGAGTAATCACTTCGCCATCTTTATCGGTGAGCATTTGATATATAGCAGTTGGATTCTAGGAGTACAATTCCCATTTTTTTCTTACCTGTATGTTGTTCCAAACCTGTAAGACCTTTGTTCATCTTCGTAACACAAATTACGATTTTTGTGATAAAATTCAAAAGCTTTCTGGCCCTGCCTAGCAGAATAGTCTATGTGAAATTAGTTCACACTTAAGTTATGAAGCTACAGGAATACTTTTTGTGTGCAACAAAAATAAAAACTTTATTTAACAATTAATTAATGTTAGTAATAAAGTAATATTGCAATAAAACATATATAATATTTTTATTTTGTTTATATATACAGTGCCTTGTGAAAGTATTCATACCCCTTCATTTTTTTTCATGTTTTGTTAAGTTGCTGTCTTATGTTAAGCTGCTTTAAATGACTTTTTTCCTCACATCAATCACACTCCATATACCATAATGACAAAGCAAAAACAGCTTTTTAACATCTTTTCAAAAAAATTTTTAAAATAAAAAACTTAAATGATTCCATTGCATAAATATTCATACCCTTATCTGGGACAGTTTAAATTTAGCTCAGAAGCATTCATATTGCATTTAGATGTTACTACACTTCGAGTGAAGCCAACCTGTGAAAAATTCAGTTAAACTGGTATGATTTGGAGTAGCCCACACCTCTCAATAAAAGGCTGAAAATGCATATCAAAGCAAAAACCAAGCCCTAAGGTCAAAAGAACTGCCTGTAGAGCTCAGAAACAGGATTTTTGCAAGGCACAGATCTGTGGAAGAGTTTAGCAAAAAAAAAAAAACTGCTCCATTGAAGGTTCACAGAAGCATGTAGTCTCTGTTACTCTTAATGGAAGGAGTTTGAAACAACCAGGGCTCTTCCTAGGGCTGGCCTCCTGGACAAACTGAGCATTTGATGGAGAAGGGCTTTGGTTAGAGTGGTGACTAAGAACCTGATGGATGGTCCATGATCCATGCTCCATGATCATACAGAGATAGGAGAAACCTACAGAAGGACAAACATTCCACCAATGATCTTTATGGCAGTGTGGCCAAACTCAATTCTCTCCTCAGTGAAGACACATGATAACACACAACACAATTTGCAAAAAAGCACCTAAAGTCTCAGATTGTGAGAAACAAGATTCTCTGGTCTGATAAACCTCAATTCCAAGCATCCATGTTTGAAGGAAACCAGACACTGCTCATCACCTGCAAAGTACCATCTCAGAAGTAAAGTGTGGAGGTAGCAGCCTCATGCTGTGGGGCTGTTTTTCAGTGGCAGGGACTGAGGGAAAAGCTCAATGCACTGAAATATAGAGATAGCCTTAATGAAAACACAGTCCAGAGCATTCAGAACCTTAGACTGGGCAGAAGGTTCACATTGCAACAGGACAATGACCCTAAGCACACAGTTAGAGTGGCTTATAGACAACTCTGTGAATGTCCTTGAGTGAACCCAATCAAACATTTCTAGAGAAACCTGAAAATGTACGTCTGCACACATCCAAGCTGACAGGATGCTGATGTGTTTTGAATCACACATAAAAGCCTAGATGAACTTTTAGGAAGACTGTGAAGGTGATTCACCTAAGTACAGGGTTCCCATGGGTCATGGAATTTCTGGAATATCATGGAATTTTAAAAAGTCTATTCCAGACATTGAAAGTCAGGGAATTTTATATTTATTTTGTCCAAGTCATGGAATATCAGGGATTTTTGTTCAATTCAATTTTTTTTACATTTATCAAAATGTAAATTTTGTATACTGTATTTTGTTTTGTGTTATTTCACTTATTTTGTCTATTGTTATGGTTATGAAAACATAAAAATACATTTAAAATAAGTTATTTTTTGTAGAAATAGTTCAGAAAAATACAGTTCATTTCAAGCGTAAAAATACAAACAAACAAAAGAAGTAATGTATATGTGTGTTTTGTACTAAAAAACATCTGTGATTAAGTAAATAAAGCTTGCAAATGGATGGATCTGTTTATTATAGGTCATGGAAATTCAGCTTATTAGTGAGTGAAAGTCAGGGAAAAGTCAGGGAATTTGACGTTTGGCTTGGAGTGGGAACCCTGTAGGTACTAAGTTAAGGGTATGAATACTTATGCAATGTACTTATGTCATGTTTTTTATTTTTAAGAAATTTACAGTGTTGTGACAATTCTGTTTTTACTTTGTCATTATGGTGTATGGAGTGTAGATTGATGTGGAAAAAAAGTAGTTAAAAGCAGTTTAACATAAGGCAGCAACATAACAAAACATGGAAAAAATGAACTGGATGTGTGTGTGTATACACAATTTTACTTTTTTTATTAGTATTTTTTTATTTTTAGTTCCTCAGGGGCGTGAGTCTGATTGGTTATATGGCTCGACTGAAGGTCGGACTCAGTTAGCGTCCAGTGCAAAATTCAGACGCCTGGTCATTGTGGCAATGCATCGAGATCAGGAGTATGAGGACATACAGGCTGTCCAATCAGAGCTCTCTCCAATGGTGATGGAACTCGCTCCTCCTGGAATGCCAGCCAATCAGCAGGTGCACTAGAATAAAAAAAAAAAACATCTGTATTTATCTTCATCTTGTCCTCATTCCTCAATCAATGCATGCACTCTCTTTCACATTTCCCCTGGTATAGGTGCCGTTCCTGTCTGTGGGAGGAGATCTGGGGTGGAGGGAAGTTATCGGACGAGGGGTCAGTGCTTTGACTGGAGAGTATTCTGTAGAGGATGTGAGAGGAGAGGATGGTCACCTCTATCGCAGGCTGATCTTTATGAACAATTCCCAGCTGGTGCAATCAGAGAGCAGACTCCGGTCTGCCGCCACAGGTGTGGTACCACTGTGCTTGAATACGGCATTAAGCTTACAGAACAACTGAAGATTTATTTCACTGTTTTGTTTCTTTTGTCAGTAGCTTCTGCTCATAAAAAGAAGCACAAGAAAAAATCCAAACCATCTGTTTCTGAAGCCCCTGCTTTAACGGGTGTTAAAGATCGTATTGTGGACAGAGGTTTTCTCTGCTGTACGCACCATGAAGTCATGGTGGCAGGTTTAGCCATGCTAGGAATGGATGCAATCAATGATAAAGGTAAGTGTGCTGACATTGAAACGCTTAGTGAAAGTTTAGAGTGTTTACATTCAAAAAGGGTGGTGTTGTTTCACTTTTCGAAGTGTGTACTTAAAATATTATAGCCATATCCTGGCAATAAATATACAACAATAAATTGAAGTATACAGTGGTGGCCAAAAGTATTAGAACACTAGTATTTTCACTAGCCAAAAAATGGCTTTAGGTCAGTATTACTATATTACTATATTTTGCTGTAGTGTGTCAGCAGGAAATACGAGTTTATATTTCCGAACATTCATTATATCATCAATTGTAATAATCCAGTGAGATTTTTGTTTGCACAAGGAGTCTGACAACAGCTAGTGCTCCACACAGAGATCTGATCTCCTCATCATCCAGTCTTTCTGGAATTACATGACGAAACGGAACAAACTAGACAGACTAAATCCCAAAAAATTGTGACACCCTCTCCAAGATGCTTCAAGAAACCTACCTGCAAAGCTACAGTACTGTTAAGAGATATGTAATAAAACAAAAATAGATTTTCTTTATCAATGAACTTCTATTAACTAAAATAAATCAACATTTGGTGTGACCATCTCTTGCATTCAAAGCAGCTTTTGCCCTAGATGCTCTTACATTGCATTGTTTCAGGTGGCTTTGCAGGTAGGTTTCTTGAAGCATCTTGGAGACGTTGCCACAGTTCTTCTAGATTTAGTCTATCTCAGTTCTGTTTCTTCATGTCATTCCAGACAGACTGGATGATCAGATCAGATCATTGTCTAGAGCACTGGCTGTTGTCAGACTCCATGTGCAAAAAGCTCACTGGATTATTACAATTAATGGCAAAATGACTGACACACTACGGAAAAACATAGAAATAACTGATTTAAAACTGTTTTTAGCTGGTGAAAATACTAGTGTTCTAATAATTTTGGCACCACTGTACATTTCCGTTCCAAAGTTTGAGGTTGCTAAGATTTTTTCAAAAAGACTGTTTTATATTTCCTAAGACGTTTATTTAAGCGTTTATTTAATCAAAAATACACTAAAAACATAAATATTGTGTACTGCTGTGCCAGTTAAAAGTTAAAAATTTGTTTTCTGGTTTAATATATATTTAAAAGATATATTGTTTATTGCTTTGAAGGCCAAAGTGCTGCTTAATATTTTTGTGCAAAATTAAAAATTAAGCGTTTATTTGAAGTACAACTTTTTTTAAGGTCACGTTTCATCAATTTAATCTGTCTTGCTGCTGCTAGTACCACAGAATTAAAAAAAAAAACTTTGATGCCCCCAAAAATTAGGTTATAATGTACCTATGTACATATAATATACTGTTATTTTTTCATGGAACACAGAAATAGACATTTTGAAAGAATTGTTATGCAGCTCTTGTCATACAACAGTGACCAGTGTTACTACAGTACACTGATGCAGTGATTGATAACTGGTAGATTTCGTTCTGTTCCTTACATAAAGACAACATATGTGACCCTGGACCACAAAACCAGATTTTTTTGAATCTAAGATGTATACATCATCTGAAAGCTGAATAAATAAAGCTTTCTATTGATATATGGTTTGTTAGGACAATCTGGAATCTGACGGTGTAAAAAAATCTAAATGAAAATCGCTTTTAATGTTCTTAGCAATGCATATTACTCATCAAAAAGTTAAGTTTTGATATATTTGCAGTAGGAATTTTACAAAATATCTTCATGGAACATGATCTTTACTTCATATCCTAATGATTTTAGCTTAAAAGAAAAATCAGAAATTTTGACTTAAACAATGTATTTTTGACCCGTGCTACTTAAGACTGGTTTTGTGGTTCAGGGTCACATGTAACTTCGGAAGCGCATGAATCATATGGACCACTACTATGGTGCTAAATGTCAATTTTCCTCAACGATTTGCATAATTCACAAAAAAAAAAAAATAAAAATCTGTTCTGTCACATGTTCTCCAACAGATCACCCAGTGTCTGTGTTACTGGTGGGACTAGGTGGCGGTGGTTTACCCCAGTTTGTGCATGACTTTGTACCATGTGGACGGGTGGAGGTGGTTGAACTGGACCCAGCTGTGCTGGACGTGGCTCAGAGCTGGTTTGGATTTCAGACAGACGAGAGGCTTAAAGTTATACTTGGAGATGGACTAGAGCACATCAAAACACTGGAGAGTGAGGGTGAGAGAATATCTAGATTTAGTAATTCTAAACCTTTTTGACTTCACTGCTATTATCCACAACAATACTCATAGGCTCCATGCCTTTTTCAGTTGTCCATGATTTACTGGATAAGGGTAAAGAATTTTTAAAAATATCTTTTATTCTTTTTCGACAATTGTAATGCTTGGCGTTGTGGTGTCAGAAAAACACTGATAACAAGTGGAGGGAAACGTAAAATCTATGGAATAACAGAAAAAAATTATTTTGTTGTGCCTTTGGATGTCAGAATCAGAATACAAATCATTATTATAGAATGCTGTCTAAAGATGCCATTTGAAGCTAAACGCAGACGTTTAAATGGACAGACTAATGGATGAAATGGATGGACTAATGCTACTAACATAATTAGTTACTTTTTTAGAGAGTAACGCAATATTGTAATGCATTACTTTTAAAAGTAACTTTCCTCAACACTGGTCCTAGAGTTTCATGGCTTCCATAGACTGCTACTTGAAAACCAAATAGGCTCCACCCACAAAAACGTCATCACTGTTTACAAACACTGAATTGACTTATATCTACTATATTCTTTTTTCCTGCACTTATATAGGAGGAAATTCTTTTGATGTTGTCATGTTTGACGTTGACAGCAAAGACACCACCCTGGGCATGAGCTGCCCTCCACCTGCCTTTGTAGAAACATCACTTCTGAAGAAAGTTTATAGCTTATTAACACCTCGAGGTAAACAATGTTCTGTTTTGATACTTTTTCATTGAAAGTTCTGATGTTGAGATATTTTGTGTACTGCACATTTGTTTTTTTCCCCAATGATCACTCTTATTTTCTTTCCATTCAGGACTATTCATGTTGAATCTAGTGTGTCGTGACACGGCTCTCAGGAAGTCGGTTCTTGAACGTGTTCAGGCCGTGTTCCCGTGCGTGTTCTCTCGTGGAATCGAGGGTGAAGTCAATGAGGTCCTGCTGTGTTGCAGAAGTGCAGGAGAGGGAAACAAACCACACACCGTTCCACAAACATTACAGCAGACAGCAAAAGACCTACAGAAGACACTACGTGCCAGCACCCAGAATGCACCATGTGTGCCTCACATAGACATTACTGCAATGCTGAATGATCTGAAAGTCATCTAAAGATTAAGAAAATGTTGGAGTAAGAACTAAAAATAATAAAAGAAATGGCTGGTTTGACCTGAAGAATGTTAATCTTTTTTAAGGGTAATAAATTCACTTAGCTGTTATCTTATGTTTCCAAACCTTTGACAAAATGGCATACAGCATGGTCCATATTGCAGCTTATTCTGGAAATAGCAAAATAAAATGTCTACTTAGAAAGTTTAAACATATATTGTGTATATATGAATACTATTAACCATTATCAATAGACAGTAAAAGACTCAAATTATTATCAGTATAACACGCTAAACCTTTGCACTTTGTAGGACAAATAATGGCAATCGGGAATTTGGGACTATGCTTCATGTTCGGATAAAAATACTCTGAACATGAAAAAAAGACTCCCTGCTGAAAGATAATTGTAGTTGAAACAATTTTTACTCAGAAATTGCTGATGAATTTTACATATATTTACAAAGAAATGGCAAATAACATTACATATTGAGGTGGAAAAACTAAAATACTATTTTCTTGAATAATTTTTGTGTTATTGACAACTTAAAAGATCATTTTTAGAGTGTTCATTTCATCTTGCTAGACTGGTTTCAAGTAAACAAACAAAAAATAAAAATGCTGTGGTCTCAAGGTCATTCAGCAAAGAATGAAAGTGAGTCAACGTGTTTATAGTCATTTATCAATTATGTCCATGTAAAGTAAGGTTTTACGAATTCTCTACTCACTGACAAATGTAAATGAAATAAACTGTTGTAAATGCTACAATTCGCATAGAAGCAAAATATCTGGCAACCCTGCAATGGCTGTGCAGTGTTATTTTTAATGGATGAGTCTATTGTACAGAAATGAGAGTGGATGCACCCTACAGTGTCATGCACTGAGGGTGGCGGGACATAAAAACAACTAAATTATGAACATATAGTAGCATATATATAATTTAGATGTTTTAAATTAGCATATGGTGCTCCATATCCTTCTTGTCGCTGTTTTTATTCTCGACTTAAAAGTTCTGTGGAGAACTAATTTCACTTATATTGAGGGTTGTCTGCTATTTTCTTCTGCGTTTTTTACGTTTAAAAGTGCCTTTTACTGAATTGAATCATGAGTGTAACTACTCGCATTTGAGGTTTCCGACATATTATTAATACACAGATCTAAGTTACCTCGGGCACGCGCCGCACGCCACTAGTAGTCTAACCTACGTCACTTTTTTACTTTTTTTAACTGACTTCGGATATATATTTTTTATTTTTGTACCTCATACATTTGTGCGCATTACGTAATAATCAAAAAATCATATTTTTGAATGGAACGAAATCTGTACCTCCAGATTCTTATTAGAGGAGTGGCGTCTGCGCGAGCACGCGCAAGCGCACTCAAGGAGCGGACAGTTGTCTGTCAGGTCTTGACCGTAAGTTGAGTTCAGGACAAACGAGTGGTTAAAACAGGCGACTTCCATTGGATATTGGAGCTCATGTGGCTTGTTTATATGTCGCCTTATAGTTTCTTTCGGTTCGTCGTGTATAGAATATAGGGTACTTTTAAGTTCAGTCACTACTGCTCACGACAGTGGTCCAGTACACGAGCGCCGTTAACGTTACTCGAAACTGCTGCGTCTGTCAGGACTAAACGCTTGGAAAAACTAATTTCAGGTAATTGAACTAACTGTGATTTACAAACCTAAGTATGTATGCTTAGTATGTTCATCGTGTATACCTTGTAAAGAAAAACTTTGTGTTTTCAAGTTTTAATGCGCAGTATTTTAGTGGTTTTGCATGTCATCAATTTTTGATTGAAATACTATTTCTGGAAAAAGAAAACTTCCCTTATTTGAAGTTGCCATGTTGCTTTCTCTCTCTCTTTCAATTTTAATATATATTTTTTTAATATTGCAAAGGAGAATTGTCTGCTGAGCCTGGTGGTTTGCCCGCCGCATCCTCGCGGCTCCGTAACCATGGGCAACCGGGGGATGGAGGAGCTCATCCCGCTGGTGAACCGCCTGCAGGACGCCTTCAGTGCCATCGGACAGACCTGCGACCTGGACTTGCCGCAGATCGCGGTGGTCGGGGGTCAGAGTGCAGGCAAAAGCTCTGTCCTGGAAAATTTTGTGGGCAGGTATGACACCATCATAACTGGGCACTTAGAGTTGTTATTATAATTAATAGATAAGTCCATTCTTCCAGGGATTTGCTAAGAAGTTAATGTTAATTATTGGTCAAACCATGTGGGGTTTTCAATAAACGGTAGATATCAGGGTGACTGAAGGCTCATATAGATCTATCAAAAGAGGAAAAAAATATTACATGGCCATGTGGGCATAGTTATTGGCCGGTGGCAAAAAAACTCAAAATGGACTGATTAATCGGCTAGTGATGTTGAATTGAGTCACTTTTCTGCAGAGGCACTGAACTGTATAGCTGAAGCAGGTGCAGATGGTCTCATCTGTAGTCGGGAGCAGTCACTACCTCTTCCTCCATCTGTCTAATGGCCTGCCAAGCCAGTGTCCGTGAGCCATGCAGAATCTGAAGATTGACTTCATTTTCTCTGGACTATACGGATCATTAAAACAAGCTGGCAACTTATTTTTCTTATTTTTTTTAAGAATCTTTTTTTTCAGAATTTTGTTTACTCCCTTATTAGATGTGACACATTTTCCCATCATTTATATTTGTTAAGGGGAGCCATTTCAAATGTCAGTTTTAGCCTGATGTGCTATGAAAGCATTTGCAACTTTCTAAACTCAAAACATGAGGTCATAAAATAGTGACTGTTTTTGGCAAATAAACTTTATACTAACAGTAAACTTTGCTCAAAGTAAGTGTAATATTTAAAATACACAAACACACATATGTTCCCACTTTATAGGTGTCTTTAGAGGGATAGTTCACCAAAAATAAAAATCAACGACTCACCCTCATGTCGTTCCAAACCCATAAGACCTTTGTTCATCTTCGGCACATAAATTAACATATTTTTGATGAAATCCGAGAGATTTCGGACCTAATATGTAGTAAAGACATATTTTAATATATTGTTTTATATTGCATAACCGTTTTAAGAGTCCCTCTTAGGCGTTTTCAGGTCTTTAAACATCTTTTATTTTCTTTGCGCAAGAGGAGCTCACAGGATCTTCTCTTTGCACGCTGGTTTCCGCGTGGAAAGACTGGGCCTGTCCAACAGGAAGCTGTGATTGTTAATGAAAGCTATTGTTTGCTCAGTGGATATCAGTTTGGTGAGCTGAAGTGAACTGGATATCGCCTGCTTAAGATAAGTATGCCTGCCTCAGAACAAGCTGCTTGCTTATCTGAGAGGGAGGCCCTGAAATGCTCTGACCATCATCATAAAATCTCGGTCAGTGTGTTGAGGCAACATGCTCTCAGGCAATTATTGGAGACCCAGTTTACTTTGATAGAGAGGTTGTTATTTTTTAATGATCCTCTTATATTCTTTAATGCTTATTGTATAGAGCATGTTGTGTTGGTCAAAGATTTTAAGTTCTCTTGGTGGAATCACATACTGTATGTCAAAATTCAGTCATCCCTAAAGCACCCTAAGTGATCTTGCACATGCAGTATTATTTATCTTTGAAGCTGTACTACAATATGATGACGATGATGACTACACACTTGACTTGATGACACATGATGACAGCTGTAACTTATGTGTCAATGATGTGTACTTGGCTAAATATGCTAATTGTATGTTGTGTGTACATAAAGTGGTATTTGCAGCTTAGAACTGACAAAGAGATTTTAAAAAGCATAAAAGAGTCAAAACAGCACCAGAAATACCTCAGTTTTGGCTCATTTAGATGTCTTTGGTCCATGTAGCATCCATATTGTAGTTAAAATGTTAGCCTAAAAGTTATCTATAAGCTAGTGTACTCCAAAAAAAAGGACAAAATTTGCATTCACAAGATATAAGCATTCAAAACGTACAGTCTCTAACTTCCACCAATACAGATCAGCAGATCAAATTTGGATGACATTACACTGCACTTCAGCTTCTCATCAAACTTTCTGTCCAATCAAATGTTCTCTAGAATCCAAAGCACCCTGCCCCCTACACTATAATAGACGCTGAAGCTGTAGCTAAAATCTTTCGGTCAAAACGACAGACATCTCTAGCGATGCATGATGTATAGATTTCGCTAATCATTTAGTCAATTTGAACCCTGCCCCTCTACAATTAACTGCAAGCTCATATTCATCTTTGCAATTTATCATCTTTTCAATGCCTACATTTCAAAATCCAGTCAACAACCAATGGATAGAACCAAGTACCTGCTCAGCTGTCAATAATCAGTTGCATTAGGATACACGTCACAATAGAGAAGAAAATATATGTTGCTGCAGTAGATCTCCTATAGCTAGATGTCCTAGATATGGTTTACAGGCAAACATTCTCAGTTTAAGTTGATTATGAGTTCGGTATCTGACTCTGAATGAGTAAGTGAAGTTCTGGAATCACATAACTCAGGATGGTGTATTCCTACATTTCCTAAGTTAGGTGATATCTGGAGAATGAGAATTCTAAACTTGTCCTCATTTTACTCAAAAATTAAGGTTTTCTTCCATAGAACCAATGGAATAAAAATCACGTTTCTCCATACTTCAGAGAAATCTTACCAAGCAGTAGAATATTTAGAGTCTGCTTTTGTGTTTTCTTATGATAGGTTAATAAACTGAAAAGCTTTATTGACTGAAAGTGGTAAAATCTACCAGGTACAGTTGAGGTCAAAAGTTTACACCCCCCATCAGAATCTGCAAAATGTAAATTATTTTACCAAAATAAGAGGGATCATACAAAATGCATGTTATTGTTTATTCAGTACTGACCTGAATAAGATATTACACATAAAAGATGTTTACATATAGTCCACAAGAGAAAATTATAGTTTATAATTCAGTAGTTCAAAAGTTTACATCCCCTTGATTTTTAATACTGTGTTCTTGCCTGAATGATCCACTTTTTTTTTTTTTTTTTTTTTTTTAGTGATAGTTGTTCATGAGTCCTGAACTGCTTGCTGTTCTTCAGAAATATCCTTCAGGTCCCACAAATTCTTTGTTTTCTAGCATTTTGTGTGTATTTGAACCCTTTCCAACAATGACTGTATGATTTTGAGATTCATCTTTTCACACTAAGTACTGAGGGACTCATATGCAACTATTACAGAAGATTAAAACACTGATGCTCCAGAAGAAAACTTGGGTGAAATCTTTTGAACAGAATGGAGATGTGTACATTTTTCTTATTTTGCCTAAATATTTTAGTACTGCCCTTCTGAGTCCACAAAAGATAGTTACATGTTTCCCAGGAGTCAAAATAAGTCAAAATAAACCCAAATTCAACCCCCTGCTCCTAATGCGTGTTTTTTTTTCTTTCTGGAGCATCAGTGAACGTTTGAACCTTCTGTAATAGTTGCATGTAAGTCCCTCAGTTGTCCTCAGTGTGAAAGATGGATCTCAAAATCATGCAGTCATTGTTGAAAAGGATTCAAATACTCAAAAATGCTGGAAAATCAAATAATCTGTGGAACCTGAAAGATTTTTCTGAAGGCAGTTAAACAGCAGGCAGTTTAACTGTTCAGGACAAACAAGGGAGTCATGAAAAACTATCACTAAACCAAAAACACAGCTGTGGATCAGTCAAGTAGGAGCACAGTATTAAGAATCAAAAAGATGTAAACTTTTGAATGGGGTAATTTGTATAACTTCAACTGTTATTTTCTTTTGTGGACTATATGTAAACATCTTTTATGTAAAATATCTTATTCAGGTCAGTACTAAATAAACAATAACATGCATTTTGTATGATCCCTCTTATTTTGGTCAAATTATTTACATTTTGCAGATTCTGAAATAGGGATGTAAACTTTTGACCTCAATTGTAGTTTGTTTCCTTTGTATGAAAATATGGTGGAATGAAGTGGAATCATTGATGCGCCAGAATTAACTACCATGGTGCAGTCATACGATGGCCTACTTAGAGCTCATGCACAGGAAATAATGAGTACACGTATCCATAGCAATGAGTTATATATGAATGGAGGAGAGCAGTGCACCCTCAGCCATCTGTTATCTTAGTATCACTGCCAGTCAGTGGAACACCAAAGATGCCTGGAGAAATGGGTTAGTGAAATTAGATCTAGAGGAAGCATAGTGCTTGGGTTTAGTAAAATAAGTAGTTGATTTTTACTTTTTTTTTTAAATTATGAGATAAAATTGAGCTAATGGGTTTGGAATCTTGCTTTTAAGCAACTTCCTTGGTTCTCACTCTTCTGGTTTACATTACATTTGCATTTATAAATTTAGCAGATCCTTTTATTCAAAGTGACTTAAAAATGAGGAACATAAGCAATTCATTTAAAGGAGAACATATAAGATTAATGTAAGAAGTGGAGAAATGTGAAGTTTAGAATAGCTGTAGAAAATTTTAAAGTATTGAAGGGATAGTTCACCCCAAATTATACCGTTATCACTTACTTACTTTTAAACACAAATTAAAAAAATAAAAAAGGGCAATTGCGACTCTCACGATTATGAATTTAGATCTCACAATTCTGAAATATATACTGGCAAATGTGAATATGAGATATAAATTTTGCAGCTGAAGTCAGAATTGTGTGATACAAACTTGCAATTGCGAGAAAAAAGTCTGAATTCTGATAAAAAGTCACATTTACCTTTATTATTGATTCAGTGGCATTTATGTAAGTTTATATCATGCAAATCTGACTTTGCCTGAAAAAAAGTCAGAAATGAGTGTTTATCACATAATAATGACTTCATAGCTCACAGTTGCGAGTTTGTATCACACAATTGAGAAAAAAGTCAGAATTGCGAGAGAAAAATGTCAGAATTGTGAGTGTATATTGCACAGTTCTAACTTTATAACTCCCAGTTGCGAGTTTCTATCACGCAGTTCTGAGAAAAAAGTCAGAATTGCAAGAAAAAAGTCAGAATTGTGTGTATATCACACAATTCTAACTTTATAACTCACAGTTGCGAGTTTACATCACACAATTCTGAGAATAAAGTCAGAATTGCAAGAAAAAAGTGTATATCACACATTTCTGACTTTATAACTGACATTTGCAAGTTTATATCATGCAGTTCTGGACAAAAAGTCATAATTGTGAGTGTATATCACACAATGGTGTAATGGTGTAAATAAACATCCACAAAATGATTCATGAGGGGGAGCAAATGGTAACTGAATGTTACTTTTTTGCTTGAACTACTCTGTCTCTCAGTTATTTCTTAAATTGCTTATGTTAATCTTGAAATGCTCAGTTAAACACCCGCTGAAATGTGTAAACATTCATACTATGTTACAGACACAGTGCTCAATTCTGAATTACATGTGTGTTTACTACAGTAATGCATGCTGGGTACTGGGGGAGGGACAGGATGAAATAAGCGGATAGTGAAGAAGAAAGGAAAGAGAAGGGGTAGATGATGAGGCTGGAGCATTTGAGTCAAGAGGGCCTTTGTTGAGGGAATTAGAAAGTGGAGGTCAAGGGTAAGTATTGGAAATGACTGGGAATGTAAAGGACATTGTTGAAGAAGAGTGAACCATGTGTCAAACACACAGATGACTCACTGCCTGGGTTCGAGTTAAATTCCACAGGCTGCCTTGCTAGTTCATTTAGTTACACACTCAAGTTCAATACTTAGGGTTGGTGGTTTGTTCAAATATGTAAAAAAAGGAATACTGATAGTCTTCTTGCCTTAGCAAACACTACTAACAATATGTAGTGGCCTACTAATGTTAGCTCTGCGGGGATGACATATTTTTAAAGGCCACTTTCTGTTTCATGGTCCAGAAGTGACTGGATTTTATTGTTTGGGTTTTTAGTTAAAGGCCTGAAATAAGGTCTGTGGTTTATATTAGCTTAAAGGGATAGTTCACCTAAAAATGAACATTTTATGTATATTTTAACCCCAGGGCATACAAGATGTAGGTGACTTTGTCTCTTCAGTAGAACACAAACAAAGATTTTGCAGTCTATCAGTCATATATTGCCGGTCAATGGGCACCAAATCTTTGAGAGCGCTCAAAACAGATGGATATTGCGGTGGATCAGAGGTAAAAAATTATATAAATACTGTTCAGTTTCTCGCACAAACCGATCGTTTCATGTCTTAGGACATCAGTGCATTGTCACAAGCTGCAGGGTTTAATTTGGTTTTGTCTGTGTATGTTTTTTTTTTTACTCTCAAAGATTTGGTGCCCATTGACAGTCATTATGTGACTGACAGACTGCAACGGTTTGAGTTAAAAATATTTGTTTGTGTTCGACTGAAGAAACAAAGTCACCTAAATCTCGGATACCCTGGGAGTAAGCAGATAAACATCACATTTCCTTTTTGGGTGAACTATCTCTTTAAGATATTTTCACGTTTATTCTACAGTGTAAAGCTTAGTGACTCCTGAAGTTGTGTGGCCGTGGTTTAGGTCACTTATATCCTACATTTAGCCATTTATTTATCTAGGGCTGGGCGATATGGCAAAAATGTAATCTCAAGAATTTTTTACCATATTGATCGATAACAATATATATTTTGATATATAAACTGTTAATGCTGCCAGCTTTAAAAGTGTATCCCAAATATGACTGAAGCTACAAAAATTTGAGGGTTTGTTAATTACATTTTAAAGTATAGTTTATTAACAAAAATAGATTACACATTTGGCCTTAAAAAAATAAGACAACTTGCAAAAAATAAATTAAAAACTAAAAGTTGTGACAAGGTAAATGAAAGTAAATGTGCAAAATGTAAACATAAAACTGTTGTTAAACATAATTTGTAAGTAACAGAATTACATTTTTTTTTTCCAGAAAGACAAGTCTGTCTACATCAGCTGGCTTTAAGAGGTAGATTAAATGTGCAAAATGTAAACATAACATACAACTAGAAATTGCACACATTTTGTCAAACTTTTACTTTTTTTTCTGTCAGGAAGACTAGACTGTAAGCAGTGTCTGGCTTTAAGAGGTAGATTAAATGTGCAGAATGTATTCACCTTCTATTCATCACAATTTGTAAAATCGTTTTTTTTTTTTTGAAGAACAGTCTCAGTCTGTCAACAGTGTCTGGCTTTAAGAGGTAGATTAAATGTGCAAAATAAAACTATACAATTTCTAGCCAGTGCACATAGTGTGTAAAACATTTAAGACATATTTTACAGATCGTTTTAATCTGCCCCTCGTCACTTTTCAAATAGCTGAACCACTTCCATATAACTGAATTCATGCTACCTTTTTTGTCGACAATTTCATGGATAATAACTCGAGGTTAGTTTCACTTTGGTCACTGCTTCCACTCATTTTTGTCATCCTTGTGTCATTTACTTTGCAAAGTGTCATAGAAAATTGACTTTGTTCTTTGAAGTGAATGTTAAAAGCTGCACATTGGCTGTTGTTACATATTTCTGCTGTGTGATTATTCTTATATTAATCCATATTGAGTAAAAATGCCTAGAGCTTATCATCATTATCGACATATATTTTATCGCGACACGATATCGTTTATTGGCACAGCCCTAACGTATACTGATTGTATTTAAGCTTCATAAAAGTTGTGTTTATTTGTAATGATTATCATGATGAACAAAACATGTAAGAATTATAAATATTTATTGATCTTGGAGCTTATTTTCTGCAGCATTTGAAAAGCCAGAGTGAAAATCATATTGGATTTTTGTCGAGGGAAACTTGGTGATGGTACTTCCGGGTTGGCCTACAAAATACATCATCACTGCAGCACTTCATACCGTGGATGGTTTTACCTGCATCCTGCCCCTCTCCCTGGATGCCTTTAACTAGGTCTAATCCAGTGGGACTTCCCCTCTATTTTGGGCAATAGTTCTGTTTTAGATCTGCGCACACTCTATTTCCACTATCATCTTTATCATCCAGTGACTTTATCTCTATCCTGGGATTTAGCTGATCAAATGGAAAACACATTTTTCCATGGAAAAGGTTAACTTTTTTCCATCATTGTATTGTTGCCTCTTTCAAAATAGATCGGATAAAGAACAAAAATCAAAGTGTTTATAAGACAACCAGGTCCACAAGTGGAAGCTAACAAATTGAGCTATGATGGTGTTTACACTTTTTGGTGTAATCAAACTACGGTTGGTTTATTTAGAAATATCTCATGACTTTAAACAAGGGTAGGGGGTATTTTCACATCACTCATATAAAATATCACTGATCCAGCTGCAGTTCCTTTACTCTAGCGACTGTTTAATTTATACAGTGCACTCATGTCCTCTTTTTTTTTAACTATTTTTGAATTATGAATTCACTACTTTCTGAGTATTGAAAGCTAGATTGTCTCACAGCTCATTTGTAAACGTACAGGCCAGTACAAGTTGTGTGTAAATGTGCCATAAATATCAGAGTATGAGGGTCATGAAGGGCGGGACGAGGTGGGACGAGGTTTATGGTTTCACTGTAAGACTGGACTAGTCCAAGTATGCGGTGACAGAGTCTCTGGCACTGTGCCTCAGACAGGGACTGTGTCAGTGTATCATGTGAGGGAAGTTTTATGTGTAGTGTTTTGTACTAGAGTAGAACTGTTTTTTGACATAATGGTCAATGCTATCTTTTCAGAGATTTCTTGCCAAGAGGCTCAGGAATCGTTACAAGGAGACCACTTTTCCTTCAGCTCGTCAGTTCAACTTCAGGTATAAGTGATAAACACAAACATGCATATTTTAGTTGTATTTTAGTACTCAATTAGAGATCAGCTACACATAAATCGGCACTTCATATACCATAATGACAAAGCAAAAACAAAATTGCATAAGTATTCATACCTTTAACACTGTACTTAGTTGAAGCACCTTTATAGCCTCAAGTTGTTTTGGTATGATGTTTTGCACATCTACCTCTTCACTTGGATGACATACATTTTCAGGTTTTTCCAGAAATGTTTGATTAGGTTGAAGCCCAGGCTGTGGCTCACTTAATGAGTTCACTTAAAGTAGTGACCAAGAAGTTAAGCTGCATTAATTTGAGTACATTTTAGGTAATTCTATAATTTCTTATGATGACTGGCCAAAGGCTGATCTACATCTTATGAGCTGGTCTACAATTATTATTGTTGTTATTATTATTATTTATAATGATTCCATGTCATTGACTTTTATCTACTGTACACAAAACCAGTTTAAATAGAGACACTATTGTTATAGTAACTGAGGAGTCTGTCTCCAAATAGTCGCAAAATACGATAATTGTGGGAATAAAAGCATTGCATGCATACATAGACATCTTGTCTTCTTTAATGGATACACTGCCATTCAAAAGTTTGGGATCAGTCAGATTTTTTATGTTTATGTTTTTCAAATAATTTCAAATAAGTAATGTTGTGAAATATTATTACAGTTTAAAATAATCAATTTTAATATATTTTAAAATTTAATTTATTCCTTTGATGCAAAGCTCAATTTTCATCAGCCATTACTCCAGTCTTCAGTGTCACATGATCCTTCAGAAATCACTCTAATATTACTTTTATTATCAATGATGGAAACAGTTGTGCTGCTTAACTGTGATTCTTTTTTCAGGATTCTCTGTTGAATAAAAAGTTAAAAAGAACAACATTTATTCAAAATAGAAATACTACAAATACTATATTTTTTTCAGTCAGTTTAACATATCCTTACTGAATAAAAGTTTTTATTTCTTAAAAAAAAAAAAAAAAAAGAATAAAAATTTACTGATGGCAGACTTTTAAATGGTAGTTTATATTGTTACAAAATATTTCTATTTTAAATAAATGCTGTTTTGTTTAACTTTTTATTTATTAAAGAATCCTGAAAAAAAAGTATTATAGGTTCCAGCTAAATATTGATAATAAATCAGTAGAATTTTTATTAGAATGATTGCTGAAGGATCATGTGACACTAAAGACTGAAGTAATTTTGATTAATAATTTGATTATGACACAAGGACAACTACACATTTTTATACAAACTTGTCACAATACGTGACAACAACAACAACAACATGATAATGATGCTGAAAATTCAGGAATAAATGATATTTTACAATATATTCGCATAGAAAACATTATTTCACATTGAAATATTTCACAATATTAAAGTTTTTTTCTGGATTTTTTATCAGTTAGGTGAAGCCTTGATGAGCATAAGATGCATCTTTAAAAAACATTAGCCATTATCATGTGGCCTATAGGAGTGTGTACACTGAACACTAGAGGGCAGTGTCTCCTGTGTTAAACAGAATCAATCAGTGTATGGAAAGTAGAGTTTGAAAAAATCTTTAAATTCATGCATTACAGACTGTTGAGCTGTGAGCTCCCTTAAGGTGCTATTATCTTCTGCTTTCTCTAACTCATACTTTTCCATTCTCCACCACAGAGCATGCCGAGTTTCTGCACTGTAAAGGAAAGAAGTTTACAGATTTTGATGATGTCCGGCGGGAGATCGAAGCAGAGACAGACAGAGTCACGGGAACAAACAAGGGCATATCCTCCATTCCCATCAACCTTCGTGTCTACTCTCCAAATGGTATTATTGCCAGAAAACAAGTGATTCCTTTATGTACATTAATGCTCCTTTGCTCACAAAGGCTGCATTTATGTTCCACATTTTACAAAGTAGATTATTTCTGAGATGCTAAAAACAACTGTGCTGCTTAGTTATTTTTTTTAAATAGAAATCTTTTGTAAAAAAGAAACTGTTAATGCTGTTTATGTTTCAGAGAGATCTCATTTAGATTTTTCCTTCCTGTAAGCTTCCCTGACAAAATATCGGTGTCTGACTTTGTTTTTCTCTTTCTGCAGTTTTGAACCTCACTCTGATAGATCTTCCAGGCATAACTAAAGTACCAGTGGGAGATCAGCCCCCAGACATTGAATACCAGATCAGAGACATGATCATGCAGTTCATATGCAGAGAAAATTGTCTCATCCTGGCTGTTACACCCGCTAACATGGATCTGGCTAACTCTGATGCACTTAAACTGGCCAAAGACGTGGATCCCCAGGGTGAGTGGGAAAGAGGGTTCATACTATAGCTGTACTCGGTTATGGCAAACTGACATCATCATAATGTCTTTCTTGTTTTTCTTCCTGTTTTGCTTGATCTTCCTTTCAGGCCATCGCACCATTGGTGTGATTACTAAGCTGGATCTAATGGACAAGGGCACAGATGTCAGGGACGTGCTGGAGAACAGGTTACTGCCACTACGAAGAGGTACAGTGCATATGTAGAAATGTGCTGTCAGCAGAGGCCCATTGCAGTTTGGTCTAAAACCTGGGCCACTGCCAAGCAAGTCTGCTGCAGGCTATAGTGGCTAAAACAGGGCCAGGTGCAGAGTCTTCATGCTTCCTGCTTCTGCCTTAATGCATTAGACACACAGAAGTCCAGCCATGGAGAGGGGTTAAGACATTTTAGAAATCCTATTCCTTAGTCATTTCTGCAGATCGCATACAGACTTACTTGTAGTTGTAGGACATTGACTTTTCTTTTTTATTGTGAGGGGGTCACAACACTGCTGAACTTTCAAGAAATCACATTTTCCCACCTACGGTCTGAAGTTCTAGAGAATTGAGCTTATGGCTAGCTTTTTGACTCCTTATTGTCTACAAAAATATTTAGAGAAGTCAACCATTCTCTTTAACAAATGAATTTACATGCATTTCCTAGTCTTCTATGATTTACTAGAGAAGGTTTAAATGGATAGTTCACCCAAAAATTCATATTCTGTCATTAATTACTCACCCTCATGTCGTTCCAAACCTGGAAATCTTTGGAACACAAATTAGTCCATGTGACATCAGTGGTTCTACTGTAATTTTATGAAGCTACAAGAATACTTTTTATTCAATATTTTTATTCTGTAGTTCCTAGTTAAATGTTATGGTACTTGTAAATTGGCTGGTAATGCCAAATAAATGTTTTTAAAATGTTAAAGAAACTGTATGTAAGTTCTGACCTCATTTGGATAAGGATTCATAATAAGAAGAGAACTCTTCACCTCTACTCAATTTATTTCTGTCTCCCTGTTGTGGCTATAGGTTATGTTGGTGTGGTAAACCGTAGTCAGAAGGACATTGAGGGAAAAAAGGACATCAGTGCAGCTCTGGCTGCAGAAAGACGGTTCTTTAAGTCACATCCTGCATATAGACATATGGCAGACTGCATGGGCACGTCGTTCTTACAGAGGCTCCTCAATCAGGTAAGAGAATGACCTAAGTAATTCAGACACAGAATACAGTTGCAGTCAAAATTATTCAACCCCCCAGAGACTGCAGTACTTTACAAATACAAGGTTTTCTGAAGATCCAGGACTTTATAAAAAAAACATCTATAACAGATTACTGGCATATTAAAAGTGATAATGTCAATATATAATGTAATGTTTTTGAGTTTCAAGGAGAGAACTGTCATAATTATTCAAGCCCTATTCAACATTGCTGTTTTTAGTCACTTATTTGCATGGTGGGGAACAAAATTGTCTTGAAACACAATTAAACCTTTAGAAACTCTATTAGAAAACAGAATTAGCTTGAGCTGATACACATACATACAGTTAACTCATGCATATGCTGAAGTTTGAGTAGTCAAGACTTTCTCTGTTGAGGAAGTCAACAGAGCTCTCACAAAAGCAACAGAGAAGAAATAATTTTAGGCTATATGAAGATTTACAAGACATTAAAAGTTCCTAGAGACAGCTGGCAGCCTTATTTTTTAGTTTAAAATGTTTTTTACAAGAAAACCTTTGAGGGATTTGAACAAAAAAAAGTAATATCAAAAAAAGTTTGAACAGAAAAAAACTGAGAAAAAAACTGCAATGTACAGCCAAAGAACTGCAAGATGACCTGTTGAAAGGAGGAAAAATATTTCTGTGCCAAGTATAAAATGAACACTAGACAAGTATGGCCTTCATATTGAGGCATCTTGCTGAATACCACTCTTGACCAAGAAGAACAAAAAGGCCGACTTGAACACGCTTGGATAGACCTGTGGAGTTCTGGAAGAATGTTTTATAGAGTGGTGTGACCAAACTGGAACTTTTTGGACCTATGGATCAGCGGTATGTCTGGTGCAAAAAAAGGAAAACTTATAAGCAGAAGAACACCATCTCCATGGTCAAACTTGGAGGTGGATCAGTCCTGTTATGGGGGTGTTTTACTGTTGCAGGAAGTAGAAATCATGACTATATAAAGGACATCATAGATTCTTTGAAGTCTCAGGCTATTTTGGCAAAAGTTGTGATGCCTTTGGTGCAAAGACTGAAGCTGATAATCAATGGACTTTCCTGCAGGACAGTCATCCCAAAGTATACATCCAAATCTACTTATGCTTGGCTCAGGGATCAGTCATAGAGTGTACTTGAGTTTGGTCTCCTAATTAAATTTTCATTGAAAATATTTGGTTGAATTTGAAAAAAGCAGTGGCAAAGAAAACCAAAGATTATCAGTAATCTGACAGCTGACAGAAGCTTCTAAGCACTTCCAAGCAGTGTTTATTGGTGGTTTTAAAGAATAAAAGATTTTGCACCAAATTTGACTTTGGGGGGTTGAATATTTTTGAACACGAACAATTGTTTTTTCATTATTCATCAATTTACATTCTCAGAATTACTATAATGTGTATTAATAAACTTTCCAATAGTGTACTGATTCCTTTGTTGAATTGTTTTCTCAAAATGTTGTTCTCTGCAGCAAAATGTCTTGCAGTTCAAGGGGGTTGAATTTCGATTGCAGCTGTATGTCTGAAACACATAGTAGTGCACGGATTAAAAATGAAAAATTATGCTTTGAATTGTATTTCTTCAGTTTTTTTCACTCTTTATCCCCTCTCCAACTCCCTAGCAACTTACCAACCACATTCGTGACACATTACCAGCATTACGCAGTCGACTACAGGGTCAGCTTCTGTCACTGGATAAAGAGGCAGAGGAGTACAAAGGCTTGAATCCAGATGACCCGTCGCGCAAGACCAAGGCCTTAATGCAGTGGGTTCACACACACAGAGAATAAATAATCTTGCACAGATAAACACAAATAAACATGGACACATACACGCTAGTCTTTACTGCAATGCAACATGATTTTTTGTTTACAGCCTAAACAACAAACACATTGCCGATAAGATCTGAAGATGCCACACACACAAACACATACTGTTCCCTTGTTGTCCAGGCTGATACAGCACTTTGGGCTGGATTTTGAGAAACGGATTGAGGGATCTGGGGATCAGGTGGACACAGTGGAGCTTTCAGGAGGAGCCAAAATCAACCGCATTTTTCATGAGCGTTTTCCCTTTGAGCTGGTTAAGGTGATTTAGTAAAGATGAATTTATTATTATTACATTCAAAGCTCCAAATTCAGAGCAAATGCTGATTTCCTGTTCACGTTCCACTACATCAGATGGAGTTTGATGAGAAAGAATTACGAAGGGAGATCAGTTATGCCATTAAAAACATCCATGGCATCAGGTACATGTTTCTAACATTTCACAAATGATTTAAAAAGGCACTCTCTGCTACTTTCTGTTTATATTGTGCTGGACATTTTTTATACATAGAGCCTCTCTTTATGTATTCCTCTACCTCTCATATATACAAAATATATACAGATGTTATCTCCCTGTATTCTTCATTTTCTCTCTGCTCTTGTTGGTTCAGGACAGGCCTGTTCACACCAGATATGGCCTTTGAAGCTATAGTAAAGAAGCAGATTGTGAAGCTTAAAGGACCGTGTCTCAAGTGTGTAGACATGGTGATTCAGGAGCTCATTAACACAGTACAACAGTGTACCAACAAGGTACAACGTCCTCTTATACTGAGTGAATGAATTTGCATAGACATATGTAAGTCAAAAACTGTAATACAATGTTACAAAAGTATGTAAAATGTTTCCATTAAAGTCAACATGATCTTATTTGAGTTTAAAAGTTTGCTTAAACAATCTTTAAATAGCAATTTGGCTGTTGGTTAACATTTTCCAATAGTGAAGTAAATAGAAAAGGAAAATCATTTTATCAAGTCAAGTCAAGTTATTACATTTTGATGAAAGATCAACAGGACAAAATATATATATGTAATTAAGTGAGTTTAGAGTGCTGTTTTGACAAATTAATACATTATTTTATATGTATTTAAAAATTTCTGTTTTCTATGATACCTAATTAAAGTGTACTGCCAAATACACTGAAGCATATATGGTTAACTTAAATTTACTTCACAGTCATTTCTGTAGAAACTTGTGTCATGAATTACATTTTTTTGTGATTACATGTTTGTAATGATAAAGTTGCAATTTATTACATTTAAAGAAACACTCCACTTTTTTGAAAATAGGCTCATTTTCCAACATTTCCCTGAAGTTAAACAGATGAGTTTTACCTTTTTTGAATCCAGTCAGCCAATCTCTGTGTCTGGTGTTAGCACTTTTAGCATAGCTTAGCAAAAATCATTGATTCTGATTAGACCGTCAGCATCTCGCTCAAAAATGACCAAAGATTTTCTATATTTTTCCTATTTAGGAAAATCGTAACTTTTCATTTTCTGTTGGTCTTAGTACACGATGTAACTACAGAAGAGTCAAGTTTTAAATAGGAAAAATATTGAAAATCTTTGGTCACTTTTGAGCGAGATGCTAACGGTCTAATCAGATTCAGTGATTTATGCTAAGCTATGCTAAAAGTGACCAGACTCGGAGATCGGCTGAATAAATTCAGGAACAGTAAAGCTCAACTCTAGAGGAGTTGGAAAATGAGATTATTTTCAAAAAAAGTGGAGTGTTCCTTTAAAGTATATTGACTTTAAATGTAGTATTGAATAACACAATACTGTTAAAATTATAATAAAGTACATGTGTTTGAGTATGTTAAGTATGTCAGCACATCAAATTATGTGTACCTTAAAGTACAACAAAAGATTATTAAAACGATTTAAAATGTACATTAAAATAAATGTACTTAAGTGTAAAAAAAAAATAAAATAAAAGTGTACTCAGTGACCTTTTATTTCATTAATATTACATTACCTGCAAATACAGTTTTTAAATGTAAATACTTGAAGTACTGTAGATGCTTTAAGTTTTGAAGTACAATAGTGCACATTCAAAACAACTGTGCATTTCATTTTCAAGATTAAAAAGGGATACAAGACAAGGAACTTGAATTAAGAAAGTAAACAGTGGTGGCAATGTTCGTAGTTTTTTTTTTCATATTTTTAATTTTTAAAAAAAAATTTGTCCACAGTTAGAGTCTTTTCCAAAACTACGGGAGGAGACGGAGAGGATAGTGACCACACACATTCGGGAACGAGAGAGTCAAGCCAAAGACCAGGTCATACAACCTTTCTAATTAATCTCTCTTTTTTAAGGTGGTTGAAAATACCTTTATTAGCAGTTTGATTACAAACTATTGTTTTATGTCATATCTTGTTTTACATATTCCTGTCTTTGTTCAATGAACAGGTTTTACTTTCACTAGAGATTCAACTCTCCTACATCAACACAAACCATGAAGATTTTATCGGGTTTGCAAAGTAAGTTTTTAACAACAAATGAGAATGGCATAAATAAAACGCTTTCCTCTAAAAAAAAAATCCTCCATTTACACATTTCCTTTCAGCGCTCAACAGAAAACCAATCAAACAAGTAAGAAGCCTTCAGCAGGAAACCAGGTGAGTCACAGTGTTTTATGAGCTGATGATATGAACCTGGTATAAATTAGAAAACATCAGCTAGCAGGGTTTGGAGTCTTTTCTGGAAGGAAGTCTCTTTTCTGCTCAAGCTCTGTTGCTCTTTTGGTCATCTGTCTCACATCAGATATTATGTGGCTAATGTGTATGTCTCACATTTTTTCATATTAATCTAGCTCATGATGGCTTGTGTTTCTACTACAAGTGTTATAAATTAATAGCTAGTCATTTTTTCTCTTTCTCTCTGATGGCAGTTTTTTTGTCCCCTATTCTATCAACTTTCATTGCTTAGCATTGGAGGTTCATCATTGTAACTTATAAAATGGGCTCAAATTATTGAATCAAAATTTAATGTAATTTAATTTTGAAAATGTATGTACTGTATTAATGCGTTTACAGTGGCAGCCTATGAAGCAACTGGAATAAATATTAAAATACACCGTTTCAGAAGTATAGCTACAAAGTGTTAAAGGAGAAGTTCACTTCCAGAATGAAAATTTCCTGATAATTTACTCACCCCCATGTTATCCAAGATGTTCATGTCTTTCATTCTTTAGTCAAAAAGAAATTAAGGTTTTTGAGGAAGACATTCCAGGATTTTTCACCATATAGTGGACTTTAATGGGGATCAACGGGTTGGAGGTCCAAATTGCAGTTTCACTGCAGCTTCAAAGGGCTCTACACAATCTCGGCTGAGGAATAAGGGTCTGGCAAAGGATCAGACATTTTCTAAGAAAACTACAAATTTTATATTTTTTAAACACAAATGCTCATCTTGCACTAGCTCGAACTTACTCATTAACACGCGGAAGTACCGACCCAGTGTTTACAAAGTGAACGTGCAAAGAAAGTTAAACGCCCTTTACAAAAAAAGGTCAAGGGAGACAATTTTGAAGCTGGAGGAGAAAATGAGATTTTTGCCCTTACCTTTTTGAACTGAAGTACATAGACGCAGAATGTAACTTTTACAATGTGAGACACATGCGCTTCGCAGAGCTTGTACAAGATGAGCATTTGTGGTTAAAAAGTATAGATTTATTTATTTATTTTTTTTTTAAATGAGCAATTGTTTTGCTAGATAAGACCATTATGGGATCGTGTAGAGTAGGGCTGGGCTATATGGCCAAAAAATTATCATGAATTTTTTTTTTCATATCAGACGATTTCGATAATTAGCATGATAAATGTCAAATTTGTATTTCTTTCAAGTTTAAAGGCAGATTTTTGCTACAATGTGAAAGTTGTAAAAAACAGACAGTTAAATGTGGCTTTAAAATATTCTTTATGGTCAGAACATGACAAACACGTCATGTTTTTTGAATTCCTCACACTTTCTCCAGTCATTTTTCCTTAACAAAATAAGCATCTTAATAGAAAAAATAATTTCTTAGTTCTGCATGTTTTAATGAGTCATATGGTTTCGAATCAAGAAATAGGTTTGTGTTACCTGATAATATTAATAATAATATGTTATTTAATTAATAATAATAATTAGAATGCAGATGTAGATGTATGTTCACTTTCAAAATCAGTAATATCTGTAAAAATTGTAGCAATATCATTTTACATGGTGCAATTTTATTATTCTGACTGTTTGAGTTTTTTTGTTTGCATTAACCGTCGCTCTTCCATAGTGTCATCCACAAATATAGCACATCAACACCATGGGGCAAATGTAATATGGTTCCTAGGTATTTGTATGAAAAACAGTAACTTAGTCTAAATACATTTAGTATAAATCCATAAACGCTACAGCTTAATCATAAAAAAATACAGTAATTATATTCCATTGCTCCTCCTTCAGTACATTTAATATGTGGCTAAATTAATAATATAATACAATTTGACACAAATATACCCACATTTCTGACACAATACCACTGTGCAGTTAGTGCTACTACAGTAGATTTGGCGATTTATAGATTAAAAAGCCTTCTAACTGTATTGTTGAGCAGTATTTCTCTTGTTTGTCAGTACTGTATTATCTTGCTATAAACCAAGTCATTTGTGCTCTTCACAGAATTCAAGCGCTTCACACTGGCGCTCTTTAGTGACTGAAAACATCTGCTAAGTGGCGTGCTTTGACCAGCGCTCTTTTGTTCTGCCTTTGCCGCATAAACATTATATCAAACATTTATTGAACTCTTGTTATGGTTTATCAAGGAAATTCATATCAAGCAATAATTATCGTTATTGATTTATCACCCAGCCCTAGTGTAGAGCCCTTAGATGCTGCATTAAAGCTGCAACTTGGACCTTCAACCCATTGGCTTCCATTGAAGTCCACTATATGGAGAAAAATCTTGAAATGCTTTCTGCAAAAACCTTAATTTCTTTTCGACTGAAAAAAGAAAGACATGAACTAGAGACCTGCGCAGGACAGATTTTTCATTCATGTTTTGTCCCGCTTCTGGCCACAAAAGCCTGCGTAAAAGTAACCTATATAGATTTTTTTCCACAAAAATTCCACAAGATCCCAGCATAAACGCTCCCGATAAAATATGTTATTTAGGCTAAGCATCATTCACAAACCACTGTTATTCTTAACAGAAAAGCAAGCATGGGCTTCTGCGTGCATCCATGGCAGAATGCGAGCAAACATGCTCCCTTAGCTGACGTCTCAGCTCGTCGCAATCTCATAAAGCTCTTCACACTTCGTGTGTTGTAATGAGAGGACTCGTGAGCATGTACGCACACAGTATTCAGAATTGTGCAAGAACTTTTGAGCAGTGAGTGGATTCAAACACTGCTGATTGGCCAATGCATTCCAGAAATCAACAGATGGCTACATTACTCATGCTGCAAACACGTTTTAAATCGAAACTGCCCATTCTTGTGGTTGCTAATCATTTTTATGGTATATTAGTTGTTCTTGCTGCTTTTGTACAATAGATAAATAACAGTTTATTTGTTTTTTAGTTATTTTATGTTTAGATATTTCTATTTTGCGGGAGTGCCGCAAATCAGTTTATTTTCCCACATCCCGCACACACGTCTCTACCCGCCCGCACCCACACTCGGCCATCAAGTTTTGTCCCACGCCACACTCTGTTGCGTCGGGTCCAGTGCAGGTCTCTAACATGAACATCTAGGATGGCATAAAGGTGAGTAAATTATCAGGAAATTTTAATTCTGGAAATGAACTTCTCCCGTAACATTATGCGTGAGATTACTGTAATAAAATCAATACAATAATTATAAATGGATGACTAAAAATGTTTTGCCTTTGGTTTTAAACATTCATGGTGTGAAAATTATTTCCTGTGGTAATAAAGCTGGACTAGTATTGAACTTGAAGCGTTCCTGTCATTTTATGGGGATGTTGTATTCTGATCTGTGTTCATATCTCCACTGTGCACTGTGCTACATGTTTGCTGTTTGTTGTACATGTCTAATCTTTACTAATTTAATCCTTCCATTGCTTAGTAAATTGAATTGGTATTTTAGTGTTGGTAATATTGTAACATTTCACAAAGTTAAAAAGGAATACATGTGGAGTGGCTGCGTGCCAGGAGAGATGCCCATGCTCACTGGTGCCACCTTAATGCTTTTATTCTCTCCTCTCTGCTGATGTTTTAGGGTGCTGCCCCTCCTCCATCCAGTCAAATTGTACGAGTCCAGTGTCTGTAAGCCTTACCTACTGTCTACCAGCGTCACATTTGTGTTTCTGTCTATGTATGAACACAGCAAAATCACGCCTTCCTCTTTCCTGCTTTATTTTCCACTCTTTGTCTGGTGCTGCTGTCACATAAATCAAAGACATTCTGGGACTCAGAAATTCAGATTTTTATGACTCCTGCTAAAACACTCCCTGAACGTTGTTGTACAGTGTTGTTTTACATGCACTACACTTCCCTAAAGACTCCTTAATCAGTGTATATACACAACAGTCCGTCTAAAACATGACTCATTTGACCTTTGAACTCTTATTCTGAATCCTGATTCACCCAGCGGTGTCTTTTATATCTAAACAGCCTGAAGAAATCCTAAACCACTTCCTAAAACCTTCTATTAATTATCTGCTTTATTTATCCTTCTGTTCATCATCATGTCTTTGAATCACTGTAATGTAATTATGTACTGTTTGTGAATGAACCTCCTTACAGTTTGCAGCGCTGTAGGCACATGAGTAAACAGAATCATGCGTATGTGGGCGCTTATGTTAAAAACAGGTTGGAATCTCAAACTTCTCTTTGATCTCAGTCCATTTGGCCTGTGTGTGTTTATGTATGCGTGCGTTCGCAGTTTTGATTTTGAACAGAAATGGTGCGTGCTGCAAACTTGAGGTTGGTACAGTCACAAAAAAAGTTTATTCCTTTTTGGAGGTTTGATTGAAACAGTAGGTGAAGAAAAATGCATTGAAGAACGTTTATTGAATCAGATATTGAATGCACTGACCATATGTTTAATGGAGAAATGCGTTATGGTGGTTTTTTTGAGAAGAATAGTTCATAGTAATTGCTAAACAACTGTTCATGATTTTGAAACAGAGTAAATGACGCACAGGATAAAACTCTGTTTTGACACTCATGATAAGCCTGAATTAGCCAGAAAATGACTCATATTTCCTACGGGATGTTTTGGAGCTTTCCCCCTCCTCTCTTTGCCATCCCGACCTTCTGTTTCCTTTTCTTTCTTCACTCCCACCCTCTCATCCCTCCATCTATTGTTCTATCAGTTGTTCTATCTAATGTAAATGCCAAGTACAATTTAGTACCAGTTCCAAGATTTGACTGCTTCTTTAATTTCACCTTTATCTTTTTATTTCTCAAAGGACCAGAGAATCTCATTTGAATCTTTTTTGAACCCAGACCTTTCACCTCTGACTTTTGCCCCTCAGGTAATTCGCAAGGGCTGGTTAACCATCAACAACATCAGTCTGATCAAGGGAGGGGCCAAGGAGTACTGGTTCATGCTCACCGCAGAGAGTCTGTCCTGGTTTAAAGATGATGAGGTGAGAATTAAATGTGCTCTTTCATTAATTTAATGACTTTATGATGATCATGGGAAAATACATTTTTCAGTGCTCTGCTTAAAAATCCCTGCCAGGTTGTGGTGGCATTCATTGGCCGGTCTCTGTGTCAGTCACACTGTGTGGCCTGTCAGGCGGGCTGCCATCTGTCTGCCTGTCTGTGCCTGCTGTACAGGTGCAGGAAGTTCTGCACAGCAAGTGTAGACAGGCAGACAGACAACGCTCTCAGTCAATGGCAGCACAGCCTGCTTCTCCCGACCGGAAGCCGGAAGCAAAGGGGCAGGAGAAAGAGCAAAAATAATGTGTCACAAGTACAAACAAGCATGCCCTCTAAAAGTGTCATAATCATTGCATTTAACATACATTTTCATGCTTCTCTTATGCCTTTTATCAACACACACAATTCACAGTCATTTAAAAGCAGCAACTCATACAATTCTCATTTTGTTCAAACCCTCTTTTCCTCTATTGCTTCTTATTATACTTGCTCGCTTTTCCTGGTATACCCCCACCGTCTCTCTCTGTCCATTGGGAATTAAGGCATTTGGTCTGGATCACCCTGACACAGCTGGAAGCCCCCCAAGTCAAACTAACACACAAACATACACACTCACACACACTCAGACACACATGGATATTGATATACACAGAATTTTAAACACACACAGACGCAGACACACTTACACTCACCAGTCGGCCTGACTGCCAAATGTATGTGACTATATAAGCAAACACTAATTTTAATGAATACTGAAATGCGAAACCCGCTCAGCACTTCAAACGGAGGAATTCGTATAAACACTGGTATATTTTTCTGAAAGTCACACACCTTCAGACTCACATCTACTCTGATTTATAAACTCAGATGAATGTGTGTTAAAATGACAACTTCCTTTAAAATTTGCATTGAGTTTAAGATGAGTTTTTAAATATTGGTGGACTTGAGAAATTGGCTGACATTACACTTCCTCATGTTCTGCTAAATCCATTATCGCAGTCTTACATTCTTTGAAATATGTGCTATGGGCTTGACTTTTCAATTTAAGGATTTCAATTTGAAATTCAAGATTTTGAATCTTTCCCTCTCTATCTTCTACTTTCTCTTCATTTCATTCTGTCTCTGTGGTTGGCAGTCTCACTGGGGCCATACACATTCCTGGGTGGAAAATTGTAAGACTTTGTCCAAACACCATCCAGCCTTCTAGAGCCTGCCGAAAGAGAGAGAGGAGAGAGGAGAGAGGAAGAGATACAGCCCCTCACCCCTTGCAGCAGATCACATTGCAATTCTCACACATTCTATGTGCACATACGCATTCTTGCATTAAGCGGATCACTTCTTTACCCTTAAAAACTCAATCGGACTTGCATCGGATGTTCCCTTCCTTTCTCTAAATCTGTCCCAGTTCTGATGGGCCGAGACTGCTGGTTTGGGTTAATCAGCGCCCAACACTAAACAGACACACATTCCTGCAGCCTTCCCTCTCTCTCTCTTTCTGAGCCGAGCTGCATGAGGGAAAACAGATGACTTGTGCACCCCTCCACTTCTGTTAGCATTCGGCATAATCACTGTCTTTTCACCTCTCGTCTGCATTTTACGGCGTGCAAGTTAGCATGCATACATGTGCCGATTATTCGCTACTTGAAACTTACGTAGGGCCTTCTGCACATCTCAAGAGCTAAGTTCAATGAAAAACTAGCCAGACACCTGGAGCTTTTATATAAACCATATGCGTGCACAGCTTGTAAGTGTTTACACATACACGGCAGTATTGACTACTAGAAGCATTTTCTTTTAATACAATTCAGATTTTGTGATGTACATGCTGCCTATTTGGTGAACGATCATCTAAATTCAAGCTGTCAATCATCGTGGAACCTCTTCGGTGTCATTACCGCCAACTTTGAGTCCACAGAGACATGCAGTATCACCAACACTGGTGTACAAACCAAACATAGCAGTCTGACTTTTCACCTGGAGTGTGTTTTTGCTTGAGCTTGAGAGTTTGCGTCGGTTCTCCAGTGATGTGAGTCCATGCACAGTCTAACCAATGTGCAGACTACTGTACACCAGTATGATCCTGAACAGGTAGTCTGAACACTGGGATGACGGAGCAGGAGATAGTTCCAGCCCTCTCTGTCTCACTTGCTTTCTCTCTCTCTCTCTTTTCACTTCTTTTTCTTTATCTACTTCAATCACTCAGTCCAACCCTGCTGGCCTCGACCTTCACAGGAGGCGGTAGAAGATGCAAAATAAACAGGACCGAAATAGACTCCATTGCTTCTATCTCATTCTCTGTCGGGATGACGCCAATGTAGAGGTCGGAGAGAGAGCCGCTTCAGACGTCCGTTTACCCGTTCTCGACTTTCTCAGTTCCGTCTCGTCCCCGGCTGCCGTTTTCCCGTGTCGGTTTGCAGTATCCAGCCTTGACGTGGCACATTCGCTCCCACAGCCGCCTATCTGGCAGGACGTTCATGGAAGGCATAGCAAAAAAGAGGGAATGAGGAGTCAGAGAAGGAAGGAGAGAGAGACAGAGAGAGAGAGAGAGAGAGAAGAGAGAAGAGAGGGAGGGACCCCACTGGCCATATAAGGGTTGATGGGACCCTTGGGGAATAAACTTTTGGAGTGGTCCGTTGTTTCTCAATTCCTCTCTTTCTTTCAATCTTTTGGTCCGACTCGCTCCTATCCACTTCTGTCTTTCTCCCTCCGTCCTCTCTCGGTACTCCCAGCCATCCTCCGGACTTCCCTGCCCCATCTCTCTCTCGCTCTCTCTCTCTTTCTCACTCGCTCTCTCTCTAAAGCGGTACCAGATGTTGTATTCTTAACGCCAGCCTGTCATTTCTAACTTTTTTTTTCAACCTCTAAAAACTCAGGCAGGAAGTGGGCCCCTCTGGAATGAAAAAAGAGAGAAAGTTTTCGAGGGGAGCAAAAAAGGAGGGGTGCAAGGAGTCAAGGAGGACAAGGAGAGATAGTGTAGTAGAAGTTTAAAGGAATAATTCCCCTGAAAAGTCAAAATTCTGTCTGTTTGCTTACCCTTGTTCTTACAAATCTGTATGCTGTTGTTTTTTGACTAATTGTTGTGTGACTCTTGTCACACATTGATAATTCATAGTGATCAGGGCTTGTCAAGCGCCACAAAGGAACGTAAAAGTGCTCCATACAGCTGTGGTCCATAAAAGTGTCCATTATCCAAAAAATTAATAATATGAAATATTATTACAATTTAAATTATCTTGATAATATGATTTATTGCTGTGATAGTGAAGCTACATTTGCAGCGTCTTTACTTCAGTCTTCAGTGATCCTTCAGAATCATTCTAAAAAGCTGATTCGGTGCTCAACTAACATTTCCTATTATCATCCATGTAGGAAACTGCATTTATTTGAATAGAAATCTTTTGTAACATAATAAATGTCTTTCACTTTTGATTAGTTTCAGTTAATCACCTGATAACTGATAATGACTTCATAAGGCTTATAATGTTGCGCGCAAAATGTGCCTTTTTGTTCTTTTTTGGTGCTTGTCGACTCTGGTATTCGCAAACTGTTGTATGGAAACAATATGTAATGAGTTTTCAAAAATGTCTACTTTTGTGTTTGGAATGACATAAAAGTGAGTTTTTTTTAGTTGGACTGTTCCTTAAAGTCAGAAAACAGTCAGGGTTTTGAACATTGCTAGATGGCCTAGTTGATTCGCAGAAAATACTCCCTTCCGAGAAAATTTCTATGCAGTCGCTCCGTCAGACTCAATCACTGATAGCAGCATCATTCTGCGTTCTTTTCCCCTTCTGTTTTTAATTTTTACTCTTTTTAGAGTGTTTCCCCTCACACTTTCATCCCTTGTTCTTCTCTTTCTCTCCCACATCTCTGTTCCGTTATTTGCAATGTAATCCAAGCCGTTTCCTGAGACCCCAGCCCCTCCTGTACAGACAGAGGGAGGAGAGAGGTGGAGAGGGGGAGCGCTTTTTCTTTTCTTTCTTTCTTTTTTTTTTTAGACAAAATGTTGTGTTTTAGAGCCTTGGTCCGAATAATGACTTCCACATGTGGGCCCTCACTCTCTATCTCTCAATCCCTCATTCTTTTTCCTTCTTTATTTCTCAATCCTTTACTCAAAGAGTGAAAACCTATGGCATCTCACATGTGCATGTTTTTTTGTTTTGTCCTGGGCCTGAAGCCATCTTGAGAAATGGATCTACAGTAGATTTCTTTTTTGTTTCTACACTCTTGGCTTTCTTCCTCATAGTCATCTTCCCTAGTTCACACCATTTTAGAATCTGGTTAAAAAGATCAAAAAAGTTCAGCCCAAAACAAAGATGAATGTCATTTTTTAGTCACCATGATGTTGTTCCAAGCCTTGGTAATTTTCTTTCTTCTGTGGAACACAAAGGAGGAATGTGCTTGTCATTCTTTTCCATGCAATTGCAATAACCAGAGTTCAAGCTTTCAAGTTTTAAGTATGCAAAAAAACTAAACGTTTCGTAATAGTGGTCCATACAACTTGTGTGCCTTGTTCTAAACCTTCTGGAGCTACAATGAGAACTTAAACATCCAACCTTTCTTCTAATAGCTAATTTACTCACCCCCTTTTCATCCAAGATGTTCATGTCTTTCTTTCTTCAGTTGTAAAGAAATAATGTTTTTTAAGGAAAACATTATAGGATTTCTCTCCATATAGTGGACTTCTATGGTGTCTGCAAGTTTGAACTTCCAAAATGCAGGCTCTAAACGATCCCAGCCAAGAAATAAGGGTCTTATCTAGTGAAACAATCATTTTTATACAATTTTTATACTTTTTAACCTCAAATGCTCATCTTGTCTAGCTCTGTGTGTATTCTGTGTATTCTGGTTCAAGTTATGGTGTGTTTAAAAACTCACATCTCATTTTCTCCTTCAACTTCAAAATTGCCCTACATCGCTGCAGAAGTACGAACCGTGTTTACAAAGTGAACGTGCAAAGAAGATCAAACGCCCTTTACAAAAAAACAGTAATGTAGGATGATTTTGAAGTTGGAGGAGACAAGGGGGTGAGTAAATTATCTGTTAATTTTTGTTCTGGAAGTGAACTTTTTCTTTAATTGGTTGATCTGGTTCACAAAAGTTGTCTAAATGACTTGTTCATGAATTGGACTGATTCAATTCAGTGATTCATTGGTTAGCAGCTCACTAGAGAGGCAGGTTATCCATTAATAATGACTTGAATTTGTGACAGTTTTAAATATGAAAATCTCCAGTCCCTGATCATTGTAATTTAATGAAAAAGAGCAACCAGCACAGTCTTAATAATTTCTTCTTTTGTGTCCTTACGAAAGACAATGTCACACACAGGTCTAGACCAACATGAGGACAAATGATGTCAAAACTTTCCTATTTGGGAAAACTATTCCTTTATAACCAATTTTGAGATACTAAAACAGTTTGTTGACATTGTACTAAAGCTTAATAGGATCTTTATTGGCTGTTTCTCAAAAATATGCTAAAAAGGAGCCCAGGCATGCTGTCTAGGTTGGTAGCTCAGAAAGACTTAAAGGGATAGTTCACCCTTTGTTCATCTTCGGACCACAAATTAAAATATTTTTGATTAAATCCGAGAGCTTTTTGATTCTTTATAGACAGCAACACAACTACCACACACAAAAAATATTCTCATAGTTTCATAAAGGTTGATTCATTAAGGTTGAACCACTGATGTCACACTGACTATTTTACCAATGTCCTTACTACCTTTATGGGCCTTAAATGTGTCAGTTGCATTGCTGTCTATGCAAGGAAAGAAAGCTCTCGGATTTCATCAAAAGTATCTAAATTTGTGTTCTGAAGATAAACAAAGGTCTTGGAACAACATGCGGATGAGTAATTAATGACAGCATTTTCATTTTTGGGTGAACTGTACTTTTAAGATGTCCATTGTCTGTCTCATTTTCTAGGAAAAGGAGAAGAAATACATGCTTCCTCTGGACAACCTGAAGGTGCGAGACATAGAAAAGGGCTTCATGTCCAGCAAACATGTCTTTGCCATCTTTAACACGGAGCAGAGGTCAGTTATACCACCTACACACACTTGTTTTTTAACTTTAAAATGATGTAGAGATCAAACACTCAGAGTAAACACCATATGAATTAGATTTATATTGTAGACGCAGCTAGAGAAAAATTCAGCCCTCTGAGAGACAAGTGTGTGTGTGTGCATGTGTGAGAGTGTATGTTCTGAGAACTCAGCCATTAGCGGACAGGCAAAAAACTATCCAGTATACGGTCTGCACATATTACAACCAAATTTCATGGCTTTGTTGTTTTATTGGCCATTAAAATGTTGGACAAATTGTAAAGACCCAAGCATCACTATTAATATTGTTCATAGGGTTGGTAATTTGGGGGGAAAAGTCATTATCTAGTGGATAATGAAATTAGTGGAAAATCCAGTAGACAAGGAGAAACAACATCTTAGCGTTATGGAAATCGGAATTGTACAAAAGTTATTTTAGAGTACAATTTGATATTCACACTCACTCTCTCTCTCTCTCTCTCTCTCTCTCTCTCGCACACACACATACACACGCACGCACATTCCATTCTACGACATCTGCACTATTAATCAGTTAGATCTTTCTTCTCCTCTTTTAATATGTTTCTCTCTGCCACAGCCAGGCTTTTTTTTTGTCTCTGTGTGTGTTTTTATTCTCTGGTGCAATTTGTTCTTTGAGCTCCTGGCTGCTTTCTAATGGAGGGTTTTTCAAAGTTTCATGTCTGTCACCCCTGGTCTAAACCACGCTTGATAAATGTAAAAAGAGGTCACTTTTTGAAAAGTTGATTTTCTATTCAGCTGCGATGAGTGTTAGGGCATTTTGTCAGTCACTTGTATTCTATTTCTAGATAGTCCCGCCCATGGTGATTTTTTTTTTAAACTAATCAGCTTAAAAATGGAACTACAACAAGATTAAACTTTTTTCTTTATTAACCCTCTAGTTAAAGAAAAGTCTATTCCAAGTGCACCACACATGAAGTTGTGAACATGATGTAAATCACTTGTTAATTATCCGAAAAACTACAACTACATTAATACAAGGAAAATGTTTAGGAAAAATCTCAAAAGTCAAGGTAAGCCGCGTGTCCACCAAAGCATTTTTAGCCGGCTGAAAACGCTGAGCTGTGAGCGCTTGAGAGTGCAGAGCGTTTTTTTTCCTTTGAGACGCTGTGGTTGCTATGTTACAAAATATCCGTTGAAGTAATGGCAAACGCATTGCTACTGAAATGTTTCTCCAAGCATTATTTTTCATAATAATATTATATTAGTCTGGCAATTCCATCTTATAAAGACATAAATACTCAAAGACAAGCAATATTAACTTCTGCAATTGGGGTGGTCGGTAGTCCCTTCCCTTCTCTACTCTGATTGGTTAGCTGACTTGAACGTGACAGTGATGAGTGCAGCGGTTTACTCAAAGTTGAACATTCTTCAACTCTCGGCACCAAGGAAAAAATGCCCGAATGCTCAGCGCTCAGCGTTTTAAAAAATGCGGCGCTTCCATTCAGAAAAATGGGGAAAATACGCTAGCCGCAGGGAAAAAAGTACTATTAACTATAAATGTTCTGTAAAAAGAATAAATAGCAGCCTGTCATGATGCAAACATGAAATATCAGACATACAGTAGTATTTTTTATTTATTTTTTTTGATTGCGCTGCATCGACTCGTTTGACTGTTGCATTCACAACTCTTGCAGCTAACATTTGGTAATATTCCCATTCAAATCACAATTCCTCAATTTCCAAAAAAAAAATAAAATAGTAGCAAAACATGAAATTTGCATTAATCAATAAAATCTGAAAAATCGCCCATTATCATACTAATCAAATGTGTATTTTTTTTTATTTTGTGTTAAAATGCTTTTTCTCAGCCCAACTTAATTTTCAGAGACAACTAAAAGTTCTAAGCCTGGAGTTGGCAAGACATGTTTTTAAAAGAACTCTTTTTTGATCTCAAATTTTCCAGAAAAAAGCCATTGAGTTTTAACAAATCGTGTAAAGTGTGTGGTGGGTTTAGTGGGGGGTAATTGAGAATGAATTGGCAATGCCGCCATCACAGTATAATTGGATATGACAACTTATGTTCAGCTGTGATTGGTTCATACGAAAAATTGTCCTAATGAACAAAGAGTTTTTTGTCCATCCATCTGAACTAAACTATCTCTGATAGTCTGATAGTTGTGCTGTATTTTGTTTATGCTCGGGAGGAGCTCATAAAGCTTAGTCTTAGCTCATAAAGCTAGGCTCTTCATGGAGTTAATAAAGTAGTCTTTTGCGAATATGAGATATATTATTTTTCTTTTGTGTTATAAAACTATTTGGATGCTTTAGTGTTTTTTTGTGCTTGCCCTTGTTTGTAGTTTTTTTCTAAGAAGATCTGGCAACACTGACACTTTACCGCAGGGCTCGTGAGCACAGCTAGCACCATGTTAAAATGTGCTAAGGTTAAGACTTCTTTCACTGTTGTTTTCTTGCATCTCACATACAGATGAAGCCACATTTCTGATGCGCGTTTAAATACATCATTAACAACTAGTTGTTCAGTTCGGTTGCGTACACACTGCATAGAATTTCTGTAAATGCGGTTGTCACTACCTGTATTTTTCGGGAGTTATTGCAGTTATCAAATGTGGTTGTCACTCCCATATTTTAGTGAAATATGTGTGTACAGAAGGTGATTCAGGTATAAAAGGTGAACTGACAACCGAATTTAGCTGCAGTATGTACGTGGCCAAGGTTAAGTAAACAACTCACACATCTAAAAAGTTACCTCTTAAAAAGAATAGTTGATCATAAGTTCACTAATTGTTTAAATTGTTACTGTCTATATTGAGTTATTATTTTCGAATAAATGTAAAATGCTTAAAAACACTAACTTGATGAGCTTCAGACATGACTTTAATAAACAGAATATTGATTACATTGTCAATGTAAAAATAGATAGATAGAATAGTTTTTTTATTTTTATTTTTCTGATAGTGTAAGTAATGTTTATAACCGAGAAAATGTGACTGGGGCATGAATTTAAATGTAGAGCTGCAAAACGATTAGTCGTGATTAAACGATTCAAAGTAAAAGTTTATGTTTGCATACTGTGTTTGTGTACTGTGTGTATTTATTAGGTATATACAAATACACACGCATTGTGTATATATTAAGGGAAAATGTTAGATTTATATTTAAAATATTTATGTATAATATAAATTATATACATGTGTTTACATACAATACATAGTTATTTTTTAAATGTATTCATATGTGTGTGTGTATATATATATATATATATATATATAATAGATGTACACAGTACACACACACATATATTATGCAAACATGAACTTTTATTTTGAATCGATTAATCGTGACTAATCGTTTTGCAGCTAATCGTTTTTTTTTTCTTTTTGAACATTAGAAATGTCTTTATTGTCACTTTCAGTCCATTTAATGCATCCTCAGTGAAAAAAATTATTCATTTTTTATTTCAAAATTCTTATTTAAACCTTTACTGACTCAACTTTTAAACGGTAGTCAAGTTTTATTCTTTATGGCAATTGTGTTTGCAAAGGCAGTTAATGGGCCATCAGTGAGCATGTCACACTAACCGATCCAAGACTGTTGATTTTGCCTTGCAAAGAAAGAAACCTTGTCTCAGAAAATTGTAGCCAAAATTGTCTCAAGGAGAGTGGAGTCACATCTGGCGGTCAAAGGACACACACACACACACACACACACACACACACACACATCCACATGTGTGACATATAGCTCCATTTCACATGCACTCCTTTACATTTTCTAACATAAGCACACTCTACCTTCAAAGTAATACTTCACAGAAAGCGCGACAGAAACAGGGGGCGCAGTAGGACACAATTCTGGCACATTCCTGGCCAGTTTCTACTTCAGTGTCCCTCCCTGCTCGCTTTTTCTCTCTGTCTCTCACATTCTGTCTCTCGAAACGCAGCCTCTTTCGTTTTCAAGTGCGGGTGTGTCTGGGATTGATTAGCTGCTTAATTGGAGAGATGTTGGTATGCTGTGGTGAACACACACACACACACACACACACACACACACACACACAGCTTTGACAGTGAGAGAGGCATGGCAGACTATTGTAAACACACCCAAGACTGCACCACAATCAATCAGATGCTCTCTCTCTCTCTCTCTCTCTCACACACACACACACACACACACACACATCCATCACTTCAAGCACTCTGTATAAAGATATTCAAGCTCTCATAAACTCCACACTCATTCCCGCTCACCAGCAGAAACATACCACCCAGCACTCCGAAAAAATCCCCTTTTTTTCTCTCTTGCTCTCTTATACACACACAAACACACACTCTCTTTAATGATCTAATGATTCATACTGTGCCCTTCACACCCACCAACTCCCTAGTGTCAAAGCGACTGGTGATGTCAGAAGGTAGTTGTCGTTTTGTTACAACAGTGACACCAGTCTGGCATGGAACGGGGAAAGCGCTCATGAAAAAAAGCTGAGAGCTTTGTCATCCACTTTCTTCAGCTTTTTTGCATTACATCCAGATTCATATATGACTGAGAGTAGTTATGTGCGTTTCTGGACTCACTCAGGACTGTGATTAAAGGAATGTTTTGGATTTAACATAAGCTATGACATCTGAAACGTTGTTACGATTACCGCAGACAATAATTACGACCCGCTCATCAGTTTGTAAAAACAAACAAAAGTAGTTTTTACAGTAATGCATTTACAAAGGAAACCTCTTAAGTTCATTACAGTAAATGTGATTTTTGTATGAAGTATTTAAATAACAAAAACTAAAACTATAAAAATTTAAATAATGGTTAAAACTAAATGGAATGGAAAACTAAAAATGGAATAAAAATACTAAAACTTAAGGTAAAATTAAAAATGAAAACTTTGTTTGAAAAATAACAAAGCACAGCAAAATACTAAAACTACAATAAGAACTTAAAAAAGCTTATATTTAATAAAAATGACAAGTGCACATAACAGAATTACTTAAACGAAAATTAAAATGAAAACATGAAAGAAGCTTTAAAAAACAAAAAAAAAGCTTAAAAATGAATCGAAATGACAAAAGCACATAACAAAAATATATATATAAAAAATGAAAACTTAAAAAACCTTACAAATGTATTAAAAAATGATAAAAGCACATAAAATTGCTAAAACTTAAACTAAAATTAAAAGAAACAGGAAGGAAAAGCTTAAAAAAAATGGAAAAAACAAAACACAAAAAATGATAAAAGCACATAAGATTAGCAAAACTAAAATGAAAATGTCAAAAAATCTTAAAAATTAATAACAAAGGACAAACAAAATTACTGAAACTGAAACTAAAATTATACTGAAAATATTAAAAGAGCTTAAAAATGACAAAAGCACATAACAAAATCGCTAAAACCTAAATTAAATTAAAATAAAAAATAAAAAAGCTTAATAAAAATAAAAATAAAAATGACAAATGCACAACAAAATTACTAAAACTTTAAGATTAAAATGTGATTTTTGTATGAAGTATTTAAATAACAAAAACTAAAACTATAAAAATGTAAATAATGGTTAAAACTAAATGGAAATATTAAAAATGGAATAAAAATACTAAAACTTAAGGTAAAATTAAAATTGAAAACTTTGTTTGAAAATTGAATAAAAATAACAAAGCACAGCAAAATACTAAAACTACAATAAGAACTTAAAAAAGCTTATATTTAATAAAAATGACAAGTGCACACAACAGAATTACTTAAACGAAAATTAAAATGAAAACATGAAAGAAGCTTTAAAAAAAAGCTTAAAAATGAATCGAAATGACAAACAAAATTACTGAAACTTAAACTAAAATTATACTGAAAATAAAAAAAAAAAAATTCAATTAAAATAAAAAATAAAAAAGCGTAATAAAAATAAAAATGACAAATGCACAACAAAATTACTAAAACTTTAAGATTAGAATGAAAACTTTTTAAAAAGCTTAAAAAATAAATACATTTTGACAAAAGCACAACAAAAGTACTAAAACTTAAGCTAAATTTAAAAAGAAAACTTAAGAAAACTTAAAAAAACTTAAACACTTAAAGAAGCCTAAAGAAAAATGACAAAGATACATAACAAAATTGATAAAACCTAAACTAAAATTAAAAATAAAAAAAACTTAAAAAATGAATAAAAATGACAAAAGCACAACAAAATTACTAAAACTTAAACTAAGATTAAAATGAAAACTTAAAAAAAGCTTAATGCATAAAAATGACAAAAGCACATTACTAAATTACTGAAAGTTAAACTAAAATTAAAATGAAAACTAAAAATATAGAATTAAAGCTAATTAAAAAATACTATACTAGTAAATTAATAATACTGAAATACTAAAGAGTTTGGGACATGATCTAAGCTTCAGTTTGAGAAAAAAAAAAAATTCATAATAAGCCCCAGAAACATAGCCAAATATTATTTTTGGATGCGCACAGATTGTTTTGTTGATTTTGTGCATACTCAGTTTTTGAGTCTAAATCCTTTTAAAAGTCAGAGCCGTACTTTGTGGTTTTGGAATGGCAAATAAAGTTCAGTACATTCACAAGCACCCCAGTTATCCTGTCATAAATATCATGAACTACCAATGAATTATGAATCGTCTAACCGCAAAACAATATTCCACACATTACACCTTATTAGAAGGGTCTGCAAAGCAAATGATGTTTGGACGCATCAGGATCAGTATATCGCTTGACGTGTGCAGTCATATACGTAAACTTTTGGAAAGTCGTTACGCGAGCGTCTATAAGAAATGATTCCTCAGTTATAGCAATTAGTTGCACTGAGTCATATCTGAGCTTGTAAAAACAGTGTTTTGTAGCTGAGTTTTATGGGATCGAAGCATGTGAGAATGTGGTAGCTTTAGTGTGTGGTTTGTTTCAGAGTGTGCGTCTGTCCGGCTTGACCCCGGTCTCAGGTCATGTTCCTGTAGCCGTATTCTTATCAGCTGTAGACTAAATCAAAAACACGTTGTACGTTATACTTTAAGCCTCTTACCCCACAGGCACAACAAAGAGAAACAATAACCACAAAAAGAGAGAGAAATGAGAGGGAAACAAAAGGAGGAGAGGAACAACAGAATAATTAAGGGGAATGTGGAACAGATGGAGAGAGACGAGCTCCAGATTCCTGCCTCTCTCTGAACAAAAAAAAGGGGGAGAGAGACAGGGTAAAAAGATATGAGACAATAGTAATAGATGGGAATGGGAACGATAGATAAAAAAAGTGAGGTAGGACAAAATTTGGGGGGACATTTTATTTTAAGAGATTAGAATCAGATTGGAGAAAGTGAATGGATATTCACGTCAGACAGGGCTGAAGGGGTGGTCTGGGGTTTGTGGTTTTGGACAGATGATATATGCGAGCGAGAGAGGGTTATGCTGCACTTGTTTGTGCGTGAGTGTATGTGCAGCCATGGAAACCGGCTAACGGCTGATTATTTTCGCCCTAGGAACGTGTATAAAGACTACAGGCATCTGGAGTTGGCCTGCGACACTCAGGACGAGGTGGACAGCTGGAAGGCCTCTCTGCTGCGAGCTGGGGTTTACCCAGAGAAAACCACAGTAAGCACAGGAACACACTGGCTTCTGTACCTGTACGCTAAACCCTGCGGCCTAAAACTTCAAAATAAAGGTTTCAGTTTAAACCGAAAAGGGCTTTATAGCCGGATGCCATGTGGATCTTTATAAGCTCCACTCAAGAACTTTTATTCCCTACTTCTTTACAAAACCAACACCATGTGCTGTTGCTGTAAAAGTATAGTTTTAAAGGAATAGTAGACCCAAAAATGAAAATTCTGTCATTAATTACTCACCCTCATGTCCTTCCAAACCCATAAGACATTTGTTCATCTTCAGAACACAAATTAAAGGGGTTGTCGGATGTCGCATTTTCCACAAGTTGAGGTGATTCCTTAGGGTTTTAAAGGATTAGTTCACTTTCAGAACAAAAATGTACAGATAATGTACTCACCCCCTTGTCATCCAAGATGTTCATGTCTTTCTTTCTTCAGTCTTAAAGAAATTCTGTTTTTTGAGGACAACATTTCAGGATTTCTCTCCATATAAAGGACTTCTATGGTGCCCCCAAGTTTGAACTTTCAAAATGCAGTTTAAGTCCAGCTTCAAAAGGCTCTAAATCCCAGCCGTTGAAGAAGGGTTTTATCTAGCGAAACGATCAGTTATTTTCTAAACAAATTGACATATTCTATACTTTTTTAACCTCAAATGCTCATCTTGTTTCGTCTCTGCGATGCGCATGCGGGTCAATACAGTTAGGGTTTGTCGAAAAAATCCCATCTCGTTTTTGACAATGCTGTTTTACCTTTTTTGTAAAGGGCGTTTGATCTCCTTTGTATGTTTACTATGTAAACACTGGGTTGGTACTTTTGCAGCAACGTAGAACAGTTTTAAAGTTGGGAAAGAAAACAAGCTGGGAGTTTTTCGACATACCCTAACTGTATTGACCCGGATCACACAGACTACGCATGCACATCGCAGAGACAAGACAAGACAAGCATTTGAGGTTAAAAAGTATATAAATTGTCAGTTTGTTTTGAAAATAACCAATCATTTCGCAAGATGAGACCCTTCTTCATTGGCTGGGATTGTTTCGAGCTTTTTAAAGCTGCATTTAAACTGCATTTTGGAAGTTCAAACTTGGGGGCACCATAAAAGTCCATTATATGGAGAGAAATGTTTTCCTCAAAAAACATAATTTCTTTACAACTGAGGAAAGAAAGACATGAACATCTTGGATGAAGGGGGGGTGAGTACATTATCTGAAATTTTTGTTCTGAAAGTGAACTAATCCTTTAATGAAAAGTCTATAAAATACTTTGGTTAAAAATTCTTAATAGTAGTGTAAAAAAACACCCTTTTACCTTGTCAAAATCAGCTCTGCTAAAAAATCTACTGATTCTGTTGCATGTTTCTTTAAATGCAAATGAGCTCTGTTCACCCTGCCCCTCTCTCACTTCCGTTGCTGTCTATGCAGGGTCAGGAAGCTCTCGGATTTCATTAAAAATGTCTTAATTTGTGTTCTGAAAATGAACAAAGGTCTTACAGGTTTGGAACGACATGAGGTTGAGTATTTAATGACAGAATTTTCATTTTGGGGTAAACTATTCCTTAAAGATGCCTATTTCTGTGTGATCCCTTGACTTTCTTTCTGAGAAGTTCTGAAGAAGGTTCACACCGCTTTTTTATACAAAAAAATCTATTTTGATGAAAATAGTATGTCAGGTGAGTTATATGTAGTTTTAGTAAGTCATTTTAGTAAATAAAGTTGTAGTAATTCGTAGTATTTATTAAATAGTAGGCAAAAAGGCAAATAGATGATCTGCCTCTTTTGGTAAGATTTTAAATTGCATATCTGATGGAGACTTTACTATCCCATTCTATGTAGCACAAACTTTTTAAACAGTCATGGAATTTGTTCCACATCAAATAGTAGTAACTACTCACACAGTATATGCAAATTTTTTTTTGTTTTGTTTTTTTGCGCCATCGCTCTTAAAAATAATTTGCATTTACACATATGTGATCCCGGACTATAAAACTAGTAAATTGAGGGTAAAGGGTAAATTGAGATTCATACATCATCTGAAAGATGTGAATAAATAATCTTTCTATTGATGTATGGTTTGTTAGGATGGGACAGTATTTAGAACTAATTGAAAATCTGGAATCTGAGGGTGCAAAAAAATCTAAATTGTGAGAAAATCATTCTCGTAAAGTTAGCAATGCATATTACTAATCAAAAATTAAGTTTTTATATATTTACAGTAAAAAATTTACAAAATATCTTCATGGAATATGATCTTTACTTAAAATCCTAATGATTTTGGTCATAAAAGAAGGGTCACATATTCAAATTTCAACACGACTGGTTACGAGACATTAAATATGAGATTCTAGCAAATGGCAGTGTCTGTTCCTCACATAAGTCTTAAGGTTTTAAGTCATAGAGCACTTTTGTGATGCTTTTTTGTTCTTTTTTGAGCTTGTTCTCATTCTTTTTTTATTTATTTATTTTTTGCATGTAAAAGAGCAGCATGAACATTATGCCTAAAGTCTTCTTTTATGTTCCATAGAAGAAAAGAAAGCCACAGGGGTTTGGAACAGCATGTGGATCTAAATGATGAGAGAATGTTCACTTTTGAGTCAACTATTGAATCCAGAAACCAAATACGCTGATCTGAAGAACCTATAAAAAAGTATTAGATTTTGTCAGTCTCCAAAGAATTAAAGAAAGCAAATTTATTGAACATTAGAGGGATAGTTCACTCAGAAGTGAAAATTCAGTCATCATTTACTCACCCTCATGTCATTCCAAACCAATAAGATTTTCATTCATTTTCAAAACATAAAGATATTTTTAAAGATTTCTGTCTTTTCACTGAAAATCAATTCCGTTTATAAAGTTCGTGAAGACTTTGTAGAAGGAATAAAATTTTCCATGGTAATGCAATGTCTGATTTTAAAATGGTTTTCAACTGATAAATAATTTCTTATGATTTCTCAAGTGTGATGGGGAATAAGGCAAACGAAGAAAGTCTTTTTGTGACAAAGTATATTTTTGAGGTGCACTCTTGTCATAAATTAATCTATTACTTTTCCTGCATAATTTGAAACACAGAAAAATGGTAAAATATCTATTTAGGAATCTTAGACCTTTCCAACGATATATAGTTTGTCATGATTAGATTAGGATTTATTTGTAAAATGGTGACAATTAAGGGTTAAAATAATATGGTAAAACACGCCAATATCAAGCAGCAAGCGAGCTGTTTCGTACAGCTAAAAATAGTCAAGAACTATAAAATTTACAAATGGATGTGCCCACTCTTACGGGGAAAAAAGGTGGCTATAACAGTTCTTTCTGTCCCTTGAATCTGATTGGCTGAGAAGAGTGTGATATTCCAGTGATATTGGAACTCCAGCCACTCCGCTATGCAGTATTTCTCACAGCGAATGTCATGGTGAACGCCCAAATCCTTTCTAAGGAACTTTCTAAAGAATTTTCAGAAGAGGGACAAAAATTTCTTAATTTGTATTTTAAAAATGAACCCAAAAGTACGGGTTTTGAATAAGTTAAGGGTGAGTAAATGATGACAGAATTTAAATTTTGGGGTGAATCCCTTCATAGCACTTCAAAGAACCATTGAAGAGCCTTTATTTTTAATGTGCACCAGACTTCATAAACTGCAGTGTTCTTAGAAACATAAAGAGATTATGCATTCATATAATAACCAGGCCCACATGGAATCTATGCACACAGAGCTTTCCAGAAACTTCCATAGATTCCTTCAGAACTAGAGCACCTGACGCTCATAAATGTTTAACACATTTCACATTTTATTGTGCACGATTCTTCAGATTTTGCCCTAAAATAAATGCATAAAAAGTCAGCTGATTCCATCTAGGCCTTCTAATAACTGTGCACTGTAGTTTGGATAACTCTCGCTCCTGTAGCGTTTTTGTGTGTGTGTTTGACTCTCCGGCTGCAGGCTTCATGGTGGCTGTGCTCTGGGGTCAGGAGCTCTGCTGCATTCCTCAGCTCTTGTGTCACACCATGGAGGATCAGCGAAGGAGGGGGCTTTGAGCTCTGTTTCTAATCAGCTCCCTTGCCTTTTTTTTTCTTCACGAACCCCCTCATCCCCCTCTTTCTTTCTTTATGTATGCTTTGGAGCAACATGTTGAGTGATGTCACAGTTCTGTCAGGGTTCCCCATAATTCGCTCTGACAGAAGTCTACCACACCCCCTCCGACACTCACTGAAGTAAAACTAGTTTTTTCCTTGCTTCTTGTCTTCCCCCCCACCAAACATCTCTTTTCCAGCTCTGTATGTATGTGCACCCATTGCCCTCTGAAACATCTTTGTCATCCCTTAACATTGACTACATTTTCTATCCAGATTTGCCTACATCTTCTTCTTTTTTTCTGAATGGTCAGATTGATGGAGAGGGTTCAGGCCAGGCGGAGAGCTTCTCCATGGACCCTCAGCTAGAGCGTCAAGTCGAGACCATCCGCAACCTGGTGGACTCGTACATGAGCATCGTCTACAAAAGCATCCGAGACCTGATGCCAAAGACCATCATGCATCTCGTCATTAACAACGTCTGTACCCTTTGCATCTAACACTGATAGAGAAGGAAAACAATTAAATAAATCAAATAAATTTGCATTAGTATTGTATTTGCAATATTTATTAGATTATTAGATTATTTATTAATCTTGGCAACCAATGTACTGAACAGTTGTAAAGCTTTTATAGTAAGTATACCTCAAGATGTAATAAAATGATTATTCTTCCATACACTAAAAACTGAAAGAGTTTTAAAATATCTGAGTATAGTAATGTATATATATTAAAAGTTTATACTTTTATAATACATTTAGATACTGTTTTGCACTTGAATTTTAAAATAAATAGTATTCAAAATCTAGGTCGGGTTAGTTTTAAATTTTGTAATTCTCAGACTTTTGCTCAGAAAGAAAATCATATTTTCATATCATATTGTGCAAATATGTTGCCATATTAAAAAAATAAAAATTACATGACAGTGTTTTGACACCAAGCAAATATTTCCGGTCAGTTTTCATTGTAATTAATTTTACCATCTTTTTAGCCCAGTTCATTTATGTTCCAAAATCAATTCCAGAATAGTTTTGCTGTGGTTTTATATGGACTTAAGGACTTTAAAGTTGATAAATTAAAGGGAACCTCAGGTATTAAGACTTATATGGCTTAAAATAACATAAATTATGTCTCTTACTGAAATATGCAGCAGAAAACTCATGAAAGATTTAGCATTATTTCGATGACGTCAAATGGTTGCACTCTGAGCTGATCCATCTTTTCACACTGAGGACAACTGAGGGACTCATATGCAACTATTACAGAAGGTTCAAACACTCACTGATGCCCCAGAAGGAAAAAAGATGCATTAAGAGTCAGGGGGTGAAAACTTTTGAAATTTGAAGATCATGGTAAATGTAACTAATTTTGTCTTCTTGGAAACATGCAAGTATCTTCTGTGGCTTCTGAAGGGCAGTGCTAAATGAAAAAATATTATATTTAGGCAAAATGATCAAAATATACACATTTCCATTCTGTTCAAAAGTTTTCACCCCCCATGTTTTTTCCTTCTGGAGCAGCAGTGAGTGTTTGAACCTTTTGTAATAGTTGCATCCATGAGTCCCCCAGTTGTCCTCAGTGTGAAAAGATGGATCTCAAAATCATACAGTCATTGTTGGAAAGGGTTCAAATACACAAAAATGCTGGAAAACCAAATAATTTTTGGGAGTTGAAGGATTTTTTCTGATGAACAGCAGACAGTTTAACTGTTCAGGACAAACAAGGGACTCATGAACAACCATCTCTAAACAAAAAACACAGCTGTGGGTCATTCAGGTAACAACACAGTATTAAGAATCAAGGGTATGTAAACTTTTGAACAGGGTAATTTTTATAAAATCGACTATTGTTTTTTCTTGTGGACTATATGTAAATGTATTTTATGTAAAATATCTTATTCAGGTCAGTACTAAATAAAAAATAACATGCATTTTATATGATCCCTCTTATTTTGGTTAAATAATTAACATTTTGCATATTCTGCAAGGGGTATGTAAACTTTTGAGCACAGCTGTATATAGTTATTGCTATAGCTTAGTTAACGTTCATGGTGAGAATGGGCCTTTACACATATTGGTGTGGATGATGTGAGTAGTTCACTGTTTGGCTAGTCATGTGGTTTCAACATGGTGGCCATGTTGAAAAGTAGACACATCATCCTAAAGTAAAGTAGCTTTTTAGGCCACAAATGTCGTCATCTCATTGTATATAACTTCAAATCCTGTTGTTCACCCATAGGTTGAGGAGTTTATCCACTCTGAGTTGCTGGCTCAGTTGTACTCTTCAGGAGATCAGTACTCCTTGATGGATGAGTCTCCTGAACAGGCTCTGCGCAGAGAAGAAGTGCTACGTACCCACGCTGCCCTGAAAGAGGCTCTAAATATAATCACTGACATATCCACCTCTACCATCTCCACCCCTTTGCCACCCCCTGTAGACAACTCCTGGCTCCATAGTGGCTCACTACAACGAAGGTACCTCGCCTCTCTACTTTCTGTTTAAGGTGTCTCCATCATCACTCCATCATTCATTCAGTGGTGCTGTTCTTTACTTGACCCTTAGAATTTAAATCAATACTGTGGCACATCATTATTAGTGGACCGCTGGCACTCACACGGACTGAATCACCAGGATTCCTGGAAATACCATGGAATTTTCATGGCGTTTTCCAGGCTTAGAAAAAAGCTGGGATTAATAATTTAAAAGTCTTGGAAAATTGATTTTTATAGAGCTTAGCGTAAACGCCTTAGTGATGTCAGATGCAAGCGAGTCTTTCTTTGGAGCCAATTCTTTTCAATGAATTGTTCGTTGAAATAGTTTACAAATCAGTCTGAATCATTTATTAGTGAACCATTCTGAATTCAAATTATTCTTTAAAATCTTTATCCTAATGACTCTCTCTCTCAGGTCTCCTCCTGGTTATAGTGTCCCTAAGAAGCATCCTGCTCCACCTGCTCCTTCGTTACCAATTCGCTTGGACGCTCCGGCCCCGCCAGTCTCCAACACCACAGATACCACCAACACAACCAGCCGCCCCAAACGAGTTCCTCCTAGTGTTCCTAGGTAAACATTCACCCATCAGCCCTCTGTCCTGAAGTCACACTAGCAGCTTCGGACTAGGTCAGTCCATTTCAACAAATCTAATTTCTGCCCGCTAAAACTACAACATGATTCATCAGCCAATGTTTATCTACTGTAGGAAAGGGATTTCATATGTGTTCTCTCCATCAACAACACAGCTGAATAAACTCTCGATTAATAAAGTACCCAGTGACTAAAGGGCTTAAATCAGGTGCGTCAGCACTGAAATAGGCTGAATATTTGAAACGAACCCAGTGACCCGTAATTTCACCTCTTTTTAAACAGTATTTCAACAGTTTTCCAAGTTTGAAAGCTGTGGTGGACTTGTGGTTCCCCTTTCCCATGTTTCATCTTCCATGAATCTATGTTGTTGCAAGCTACGTTTGAACCAAGGGGTCTATGAAGGTGTGGTCACATGAGTGAAATTTTTGACACTTCAGTTTAGGAACCAATTTTCACTGTTAACTTCTTACTTCTTAGCATGCATATTACTAGCATATTGGCTGTTTATAAAGCACATATTAATGCCTTATTTTGCATGACCATATTTTAGATTCAATTAAGAATTAAAACAATAGTTCACCCAAACATGAAAATTTTGCATGTTCAGCAATGGAACTGACACATTCAAGGCCTAGAAAGGTAGTAAGGACATTGTTAAAATAGTTCATGTGATATCAGTGGTTAAACCTTAATGTAATACAGCTAGGAGAATACTTTTTATGCACAAATACAACAAAAATAATGACTTCATTCAACAATTTCTTCTCTTCCATATTAGTTGCAGGGTTCATTCAAGATGCAAAGTGCTTGAAGTACTTGAATTTAACTTTTGGAAATTTAAGGCCTGGAAAACCCTTGAAAATAGTAATATTCCTGAATAGGTACTTGAACTATTGAAAGACAATGTATCTACATTGAATTAAAAAACTAACGAGCTAAGCAAGTAGTAGTACTGACAGTGTCGTGTAAACATGGCCAGGGTTGCCAGGTTTTTACAACAAAACCTGCCCAATTGCTACTCAGAACTAGCCCAAAAGTAGCCCAATTTGAGATAAATAAAATACATGTTTTTTGCCGGGATTCCCCTGGTAAAATAACCATTCCAGGGGCTAAATATTACGTTATTGGGGTCGCTTCAACCCGCAGACATGAAAAACAACCCGCGGCAACAGTGTTAAAGTAGCCCAATTACACGGGAAAACCACAGACTTGGCAACACTGAACATGGCTGAAGATGTGAAAAGAGGAACAGATGAAACCAAATCAAGCCATTTAGCCTGGAACCACTCTGATTGATTTAAACTCGTGACTTTGATCATTTGTTTCAAGCGATTCACTAGCAAAAACCAAATAAAATTCAAAGAGCCATTCATTTCCTACATTGCTTGATTTTATGATTTTAAAAAGTATATATGAAGAGTTCAGATGCAAAACCAACTAAAAGCCATCTCGGTCATGAGATAATGATACTGAGTGAATGCTCTCAACACATATTATACATGCATCATATACTTTAGCTTCAAACTTTCTAAAATCCCAGCCTCAGCCTAATCAGAAGTACCACTACTTACATAGAAACCTATACATCGGAGCCTGATAAAAATGCATTTTTTAAAGAAAGATGTCAGATGGATTTAGAGGCTTTTGCATCTGAACTCTTCATATAGTGATGGGTGAAACAAAGCTTTTCGAAACTCAGAATCAATTACCATTGCATCCCAAAATGATTCACTGTTTCAAAACGCTCTAATCGGATCATGAATGATCTGACTTAGATTGGGACTTCAAATCGTGTATCATTTTGATTTAGATAGAAATATTTAGATAGATAGATTGCTTTAGAGTGTGTATCGCAAATTATTTGATTTAGATCAGGAAATGTGTAGTGCGAATCATTAGATTCAGATCGGGAATTCGGTGTGAGTTTACGAATTATTTCATTCAGTTTGGGACTTGTATGGCGAATCATAAGCTTCAGATAAGGATTTGAAAGCGATTTTCTGAATCTTTTTTCTGAAACAGTAAAAAACATCAAACCATTAAGAAAACAGAAAGTATACACAAATACAAATCCCTTAAGAAAATTGTTCAATTTGCCTTTTTTAGAATTTGAAAGAAGACATTGTTTGATAAGTGAGATCCTTACAAATCTAAAAAGTAGTGATTGAAAGGTCATTGAAAGTCCTGGAATTTTAGGTTGTGCTGCTAAAGTATTTGTATGAACCCTGCAGTTACCATGTCCTTACTACCTTTCTAGGCCATAAATATTTTAATTTGTGTTCTGAAGATAAACGAAGGTCTTACAGGTTTAAAACGACATGAGGGTGATTAATTACTGAAAGAATTTTCAGTTTTGGGTTAACTATCCCTTCAACTACCTTACTATTAATAAGCAGCAAATTGGTAGTTTACTGAGGCAGTTTTTTTAACCCTTTAACTGTCACTCCCATTTTTGAACATAGACATGAAAATGCAGTATTCAAAGTAAAGTTCATAATTCATGAACAAAAGCATTTCATAGACCTTTCCAACGATATATAGTTTGTCATGATTAGATTAGGATTTATTTGTAAAATGGTGAAGTAAACTTATAAGTAAGTAAGATGACAGTTAAGGGGTTAATAGTAAAAATTGGTCCCCAAACTAAAGTTTTGTTTGCAAAAAAGGACCATTGTCAATAGCATAGAGGTGTACAGTATAAGGCACTGCTCACAAAGAATTTACTTTCAAACCAAGCAGTTTTTTGCTTAACATGAGCAAAATCTACGTGGGGAACTTTTACGCCCTCACTCGCAACTGATCACACAGATTCCTATGAGAATGACTGGATTTACCCCACAAAATTTTGCCAAGCAATGGTAAATGTGACCGCACCTTAGTACAGAGAGAAATCTATCCGTTAGCATTCCTATCCATCTCAACGGCAGTTCCTTGGCAGGCATGGGTCCCAATGGAAGTATATGATTTGAAATGTGCCATATTTCCTCACCGGACCACAGAAACTTCTAACGTGTAATGCAAAATGAAGAGGAAAAAATTGCAAACCCCAAAGTATATGTTAGTTTGGCCATATGTGCAGCTGAATGCATAACCTTTCAAAGTATACTCCATTTGATAGTGTGCCCAAACACACTAAACTACCTTTTATCCTTGTCAAGAAGTTCAGAGCGATTAAAAATGTCTCTGTACTAGTTTAAATCAAAGTTGCGAGTATCTCTAAACTCCCTCCCACAAGCACTTTTCAAACAGATGTCAAACTATTGTTGCCATCTCTAGTAGTTTGTTGTTGTTCTCTGTCATTCCTTTCTTTTTTGACTGTCAAATCTGGCTGTGTGCGTACAGTATGTGCGTACTATGCTGATGATGAAATTTACGTCATGCATACACATAAAAACAAAGTATATTTGGGTTTAACTCATTTAGTTTGGTTGCACAAGCCTGTCATCTCATAATCGGGATATAAGTGTAAAAAAAATCCTGGCAAAAGTTTATGTCTATTCATCAGAATGTATTTAAACTGAACTGTACATTTGTAATTATAACTTATGATCAATATAAAATTTTTATTCACACACCCCCAAATCAGAACGTCAGAAAGTGTACAGTTGCACGTTAGTTATAATTATAAGTTATTATCACTAAGGGTTTTTCTTGCTGCAACCGGCTGCAGTCTCCCACTGGTAATTATGGCATTGTGGTGGCGTTCATGTGCATTCGTCTCATAAATATGATCATTCCAGCATGACTTTATGGCAGCATATGATTGTTAAAAAACAATTTAAGATCCGCTAGTTCTGCTATCCTTCCCAAATGTTGGGATTTATGCTTGCAGTAAACACAACTAATAGCGCTTTCTGTGTGCTGAGAGTGAGGCTTGTTCTTGGATCCGTGTTTAGGATTAAAAGCGGTGCGCTTGGAGACCAGACCTCTTCGTGAAATATACGCATACCTACCTTCACATGCATGATAGATGAGACCTCGTGCTCACTGGTCCCAAAACTACAGCACTAGATCACAGACACTGCTGTCTCCACGCACCATGAACATATGGTCTGGAGTGTAAAGGAAAAAGAAACTTGAACTTGAACAGATGTCATTGCTCAATCACACCGGCAAACATATTTACATTTGAAGGCTTTTAAAAATCGCACAAATTTTCAAAGAGCAGTAAAAGTATGTGCTGTAAGCAAATCTCACATAAACAGTCAAATGTCAACGTCATATATATTTTATACCTCAAGAAAAATATAGTAAATTTACACACAATACTACACTGTAAATAACAAAAAACACTATTTGTTGAGTCAACTTAAAATAATTTGTTACCCTGCTGCCTTAAAATTTTAAGTTTATTCAAGTTAAAATGTTAAGTGTCAAGTTGACTAAACTAAAAAACAGCTGTGTTTGTTACTCCGCTGCTTTAAAATTTTAAGTTGAATCAACTCAAATATCTAAGTTGTCACTTAGGAAAATGTAGCATTTTAAGTTGTATGTATGTAAAATTTTAAGGCAGCCAGGTAACAAGTTATTTTAAGTTGATTCAATAAATAGTTTTTTACAGTGTGGTGCTTGTGAGCTGCCTTTATAATGATTTTAACACACAAAAATCAAGATGTCTGGATCATTTTAATTGTATTATAGCTATGGAATTTTGTTTCTTTTTTTCGTTTGCATAATATTATTTAAAAATGTAATACATAACAAATTAAATATTGATATTACATTTCTATTAGTATAATTTTATATAACAAACAATTGATATATCATAGATGTGACCCTGGACCACAAAACCAGTCATAATGGTCCATTTTTTTAAAACTGAGATATAAGAAAGCCAAATAAATAAGCTTTCCACTGATGTATGGTTTGTTAGGATACAGCTATTTGAAAATCTGCAATCTGAGTGTGCAAAAAAAAATCTGGGAAAAAAGTCCAAATGCCAAGTTGTCTAAATGAAGTTCACACCAATGCATATTACTAATCAAAAATTAAAAATCCTAATGATTTTTGGCAGAAAAGAAAAAAGTATATTTTTGACCCATAGGATGTATTTTTGGCTATTGCTACAAATATACCTGTGCTACTTAAGACTAAATGGTCTAGGGTCACATATATACAATATTATGTTAATATATATTAAACTATTTAAAGTTATATCATTGTAATATTTAAATACTTTATTATATTATATTATATTATATTATATTAGATATTAGTATGTATAATTTTCTATATCAACCAATTTATATGTTTTTACAAAAAATATTATGTTAAAATATATTAAACTATTTAACATTATATTAATGTAATATTTCAGTAACTTTTGGAATATTCTCTTTATAGGAATAAGATGTGAATGAAAAAGTTATCTTTAAGTGCAATCTGAATTTTATATATATACAATTTAAATAAAAATAATAAACTAATTTAAATGTATGACAGATTTGTATTATTATATAAATTGAATATTTAGTGTGTGTGTGTGTGTATAATAAAAATACAATACAAATAATGTAAATTTAAATTACATAATTAGATTTAGATGTCACAGTGCAAAAAAAGCAAAAATAATTTAATATATTTTTATTACAATTAAAATTAAATTTCATGAATTAAATGTTGATATTACATTTCTATTAGTATCGTTTTATATATCAACCAATTGCTGATTTCTATAAACAATATATATACATAATACATTAAAATGTATTATGTATTGTTTTATAGCAATGAGAATTAGTTTGTCGTAACTCATGCAAGAAGGCTAAAATACTCTTCATTACCTTTTTGCATAAAGTATAATTTTCTTCTACGGATATATATATATATACACACATTAAACTATTTAAAGTTATATTGTTGTAATATTTGAATACTTTATTTAATATCTCTTTAAAGAGATGTCAATGACAAAAATGTATATATTAGATTTTGAATTGTATTTAATTGTTTTTAATCTTGTTTTGAATTTAAAATTGTAATTATTCAAATCATAAACTAATTCAAATGTATTTTATATATCAGCAGTTACTCCAGTCTTAAGTATCCTTCAGAAATCATTCTAATATGTGGTTTATTATTAGAATTGTGAATGTTGGAAACAGTTGTGCTGCCAAATATTTTTTTTGGAACCTGTGATTCTTATTTTCAGGATTCTTTTATGAATAACAAGTTAAAAAGATCATGTGACACTGAAGACTAATAATGCTGAAAATTTAGCTTTGTATCACAGGAATAAATTACATTATAAAATATATTCACATAGGAAACTGTTATTTTAAATTAAATGTAATACAATACAAATAATGTAAATGAGAATTAGATCACAATGCAAAAAAAATTAATAAATATATTTTATTACAATTAAAATTACATCTTTATCATTGTTTTTATAAATGTATTATTTAATATATTTATACATTGTAAGATTTCATATGGTTACAATATTTTATGTATTGTTTTATAGTCATGAGAATTAGTTGTCATAACTCATGCAAGAAGGCTAAAAATACTCTTCATTTCCTTTTTGCATAAAGTATAATTTTCTTCTATGGATTTTGCAGGGGAATATGATCTGGACATTTATTAGCGAGTCTGACACGTGACTTGAGATGGGTGGAGGTCTTGCTGAAAATGTGTTTTTCATATTTGATTCCCCAGTTTCAGCACAGACAGTCTCTATTCTCTTCCTCTGTCCTCTCTCACTCTTTCTAGCTCTTGTCTTGTTTGGATGTCGCAGTCCAATCACATGAAGGCTTCTCATATGTCTTACAGTTTTTTGATTATTGTGTTTTATGGATATCTGGTATGTTTCATATTTCATATGTACAAGAATAAACCAAACCAGAAGCATGACCTCATTAAAGGAGCGACGGTCAACTTCCTGTGCAAATCGTCATATCAGTATTCACAAACTGACCGTATCTTTTCCCTTCTCACCATTCCAGTGGCGTTTGCTTCTTTCAACACTCTCTTCGGGTTTTTCCCTCGTGATTGCTTATTTTCTCGCTCTCTCATTCCTTACCTTCACTTTCTGGCCGTTTTTCCCTTTCTTTTCTGCCTCATTTCCTTTGTGTTCAGAAACGGGTCTGTTTGGACCTCCACCCTTTTTCTCCTGCTCTCTTTCTCCCCTCGTCGCCCCTTTCTCTGGTTCTCCCACTCACTTTTTCACATTTCCTCTCACCATCACTCATTCCAGCTCTCCAACTTTCCCTCTCTTTCCTTCCACCCCCATTCCCCTTGTCTTTTTTTCTCCTTCACTTTTTGCAGAACTCATTTGAACCTTTTCGGAGTCTTCAGTGTGACCCCGACCAAAACCGGCCTCACGGACAGTGACAATCTATGATGATCTAGGCCTGGCATTTCTGAGACCCTGCCAGCATCTCATCAAATGACATTCCTCTCTCGCACCTCATCCACTCCTCCAATTACACATTTTTGTACTTTTAACTTCTGTCTTCCAGTAAACCCCTGGCATTTCCAGGCTGCGAGATCTCGCATGTTTCCTCAAGTGTTGTTTTGCTTTTCTTTCCGTCGTCTCCGTCCTTTCTTTTTCTTTCTGTGAAACCGCAGTTCTGCGCTCACCGCAGCACAGGAAAAATAAAAGCCACTCTCTTCTCTTTCCCATCCCAGAGAGCTGCTCCCTCTGCCAGCTCCATTAGAGAGTGAGATTCCTGCGTCTCCACAGGGATCTTTCCAGGACCAACTCTGCAGGAATGCTGGACTCATATTCCCCTTACACATACTCACACACACACACACACACACACACACACGAGAGACATACCGACACCGCAGCCTAAGATTGTAACATGGTCAGCACACAATAATGAGCTCTTTAGGGCCTAATTAAAGGTGATGTGTCGCTTTTTCAATGTTACATTATTTCTATTGAAGCGTAAGATGCAGAGACGTTTTTTCTAAAACATTATCACAGTGGCGCTGTCAAAATATTGCTCTGTTCATTTGAGCATCCTGACTGGAATGACACAGGAAAATTAGCTTTAATTACGTGAGTTTGTGACAGTACTTTCTTTTATATTTAAAACAGTAACTACTGATTTAAAAGTTTGGAAAATTCTTAAAAAATGAATTCTTAAAGATAAACTAACACTAATGCACTAGGTGTCACAACTAATTGAATAGAATAACTTTACTTAGGTTGGATTGAAAAAGCCAACTTGCTGATATTAAGCTTTTTTATTATTCTTCTGAGACAAAATTTAAACAGTATCTCCTTCTAGAGCCTTCAAGCTAGAACCTTAAAATTTGGCTCAGACCTTCAGATTGTTCTGATTTGGGTTGCTATAGCTTTTCTAACTGATCGGACTTACGGTTTTCCAAAAAATGAAAAAAAGCCCATAGACTTGCATTGACCGAATGTTCTGATAAGCCATGACTCTTGTAAATCATGCTAGCAATATGCTAATTCATACTAGCAACATCCTGTGATCTGTGTTTTAGTAGTTTTTGCTGAATCAGCTTGTTTTTGCTGTTTTTTATTTTGTTTGTTTTAAACTTTTTGCGAAATCAATTGGTTTTAGCTAGTTTTTTAAAATCTTTTTTGTTATATCAGCTGGTTTTTAGCTGTTATTTATTAAATTAACTGTTTTAGTTGTTTTTTGCTAAAAAAAAAAAAACGATATCTAATAGTCTTTTGCTAAATCAACAGCTAGGTTTAGCTGTTTTTTTAATCGGTTTTTAATTTTTTTTGTTAGATCAGCCGTATCTATTTATTTTTTTTTAATCAACTGATTTAGCTGTTTTTGTTAATTTTTTTTAGCTATTTTTGGCAATTTGTTAGACATTGTCTAACTCAACTTTTATTCTAAATTCTAGCTGTTTTGTTTGGATGTTTTATTAAATTAAATTAAATTAAATTAACCTGCTGGTTTTTAGTTGGTTTTTAGCTGATCTTGTTAAATCAACTGGTATAGTAAATGTCAGTTTTGTAACATTTATTTATGAACCATCCGTGTCTGGTTTTTAAGCTGTTTTTTTTTTTTTTAGCTGTTTTTATTTTATTTTATTTGATATTATATATTTTATATAGTTATATTTCATTAAGTTTTATTTATTTGTTAATGAAGCAGCGTATTATTTTTTTTTTTTTTGCCAAATCAGATGGCCTTAGTTGGTTTTTAGCTGTTTTTGTTAAGTCAGCTGGTTTTAACTGGTTTTGGCTGTATTTTTATATTTATTTATTTATGAATCAGCTGGTTGCTAGCTTTTTTTTTGCTAAATGAGTTGGTTTGATCTAGCTATCTATCTTAAGACTTTCTGGCTAGACTTTTTCAAGCCAATTGAAAGTTCGTCTACAAACGTTTTTTTTATCGGCATTGTAAATATAAAAATGAACTATTGTTAAAAATGTACTTGTACACACCACAGTTTAAACGTTTGGGGTCTAAGACTTTTTAAAATAATAAAGTCTCTGTCATGCAAATCTTTTTAGCATCATTACTCTAGTCTTCTGTGTCACATGATCCTTGGGAAATCATTCTAAAATGCTGATTTGGTGCTCAGGCAACATTTAATGTTATTATCAATGTTAAGACTAGTTGCGCTGCTTAATATTTTTCTGGAAATGGCGATGTCTTTTTTTTAGGCTCAAGAAAAAAGCATTTTAAAAGAAATCTTTTGTAACATTATGTATGTAGTTTCTGTTGCTTTTGATCAATTTAATACATCTTTGATGAATAGCAGTATTTGTTTCTTACTAGCCCCAAATTTTTGCATGGCGAATGTAAAACCACCCTAAACCTAGATTAATAAACACTGTAAACGTAATGTGGATTGTAACTAATACGTAAAGTTAAAGGGTTACTCCACCCCAAAATTAAAATTTTGTCATTAATCACATACCTCCATGTCATTCCAAACCCGTAAAAGCTTTGTTCGTCTTTGGAACACAATTTAAAATATTTTGGATGAAAACCGGGAGCTTTGTGGCTGTCCCATTGACTGCCAAGTAAATAACACTGTCACTGTCTATCAGTGGTTCAACCATAATTTCACGAAGCTACGAGAATACCTTTTGTACGCAAAGAAAACAAAAATAATTACTTTATTCAACAATTCGTCTCATGTGTCAATGTAGCACCATTTTGGAGAGTATCCAATGGACTCACTCTGTTAGCAGCAACACACGGATACATTTTTTACGTTTATTTACACTTTGATTCTAATGAAAACAGTGACAGAGAACAGCGTACACTGTTTGTGTCCAGTGGATACTCTCCAAAATGGTATTTATTGTTGAATAAAGTCATTATTTTTGTTTTTGTTTGCGTACAAAAAGTATTCTCGTAGCTTTGTAAAATTATGGTTGACTGATGGCAGATGAACTATTCTGATAACATCTTTCATACTTTTCTGGGCCTTGACAGTGTTATTTACTTGGCAGTCAATGGGACAGCCAAAAAGCTCCAGATTTTCATCCAAAATATCTTAAATTGTGTTCCAAAGACGAACAAAGCTTTTACGGGTTTGGAACAACATGGGGGTAAGTGATTGACAAAATTTCCATTTTGGAGTAACCCTTTAACAAATTCAACCCTAATGTAAAGTGTCACCAGAAGAACTTCTTATGTTTGAGATTAAAATTCTGGATATTTCCACAATTACAGGTTTGCCTTAAGAATTCTTTTGTTGTTCAGATTTTTTGTGTGTGACTCACAACTAATCAGCAGGGTTTGGTATTCATTTGTAGCCCATCTAAAGAAAAATCATTTTTGTGTTCTTTTCAGTCCTGTTGATCTGATCTGGCCATTTGCGTTCATTTCGCTTTCATTTTCCCAAAACAAAACACACTCACAGGCAATTGTAAACATATGCAACCATCTGAAGCAGAGCAGTTTATAGGAGACTGTTGTTATTTCCATTAGCTGAATTGGCAGAGCTGTGAGCTGTGACCTGTGGGAGTCTGTTCTGACAGCTCAGGTTATGTGTAATGTGTTGCAGGAGACAGCCACCGGCGGTGCCCACTCAACAGCCACACTGAGACACAAATGCCCACCTGTGAGAGAAAAAGCGCCAACGACAAGTCCCGCTTGAATTTTCATTAAGAAGACAGCAAAGATTCACATCTTAGACACAGTGGAAAACTATCAAAACAGATTTCGATGTAGCAAAGCGCATCTCCAGATGGGCTTTTTGCGCACCGATTCTGCTTTTGGTAATAAGATTGAGCACTGTGCTGAGGTTTGTTCCTGTTTTGTACATATGTTGATGTTTGCAATGTGAGTGAGTTATATTCATCTCTTTAATTAGGCTTAAATAAAAAGCATTTTGGGATTTTGTAAAAACTGTGTGTTTAAGAAATCCAACATTTTCCTTTAACTAAAGCAGGCGTCATTGTGGGAATTGCTCATGGTTAGCTAATCCCGAGTTTAAAACATGAGTGTGTAATTTCACGCTGGTTGTGCTACGAACATGATTTATATCTCAAATCATGCAGCTTGTAAAGGAACCACCCACAATAACCTAGCATTGTAGTGAGACGTTCCAGCTCCACTTTAGTTTCTTCAAAAGATCTGAAAAAACAAACATCAATATTGATTTTAGAATTCACACGATTTAATTTTACACAACAGACACTTTGATAGATTTTGCACAGAATGCTTTCATTTGGCAACTTTATTGCGATGTCACACAGACTGTTCATACAGTACAAACTCTTATTCTGTCAGTTATAAATGATACTACATAAAAGCCAACAGGGCTTTTTTATTACATTCTATCCACTGAACACTGGCAGAAATGTCCTGCTGCTATGCCGTTCTACATGAACAACAATTTAGTGCTGCAGAAATACCTGGGACTGACTGACATCTTGTGGGCAACAGCTTGTCCAGAACAGTTTCAAACCTTGCAAACAGATTTTCCATTACCTCCATTCAAATAAAATTTAAATATTTATATACACTATTGTTCAAAAGTTTAAGATCAGTAATATGTTTTAATCAGTAAGTCTTTTCTGCTCATCAAGGCTGTGTTTATTTGATTAAAATACAGAAATAATATTGTAAAATAATATTGCAATTTAAAATAGTGGATTTCTAATTTAATATACTTTAAAATCTAATTTATTCCTGTGATCAAAATTGAATTTTCAGCATCATTACTCCAGTATTCAGTCACATGATCTTTCAGAAATGATTCTAACATGCTGATTTATTATAAATGTTGGAAATGTTAAAAATAACAGCATTTATTTAAAAATCTTTAACAACATACACTACCGTTCAAAGTTTGGGGTTGGGGTTTTTTCTTCTTTCTTTTTTGAAAGAAATTAATACTTTTATTCAGCAAGGATTTGTTAAATTGATAAATATAAAGGATTTCTATTTTGAATAAATTCTGTTCTTTTTAACTTTTTATTCATCAAAGAATCTTGAAAAAAATATCACAGGTTTCAAGCAGCACAACTGTTTCTAAAATTGATAAATCAGCATATTAGAATGATTTCTGAAGGATCGTGTAACTGAATACTGGAGTAATGATGCTGAAAATTCAGCTTTGCATCACAGAAATAAATTATATTTTGAAGTACATTAAATATAGGAAACTTTTAATATTTCATTTTATTACTTTTTTCTGTATTTTTGAGGACACTTCTTTAAAAACATTAAAAATCTTACTGATCCCAAACTTTTCAACAGCAGTGTATATCATATATATATATATAAAAAAAATCATTTATTTCCAGTACAGTGAGCATGTTACAGTGTTATTAAAATATTTAAAATGTTTTAATCAAGCAATTCCAGAAGATGCATCTTCATCTATATAAATACTGTTAGAAAAGATCACCCTACTTCCATAAAAATGATTTTAATCTCACAAAACATGTCTGGATCATAACCCAAATTATATTATTTGCTTAGAAAAAGTTTAATCTATAATATATATATAATAATATATTTTATTATTGGCAAAATGAAATGTAATTTCCCAGTAACCCAAAAATAAAAATTCTGTCATTGTTTAGTCACACTCTTGTTTGACTTTCTTCTGTGGAACACAAAAGAATATATTTTAATAAATGTTTGCAGTGTTTTTCGTCCATAGAGTGGAACCCAATGGTAAACAAAACTGTTATTCTTAACCAATATTCTTCAAAACAGTTTCTTTCATGTTCCAAAGAAGATGAGTTAACAACTTCAGGGATATAAATGACAGATTTTTCATTTTTCTCTTTAAAGGGCTAGTTTACCCAAAAAATGAAAATTCTGTCAGTAATTACTCACCCTCATATTATTCCAGACCCGTTTCGTTCATCTTCAGAACACAAATTAAGATATTTTTGATGAAATCCGAGAACTTTCTGACCTTAGACAGCAAAACAACTACCACGTTCAAGACCCAGAAAGGTAAAAGAAACTGTTAAATAAAGTTGTTATTTTTCTTTATTTTGCGCACAAAAGTGTTCTTGTAGCTTCATAAAATTAAAGCTGACCCGCTGACATGAAATGGACTATTTTAACAATGTCCTTACTACATTTATGGGGCTTGAACGTGTCAGTTGTGTTGCTGTCTATGCGGGGTCAAAAGGCTCTCGGATTTCATCAAAAAATATCTTAATTTGTGTTCCAAAGATAAACGAAGGTCTTAAAGATTTGGAACAACATGAGGTTGAGTAATAAATGACAGAATTTCCATTTTGGGGTGAACTATCCCTTTAAGAAAAGTGCAAAAGACTCTCAAAATCATCTCTCAAAAGACAGTCTATCAAAAATTTAAAACAGTCTCAATTCAGAAAGCGGGAGAGGTCCTCTCTAATCTCTGCCTCGTCCCAAGGACCGTGGATGTTGTCCTTGTGCCTCTGCAGGTGAACCAGTAACAGTGGACAGACTAAAGTTAATGTTAACAGAGCCAGTGAGAGGAGAAGGGCCCCCTCAGGCCACAAGCTACCCAGACCCCCAACTCCAGCCAGACACACCAGCACCGCTGCCCATGGGAAGCTCCACTCCACCTTCTCCCGCATGCGGTGCAGCAGGCAGGGCCAGAGAGCGAACACCAGGAGGGCACAGCTCAGCATGGTGAAGGTATGCAGGGCACCAGGCAGCCGGGACGCCAGACACACCGATGCAAAAAGTGCCGCGTTGAGGGAAAGACTGCCTGGCGGACTGGGCTGAGCGTACGGGAAGGACACCAAGTGAGCCAGTAGCATCATGGCTGACATGGCGTACACTGTATCTGTACTAACTGACTCGGTTAGAGTCTTTAAAACAGGTGAAAACCCGAAGGTAAATGCCAGGAAGATAGTCGCACTCTGCAGGTCGGCCAAGCGTGTTCGCTCCCAAACACAAGGAGCTCCCAGGATCTCATAGAGTCCGTATCCCAACAGAGCACAGCCTAGACAGACCCAGAGAACTGTAGATGGTACCAGGTCTCCCTGCTCCATATAAGACCATAATGTGAGAAAGATGGCCACGCAGGACACCTGCTGTGCGATGAGCCCTGTCTCACGCACCACCGGCCAGTAACGGTACTGACGCACTCGGATGTTGCGCCGCAGCTCCTCCAGAAAACGTCTGTCCACGTAATTGTCAGGAAAAGGCTGGCGTTCATATAGGACTTTACGCCATGGGACAGCCGCAGGAGCTCCCGGACCACTGTCTGCCCCCATCACCTGTCAAATATGACAATACACAAACCATCATCACTACATACAGCTATCTTTATATTAGATTTAAAACTGCTGTCTAATCAGCAATTAAACCCTATGTTAGTTGATTTTATATATACACAACCATTCAAAAGTAATATTGTGAAATATTTCTGCTATTTAAAATATTTGAATACATTAAAATGTGATTTATTACTTTTAAGAAATCATTCTAATATGCCGTTTTGGTAAAGCAATTATAGAAATACTTTTATTTAGCAATGATGCTTTAACTTATTCAAAAGTGACATTTATAATGTTACAAAAGCTTCTGAACTTTCTATTCAGCAAAGAAAGCTGAAAAAATTCTACACAATTGTTTTCAACATCATAATAGTAATAACAAATGTTTTTAGAGCAGCAAATTAGAACATTAGAATGATTTCTCAAGGATCATGTGACTGGAGTAATGAAGCTAAAATTTCAGCTTTGAAATCACAGGAGTAAATTACATTTTCAATGTAAGAGACTTCTTTAAAAACATTAAAAGTCTTAATGTCCAAAAATTTGGACACACAAAAATAAATACTAATAATATAACATACAATTATAACACATTCGACAGTAAAAATGGTGTAGTAACAACTTTCACTCAAATGGTAAGTAACAAAATGAATTAAACATTTAAATATATTCAATAATATTTGTTTTATATACAACATATGTACAACAGTAATTTTCAGCGGGGTTAATCAATATTGCAGTTGTAATTGTATAATGCCACAGAAATTTACATTTTTTGTGAATTAAATTGACCAATAATCAAAATATTATGACATAAAAATTCTATCTCTTCTGTTGGGCTCAGGTCTGTGTGAGACTGACAGCTTCTCATGTCAATTTTATTTTGATCAACCAGAAATTCGACTCTTATTCGACCGTTCACACGATAGCTGGCGCTAGTGCGCTTAGAGACAAATTATGTTCATTCATACTGAATACATAAAGGTTTTAAAGCCATATAAATGTAATATCCTACCGAAACAGTCGGTGTTTTTCTCTCTTTACCCAGTGCTGTCACGCCATCTCACACCCGGAAGTGACGGACCACAATAACAAAAGCGCGGTTGTAGCGTTAGGTGAAGAGCGCCATCTGCGGACTTTTCCTCACAGCCGCCAACGAATAAAGAGTAGGTAGTGTCAAAAGATGATTCTATCATCGATATCTCTTAAAACCTTGTTATTTAAACTATTTTAAGTACGAAAACGGATGTTTTATCGTTGGCCACAGTTGTAACCGTTGGGAAAGGCGGGTGTTTTCAAACTGGGGTCCGTAAAGGAATTAAAAGATGATTACAAAATGTATTTCAAAGTGCTGTGAACATTAATCTGTGCACTTGACAGTTATAAAAGACAGAAGTCAGGACATGTCACTGAAATAAGTAGTTGAAAATTGACAGCTGGCAATGCTAAAACTCTCCAGTAGGTGGCGGCGTGAGATTAGAAATTCAATAATATCCCATTGAAGTTTTCTATGGAACAGTTTAAAACAAGCCCATTTCGGATAATCAAACACAAATCATGATCACAACATGATTCAGTGTAGATCTTAATTCCACTAGGAGGGAAAAAAAATATATGGAAAAATTTTAAACCAGTCTTAAACTGCAAAGCCGTGGAACTACGATAAACCCTAAATGAAATTTAAAGCACAGAGAGAGTGATTTAATCAAAAGAAAAGGAGTAAACTTAATTTATTAGCACAGTGAGAACAGTTTCCCACAGGTCTAATGACTCTCAGTGGAAGATGGTTGTCGTAGTAACAACACAGAAATAGCTCAAGCGTCACTAGACTGAGCGCAACTGCACACTGCAAATGTTCCTGCACCACAACACAATAGCCGTTAAAATACTACAACCACATTCACCAGGGAAGAAGAATCCGGCCTCTAAACGAGTTCTAACGCACACTGAAGCCCAAGCTGCTGTCATTGACAGATGACGGATTGAGCTTCTGCTGTTGTTACTAGTGTTACTAAGCCTTCAGTGATTTATAGAACTGAGAGTCATATTCAGTCTGGCACTCACCGGGGCTTCTAAGAAAAGTCTTTTTAAGTTGGCATAGTTCATGTGTGAATACAAATTTAGGGACGTTAAAAAGAAAAGAAAAATCTTTCAAAGGTCTCATTTAAAACACGTCAAGTTCTCCTTGTATTCATCTTGGTTTAAAACATTTTTTAAAGAAAAAAATGTGCTGTAACCTGTAACTAATAAAAAGTAATAATTTAGATTCTTTACACCTTGAATACATGAGTATAATTTATTTATTAAGCTTAAAACTTATTTTTCAAGGTAATTTTTTTCCATTACTTATTTCATTATTATTTATTATTAATATTTAAGGATCTGAACTTACCTTGTCTTGTAATAAAATGAAGTTATTTGAATAATTATTAGTTAAATAAATTTAGGTTGCTGCAAAAAAAAAAAAAAAAAAAAAAAAAAACCCACCTAAAACCAGCTGATTTAACAAAACAAACAAACAAAAAAAGCTTAAACCAGCTGATTTAGCAAAACTAATAATTTAGCAATTAACAGCTAAAACCAGCTAATACCAGTTGATTTAGCAACACATAAAAACTGTTAAAGTTAGTTAATTTAATGAAATTACAGCTAAAAACAGCTGATTTAACAAAAAATAATAATAGTTTATGAATAGCAGCTGAAGACCAGCTAAAACCAGCTGTTTTAACAAAAAACAGCTAAAATCAGCTGATTTAGCAAAAAAGTTAAAACCATGTTATTTAGCGATTAACAGCTAAAAAGCTAACAAAAATCTGCTAAAACCAGTTGATTTGGCAAAAAAGAAACAAAACCCACCTAAAACCAGTTAACTGAACAAAATTACAGCTAAAAACCAGCTAAAACCAGCTGATTTAGCAAAAAAGCTAAAACCACGTTATTTAGCTATTAACAGCTAAAACCAACTAAAGCCAGCTGATTTAACAAAAAACCCCAGTGATTTACATGTTGCTAGCATGAATTTGACAGCTTGAAAAATCTTTGCTCATCTGAACATTCCTTTAAAGATTATTGGATTTTTATTACTTTTAATCTAAATATTTAGGAAAAGTCCAATCAGTTAGAAAAGCTATAGCAACCTGTGTTAGAACAGTTTGAAGGTCTGAGCCAAGTTTGGTGGTTCTAGCTTGAAAGCTCTAGGAGCAGATACTGTTTACATTTTGGCTAAAATAATAAGCTTAAATTGCATATCACTAAGTTGGCATTTTCAAGCCAACTTCATTACAAGAAAAAGTGTATTCAAGTCATTGTAGGTATGAATTGCATTTTTAATGTTCTCTGAAATAAATTAATAGACCTGGACAAAAAACAAGCACCAATAACTATTAAAAATTATTCCTTAGTAAGTGTCACAGCATCTTTGTATTGGGTGTGTCTCTTCATAAAATTATCAGTAACAGGCAAGAAAATAGACATGGGTGTGGTTAACATACAAAAAGCTCATTCAAAATTTTAATCAGACATTAATACAATGGTGTCATTTCAAAATACTTTGCTAGTTTGTAACAAAAATACGAAACATGCTGCATATCAGTGTATTCTTATCAGTGCTTGGAGGATTTCAGCAACCACACATCAAACAAAAACACTAAACTATTTGTTCTCTGATAGTCTAATAATATAGATTTAAAACATCCTGGTTAGATCTGTCACATAGCAGCAGCTTAGAGATCAACTTCAATCTCTCATTTTATCCGTTTAGTCAAGTAGAAAATGATTGTCTTCATCACAAGAAGGCAAGAGAGAAAAAAGTGAAGAGGGGAGACTCCACTATTATCAGTCCAAGGTCACTTTGATGGGAGCAAATAGAGGATGGAGCTGAATATAAAAAAAAACAGAGAGAGGTGTTTGTGTTTTTCAGTCAGTATTAGTAGAGGAGGTTATGTGCGTGTTTTCCTCTTGTCGTCGAAAAGGCTGCGCAACAGGTACACCTGGATCCCAGATACAACCACCATGACAACAAGGTTGGTACAAGACCACACGTTGACCCGTTCGTAGTTGCTCTCTTGTAGGTTGCGATCGCGGGCTTCAAAGGCTCTCAGCAACGTCTGGATCTGAAGACTCTTTCCCAGGCGAGATTTCACGCTGTTGATGGTGTCCTGCAAAGAAATACACTCAGAATGTGAATATTAATCCTATACTCTAACACTGAAAACTTTCTTATGTTCAACAGCGCTGCATTTATTTGATCAAAAATACAGTAAAAATACTGAAATATTATTACAATTTAAAACAACTGTTTTCTAATTTATTTCTGTGATGAAAAGATGAATGATCATTACTCCAGTCTTTAGTGTCACATGATCCTTCTACAGGGTTCCCACTCCAAGCCAAATGTCAAATTCCCTGACTTTCAATGACTAAAAAGCTGAATTCTCCATGACCTATAATGAAAGGATCCATCCATTTGCAAGCCTTATTTACTTGTTCACAGACATACACCTTTTTTTTTTTTTTGCTTTCACCTGTTACATGAACTTTGATATTTTTCTGTACTATTTCAACAGAAATTCATTTATGTTTTTTATGCTTTCAGGGATTCATTTTTTTTTTTATTTCTTCACATTTAATTTTTGCTTTTCTATCGTCTTTTAACACCCAGTCCTTAAAGTGATCATTTTGTAGCCAACTCTTGAAATTGCCATTTTCCTGGCATGTTTGCCTTAGTTAACAAGTATAGCCTAGTGACTGCATTTGACTGCCAGTTGACGAGCGGGAATGGAATAAAATGGCGATGAAAAATAGCCTAAACAACAATAGCAAACGCACAAAAAAATTTAAAGCATCAAACAAAAATCCCTGATATTCCATAGCTTGGACAAAAAACAAAAACAAAAAAAAAACCTGACTTTCAATGTCTGGAATAGACCTTTTAAAATTCCATGATATTCCAGAAATTCCATGACCCGTGGGAATCCTGCTTCTAATAGGTTTTCAACAACTTTGATAGAAACGGTGACAGTTTTATGAATAGACAGTTAAAAAAAAAAAAAACAGCATTTATTTAAAATAAAAATCTGTACTGTCATTTTTGAGCAATTTAATGTATTGCAGCTGAATTTAAGTATTACTGTCTTTATAAAAAATAATAATAAATAACCCCAAATATTTGAACGGTACAGCATGTTCCCACAGTTCCTTTTATGCTAGTTCAGAAAGTGTTTTTGTGTTTTGGAGGATGATGAGAAGAACAGTACAACAGTATGCCTAATAAAAAGGCTCCAGGTCCAGATGGCTTTCCAGCAGAATTCTATAAAGAATTCTGGCCTATTCTGGCGCCAATATTCTACAGAATGTTACAGGAAACCAAGGATAATGGTAGACTTCCACCAAATATGAATTCTGCCAACATCAGTCTATTGTTAAAACCAGGCAAAGACCCGGTATTGCCTACTAGCTATCGTCCAATATCTCTTATTAATGTGGACATTAAAATAATCTGCAAAGCTCTCTCAAAAAGAATAGAGAACATAACCCCTCTCATAATTCATCCCGACCAAACTGGTTTCATAAAAGGGAGGCATTCCGCAACAAATACAAGTAGATTAATTAATTTAATAAACTATTCATGCAATAAAAACCTTCAAATTACAATATTGTCTCTAGATGCAGAAAAAGCTTTTGATAGGGTTAACTGGAACTTTCTATTTGCAGTTTTACACAAATTTGGTTTTGGAAACTCTTTCATAAACTGGTTAAAAATATTATATAACTCTCCAACAGCATGTGTCAGGACAAACGACCAAACGTCGTCCAGCTTTTGTCTCAAGAGAGGCACCAGGCAAGGATGCCCTCTCTCCCCTTCACTGTTTGCAATTTTTATTGAACCACTAACAGCAGCAATTAGACAGACTACAGTGATTAAAGGCATTAAATGCAAGAATGTAGAACATAAAGTCAGTCTTTATGCAGATGATGTGTTACTTTTCCTTCAGCATTCACAAACCACTCTCTCTGAGGTAATCACATTAATAAACTCCTTCGCAAAAGTCTCAGATTATTCAATAAACTGGTTAAAATCTACAGTTCTTCCAATTAATTGTTCTTTCCAGAACTCTTCCACTCCACTGCAATCTGGAAATATTAAATATTTAGGTATTAATGTTTCACCTAGGCTGGCAGATCTAATTAAATTAAATCATATCCCACTTTTAAAGACGGTAGAAGAAGATCTAGCTAGATGGAAGTCTCTACCCATATCACTTATGGGAAGAGTCGCCTCAATAAAAATGATGGTTTTGCCAAGGATTAATTATTTGTTTGCAATGATCCCTAGCAAACCATCACCTGACTGGTTTAGATCTCTGGACTCCTCCATCTCTAAATTCCTTTGGAAAGGTAAACCACCGCGTATTAGCTTAAAAACGTTGCAAAAGACCAAAGATAAAGGAGGACTCGATCTGCCTAACTTTCCTAACTTTTGCCAAGAAGACGGTCCTCATGAACTGGAAAAATAAAAATAATCTTAATATCAACGACTATAGAGATCGCTTGTTGGACTATATTAATCTTGACACAGCCTCTGCTGCCACATTAGATCATTCTCTCTGGGCTCCTTTGATCAGCTCCATCACCTAGTGTGGGTGGGGGGTCCTGATTCTGTCCGGCTTTGATTTTTGTTGTTGGCGTGGAGGGCCAATTGGGCTTGGGGCGTCTGGGGGTTCTCTGGGGGGTGGGGTTCTTGGGGGATTCGGCGCTGGGGCTGCGGTCCTGGCCTGGATGGGGTACTGGTGGCTCTCGGGTGTTGTTTTTTTCTGGCGACTGCACACAGCGCTGCTGGGGAGGCCTGTGTCGGCGGACGTAGGTTGCCGGCCTGGCGGCTGTGTTGCTCCGGGGTAGGTCCGGGGGGGGTTTGGGGTTCTGGGGGCGCTCTGCCTCCGGGCTGGGATTCCGGCTGGCCCTGGGGGGCTTGGGTCCTGGTGGGTGTGCCGCCGGGGGCGTGGGTGGATGCATGCGCCTGGGCCCGGCCCTGGTGCGGGGGCTTCTGATGCATCGGTGGGGCCGGGGGTGTCTTTAGCTGGTGGGGACGTCGTTACCATCTGTCAGTATTCACTCTGCATGGAGGGAGGGAGGGAGGGACCCAATAGGGGCGGAGGACTGGTTTAACCTGGGTGTCTATTGTCTTCGGTAGTCTGGGAGTCGACTGAATGATGGGGTGGGGGTAGTTTTTCCTCTGCTGTGGGGTCTGGTGGGCCACCCCGGGCTGCCGTGGGCCCTGGTCTGGATGGGCCTGGGCCCCCTGCCCGGGACGGGTTTGGGACAACGGGGGTGCCTATGGGGTCAGCAGGGGAGCTGGCTCCAGCGGGGGGGGGAACTTTGCCTCCTCCGATGTTTTCCTCCCCGTCCCTAATGCTTCCCCTCTCCCGCCCCATCACACCAACATACAGGTAGGGTTTTTGGGGTGCGGGTGTGTCGCTGGGATGCAGGGGAGTTGGGACTCCTCTGTCTCCTCGTGGCCTCTCGCATCCCAATCATACATCATTACTTAGACACTCTCATTACTTACTGCCACATGACACATACATATAGGGCCTTGGGGGTGGGCACTCTGAACGGCGTCCAGAGGGTGGTCTGTTCATTCAGCCTTCCCTCTGGTGCCGATGCCCACTTCTCAATTTTAAGTTGCACATAGACATTGAGGGCTCTTGGGAGGGGCCGAGCTGACACGAGCTGACGTGTCCTAGTGTCTTGCCCCTCCCCTGTTTTAAAGCACTTTAGAACAACATACACCAACACTACATTTGAGCGGGTGAGGTGAAGCACGGGGTCTTCCTTTTTTGTTTTTTTTGTTTTTTTTTTTCCCCCCCCTTACACCCCTGTTCTCTGTTCTCTGTCCGGGGCTGGGGGCTGTGAGGAGGAGCTGGCCGTCCGGTCGGGGTCTGGGCTGGTGGTCTTCTCTGCTGCTGCAGGGACGGGGGTGGTCTTCCAGTCTCCACACCGGAGCGAAGGGGATTCAGCTCCGGGGTCTGGCGCTGACTGGCCTTTTGGGGTTAGTGGTGCCTGGTCCCAGGAGTATAGAGTACAAATGGGGAGTGTGAGTGTGGGTACAGTGTCCTTTTTTTTTTTTTTTTTTTTGTGCGTCTACGTGTGGTTTGAGTGTGTGAGTTTTTGGTTGCGTGCATGAGGGTGGGATGCTTGTGTATGTGTGTTTATGTTTGTCTATGTCCATGTGTCAGGTCAGGCCTTTGACTCCGCCTCAACCATCATTGAGGGCCCACCCCACCACCATGCCCTGCCGGTGGGGGATGCCCCTGGCCGCCGGTGCGTAGGTGGTTTCTGGCTCCGGGGCGGGATGCTCGGGTGGGCTCTGGCCCGTTCTCGATGGTCGCTCGGTAGGGCCTGGCTTCGCTGGGCTTCGCTGGGCCCCTGCTGGGGGGTGGGGGGGCCCTTGGTTCTCTGGGCCCGGGCCGGTCTGCCCTGGTGTGGCCGACTGCCGGCGGGACCTGCGGGCTTGCCGCCGTGGCCCCCTGGGGCGTCTGCATTGTGGCTGCCGGATGACCTCCTCCGGGCTCTCCTCTGCCCTTTTCTGGGTGGGGACCGCGGTTATCCCTGCGGTGGTTTTCCTGGGGTTCCCGCGCCCTGGGGGGCCTCCGGATGTTTGGGAGCCCGGGTCTCCTTCGTGCCTACTTCATGCCTAGCGGGGCGGGGCTGTGGTTCCCCACTCACACTATCAAGCATTTACATGGAGGAACCTTATGAATACAAGCGCGTTCACACACACAGGTGTGCACACAAGCATTCACATTGGTGTAAAAACAGGTGCTCACAGACACTCACTGTCCTAAAATGCTGTTGCTTCAAACATATTTTGTAATATTAGTTATGTGTGCTGCGCAATACCATTTAACATTTAGTATTTACTGTGATACATACGGACATTGGATGTTGTTGTAGTTTTTCTGCTGTTGTGTCTTTTGTTGTTTTCTCTCTTTGTCAGCAGGTATGGAAGCAGATTATCTGTTTTTGCTCTCTCTCTCTTTCTCTATCCTCTTTTTTTTTTTTCTCTCTCTTTTCTTTTCTTCCTTCTTTCTCCTCTCTTGGTTTTCTCTGTCCCCCGGTCTTGTCGGTCATAGTATGGTTAAATAAATAAAAATATAAAAATTAATAAAAAAAATAAAAAATAAAAAAAAAAAAGGCTGTGAATGATGATAGCATAGCTACACATACACACTGTTATGTGTTATCTGTGTTACTGACAGGCCGGGAAAAAAAAAAAAAAAAAAAAGAAGAACATTTGTATTTCAACAATTAAACCTCAAATAATTTTCTTATGTCTTCAGGATTAAAAGAAAAATAACCAACGGCCGAGACACAGTTCCACAGAAACATCTAGGAAAAACTATGGTGGCGATAATATCTCCACTTTGAAACAATGGCAGGTAAACAGTCAACTCAAGCACTTTGACCCAATAGGAACACAATTTCCTGCACAGATGTGATTATAATTGGAAAACTTCCTGTTGCTTCCTGAAATGGCTTGTTAACATAAAATCAGTTTATATATTTATACTTCTTTCAAAAAGAGTACTTGTTAAAGATTCATCCATTAATGAAAATTCTGTTATTACTTACTCACCCTCATGTTGTTCCAAACCCGTAAAACCTGTTCATTTTCAAAACACTAATTAGGATATCAACAAAAATAACATCTTTATTCAACAATTTCTTCTTTTTCATTTCAGTCTGATCAAAGTTCATGAGAGTAACACAACAAGCATCAAATGATGACACAGAAGAGAAGCAATTGTTGAATAAAGTTGTTATTTTTGTTTTCTTTGCGCACAAAAAGTATTCTTGTAGCTTCATAAAATTACGGTTGAACCACTGATGTCACATGGACTATTTCAACCATGTCCTTACTACCTTTCTGGGCCTTGAACTTTGAACGTTGTGTTCCTGGCTTTGCAGGGTCAGAAAGCTCTCTATCAAAAATATCCTGATTTGTATTTCAATGATGAACAATCCCTTTAATATTGGCTTGCGCCTTAGTCCCTGGACCTTTACTATCATGCCATTTCACAAGCAGTCAGGGTCACATTGACACCACCTGTGCTGCACTGCATGCTGGTAGCTGGCATGCTTTGTCAGGTTATCTACATTACTTCGGTTCAAACAAATGTCACCTTAACAGATAGACTTCTGCCATATGCTCAGTGAAACCTGAGTATTCAAGCATGAACACTGACATCTGTGAACAGGAAGTTAATTATTCCACTTAGAATCAAAACCTCCTGAAAATGTAACCACATTTTAAGATTTTCAGTGACATATCCATTTACTGAACAAAAATCTTGCTTATCCTCATTCCATATAACAATAGTTTGGAGCCACCATACCTTCTGACCAGTGAATTTCCAACATATATTTCCTGTTGTTCCTAATTACTCATTACAAAATGTTCAATATTTAATATTTAATAAAAATCACCTTCACAAACAGCAATTTCTGGCTAAATACTGCAGTGCTGAGCATAACTATAAAACTAAATATTGAGTATATATTTTATTTAATTATCTTCCAGATGTGGAAAGATTCCTCAAAATATCTGGTACTTTTATGGTCCTGGGACACAAACATTTGCATAAACACTGCCTCCAAAATAAGGCATCGATGAACAGTCATCTTCTGATCATAAACAGCTGACACTTGATTGCGAGTGTTGCGCCAAAGGCAAATAGAAATATACAGGTGCACATTTGTTTTCTGACACAGTACAAGCACTTGAGTCTGTCGTCAATATGACAAACAGACTGAAAGAACATTCGCTTTGATGTGTTTGGTTTGAACAGCTCGTTATTGTCTTTGTGCAGATTTCAGAAGGATCCCAGCGTAAGGAACAAGTAGATACTTTACTTTTAATGGCATCCTGAATCATGTCAGAGGAATGTCCAGAGCATTTTGTTTTGTAAACGATGCACAGTGCCATGGAGAGTTCACAAAGAAACATATGTTGAAAGATGAAGTGGTAGATCTGACTACAGCTGCATCACAAACTGTAAGTAAATTATTTATTAATGCTTTGCCTGGAAATGACAATTGATAAATGAATTTATTTTGATCACGTTGTCAAAATGTGGCATTGAGACTGTTACAAATGCAATGATGTTAGCCATTCATAACAGTGGCCAATTACTAAGAAGCCCAGCTCGTTTTAGAGAGGGTCAGAATGAATGTTAAAAATGAGCATTTTTGCCACATATTTAGGGGTTCAAGCACGTGGCAAAATGTTGGGGTATTTAACATTTTTTGAAAAACCTACTTTTGTGAACTAGTCCTAAGTTTTTCGTCCAATCAGGCAGGAAGATTCTCTGAAGAGTGAATGTAAATAATTATCAAAAAAAAAAAAAAAAGTTTAAACTCTCCATTGCAAAGGGATGTCAAAACATTTGAAATCGGCAAGGCTGCCTTTACCAAAATGATTATAACTTTTGAACGGAATGAGATATCTTCACAAAACTCACAACACATATGTAAGAGCTGCATCTGAGGTCACATGAAAAAAGTTGTGGAGTTTGGCCACTTGGTGGCACTACAAGAGGGGAAAAAAACGTAAAACTGTGCCATAACTACGCAACCGTTTGTCCTATCAACAACAATACGGGCTGCGTCCGAAAGCCTAGGCAGCTGACTTGCTGCCCTATCAGGCAATGACTTCGAAGGCTGTGAAGGCAACTCCAGAAACAGTTTCAGACAGGCTTCAGAGGGAGCATAACGTGACGCCGTTGCTAGGTTACCTAATGCTTAAGTTGTACATTTTGGACAAAAACTATCTTATACAGTTATATATAAATGCTTTAATAATACATAAAGCCTGTCGAAGTCTGTGTGTCGGAGAAGACGACTGAGAATGGCAGCTATTTTTTGCTTAAATAAATAAAAGCACTGATCCAAGTTTTATTGCAGAACAGGTTACTATAGGCTGTTTCATTATTATTAGCAGTATATTATATAGATTATTCTTATTTACTACTTATTTGAGCCCTTTTAACACTTTTATAAAATTCTATTATTATAAATAATTTTTATTTTTATGTTTTTACACTATTACTATTAATACAGTATATCATGACCAAGATCTCATCTATTATATAAAGTAGCAAGTTTAATTTCACCAGAATATCTTTATTTATATAGCCTATATGACGCACACGCACAGGACTGTGGGAAATCAAAGGCAGCGAAAGATACATCCATGCTGCCTTCGAAATTCAATGAAGTTACCTCCGGAGACAGGAAGTGAAGCAGAATTTAGATTCGGACATGCCTTGATGCCTTCCAGCCTTGGCTCCGAAGGCAGCATTTTAGAGCTTTCGGACGTAGCCATGGTCCTGGTCCAAAGTGACACATGTGGATATAAGGGCAGTTGCATATCTCAAAACACATGGCCAAAACACAAAGGTGTAAAAGATTGTATGTTGCCCATTTTTTTACATATACAAACGATATTCGATTCGTATCATACGATAGACCTCCTCATTCTGAACAACTAGAACCACTGCTGTCAATCAGAATGTTTGTTAAATGGTAGAAAATGTAAAAAACCCTACTTTTGCAAACTAGTCCTAGTTTTGTTTTTTGTTTTTTCCCTCGCTCAATCTGGAAAAAAAAAAAATCACTGCAGTACAATTCTCTGGACACTATAGGTCAATAATTAAAGAAATATTTGAAATGTACACTTTGGGAAGCTAAAATTAGGTCGTTCAGAAAAGGGCCTGTCCAAATATACCCAAAAAGTTATAAAGCCTAAACAAAAACTCAAAACGTCATTAAACCTGGTAAGCACATGCGACAGGTGACTCCAAACAAGCATGCAAAGTTTTAGGGAGATCGGACCACAGCTGGCGCTATAACAGTCAAAAAAAAAAAAAAAAAAATGAAGAAAGGAGAAAGAAACCCTGACCCCAAACCTTTGAACAGTACTGTACATCAGGCGCTGGCTGAGACTCTCTCATCTAAAAGTGTTTTTCTTTGGCACGTGTTCACGTGTTATTCTTACCATGATATCTTCCAGCTTCATGTCCAGAAGGTCTGCTCCCTGCACGAATGCTTTCCAGTCCTCTGATTCCTCGCCATCCCCCATATTGTCCAAAATCAACTCAAAGAAGATGACTTTCTCAGAAACTGCACTAAATGTGTTATCAAAACAGAACATGTAGTCTCCCTCTTCTGTTTCCACTCTGAAGTAAAAAAAAAAGTCACATTAGAAAGGTCAAGCACAGGTAAGATCAGTGTGTATGACTAAACTAAAACTTACGTATGAACCCCATCAGATTTTCTGTAGTCAGTGGCTATAATGTGACCGCTGGGCGACTGTAAGTAGAAGTCCACATCTAGACTGGCTCCATCCAGAACCTACACACAGACACATATATTTCCATTAATGATGAGTCAACAGAAGCATCTGCTGATTCTGCCTCATAACATTAAAGTTTGAGCATACTATGGGCAGAATTACAGAATTAGGACACAAGTCTACAGTCCTTCTGGTACTTTTCCTTCTCCAGAAATAACCTTTAGCTTCATTGTGTCACTTCTCTGTGTTGTGTCACAACTTCCAAGTCTGATTTTCATAATGCAACATTGTCAGCCAACTGTCCAAAAAATAAATAAATATATATAAAATAACAATTATAATCTTACAATTAATACACATATCTCCTATTAACTATCTATCTATTTTACACTTTACTGATACCATAATGCGTATACAGGCAGTATCCAACAAAAAGTTATATCGTCCTTCAATCTCCAATATCAACAACATACAAGCTGAATTCGAATGAAATCTCTAGATGTACCTGGTACTCAATCTCTAGTGAAGCGTCTTTCTTCATAGTCTGGAAGAAGCACTCTTTGCGTCCGGCGGGTAGAGTAAAGGTAAAATCACTGTCCAGAGACTGAGAAAAAGCACTGATTACAGAAACACACAACGATAAATACGCCACACACACTCTCATAACCTCCATACTCCACCGCATCTTACTACACTTCTAAAACTTTATCAGCAACCGAAAAAAGTTGTTCTTCTGTAAACTTCAGCAGCTTCTCAGGACAGCTCACCAAACGAGTTGGGAATGCTGTAACTTGAGGACCCCGCCTCACAAACATAGAAATGTTATAAATAATTTCTAAATCTTCTAACACACGTCCTTTCTCTTTTTTATAAGATATTATTGAAATATTGAAAATTGTTTCAAATTTGTGTGTTTTATGAGAATGTATTAAATATTTATATACACGTACAACGTCAACTGGCATATAACGCGACGTCCTGAAATGTTGCATTATGGGAAATGTAGTCTTGAATCGTTTCTTTCCGAAGAACAGGTTCTTTTTTTTATTCAGAGAATAATCATTTTCCTTATGCATGATAATAACACAATAATCTACGAACAAGACAGCTGACAACTGACAAAAAAAAAAAAAAAAAATGCCAGGGGGAATAAAAAATATACAAATAAATATACAAACGTAGCTTATATAAACAATGGATCTTTAATAGGTTCAATAAATTCTGGCCTTGTTAGTCTGTTCATCCGATTTATTTAAAAGATACGACTTAATAAACGATTCGTTTAAAATCAGACATAGCTGTTTTTATTTACTACGCCACAGAAGTTTGCCAATTGATCAAGTGCATCAGCATCATTTATGTATTTATATATATATATATATATATATATATATATATATATATATAATTAAAATACAATAATATATGGGTATGTTTCTATTTATTATTTATGTATTTATATATAATTTTTGTAATATGTATTATATATTTATATTTATTTATTATTATTATACATACATAATTCTGGACCAAAATTATTGCGTCTGAAACTTTCTAATGGTGGCGCACAAGCCACTGAGTAAACGTTTTACTTAAATTTAAAATGAAATTCTTAAAAACAAAGTTTTATATTATTGAAAATATTAATAATTATATATGTATTATATTATTTAATTATTTATTTATTATTTTTACTTTTAAACGGTTATTTTGTTGTTGTGTTTATAAGAGCCGCTGAGAGGTAATTTTCATGTAGTTAATGTCTGTCATATTTTAAACCCCACAAGAATAAAATTGAAAGGGTTTAAATATAACAAAGATGTTTAAATATTCTCCCATATGAACGTTCTAGCAATATTTCAAATCTCTTATCTTTGAGCTGACGCGTCTGATGACAAAACTTCCAACTCATCTAGACCTCGAAGAGTGGGCGGGGTTAAAGTAATACCCGAATCCTATTGGCTGAGAACGGGGCAGCAGGAGCCGTAAGCGCTGGGCAGCCGGAGCAACAGCAGCACAAGCAGACGGGAACCAGTCAAGCAGCCAGCGCTTCTCAACGGGGGGTTTAAAACAGAAACTAGCCCAACTGTTTGTTCTGTACCGCGAAACACACCCCCTTACCTTAATACAGTTGTAAACAATTAGCATTATTAGCTAGTCTTGGCCTCTGTCGTCAGTATTAGAGGTGAATAGATAAAAAAGCGAGGATGTTGGTCCCCGCGGGAAGATAATGAAGAAGCTGCGCGTGTTGTTGCTGTGCGCCGTTTTAGCTCTCCTGTGCTGGTGAGTCAATATAATTTGTTTGTTGAAATACTATTATAATGTCTCTGCCTGTCAAGCTGACGCATAAAAACAACAATACTTTGACAACGACATCATTTACCGCTGTATTTTGAATGGTAGCTTCGTGCTAGATGCTAACGGTAGTTCGGTAGCTCCTGAGGTGGGATGTGTTTTTAAGCCTAAAGACGTTGAATAATGTGAGCTAAATACTGTTTTATATTTAGTGTTATTATGGAGTTGTGTACATCTTGTAAAGAAATGTACTGTCAGCCTGTTGAAAGTAGCACTCGACCAACAGCTGTCCATTATGAATATGAATTGTTGGATGGATGGATAGTACACAATGTACAGAAAACAGACAGCCCACCATGCATTATTAGGCTTCCCACTTCTGTATGTGAGCCTTTAACATTTTTATGTTTTCATTTTTTAAGTGTTTGTTTGTGAATTGCTAACTTTTTGCATCAACTGGTATAGTGTAATGTTTATTTTATATGGCCGTTATCATGAATTATGGTCAGTTTTTGTTTTTTAAGCTCAGTATGTAAAGTAACTCGTTCAGACCATGACCTGCTTCAACTGCATTTATTTAAAAGTAACAGGCTACTTTCCAGTTGGCTGGACTGCTACAGACTAAATTTGCCCTGACCACTGAAGCTAAGGCTTACTTTGTGATATTTTGAGCATGTATAATAGATTCAAATATGTGCATATCTATGATAAACTGCACTTGCTGTCTGTGCCAGGCTGATGTGGCATCCATGGACAGGTGGTGGATTAGGGATGGTCATATGTTGACTAAGCACACAGGGTGCTGACGCAGGTCGGCGTACCTGGTGTGAGACGAGCACACAATTACACCCTGTGCCTGCTGCCGGACATCCTATCAGATTGATGATTTAAATAACGGGCTGATATGCGAACTTGCTGCTGTTTTCATAAGATTACAGAGCTTGTATTCCTGTGCTTTTACACAGCAGATGCTGTGCTAGAAATGTGAGCTGGAAAGATGTTCCAACAAGGTAACCTTGTAAGAAAAGGTAGATGGAGAAAAATTTTATTTTTGTACCTAATGCCAGTAGATCAATATATAAAAACACGGTGAGTTGCATAGGAATTGCATCACATATGCACAAACTCACAGCTCATAAATACCTGTTTTTTGTTATTTGGCACACTTCGCTAGCTTTTATTACGCTTTTGGCTTTCAGAAAAGAGCAAGCTGGTAAGAATCAAATTTTCTGATGAATAGAAAATTCAGAAGGACAGCATTTATCTGAAATAGAAATCTTTTGTAATAGTATAAATGTCCTTATCATCACTTTTGATCAATTTAAAGCGTCTTTACTAGATAAAAATATTAATTTCTATAATCACCTACCCCCCTCATTTTAAAATATATTCAAATCGAAAGCAGTTATTTTAAATACTACAAATATTGCACAATATTTCTGCTTTTGCTGTATTTATTGGATCAGATAAATGCAGGCTTGGTGAGGAGAAGAGACGTCTTTAAAAAACATTAAACATCTCGTCTAGTAGTGTATAAGAAAAAGTGGATAGCCAACCATATATATCGGAGTTGTTGTGTTTTGTTTTATTATTATTTCTTTGTCAGATCACAAAAAGTCATGTAACAGAGCTGATTAAAGTATAAATGTATTTAATTTCCCTTATTAAAATATAAATATGCAGATACAGTGCAAGCTGTAGAGGTGGCCAAATAGTGGTGAACCCATGTCTAACGTTGTTAATCTTGCCCTTTTTTAGCATTCGGGGCTTTGCAGAATAGTTCTCTTTGTTTACTTGCAATAATCACTAAAAAGTTCAGAATATTCAGTTTTTTTAAACCTAGTTGTAGAAAGGCAGGATAATTAAGTCATGTGAGAAACGATTACTTTTACGTTTGATATATCAGTGTTTTTTTGAAAAGCTTGCAGCGCTTGTCAAAAGACAGTTGGATTAAATAAATTCTCAAAGTTCAATCAGATTTGCTGTATTCAAACTGCTTGTGATGTGATCTCAATTTGAATGATCATGTATGCGGTTATGGCTGGGTAAGCACAATGAAGTCATTTTTCCACTTGTTGCATAGTGAATATCTGATCACAAATGCCTTGGTTCTTAGTGGCTAATGATTTTCAGTGTTTGGGATTTGTTCTGTCACATTTGTTTACAAGAAAAAAGTTCAAATCTGCCTGTGCTGTTAATTAAGAAATTTTGGTCGTTTCAGACCCAAAAAGGTAGTAAAGACAACTTTAAAATAGTTTGTGTGGCATCAGTGGGTTAACTGTATTGTTATGAAGGTGGGCCTTGAACGACATGAGGGTGAGTAATTAATGAGACAGTTTTCATTTTTTGTGAACTAACCCTTTATAATCAAGTCCCAGAGCTGTTTGTGTTGTCCAGATATGTTCTATAAAATAATTGCTGGGTGAATGTTTTTTAGAGCATCTAAACATTTTCTTGAATGTCGTTTTACCCATTAAAATGGTTGTCCACATATCTCCAAAGCAAAAGCAAACTTTAGAAAGCGCACTCAGATGTGTCTCCTCTCCTGTCCTGCTCTTTTTAGTCTGCTTCTATCTTTATGTTGCCATGTGAGTAATTGTTTTCAGTGCTCACTGCTAGGACAGCTAATGAGCAGTGAGAGTAAAAAAAAAAAAGTCTGAAAAAGTTTAGAGGGAATAAAGCTAAAATAGTGAGAGAAACATACAGCCTGCAGTTATGGGCTGGACATGGCGCTGCTTTGCCACACAGTCAGACCCACAGCCAAACGCTCTTCTACTCTGCTGCTTATTTTTTCTCTCGTTCTTATTCTTTCTTTTCCTCCTCCTGTCCATTTCCTTCTTCCGTACTTATAATAGCTGAGAATGTAGCATGCTGCTGTGACATCTTCCTCCACGCCTCCAGCAACAAAATGCGCAGGCTCATATTCAGACCTTGAATTTTTTGTGAGACCATAAACAACTGTCGCTTATCACAGAACTCTGATAATTTACTTATCCCCATGTCATCCAAGATGTTTATGTCTTTCTTTCTTCAGTCAAAAAGAAATGAAGGTTTTTGAGAAAAAATGGATTTTCTTCATATAGTGGACTTTAATAGGGATCATTGAGGTGGAGGTCCAAACTGCAGCTTCAAAGGGCTCTACACAATCCTAGCTGAGGAATAAGGGTCTTATCTAGTGAAACAATCGGCCATTCGGTCAAATGTACATACTTTTTATCCACAAATGCTTGGCTTCCGCAAGCCTGACATTACACATTACGTTTTCACATTGGAAAGGTCAAGCATGATGTAGACGCAAGTACCAACCTAGTGTATACAAAGCGAATGTGCAAAGAAAATGAAACGCCCTTTACAAGAAAAGTTAAGACGGTGATGTCGGATAATGTTGAAGTTGGAGTTTTTCATCCCACTTTTCTATGTTGAATTGAAGTAAACTGACGAAGAACTAACCATGTGTGACCACATGTTTCCAACATAATTACAGAATGTGTGAAGTCTTTTTTTATTTATTTTTTTAAGAAAATGACAAATTGCTTTACTAGATAAGAACCTTACTCCTTGGCTGGGATCATGTAGAGCCTTTTGAATCTGCATTAAAACTGCAGTTTCGACCTTCGACCCGTTGATGCCCACTGAAGTCCACTATATGGGAGAAAAATCCTGGAATTAAACAAACACCTCAATTTCTTATTGACCGAAGAAAGACAGACATGAACATCTTGACTGACATGGGGTTGAGTAAATTATCAGGAAATTTTTATTCTGGAAGTGAACTAATCTTTTAATTCTACATGGCGTCTTTAAACACTCAACTTGAATAACAAGAGCTTAAGACATCTATGAATTTACTTGACTCAACTTTTCAGAGGTTTTATTGTTCAGAATGATTAGCTGTACTAATTGACTTGTTCAATACTAGTCATGACACACCCCTAGAGACTAATGAAAATTTTGACCGGCTAAGCATGTCCCACTTTAAACTGCCCATCACCCACCTTGGGGTCTTGGGGTGGGCTTCAGGGTGCCTTGGAAACAACACCCTTTGGTCATTGGGTTCATCATCTCCCTTGTTCTTAGAGCAGTTTCATCATAGTTAAAAAGTTTAGATACTCAGCTCTCTTATGCAGTTCCTCTGGTTAAAAACAAACCCTTCTTGGCGTCTTTTGTTGGCACCATAGCATGGCCATAAGGGGAGGGGCCTCATATTCCCTATATGACTGAGTACACAGTCTGCAGTCATGTCAAAACTGCATGGGGAAGCACCCCTTCATTAAAAACTCAGTGTTTACGTTTTCAGTCATTGATTTATGAACAGTAAACTAATCATTCAGCTGCTGCTTAAACATGGGAATTGTAGCATATTGCATGTTAACCTCTCCTCTATAGGGAACCTTTGTGTTCACTCCTCTCAGCATGTAAGTGTGGGTTGACATTTCAACTCGCTCTGTATTGACTCTAATAGAGAGCTGTGGTGATGACATGTTTGTAGGCTAATTTAGCATCAGCCTACCTTCCTTGACTAAAAACTCAGCAGAATTGTTTCATTGGTTTTTTAAAATAATTGCTGAAAATAAGCTCTGCATAAGTTGCATCCATAATATATTATCATAATATTCAAACACTTCTAATAATGCATTTGCATGAGTATACCCGCATAAGGTGATGTTTAATGTTTTATGTTTGACATCTCTGTTCTATAACCGCTGTGCATGATGCAGGTAATGTTAGAGAAAGGAAATGCTGCTTTACACAGAGAAACATGTAGGTGTAAGTGCCATGAATGCCCTCCCTAATAATTTAGAAGCTTATGTGATTGTTTATACCTTCAAAACGTTTCCCATTGTTGCAGCTGGATCTGTGTGGCACATATAGCAGCATGAGGCTGATAATGATTTAAGGGATAATACTTTCTTTCAGTCTGAGCCCTGAGTAGTAAGCAATGACGTTATATAATCGAGTATTAGATAAGAAGGATTGAATTAGGAAGCCAGCTGGTCTACAAGCCCCTGTGCTTTGTTTGATGGTCTATCATGGTATCGTCTCCTATGTAGCAGTAGCGTTATTGATTTAATGCTAGTAACTTTGTATAATAGAGTATAGGTAGGATGTGACATCACTAATCCATGCATATCAAATGCTTGCTTTTATCATATATAGATTGTTTTTAAAGTAAAATGACTCTGGCTTGTTCCTCATCCGACCGGTTCCTGATATGTACCCTGAAGACAAATCCCATTCTCACAAGAACCGCAGCGCTGCATGTTGTAACAAAATATTTAGTGTTAATTTTTTCAGTTTACTTTGACCGTTTTACTTTGACTGTTTAAATATGAATCCTGAATGTTCTGTGTGGATAAATGGCACAGACCTGCAGTTTTGTTTACTACACATACTGAAGAACGCTTGCTGCTCAGTGTTTTCAGCCTTTGCTGCCTTAATATGACTACATGAACAGACAATCTCTAAAACTGCTTCATGAGCATTTTACCTTTTAGCTATCATCATATCATATACAAACAGAAACCTAAAGTTCTTCACAGCAACCTGTCAGTTTTAGTTTAACTTTCAAAAAGATTAGTTTAACTTGAAACCGTGACAGAACTATATTACTTAATAGTAGTACAAGAAATATTTACCAGAAAAAGTATTTACCAGAAATTATGTAAATACACAACAGTATTTCTAAATGAATAAATAAAATATTAATAAATATATACATAAAAAAATGAAATAAATAAATTAGAGATGCTTTTGAATTGAATTGGAAAGCCAAAAAAAGGCCATAAAAATGCCCATTTTTATTAACTTTTTTTTTTTTTTTTTTTAGTTATTAAACTTGCAATTTTATTAAATTGTGAGTTTTATGGTTTAATGTGTTTTAACATTGTGTTTTAACCATTAAAACAGAATCTAAAAAAATGGAATCCAAAACAATTAAAATGGAAAAAATGGAATTTGGGAAAAAAAAATAAAATGGGTCCTAGATAATGTGACTTGTATACAATATTCAGCATTTAAGGCATTAATTTTAAGTTTTTTTCACCTCTGATTGCATTGATTATTTCATATTTGAGTGCACAGCAAAAAATTCTGCCTTTCTTGTTGTGAATTTTTACCTAATTCACTACATGTTCGTACGCTCATGACTTTGTTTAAACCTCAAGCTAATGTTAATGAATTTGGAGTGTCTGTGTGCTCCATCTCCATATAAGGGCTTTCCACACAACCTTTCCTTTACAGCCTTTCGTCACACTCAGCAGACATCAGGCTCTTGCATCTGAAAGATGCATAGCAAGATCTTCAAGCAATGCCAAGTGTGCCTTCTTCAAAACCAGTTCAAACAGAGATTACAGATGTCTCATAGCCAACTGTACAAATGCATATCTGCATTGCTATTCATAGAAACCCTGCAGCTCAATCTATAGAGCAGCTTTTTTTAACCTTTCACTGTATATGATGAAATGCATGATTATAAGGCCACCCAGAGTATGTGATTTTTATGTTAATTTTTTCATAAATTTAGAATACATTTCAGTATGAAAGTTACTGAATCATAAATTGTTTATGAATAAATCTGCGTTTGTACCATTATACTAAAGTGTTGTGGGTGGTTGTTCAGTTATAGGGTTACTAAGGTGTTCTGTGTGGTTGCTAGGTGGTTAATGGGGTGTTCTGGGTGGTTATTAGATGATTGCTCACTGGCCAAACAAGTCCAGCCCAAAGTCTGTCATTATTCTGATCCCTGTATGTGTCTCGTCCCTTCTAAGTCTATACACTAATACAGTACTGTAAGGGAGTTTGGGAGCTCTAGGTTGAGTTCTCTCCACGAGGGGCCTCATTTCCTCTTGCACAGACAACCCTGCAGTCATGATTTCAGTGAGCCGTGTGTTTATATGCATGTGCAAGTTAAAAAGCCATTTGTGCTGCGTCTTACATAAGTCTATCCCTTGAGGGCTGGAACAGTGGGCCCTAGTTGTCATATAAGCCTAACTGTTTTTAGCATGTGGATGGGTAAGAAGTATCTGTGGGTTGACAGCCTGACTCAGCGGGAGAAAGGATGACTCTGAACATATTTCAGACTGATAGGATGGGGGTTGGTGGGTACGTGAGGTATGCAAGGCCAAAGATCCCATCCTGTGTCAGAGGCTTTGGTTTTTTTTTAGAAAAAAAGAATGTTGTCCATTTGGATTTGGATTTTTTCAGTTCGTTCAAGAAGGCATGGTTTTGCCTTGCAATTCTGGAATTTTCACTCGAACAACGTTTTGTGGTTCCTCAGAATTTCTCAAGTGGAGTGTCAACACATATTATGTGAATCCCTGTAGTTTACAACAGTCAACTGTTCTGAGGAACTGTTCCTGAACACCGGTTTCCTGTTTGAGTTTTGCCATAGGTCCTGCTTGCTTAATGATGAAAGAACCATTCATAATGAATTGTGACAGCATAAGCTGTATATTGATTCAGTTGAATTTGTTCTTAAGCCTAATTTGTCACTGACCTGATCTTTTAACTAGAGATGGATCAATAAACTGTGTGGCCAATATTTTTAAATGGTATTCACTTTTTCAACAAGAAATTATTCTTGTAGCTTCATAACATTACGGTTGAACCACTGATGCCACATGGACTATTTTAACAATCCTTACTACCTTTTTGGGCCCTGAACGTCAGTGATTGCATTGCTGTCTATGCAGGGTCAGAAAGCACTTGGATTTCATCTTAATTTGTGTTTGGCACAAACGTTAAGGGTTAGTAATTAATGACAGATTTTTCATTTTTGGATGAACTGTCCCTTTAAGTTCAGTATTAAACAGCACATAATGTGACACAACTGTCATTCACTTTCAGTTTTAGCAATGCTTAATGAGGTTTTGTGGTATATTTAATATTCCTAAGTAAAACAGCTTTGTTTGCTCTTGTAAACATGGCATTTTCCCTCATGGTGTCACGCACACTTATTTTTTCACTTACTGATTCTCACTTCCTTGTCTTGTTTGTGACCACATCATGGTATTATTCAAGTTTTTTTTAATCAACACAATCAGCACAATCTGTAATAATTGGATTGTTTGGACTAGCTCATTATAATTTACAAATGTTTTTGCATTGTAACACAGCTGGCAGAGAAGGCACTGTTCATTGGGTGAAATGTGCATAATTTAATACAGATTTTAATAAAGTGACTCATTGGTGAAAAATGTCTGGACAAACACTCTTAATTAAAACAAAATAAAATAATCCTGTATCGAATGAATCAATGTGCGGCTGAGAAGGAAAATTGGGTTATGTTTAGCCTAATTAAACTGCGTTTTCATAGACGTGGACAAACACATTTTTCTGGCACTCAGACTGGCTCTCTTTTATTTTGCCTTCACTCATTTGGTTTTTCTCTTCCAGAGCCAGATAGGTTCATCATTGTATCTTCTCTCTCTGTCTTTGTGTCTCTTTTCTTTCTCTCTGCCTGTGCAAGCAGTTAGATTAGATCCTGTCAAGCGTAGAGGAACGTCTGAACTCGTCGCTTGGGAAACAAGCGGATGAGTGGACCGAGCCAGACAGAGGCTGTCCCCAAATCATCCCTGGAGCCATGTCAACTTCAATACCGATGTTTCCTTCTCTTCTCTGAATAAAAACCCAGCACCTGCTCTATGATTAAAAGATAGGAAGAGAGAACAGAACAGGGTATTTTTGGTAAACAGAAACAATGAAATGAGTTTCAGTTTAGTTTTCCAGATTCAAAAGAGCTTTGTGGGACACTTAAGTGTTTTGTGTTTGAATTGTGATATTTTGCAGATTTAAAGGTCCACTGAAGTACTTTGAATCATGCAACCTTATACTATGTGTTGACATAATTGTACCTGAAGCAGGAAGACAGGACATATTAAGCAGCCCTGCCCCCTTTTTTAAATGGCCAATAGCGTTTTGTTTATATCACTGTTTGGACCAGAGCCGTTGAGGTCGGAACAGTTGCATCTGACAGTGTATGACAGCCACAATCTCATTCACATTGCTGTAAACTATAGCATTCTGTGTCAAATTCAAATATTTTTGTGGTCTGCATCGGTTCACGCATATGATCTGCTCTATGCTATTGTGTGTGTGTGTGTGTATATGTGTGTGTGTGTATATATATATATATAATATATATATATAATCTATATCGTCGCTGTTGGGCGGAATCCTCGTATCTCCAAAACCGTCATTTTTCAGGAAATGAAAAAAACTGCATATTTTTTGAGTTATTAAATATTTTATCGTTAAAGTTGGTATTATACCATATATTGCTGTCATACACTGTTGTGTACCAACATTAAGACAACATTTCCCCAAAATCATGTTTTATCAGAGATACGAGGTTTTATGACTTGGGAGCAGGGAGAAACGAGATTACGCCGTCATTGATAAGAATGGCACAGACACAGAAGTCGCTGCTGCCAGCAGTGCTCATCAAAGTCTGCGGTCGCGTTGAGCCTTTTGACAAGAGAAAAGGCTTCAATAGTTAACCAAAGCTAACGACTGTGGTTACATTTTCCTAAACTCTATTTTAAAGGTTAGAGCTATAAGTGATGCAATACCAAAATAAAACGATAAGCTGTCTAATAGGCGGAAATTAATCTGCAGGCAAACAAAGTCTGCGGTCGCATTGAGCCTTTTGACAAGAGAAAAGGCTTCAATAGTTAACCAAAGCTAACGACTGTGGTTACATACATCTTCCTAAACTCTATTTTAAAGGTTTAAGAGCTATGATGCAATACAAAAAAACTGAGTCCGTCTTTTTTCCCCTTAATTCTTCCAGAACAGCTTATACTACTGTTTCAGCTATTAACATAGTTACGTTTTGTATGTAATGCCAAAGTGGTTATATTTCGTTTCGTTTTCTTAAGTTAATTTAGAAAAACTTCTGGAGCATTTTTTTGTTCGTTAAATATCAGTTTGTTTGTTTGTTTTTACGAACAGCGGCCAGCGGAAGACTTTTGCCTTTTAAATCATTACGACTTGCATAAAATAAAATCTATAGATCTAAAACAGTTAAAGTAGCTATAGAACAATGTTAGTTTAAACATTAAACCTAGAAAAATGTGCGCTATTATGTGAATATTGTTTTTGAAGAGGAGAAGCTGAAATCGCTTTGCAGGACATGAGGAGCCAGCGCGATCACATTTTTCAGCGAATAGGCTACATGCCTCACAAACATGACAAATAAATAAATAGAAAGCTTTAAATTATTACTTAACAAAATAAAACAAATCAGAAAAAAACGCTTTCATTATGTAATCCGGAAAGATGCTTTCCTTCAAAAGTTGCGTCCAAAGAAGAGATTGCGAGTCAGTCTTTGCGACATTATCTCAGAATACACTAGTTTATTAGTGGATCATTCAAATATCTCCTTACTGTTTCCACCGACACATTCAATGCTAATTATTTTTGCCGGTGCTTTGTGACAAGAAGATGGAAGGAGACATATGCCCCGACGCTCCAGCGGAGTGAAGAAAAGGTGGAGATACGAGCTCTTCTCAGACAGTTGAAGTGTTCAAATGAGTTAAGAGATTTGCTCTCAAGCTATTTTCAACACTTTAGATTGGTTAATAATTTGTAAAAATTACAGATCCACGTGGGCACAGACCAATAGCATCGATTTGTGAAAAAATATGAAATTTACAAAATTTGGACATACGAGGTTTCCGCCCGACAGCGACTATATATATATATATATATATATATATATATATATATATACAAATATCTCAGCATACAACGAATAGTTCCCTATGCCCTATTTAGTGCACTACGTGCAATTCACCAAACAGAAAATACAAATTCTGTGTACAAGTGAGCGATTTCAGCTGGAACTTTAGTGTCTGTTTATAGTGTTGGATGCGGGGCGCTTCAGATTCTAGAGAGCATTTGATTAGACAAAGCTTGATAAGAAGCTGAATTGCAGGGTGATATAATCAAAATCGTTGATCCATGTTGGTAGAAGTTAGAGACTGTAAGTTTTGAATGCTGCTTATATCTTCTAAATGCAAATTTTGTCATTGTTTTGGAGCACACTAGCTTATGGCTTACATTCATACTGAAATCCAAAAAAACTCAATCCTCGTGGGGACTTTAAAGTCTTCTGTGGAAGACAAAACGACAACATAGTTCTGGCAAACCAAATATTATATGTAATATAAAAATGGCACATCAGCCATGGTCAGTGAGACCAGACAATGGATTTATTTTTCAGTGGGGCTAAAATTTAGCACCTTTTAATAAACATACAGAGTCAGTGGACTGAACTTCTGTTTGTCATAACCTTGTTTATGCCAGTCTAGCTACTTTTAGGTACATGGTGGTTGTGATAGTCTTCCTACAGCCCACTCTCCAAGCATAGGGCACATTGTCTGTCTGTTTCTTTCTACTCTACACATACAGGCATTCTCCACCCCCTCCTCAGATGTGCACTAGGACATTTTGTACTAATTGTAAAGAAAGCAGAAAAAAACAGCCCATGATGCCTGAGTTGTAGGAGTTAAACATGTTTACACTTACACACTCTATACAATTCAATAAGCAAATCAAAATATCAATTGTAGATACCTGCTGAAAGGTCATAAAAAATAAAAGTGAGCGGCTAGCGTTATGCATCCATTAAGAATACATGTACGGTCGACCAGTGGTAGTTAAATGTATGCATATTGGTGTGCTAAGCTGTTGGCAGCAGTGGACAGCATGTAAAGTTGTCTGATCTTCTTCCTATAGATCAGCTGCATTTCCCTAATATTCCCTAAAGCCACTGTTCCTGCTTTCAACCGTCTGTTTTCTTACCTAACAGTTGGAGCTAATACTTTATGCACTTTGGAGTCCTTTCTAAGTCATTTATTCATAAATCTACTCTGTGGAAAACAAAACAGCAACATAGAGTTCTGGCAAGATAAATATTATGTAAAATATAAATGGCACATCAGCGATGGTTGGTGAGACTAGACAATGGATTTATTTTTCAGTTAATTTTTTTTCTCCCTTTTAATAAATATACAGAGTCAATGGACTGAACTTCTATTTGTTATACCCTTGTTTTTGATCAGTTTAGCTACTTCTAGGTTCATGGTGGTTGTGGTAGTCTTCCTATAGCCCATCCCCCACTTCTCCAAGCATAGGGCACATTGTCTGTTTCTTTCTATCCTACACATACAGGCATTTTCCACCCCCTCCTAAGATTGTGCACTAGGACATTTTGTACTAATTGTAGAGAAAGCCGAAAAAAAAAAAAACCAGCCCATGATGACTGAGTTGAAGGAGTTAAACACATATGTTTATGCTTATACACTCTCTACAATTCAATAAGCAAATAGGCATCAAAATCTAAATTATAGATGCCTGCTAAAAGGTCATAAAAAATAAAAGTGGGTGGTTAGTGTTATGCATCCATTAACATGCACAGTCAACCAGTGGTAGTTCAGTCTTTAAGCGATCTAAATGTTTAATGCATGTATATTGGTTTGCCAAGCTGTTGGCAGCAGTGGACAGCATGTAAAGTTGTCTGATCTTCTTCCTTCAGGTCAGCTGCATTCCCTAATATTCCCTAAAGCCACTTTTCCTGCTTTCAACCTTATGTTTTCTTACCTAATAGTTGGAGCTAATACTTCATGCTCTTTGAAATCCTTCCAAGTCATTTTTTTTTAATAAATCCACTGCCTTAGAGTGTTGTAACATTCAAACTTTGAGTAAAACTGTTTGTCTGTCTAATTGTTCTTTTATTTCCACTGTAAATGTTTAAACCTTATACTCCGCACCCAGTAGGCTGTTCACAGTGCGCAGAATATGTTTAGTGAGCTTCTGTCAATACCTAGTGGCATTAAAACCAGGATATGGATTACAGTTTACAAGCGAGTGACTGGTTTAATGACTGCATCGTCATTTAAAACAAAACAAAACACAAATTTCTTCCTGCTTACTGGCTCTTTGTGAAAGCGTATGATGGTAAAAATTATGCTGAATATCCACTAGACTGCAAATGTATATTGAAGTGTACCATTTATGACAGGGCCATATTGCCAGATGTCAAGGTCACATTTCTATGTTGTGTGTGGTTATTGTAAGTCTTATGTCAACATGTTGAGCTGTGGTGTTGAGTTTCCTCTAGCATAGTTGTGAAAAACAGATCAGATTCTTTGTGCTGATTAAGAATGTGGCAGGAAAAAAATAGATATTTGATATTTGGGAGAAAGGAGGATAAGGGTTTTAATGACTCTGATGATATGTTTCTTGTTTAATGTCATTTTTTTTAATAAGCAAATAAGGGACAGAACAGCTTTTCACCTTAATGCGGAAAGGCATGATGGTCAGGTTTTTTTTATTGTCATGTCGTGCCATTGTTGATGGGCTTATCTTGAATCTCATTTGGAGATGGGATTTAAATACTGTGCTCTTGCTGTTGTTACACCGTACTTCTGGCATCAACTAAGGGTTCATATTATTGGAAACAAGGTTAGCATGAAAACCTAGATGCTTTGCAATAAAGCACAGAAACCCTGCCCAGTCTCGGATAAACATAGTTCACTGATTCTGCTGTGCTGACTCTGCTGCCTTGAGCATTGCCTGTTGAGGAAATCAGGCATTGCATTTCAATCGATAGCTTTAGCATTCTGAAGTGCACTAATATCATCTGTAATCACCTCTAATGTCTTCCTCACTTTAGTGTAAGGAGTTTTGAGTTGGGCTAAGCAGGTGTTTTGATTTGTGAACTAGATCTCCTTGCTGTGAATCATTTGTGCCATGTGAGTGGAAGTGGTAGTTTTTTCATCCGGGCCTGAATAAGCGTTCTGTGACGTATCTGCTGCTAGAGTCAGGTCGCATTAGCTGCATGAACGCCTGCAACTTGTGATTCACTCTTGCTTCTAGAAACTTCGGCCTTGTTCCAGTGGATATGCTTCTTGGCTTAATGAACGGCACGCTTAAGCTCCCACAATCCTTTGCACTCTCCCACGGCAGTCCGCAGGGGGTCATTATAACTAATAACTTGTCCCTGTCTTTAGGGATGAGTATGTCTGGTTTTATTCTGTTTCCAATGTGACCTCTCGAGAGACGACAAATATATCACATGGGTTATTAATAATTCCAATTTTTCAATATTAGTAGCACAGTCAGAATTTAACGAGGGCTTGTGGCAAAAATGCCCCCAAAATGATAAAAAATGCCCCATAAATTCAAGACAAAGTGGAAAAAAATACCCCTGCACAATTTAAACAAGGTATTACTGCCCTCACAATTAAAATGAAATGAAAATGAATAAAAAGTTTCAATGCATGGAATTACATTTAGATTCGCTCACACTGCATCAGATTGCTTTTGCACACTGTTTTGTGCAGTGTTGAGCCTTTTAAACCTTAAAAACGCATTTCTGTTGAACTTTGGAATGCATTGGCCAATCAGCGGTGCTTAGATTAGTCAGCGCTGAACATGCGCCAATTAAAGTAACTGGTTAAATAGAAGTAATTGGTTAGTATTTGATATTATAAACAAAATAGTATTGTGATTATAATAATAAGGTGACTAAAAATTGCCCTCACGAATGTAAAAATGCCTGATTAGTAGATATTATATAATTTTAGCATTTAATTTTTTGATTTTGTTTTTCACAATAAAATTCGTAGTGCCCATGAAATACAGAAGGAACAAGGTTTTTTTTTTTTTTTAGCCATTTCTCATTTTTACCCAATAAAATATTCTAAAGCTTGGTATAACTAGACAAATCAATATTCAAATGTATAAAATACCCATGTAGTTGTAAGATTTTTTTTTTATTTTATAACATTTTTACTATTAACTTTTCCAGGTCAGACTTTTTCCTGGAAATTAGGGCTGCCCCCTAAAAGTCAACTAACCGCTAGACGATGAAAAAGAGGCTTGGTTGATTTAAAAATGTTTTTGTTCCTTGGTCGCAGAAAAAACAAAAACAAAACACAAGTGGTGAAGTCATGTAGTCTGTGACGGCCAGATTGTTAACGTCTCCATGGTAATATAGTACATCGGACAGGACATCAAATGCTTACCCATTATTTATCGATCTCAAATATGGCTTTTCCTCTGAAAGATGCTTGAGATGCATGGCCACTTAATCTAATTTTAACCTAGAAAAATGTGCACTATTGAAGTGTCTGTGCGGAATGGTGAAACTGAACAGTAGCGTGCTCCCTGCTTGATTAATGGAGACGCTTTTTTTGGTCATACAGATAAAAGTAATACATCTTTCGAATCTGTAAAGACTCTACGTTAATTTGTGTGCACTTTTGAAAAATAATTAAAGCAAACAGGATGCGCTTTCTGCTATTTCAGTCTCTGTGAACTTGAGCGTGAAACTTTAAAACTTTGTGTATACTTGCCATACAGACATGAAAACTATAACACTAGAGATTGAAATGTCTACCTTCAAATCAACCAATTTAAATGGAAAATAAATATTCTCAGATTATGTAATTCGTATGAAACGTGCATACAGGCGCAAGTCCATGTCATCGAGTTCATGTCTTAAGCCAAAAACAAAGAAAGCACTAGTTTATCAGTCATTTCTTTCATATGTTACAAATTTGTGGCATACTTTTATTTTGTTCTATTTAATTTTTAATTTTTTTTTTTTACTTTTTATTAGGCTATGTTGGCAATTTAAGATTATGATGCTTTATATGGTTAATTAATAAATGCTTAAAACAAACTACCAGAAAAATCTTTAGATTCTTAGTTGTTTTAGCTTAATGCTTATCATTAATATTGACCATTTATTGTTTAGCAATTATAACATCAAAATTATTATTGGCTTACCATATCAGCCCAATCTAAATATCTGTGCATCTCTGGTCCTCCCCTAGTTAACCTGTCCAACTAGAATAGAAGTGTGTTACATTGATTCCCGCACATACATCAAACAGCACAGCAGTCGTTTCAGTGAAGTTTATCATAACCTCAAACATGAGCCTTCGAAGCCTCTGGGATTTTAATAGCAGCAGATGTGTCACATAGCGCCTGTGGATTGATAGCCTGACTCATGACTTCATTACATTCAGCTCCATTCTACTCTAAAGATGTTGGGTGAGAAGAGGAGAGATTATGTTATGATGCATGGGATTTAATTCTCAGACTTTCAATGGCTTCATTTCCAGCCCTGTCTGCTCAAGAGGGCTCAGGCATCTTCCGCTCTGGCGTTTGCTCTGTGGCAGAATGCTTTCGTCTAGCCACAGCATTGGCCTACTTTTTGGGAGAGCTCTGGCTGCATGCCCCGCAAGCCTGTTCTTCTGTCCCTCCCCCGGCCACGTCGCTCTGTGCACTTTTGAATCTGTTGAATCTCTGATTTTTCCCTGGCCTCAGGTCATTTATTATTTATCAGTCATTTCGTATCATTCAGACCATCCCCCATCGTTTACAAGAGACTGCTCATACCGACTGTGTGGTTTAGCATCATGTTACTGTTATTGTCCTGCTGGCTCTTCCTGCCTGAGATTATTAGTCTCCTTGCGTTCTGCACCTAGGGGTATGTGCTTGTGTATTTTATGTGGCGGGACACTGCAAAAATTAGCATTTGTATTGGCGTTTAGTGTCTAGTCACTCTGTTTTTACTCTGTGAAGCAGATGCTGTTTAGACTTTTTTCTTTTTTTTGTTTAATCTGCCAGATGCTCCGTTCCTGTGCCACATAGGCAAGTCAAAGTCCACTCAACGAATGCAAAACAAACAGATATGTTTTTTTTCTTTTGCATTAAGTATTGCCCATTCAAAATGAAGTCATTTGTTTGTATACCGTTGCATGAAAAATAACCCTGTGATGTGATGTGATCAGGTGAGGTCACCCATCATAAAATGGTCAAATAGCCATGAATGACATATAGGTTATTGATGAATAACCCCCTTATATGGGTTTTTTCTACAGAATTGGTTCAAAATCAAAGCTCTTTTCCAAAACCCTATAAATCCATTTTGATTAATTTGAGTAAAAATGTGTTGACCAAGAAATTGGCAAGATGAAAACCAAAAATATTTTGTTTCAAACTTTCTCATAGCATCTTTAGGTTATAATTACGTAAAAAATTCAAATCCAGATTTTGATTTTCATCAAGATTTATTATATATATATATATATATAAAAAAAAATATATATTTTCCCCCCAAATGCAATACATCCAGCAGGGCGCTATGCTTACTTTTTGTTAAAAACTTAAAAAAAAAAAAAAAGTCAAAAAACATAAATTAGGGTCACAGTCAAAATTTTAGAAGCACCTTTAATCAATAATCAAACAACCTGATAAAAAAAATTGCCTTCCCATTACGAGGTGACATTTGACTCTTTAAAGCGAATTAAATAGGAATTTGTTTTTTTACCTTTGTAATGCATTTTTTTCTAACTTTATTAAAAGTGTCATCTTTTATGTCACATTTTTTTAATATAAATTTTATAAGCATCTTAATCTTTCTAATTAAAACAATAGAATAAGAATAAGTTACCAATCAAATGAAATTAGCATAAACAAAATTAATTTGTACTACAGAGGTGGCACAGAAGAAGTGGCTTACAGGTGTATTTTCCTATGTTTAATGAGGCTCAGAGGCGGCATGCATGAAATCAAATTCATAAATTCATGTTGAGATAATGTTTTAAATATAAAACTTTGAATTTAGAAATATTAAATGATTTAAATCACTTGAAAATATACTTAAAAATGAAACTACAAGCCAGTAGGTGGTGTCAAGTCACTTATTTAATTACTGAATCATATTCATTTGGTTTGTTCGAACAGCTGATTCATTGAGGAATAAAGCAAGTGACCGTCTTTATGAATGGGAAATTGACTCACAAGATTAGTGTAAAAACGCATGTTCACGAAACGAAATACCGCTGTGAATGGAGATGCGCAGTGGCTCAGTTGTGACTTTGTTTCAAACTATTTTTCACAAAGAAATGGAGCAAAATTGTGTATTTTTTGTTTGTTTGTTGATCCCAAAGTACAAAGAGGATGAATCGCATTTTGCAGAGAAAGGAGACTGGCGTTTGTCGCGGTTTGGGGGAAAAAAGGGAGAAAACATGACAGAATAACACTACGGATATTGCATGTTGTGTAAAATTAATAATGGACTTTTCAATACTGACCAGATGCAATACTGATGTTGTTTTTTTTTTTAAATGGCATTTTTATATATAAATAATTTTTCATGTATTTATAAAAAAATGGCATAGGATTTCTATATTCTATACAAAATAATGTGTGTGCATCTCTAAGTTTTGGCAATTTTAATGTCATCTTGGAGGTATTCAAATGTGTGTTAAATTTGTTTGATAGTATGTGACACTAGAAGATGATTTAACATTTAACTTTAAGAGGGACAGTGTGTAGAAACAACCACCCTACAATGATAAAAATGTATTCACTCCTTTTTTTTTTTTTAATCCCCAAAAAACCTAAATGGTCTTAGTTAACAAGGTATTTTGATTATCTGAGCTTTATGATGTCATACTGCTCAGGCCCTGCTCACGACCGCTTATGGAATGTCCAGTATTAGCGTATTTCTGCCCTTAGCCAATTTTGTTTGTTTTTGATGGTATTGTGTCGCTGAAAACACTAAAAACTGAAGAGAGGGGTGGAGTGAGCAGTAGCTCATTATCATTTAAAGAGACATGCACCAAAATGGGTCAGAGCTATTTTTGACGAGGTAAAAAGGGTGTTGTTTTAAATGACCCTTGAGGAATTTTAACCAAGTGTGTTGGAGACATTTCATGAAGACCCTAAAGAGTCATACCAACTTGTGGAAAATGGAAATCTGATGTGCCCTTTTAAACACTTATTAATTCTACATCTAACTTATCAACCAATATAAAATTTTCAACCGGGCATTATTAGGCCAAAATCACAAGATGTGTCTCAAGACTTTATCTTGTTTACTTATTTTTAGACGCATTCAAAAGAGTTTGGCCTGGAGGCACAATGTAATAAAGAAAGCTCTGTTCACACGGTAACCACAGTTTACAGCAGCATGTGTTCAGAACCACTCCCTCGCTGAGAACTGTGACAAATATCTGACAGCATGCAGGAGATTATTTCATTTTAAAACTCCCTTAATGATATCTGTCTTTGTTCGTGTAGGATCATGTAGATCCCTTCAAATATTTCCTTACTTAATGCGTCATGGTGATTTCAGGGTTGTGTACAGAGGCGACACACCTAATAATAGTCGAGAGATATTTTCCACTATTTGCCTTATTTTACCACAGGTGTTTATTGCCAGCTCTCTGCTCTTTACTCTAGTGTGCAAGAATTGTGCTGCAGAAGTAGATTGCTAATATTTTTGCCAGGAAAAGAAACTGCACTGCATTGATGTCAGTTATTTTCCTGATTTCAGGGAATTGCTTATGAATCAACATTCTTGGGTTCAAGTATCAATTTAGAAAATTAGGTTTTTGGTTTAAAACCTTTCCTAATGATAACTTGAGTATGAGACAAATACCTTTTCCTCTTACGCTACTTAAGCTTCCTAATTAGGGCCCTGAGCACTGATGGTGTGAGGACCCTATTGGAATTGCTCTGTTTATTGTATGTTTTATCTACAAGTTAGACGGATGTTTGCACGCTTATCGTTGGTAAATAGTGGCTGTATAAACAGTGTGCCACTTCAATCATCTGTAAAAAGCAACCACAGTATTTGCATGAACATTCATTAGCTGTTTTTATGCACAAGTCCAGGTGTTCTCAGTTTCTCTCTGCACTAGTCAGTTTTAACTATGGCATGAATGCTCATTAAAATGAAAACATTAAAATTGTACTTTACAGACACATTTAATGACATTCCCTGGTAGATAATGTGAAGTTTAATGGCATTGTTGTTGAGGATTGTGGTACAGTTGTGGCTCCTGGTCTGTTCTGGCATGAAGAATAGGGTTAAAGCTAACAGGAAATGTTTGGGGGATTTTGTTGGGCGCCTGGCTTTCCTAAACCTACTCATCCAGAGAGACGGAGAGAATAAGCACTGCCACAAAACGAAGCGGTCTGTCACATCAAATGGAGCACCGGCAAATTGATTGCCATTATTTAGTGTCCCATCACCCATTTTCTATTCTGGTGCATACTTTCTGTCCTGAGCTGCATTGCGATTTTGCTGGGTCCCTCACTTGTTTGAACAAACCTTTGTGTAGTGCTGAGTTGGTCTGAGATGACTGCTGGGTAGTGATTTATTGATTGTTTGCATTGCATCTCAGTTTGTTTCTCCTGCGATTTGGCTTCTTACTTGGCATGGTGGATTACCCTGTGAAGTGAGGTGACTGGGACATAACCCAAGTAGGGCTGTCATGATTCCTTCATTCAATTTGAGCATTGGGTATTAAATCATTGATTGCGTTTTGCCTGTAACCGGCAAAATACAGTTTGTGGTGCATTCCACAAATGAGAGTCTATGAAATGCATTATCAGACCATTGTCCAAGGCTGCATGAAATATTAAACCAATTTTACAATCATCATAAGGCACAATGCTATTGTGAATTCACAAACCCTATTAAATTAATTAAATATATGCAATGCAGGTTTAATATATGTACTTCATTTACATGTGTGTAGGTTATCAGGGCTCTATGCTTAATTTCAGGAGCACCTTCTAATCTATAATCAAAAAATCTGATCAAAAATTTGCATTCCCATTAATAGGTGGTATTTGACTTCTTAGTCAAATAGTAATGAAGTTAATAACAGGGGAATTTTGTTTGTACCTTTGTAATGGCATTTTTGGCAACTTTATTAAAAGTATGTCATCTTTTATGTCACATTTTAAGCTTTTTTAAATTTCTAATTAAAACAACAGAATAAGAACAAGTAGAATAACAATTTAAGTTACCAATCAAATGAAATCACTATTAACAAAATGTATTTGTACTACAGAGGTGGCATAGAAGAACACAAAAGTGGCTTGTAGGTGTATTTTCATATGTTTAATGAGGCTCAGAGGCGGCATGAGTGCAATCAAATTCATAAATTCATGTTGAGATGAATGTCTTAAATATAACATTTTGAATACAGATATATTAAATGATTTAAATAACTGAAAAGAAACTTTAAAAATGAAACAATCTGCCAGTAGGTGGCGGCAAGACACTGATTAATTAATTACTGAAATCATATCATTCATTTGATTCGTTTGAACGGCTGATTCATTAAGGAATAAAGCAAGTCTTAATGAATGGGAAATTGAATTATTGATTTGTTTAAAAACGCAAGTTCAATCTTAAACGAAACACTGCTGTGTTTGGATGGAAATGCGCTGCGGCTCAGTTGTGACTTGTTTCAGTCCATTTTAATGCAAATCAGGCAATAGTGTTATAGTCAGACAATGTAAATCACTTAATATTAACTTCTTGTTAATTTTCTGTTGTATTAAATCAATATCTTATTTACAAACTCCCTTAAAAATCATTAAAAGCTTTCACTCATCTTAGTTCATCGCGATCTCAAAAGTTCCATTATAATCAACAAAGCTCTTTACATTGCACAATGAATCTCTTCTTTACACTCTTGCTACACTTAGTTTATGAAATGATTTGTGAGGTATGTCCGTGACACATTACTCAACGTTGCAAAAACAAGTAGAAACCTTTGAAGCTCCCCTCAGCGCAAACACAAATATGCTGATCGGGTCAGTCGCGCATGGTGCTCCTAAATATTTTTTCATAGTCGCATGCAGTAGTATTTAGTCGCAAATGCGACTGAAATGGTCGCACTGTGTATGTCAGAGCGGCTCCGTTCACAGTAAATGCTGCTCTACAAAAACTTCTTTCTCAATATGCTGTTCATTGCGATTTCAAAACAAAAGTTTAAACGGTTACTCTGAGTTTAAACGCTTTGTCCACATTTAGGAAACTACTGTGACTGTGGCATTTCTGTCCATATTAAAGTCGATATTAAACCAGAATTACCAAAATAATCGTTAGTGACAACCCTAAACCCAACAGATCAACTGTCTCTTGCAAGTGTACGACCATGAACTGGTTCACATAAACGCATGAATGCAACTAAAACCGTATCAACATAACATGAAACCACTGAGACTGTTTATGTGAATATATAGCTGCACTAAGACCAGCTGATTCCTATTTTTGATTAGCACTTTAGTTACAGTTTCTGACTTTTTGAGAAGGCTGTGAAACTGATCTTTTGGTTCAACAAAAAAAAAGTGTTTGTGCATGAAATGGTTTGGTATCTTTTGGTATCTTTTCCTGTATCTTGTCCCAAGGGAGACAATGAAGTGTGTGTGTGTGTGTGTGTATATATATATATATATATATATATATATATATATATATATATATATATATATATATATATATATATATATATATATATATATATATATATATATATATATATATATATATATATATTTGGGGTGTTTTTTTGAAGGCTGCATCAAGGCTTAATTTATTTGATCATAATGTGAATTATTATTATTATTATTACAAGTTAAAATAATTATTCTCTGTTTTAATGTATTTTCAAATGTAATTTATTTCTGTGATGCAAAGCTGAATTTTCAGCATTACTGCAGTCTTCAGTGTCACATAATCTTTCAGAAATCATTCTAATATGCTGATTTGCTTAGAAATTTAATTTGTTATTGTTAATGTCAAAACCGTAAAACATTTTTCTGGATTTTTTGATGAATAGAACCCGTTTCCTAGTTCTGCCATTGTCATCACTCAGCTCTTATGCGTGTGCTCGATCCCTGCTGCTGTGCTTCTCTGTAAGTGCTCTCATAAACAAGAGCTAAATGTGAGCTGATATTCTCCCACTGAGTTCCCATAAGCTTCCTGTCCAGTGAAAGAGCTACCGTAGCTCTGAAATGCTTCTGGGCCACATGGCCTCCTGTGTTGGGCAGCTAACAACAGCAATATCTAAATCTGAACATTTGTGGTTATTTAACACACTCAGCATCACTTGAGACTTAAAGGGCTGTTATGCAACATCAGAAAGGGACAATATTTTAAACTAGAGAGGTCAAAAAGCCAACACACAGAAATATAAACTTCTTTTTGGGAAGAGAATGTAAACATCTTTTTTCCTCTCTTTTTACGGTAAGAGTTTGACCCATTTTCTTGTCATGACTTGTCTGATGGTTTTTGCTTTGGTGAAGTGAAGATATTTGGCTGGTAGGACTGGATTCAAAATTGTATGTGTAAATATCTTCTTTCCATAGGCCTACAATGAGTCTAGTGTAATATGGAGAGGTAGAAGTTTTAAATGTCAGTAGGTTTGATCTCATTCATCTATCTGTGGTAAGATATTTTTGACACCAATCCATCCTGATGAATCACTCCGTTTGACCTACATTTGAGTTTTTTGTGCTCCACCTCTCTTCTGGTCCTCATTCAATGCTGCCTTTTTACACAAAGCCAAAAATGATTTCCATAATTAAAATCTGTTGGTGTGTGCAGTGGTGTATATCATTACATACCGGATATTGTGCTTTGAGCGATCACAATTCTTTGTCACGTTGGTTTCACTGTTTTGCAAGTTGTCTGAGCAGTACAGCCAAACTAATTTTTCACTTTAACAACTAAGAACAAAGATACACATTGCAAATACATAAAATATGCAAATAAAACAAAAAGTGCTTTATTATTAAGGTACAGTAGACATTTGGCTGTAGCATTTAAGAAATTTAATGAGAACATTTAAAGGGGTAGTTCACCCAAACATGAAAATTCTGTCATTTACTCGCATTCAAGTTGTTTTAAAACTAAATGAGTTTCTTTTTTTGTGTTCAGCACAAGAAAGAAATTAATACAGGTTTATACGGTTTGATCGAAGTAGCTTTGACTGTAATGTTTGTAAACCCCTCCCTCTGATTGGCCAGCTGGCCAAGCCTGTTGTGATTGGCACAGAAAGAAGTACTCGCAAGTTAGCGAGTGCTAATATCTGTGTTGCCAAGTCTGCGGGTTGTTTTTGATGTCCGTGGGTCGACGCGACCCCAATAACTAGGGGTGGGAGAAAAAACGATTTTCTGATGCATCACGCTTCTCTCTTCAATGATTCAAAATATTTAAAAATTGATTCTGAGCTTTTTTTTTTTTTTCACTGCCGGCTTCATTGCACTGAATTTGCGCTGTGAAACACGTGTGCATTGCTTGACAGTGCGTTCTTCCACTCACCGTGTTTTACTTTAGATATGCTTTTATTTATGCCGTTTAGAATGCAGTACTATGAGATGCACGAAATGCGCACTGACAGTCTTTCATGTGCGCTTTGTGTATGTTTTGTGTTTGTGTAAATGCACTTGCATTTTTGAATACTTTGATACGAAATTAATGTATACACAGTGAGTTATATTTTCAGAGCAGGACAAAACATCTGATATATCGAAGTAGATCTGTGAATTAATGTGAATGCAGCCTGTTAAAGCTGCCACTGTCTGATCTCATTAGTAATCAAATTGTAATTTGTAATTGTTGTAAAAAGTAACCTGCTTATATAATAAAAAAAGAGAATTTTGCTCAATTTTTTATATAAAATGTATATGTATATAGCCATGTGCAGTAATATTGAAAACTGAGAATGTGATGCATCGTGATATTAAGTTTATAATGAAAATTGTGAAGTTGAAATGTGTAACCAGTGAAGATCACACCCCTACTTTTAAGATGGCAGTACTGACATACAGAGATTACAATCAAACTATAAACAAAAAGCATAGAAACTGCAATTTTGGTTTAAATGTAAAGTTAAAGTAAAAATCTGCACAGCAGAAGAATTAATTGGGGAAAATTGTAGATCAGGAATCGTTTTGGAATTGGATCGTGACTCTGAATCTGATCAAATTGTGAAATGCCTAAAGATTCCCACCCCTACCAATAACGTCATATTTAGCCACTGGAATGCAAATTTACCAGTGGAGCCCAGACAAAAAACAACATGCAATTTTTAACAGGGGACCCTCCTCGAAACATGATTGGGCTAATCTTGAGTAGCAGTTGGCCAGGTTTTGTTGTGAAAACCTGGCAACCCTAATGCACCTTTACATAAAACAGTAATATAGTGCTCCAATCCATTTTTATCCGTTTAACACTTCTGCAAACGAATCAGGCCCACAGCTAAACTTAGTTGCTAAACTGTAAACACTTCACAAAACAATAATGGTGGAGACGTTAGCCGAGTACTAACATGACTAACTGAAGAAACTGTTTCTAAACTATAATAGGTCTAAGTTACATTCTTTATTATTAAACAAAGTCTACATTAATCAACACATTATTAGGAAATAGTGGGTTCACAGGGAATTATCAGAACTATTTCAGTAAGACAGTAATATTGTGGTTTACCTGGAAACCTAAAGCTGCACTAGGTATGCATCACATCACAAAAAAACCTGATATTTTGAACACTCACTTAAAAAAGTACACGTAACATATCAATCGTACGTACAGGAGATGCTTGTTAGTCCAAATAAAGAAGATTAGAAGCCAAAGAAGATAAAAGCCAAGATTAAAGAAGCAGTCCTCTGTAAAATGACGAGCACACAACCAAAGGTTTGAAATTTATTGCTGTGGTATCATGGAAAATTTTAATTTTAACCACTGATTTTTCAGATCTTTTAGCAGTGAAAACACTTGCAATCATGCACTTATTTTGATTAACAGCTTTGCACACTGTTTACATTGAAGGATAGCTAAGTAACAAAATACCAAAAATATATTTTTCGAAAACCTTTATGACCTGCTCTTTAACATTTGAATGCATGTTGCTTTGTACAATCAAAAATCATGATAATGCACACCCCTACTTTGGCTTGTATTTGAAACATTGGCTGGTGCAAAAAACAGCAGCACATCTGATGTTTCTGCTAATGTCATCTACAGATGGACATTTACATTTAGTTCTTGCTGTGTCTAAATTGTATTACAAATACAGTGTGATTTCTCTTGAGTACTGCATTCTGATTGGTCAAATTTTATATAATGACCACTATCTGTCTCATAGTCCCAAGCAACTCGTATCACTCTGTGCTCCTAAATCTCATGTAATTACATTTCAACCCAACTCAATACTTACTTAATCATTTATTTAATTACTGACCTTGTAACAACCATGATAATGTATAGTTAGCTGGCCATTAACACAAATATGATCGCAAGGCAGATCACTCTGTCTGGTTTATTGTATAGAGACAATCATTATTGCACATTATCCAGGGGATACTTACCTGCTTACCTGCTCTAAAAAAATGCGTGGGCAATGCGCTATACAAATAAATGTGGGTTCACATACTGCTCTTGTTCAGCACAAAGCCAAACTGCATCATACAAGTCGCTTTGGAATATAAGTTGCAGCATGTTTCAGATGACGCTGATAAATTACAAAAATGACAAATAATGTCCAGTATGTTTGACTGTTTGAATTTATGAACAATTTACCCATACAGTCATTTTGTTTCTTACATTAATTAAAGCCCAAATATTGTATGTTGTACACTAATTTCAATAGAACGATTTTAAAACTTGTTTTCTTTTGCCATTCCCACTAAGCTTCTGCCCTATAGGCAACTTTTAGTTTGCCTGTATGTAGGTGACATCCTTGACATTTGTTGTTTTGAGTCATTTGACCCACAGGCATATACGCTGTTGCTCAGTCACTCACTACTGACACCTATATGGAGCTATATCTTTGTGGGTTTGTGTATGTTCAAGGTTTGGCCCATTAATCATTAGCTCAGATTCATATACATCAGTTACCACATATAGAATTCTTTTCATCTGTTGTCTTACTTTTTTTTTCAATAAGTCATTTATGGCTCTGTTTCCTTGTTGTAAACTTTCATTATGTCTTGATGAAATAGTGGGTGTGTCTTTACTTGCCCATACATGCTTTCTTGAAGTAAACACCTAATTACAAGGCCTGATAATAAGGACAAGAGTTCCATCAGAGGAATCAGTTGATGGGGGTTAATGTCACAGGTGCTGACAGTGTGCTAACATGAGCCTGCATGCGTACAGGTTCTCCTGACTCCTAAATCTAGTCAAGGTGACGCTCTCAAGTTACTCTGTTACCATCTGAAACGAGAGTGAGACAGAGAGTGCTTATGATGACAAGTCCCAGCTGTTGTTCATTCTATAACAAGTCATCTGACAGCTTTCTTTGGAGGGCAAATGCATAGTACAAGATTTTTGCCATGATTTTACCTCCCACGTAGATCTGTGCTGGTTAAATTAGACTGGTAGGATTAGGAGAAGATGACTATACGGTATATGATTGATTGATCAGTGTGGTGCAGAGTGTCAGTCAATATCATTTTAGATACTACTGTCAGTGCAGTGTGCATTCATCTCCAAACATGGCATGTTTTCAGTGCTGAATGGACCATTTGTCTATTTGCTAAATGCAGCTGAAGCTGAGCAATCTTTTATTTCACTTAAATTCCACCCAGTTCCTGTATTAATTTTTCTGGTTTCTGTGATTTATGATTTAATACAAATGTATCATCAAACTATGCCAATCAAACAGATTCATAAAATGTCAATATATTTTAAAAATATAATCAAACAAAATAAAACAATTCCAACAAAACACTGCATTTTTATTTTTGTCAGGTAAAGTGCTGCACAACAGAGGTTTACAGTGTAAATAAAACATGATTTTTTTTTATATTAATATTTCTTTAAATTATATTTGTTATTATTACGCTGATAATAGATTTTTACTATGCAATAGTAATATATTTCTGTCGATTTCTGGTTTCTTTTTTTTTTTGGACTGAATTTAATTAATTAAAGTTTACATAAACCAAAAGTCTAATTAATTGAATTTTATACAACTTTAGAAATGTAATAAAATTTTATTAAAATTGTAACAATAATAGGGCCCTGTGCAATCTTTTATTTCACCCAAATTACTTTTTTTTTCTGTGTTTTATAGTTTAATATAAAATGTATCATAAAACTATGGCAATCAAAAAATTCATAAAACGTCAATAATTGTAAAAAATAACTAAACAAAATAAAACAATTCTAAATAAACACTGCGTTTTTATTTTTTGTCAGATAAAGTGCTGCACAAGAGGTTTACTGTATAAATTAAAAAAAAATGAGAAAATCTTGTTTTATATTCCTATTTTTCTTCAAATTGTATTGCTGTTATTATTATTATATGCTGAGAATAGATTTTACTATGCAAAAGTAATATATTTCTATCAATTTCTGGTTTCTGTGTGTTTTTTTTTTTATTATTTTATTTAATTTTATTTAAAATTTAGGTAAACCAAAACAGTGTCTAATCAATTGTTTTTATTAAAAATCACCAATGTAGTAATTTATTACAGTTTTAACAATAATAGGGCTCTGTGCAATCTTTTATTTCACCCAAATTACATTTTTATTTTTTTACTCCAATTCCTGTATTTTTTTTTCTGGTTTCTGTGTTTTATGACTTAATACAAAGGTATCTTCAAACTGTGGCAATCAAACAAATTCATAAAACCTCAATAATTGTGTGTTTGTAAAACCGTGTAATGATTAACTGGCCGTTTCATTCATAACGTTAATTTTTCAACCTAGTGAAGAGTAAGGTAATAGTTAGCCAAGCATTGTTCATTGGAGTAGAACTAAACTTGAATTGAATTCTTGAGTGATTTGTCCCTCACGTGTCTGGACAAAATGAGATCAGAATGAGAGACCTAGCAGTTAGCACATGCTCTGACACATTAAGCCCTAGTGCTTATGTAGGCCATGCAAGATCAAATCCTGCTCAGGATTTTCCATTTTCTGTTCTCCATTAAATCCATTAGAGAACCCACTAAATAGTCTAAAATGTATGGTTTTGCACATTGCTTATCCAAACATAAATTTCTCACCTCTGTTTACATGACTGAAATCATAACAGGAATGAAATCCTTGCCAATCAGACACTATTTCTCAACTAAGCTTGTACGGCATTAGACTAAATCTATGAGAATGAATGTAACATGCCATTTTGTTTGGGTGAAACCATTTCCACGAGAGCTCTGATGTAATTGGCTTTAGTCAGAATAACTCTCACAATGCTGGAGGATTTACTGTAAACAAAATAAACAGAAAAAGGCATAATCTTGCATATCAGCCTTGCACATTTCTCATTTGCTATGATGGAGCGTGTATGTGTCACCACAAGCTCTTACCACTTTAGAAGAGTGTTAAGACAGTTTTTAAATTACATGGTAGAGATGCTTTGCTCTTATGTTTGTTACATGTAACTTGTATGCAAGTCATTTCCATTTGGGAATCTTACGTTTGTCTCTGTTGCAGGCACTCTTGTCATCATGTTTATTGTTCAGAAGAGATCTCCTCTGGCCCAGGACTCCCTGCACAGGATGACAGCAGTTACACAATGCAGGAACCACTGGCTGATGACAAGGTAACAACTAAATGCCTCAATGACTTGCTAGCAGTTGAACTTCTCCTATTAGGTCAATGAGCGTGTGTCCTTTTGCACCATTGATATGTAACTCTGTATTGTGAAATGGGAATCATATACATTTGACCTTTTAGAAAAGAGTTTGTTTGGCTGTTGTGTAGGTCTGAATAGCCCCTGAAGTTGTGCAATAGCTCCTCATACAGAGTGCAGGCTGTTGTTGACATTGTCTTTCAACAGGCTAATCTATAAAGGTACTTGCAGGCAGGGGCCCCAATGAAGACACCCCCCTCCTCTTGTGTAACCTAAACATTTAAAGGAGTAGTTCACTTCCAGAGCAAAAATGTACAGATAATGTACTCACCCCATTATCATCCAGGATGTTCATGTCTTTCTTTCTTTAGTCGTAAAAAGAAATTGTTGTTTTTTTTGTTTTGAGGAAAACATTTCAGGAATTTTCCCCATATAGTGGTCTTCTATGGGGTTTGAAATTCCAAAATGCAGATTCAGTGCAGCTTCAGTGGGCCCTAAACGATCCCAGCCAAGGATTAAGGGTCTTATCTAGCAAAACAATCTGTCATTTAAAAAAAAAAAAAAACTCTGTGCAGTCCCATTCAAGACAGTTGGGGTACGTCAAAAACTCCCATCTAATTTTCTCCTCCAACTTCAAAATCGCCCTACATTGCTGTTTTACCTTTTTTTTGTAAAGAGCATTTGACCGTTTGCACGTACTTCTGCAGCGGTGTAGATAGAGATGGGAGTTTTTCAACAAAGTGAGTACATTATCTGTAATTTTTTGTTCTGGAAGTGAACTACTCCTTTAAGGCTGTGTATTTTCTAATCTGTGACTGACTGATTAACCTCAGTTTAGCTTGTGTTAGCATGCTATCTTTAAAGTTACAGAAGCAATCAATGTTCAGCTAAAGTGTGGATCTGTAAACGTACCCTTTTTGCACTTCAGCACGTATTTCTTTCTCCCCTCTGGCAGTTATGAAAGTGTTTTCTCTTTGCTCCTGCCAAATTTGAACGATAGCTGTTTGCCCTTGAAAAAATGTTTCTTTCAACCTTATAGAAACAAAGCCAGTTCTGTCAACTTACCTGTTGTTGAAAGAATAGTTCACTCACTCATCAATCATGTCACTTACTCAACCTCATGTCATTCCAAAACTCTCTGAGGAGCACAAACGGATTTTCAGCACAATGATCACATTGCTGTCAGTGGAACTGCAAGAGTACATGTGACCAGGGGCTTTAAAGCTCTAGAAATGGCAAAACAAATGAGATCAAATTGTTTGTGTGAGAAAGTGACCTTGTAACCTTCTTTTGTTCTTTATTTAGATGTTTTGCTCATAAGTAACATTGTTTTTTTCTTTTAGGTTGAAGAGGAAAAGGAGACACACACTCAGTCATCGTACAACGTGGGTCTGGAGACAGAGAGAGCGGTGCTAAAGGAAACATCATTGGACTCACAAGGCGCCCCGCACGAAGAGAAGCACAAACAGGTGCCAGTGCAATCCAACCATCATATCTGTATCTGTTTACTTCTGTTACATATCTCAACCTTGGATGTGACCCACACATTTAATTTAAGGGATAGGACACACAACAACTTATATTTGTTTCAGCTGACTTTTTTTTTTACTTTAAATGTTTTGTATAAAAGTAAAAAAAAATCTCTGGTTCAGAAGTGGGACCAAGTTATTGTTTTGCAATTCACAAGTAAGTCTCACATCTTTGCATTCAGGTCTCGAGTCAACGACAGACAAGTCACAAGTCAAGACGGGCAAGTCCAAGTCGAGTTGCAAGTCCTCAACTTTAAGCTTCAAGTCCTCCAAGTCATTAGTGCCGTTTGCCCAAATTAGTATCTCTGTATTAATTACTACAGTAAATTTTAAGTCTATAATAGTCTATAGTAAGAATAATTGCAAAGATACAGTAATTAGTGGTTTTTCATTGAGGAATTATTGTTTCTGAACAAATATAGGAATTATTAAATGAATAATTAATTTAAAGTCCACTGGTTCATTTGTTTTCCATACTAAAACTAAATTTTACAGTCACAGCTATGCAGACTGATCATAAACACAGATAAAAAGCTTCCTACCACAGTGGCCATACTTCACAAAACCACTATCTACCACAGTTTTAGCACAAGTAGAATGTGAAATGTTTCAATACAAGCGTTTCAGTCAAATGGAATTTTTGCAGTATTTCAAACTTTTAACCCATGTGAGAAAATTAACCCGCCGCAACAGTTTAAAATAAGACCAATTCAGAAGAAAAAATGCAGATTTGGCAACCCTACATCCAAAATTATATTCAATATGTTTGCGGGAGTGGGATAAGAAAACAGTCCCGCTCAAGGTCTTAATACAAAAACGCACACAATGAATGGAGACTGTAGAAAGCAAAAGCCAAATCCTGGACATTTTGGGGTGATATAGGAATTTTTTTAAAATTCCATTTTCATAAGATGCATGCTCACCCTAATTATGTGGATAAAAACAGTACAAGCGCTCACTTAGCGAGTCCCTCTCTGGCTCAGTGCCAAAAGCTGCGCTAATTATAGGCTACAGTAACCAGCCTATATCGATCAAAACTTTTTTTTTTTTTTTTTTTTTTTTTTAGAAGATATAGCCATAAGACTTGATGAGTCACAGAGCTCAAGTCCAAGTCAAGTCTCGAGTCATAGTCTAAATCGAGTCTCAAGTCTTCTTTGATTGTCGAGTCAAGTCACAAGTCATCAAATTTGTGACTCGAGTCCACAACTCTGCTCTGGTTCATTATGAACAACATCATTAGAGTAACCAGTGCTACTTTTGGTATTTTTTTTCTATAGAAATGTAGAAAAATTTGAAGTAGATTGAAAGCTTAGGGAGACTGACTCATTCGCAGTGCTTCATAGGAGTAGGTGGGTACTAAAGAGCTATTTTGGTGCAGTTTGCTTAAAGCAATTCTCTGATTCAAGGAGATTTCTTTGGAGAATCATGGGTAATGTAATATTTCTCCATGAACTCTGTTAAGCTTTATTATTTAAAAAATAAGTTGAAATAATGTGTGCTTGATGGCTTTAACAAAAGTATATACCGTAGATTGACTACCTTTAGCTCACACTGGGTTATTACTGATTATTAGTTAATAATCAGTTAAATAAACTTCCTTACGAAGAATATGAAAACGATTTACTGCCAGAATCAGGCTGTTTTGCTATATTCAACCAAAGCCAAATCATAGTCAGGACTTTTTTTTTTTTTTTAATAACAAGTAGGGTTGGGTAAAAAATATACATTTCTCAATTTAAATCTATTCGCATTTTTACGAAACAATATTGAGTCCTAAATCCCAAGAATCAATTAGTGTAGCCTGTTCTCATTTAATGAATGAAACATTGTAGCACGCCTCCCATCCAATAAATCGCAATAAGCTTTGATGGTTTGAAAATTGAGCAATGTATCAGAGTTCCAATTCTGTCCATTTTATTACTATTCAAACAATAAATACCGCTTTGGCGCTGTTTAATGTGGAATCACCGATTTCTGTAGCGCCTCAGTTCAAGCGTACAATTAACTGATAATCTCCTCTGCATTAGTACCAGTTTTAGCACAAAATAAACATGAATGAACATCCAAAGGTATGTTAAAAGAGAACTTCCTGAAATCCATATCCAGTCTCATGTAATCACTCAGATCAGTGTTTGAACTGCAGACAGACGTCAGTATAACAGCTTAAGCAATATGTCACGTAATGTCACATTTACCTCAGAAAAAAAGTTCTGGTGACCATAAACTCTTTAGTTAGCTAGAAAAATGAACTCTAGTGAGGATAATTTTGCTAAATATATGTACCATGTGATATTTACTGTTCTTCAATATTTAATTTATATTTGAATAAATGTTTAAATTGGACTGGAAATATAATTATGTAATTGCAAAGTTAGTATTATGGCTTTATTATTATAAAAAACTTAATTTGTATACAAATCGGTTAATTTTATCCCCCAGTATTATATATACAGTACCAGCTGACTCTCATGTATAATAACAGCTTTTTGTTTTTTTCTTTGAGAAAATTTGCCATGCACTGCACCTGATATATCTAAAATAATCTATAGTGAATTGAATCGCAAGCTTACAAATAGAAATCAAATCGAATTGTAAACTTTGTCAATATCCAGTCTTAATAACAAGCCCTTCTTCTGTTGTGTAATTGTTAATCTCGGTAATTTATGTGTGTTTCTGTCATTGTAGACTGTGAATTTGGAAGAAGTGTTGGAGGAGCCACAGATTCAGCTCGAGCCTGCTCTCCCTGAGCTAGAACAACAACAGCAACAGCAGGAGCAACAACCAGAACCCCAGAGCACCCAACAATCAGACCAACAATATTCAGCTCAATCACCAACACTTACACAGCCCCAAACAGCACCGCCACTCTCCCAGCACCAACCAGACCCTGAAACACCACAGGCCACTGCCACAGAGGACCAGGCTCCCCATGCCTCCGCTGCTTTAACCCCTCCACAGACTGACTCGCACACAGAAGACCCCTCTGCACCTCCTCCTGAACTCCAGAAGAGCCCAGAGTCAGCCTCACCTACCTCAGTCACCACCTCCGAGAGCGCCTCCAGGTGAGTACAAGCATAGCCGTTTGGGAGAGAAGAGCGTGGGAACTTTGTATGTTTGTTTTATCATTCATTTCATCTTTTGTTTCATTTGATTTTATTTTCTTATTGAGTTATTTCTGCATCCAAACTTTTAAACTGAATCAGTCAAGCATGCAGTCATCACTTCGTGGACTTTGTCAAACACACTTCGGACATCAGAGTGGATCTCACCTTCTTTACTAGTCTGCTATGGCTTCTATTTACTGGACTTGGAGCATAAACGAATCTTCCATTTCAACAAGGACCAAAAAGACACTATCGCTTTGCGATTGGCTAGATAGGCCTTTAAAATGTAATAAACCAGTAATACAGGCACCTTCTGCAGAACCCTGGACATACCTGGAGCCAGATTTCTTTCTCTCTCTTATCCTTTCTATCCCCCTCTCTCTCTCTCTCTCTCTCCATTAGTATTCCTCTCCCATTCCTCTCTGTTTTTCCTTTCTCTTGGTAAATGGCATATGATTTTTTTCCTTCAGTGGACTAGACGTCCCGCGTCCTGATGCCCCTGTAGAGAACTCTAGTGCCAGTCAGTGTGAGGTGGGCTCTGTGCCCCCCTTCAGCCATTCCCTTGGCACCACGCTCACCAGGTGAGTAACGAGCAACAGGTAAACGGCAGGTTACATGGTAACATTACCGTAACTCCAGTACTCGCGTTACATCAGGTGACTTGGTAACCAAGGGTTAACCAAGTAACGGAGCTGCTTCAGGCACATCAAGCTACGTCTTCTGGCCTTGCTCTCTCTTTTTTTTTTCTTCATTTCTCATCATTTAATTTTTGGTTTACTATTTAATTTTCTTACTCAATGCCATGATGCACCATTTTAATGCTTGTTTTGCTTGTCACTTATGGTTTTATTTAGTTTTTTTAATATGTAGCAATTTACTAAGGGGTCTATTTTTTCCCACCCTCTCTCTCCTCTGTTTTCTTGCTCTTGATAGTGTTGTGGAGGAACATGCAGAACAGCAAGCAGAAAACCAGTCTGCCACATTGGGAGTACAGAGTACAGAGACCAGTGCTGACCCGACTGCCACTCTGCTCCCGAGTGAGCCGGACCTCACAGAGCTAGGGCAGACAGACAGTATCCCTCCACCTACAAAAAGCCTGCAGGTACACACACACTGTTTGTCAGACTAATCTAACATGGATAATTAAATCCGAAAGTAAGAGATAAAGCAAATACCCACGAGAGGCTTTGTGTTACTTAAACTCCATTAAACATGATAAAATCACTTTAATACATATGAAAATGGCGTAATGCTTTTAGAAAGCGGAGGCAGCATAATTATGGTAATAGACACAAATGTTCAATAAAAAGTTACATGTATTCAGTATAGAAATAGAATTTGCTGTTGCAAAAAGTATATAGAACACTATAGGTGCTGAGAGATCAAATATAAATTCTTCTCAAATTGACAAATACATAAATGAATATATAATATATAAATCTATTTCTAGACATTCACTACCATTGAAAGGTTTTGAGTTAGTAAGATTCACCCAAAAATGAAAATTCTCTCATTAATTATTCACCGTCATGTCGTTACAAACCTGTAAGACCTTTGTTCATCTTTGGAACACAAATTAAGATATTTTTGATGAAATCTGAGAGCTTTCTGACCCTGCATAGACAGCAATGCAACTACCATGTTCAAGACTCAGAAAGGTTGTAAGAACATTGTTCAACCATATTGTCATGAAGCTACGAGAATGTGCTTTGGAGACTGACATTGAAGAGAAAAAATTGTTAAATTAAGTCGTTATTTTTGTTTTCTTTGCGTGTAAATGGTATTTTTGTAGCTTTATAAAATTACGGTTGAACCACTGATGACACATGGACTATTTTAACAATGTCCTTACTACCTTTCTGGGCCTTGAACGTGTTTGTTGCATTGCTGTCTATGCAGGTTCAAAATCTCTTGGATTTTATCAAAAATCTTAATTTGTGTTTCGAAGATGAACAAAGGTCTTACGGGTTTGGAACAACATGAGGATTAAAAAAATAATAATGATGGAATTATCCCTTTAAGTTTACCAAGATTGCACAGTAATATTACAGTAATTTGATTTGTTTTAAAACATATGAAATTAGATTATTCCTATGGTGACAAACTAGTATATACTAGATCATCCATTCAGAGTTGTCCTTTTTATAATGACATAACCGGATAGATTTCAGTTACGGAGCTCTAAACAATATCAAACTACGATACATTTTTCTATTTCCCCCCCCCCCCAGCTTTCACCACCTCAAAGAGCTTGATGACAATCGCTACATGTTGCACCCCATAGTGTTCCTTCCCTACCTTTTTTCCCCCTATTATGTAGAGAGTGAAAGGGTTTGTATTCGATTACCACTGAGCCTGTTCACACCCTGCTGTTAAAGATCTGCAGAGCTAAGACATCCCTTCCTCTCTCATAAAGCTGCTCTGACACATACACCCTAAATGGAGAAGATGAAAGTGGAGGAGAAAGCATAAGAGCAGAGGGGAGGAAGAAGAGAGGGTTACATCAGCTTGTTTGTTTTCCACAGGACAGCCTTGTAAATGTTTAATCAACCAAATGCTCACTCAGCGCTGCTGTTTAAGCACTGTCAGACATGAAGAGGGATAAGCGAGACAAGAAAAAGGGAAAGTGATGGGGAGACATGGTGTATAATACCATATGGACTTTATATGTAATGTGTCTGTATATTTTTACATTACAATGCATATGTCTTTGAAAGTAGTCACCAAAGCTGCATTTATTTGATTAAAAAATAGTTAAAAGGGTAGTTCACCCAAAAATGAAAATTCTGTCAATAATTATTCACCTGCATGTCATTCCAAACCTGTAAGTCCTTCATTCATCTTCGGATCTTCGTTCACCTTTCTGGACCTTGAACGTGAAAGAACCAGAGGAAAGCTCTTGGATTTAATCAAAAATGTCTTAATCTGTGTTCCGAAGATGAACACTGGTTTGGAACAGCATGAGGGTGAGTAATTAATGACAAAATGTTAATTTTTGGGTGAACTATCCCTTTAAAAACCCAGCATACCCAGCAAAATGCTGCTGAAATAGAAAACACATAATTTCAAAGATGGCATTTCATAGTTTTAGGACCGAGGAAGTTTGGATTGTGTTTGGTTAACTGTAATAAAAAACTGATGCTTTTATTCAAGGTGATGGACCATGAGGGAGCGACCGACCCTCCTGTGCCCAGTAAAGAGGATATCCCCACTTTTGATGAGTGGAAGAAGAAAGTGATGGAAGTAGAGGAGAAGAAAAGTAAGAAATGGCATTGGGTCACATGTACACGCGTTTCCTCAGTGAATCATCGCATGCCACGCTGCCCCAGTGCTTCTTCTGCATCAGTACACACTGAGACGCACTTCCCTTAGGACACACTTCTGCTTGATTTCACAGAGCTGTCTCTTTCTTTTTATATCTTATGAATTTCTGCTTTTTCTTGCTCCTGTAATAGTTTTTTAATGCTTGCTCACGTCAGTTCAGTAGCGAGCACAGTGACTGTTGCGTAACCTAGTTTGCACGCGTGTAGGCTGCTGTAATGGACTGCTTCAGTACACTGCAACAAAAGTAACTAAACTCTAAGCTTATGCTCTAGGCCAGCGGAACAATTTAACTTTTGCTTTAGAGCATCAGGGTTTTTCACAGCTGTGTGTGCGCATTCAAATTACAAAGTCAACTAATTAACAGCCACTAACAGTATGTTAATTGACCCTTATCATCATTAATTAGCAGGTGCGGTACACACAACAAAACTAGAGAGCTCTCAAAGAGCAACTCGCTGGAAGTTCATACAGTGTGGGTTCAAATGAGGCCTATGTGGCCTGCGTGAATCACAGTATCGAATAACTGAAATTTGATCAGTTTCCTTAATATTTTGGGTCAGGATTGGTGCTATTTATAGCCTGGGCTGCTTGACCTTTCCAACTTATTCTTCAACGTGGAAATAAGCCTATGGGCGAGACTTCCGGTTCATTATCAGCTAAAGAAAAATAACGAGAAGAATAACAACATGCAGTAAATGGTAAAACTGTTTGCACTACAAACCAGTGTGTTGATAATTAAGATAATACACTCAAATAAAATGGACAAACCAATTTGCAATATCAAACAGTAAAACGAGCTGTTTTGTACAGCTAAAAATAGCTGGGCATTAATGAGACCAGATGCCAGACCCATAAAATTGACAAATGTCAGCACCCACTCTTATAGGGAAAATAAGATGAATAATGTTCTTCAAAAACTAATTTGTTAAATCAAATTTAGAAAACTAAATTATTGTCTCTGGCCAATGGTCTCCACAGCTGCAGAATCATGTTTGGGGTGCTTTTTCATGTTGTTTGTGCAAGCTGTAATCAGCACAGTGTTAATGAATAGCTTTTTTTCCCCTAAAGGTTTTCACGTAAGGTCATGACAGCAGCTATTGGTAGTTAAAATCCAACAGTTTTGCCATTCACAGAGGTTATCTGTTACAGATATGAATACATACATGCATGCTGCTTGCATACATGAAGATAAGTCGTTCTTTTGTTTTCAGTTCTGTAATTGACAGGTAAACATACCCACCTGCACTTTGCATACTAAGCCAACCTGATCCCCAAGATGTAAAACATTTGACAGATGATCTTATATGTAACCTATTTTGTTGGTTTTCAGGTCAGTCTCTGCACACTTCATCAAATGGCAGCCCTCATCCAGTCAAAAAGGTCCAGAAGAATTTCAAGAATAACTACGCCTCTGTCGAATGTGGGGCCAAAATCCTCTCGGCTAACAATGAGGCCAAGGTACGACGCAAGAGACTGCAAAAGAGCATATGGGGCAGATGGAAAGATGGATGAATTTTCTCCAGGGGCATGAATAGCATAATCATTTAATTGTTATTTTTCCTGCATCTGGAATGTTATTGATTTAGTTTGAGATCAGCAGTTGTCTGACGTATGTGTGTTTGTGTTTTCAGAGCACATCTGCCATCCTGATGGAAAACATGGATCTGTACATGCTAAACCCCTGCAGTACCAAGATCTGGTGAGTCACTGCAGATAAAGAGAAAAAAGAGACTGCAGCAGCTGCTCAGAGACGATGAGGAAATGCATTTCATACTGTGTGTTTTTTATAAATATAAATAAATCTAATGAATATAATAAAAAAAAAACTAGATGAAGTAAAATAAACCTTATGTGAAAATGCAGTTGTTCTGATGAAATGTCAACATTATAACTCCTATTGTGCACTCCAAATTCTGTGTAATATTAGTAGCTAAACGTTTATTTGTTGCACTGTAAGACCATCTAAAATGAACTAGTGTAGGGAAAAGTGGTTTCAAAACCTTAAAGAAATGATGTCATGACATGGCATTAAAATACATACCACCTGTCAAAAGTTTTTGAACAGTAAGATTTTAATGTTTTTAAAGAAGTCCCTTCTTACCAAACCTCCATTTATTTGATCTAGTACAGCAAAAACAGTAAAGTTTTGAAATATTTGTACTGTTTAAAGTAGCTGTTTTCAATTTGAATATATTTAAAAATGTGATTTATTCCTCTGATTTGAAAGCTGAATTTTTAGCATCATTACGTCCTTCGGAAATCATTCTAACATTCACATTTGCTGCACAAAACACATTTATTATTACTATTGTGTTGAAAACAGCTGAGTATAATTTTATTTTTCAGGTTTCTTTGATTAATAGAAAGCTCAGAAGAACAGCATTTATCTGAAATAGAAATGTCTTTATCTTTATCTTTATTTTGATCAATTTAAAGCATCCTTGCTAAATAAACCATATTTCTATAATTTATTTATTTTTTAATATTTAAATTAAAAGTAGGGCTGTCAAACGATTAATCACATCCAAAATAAAAGTTTGTTTACACACTATATATCGGTGTACTGTGTATATTTATTATGTGTATATATAAATACAAGCACATTCATGTATATATTCAGGAAAAATATTTTAGATTTATATGTAAAATATTTATATTTATTTCTAATCTAAATTGTATACAGGTGTAAATATATATACATATAATTTTTTTTTAATTATATACATGTATGTGTGTTTTTATATATACACAATGAATATACAGAGTAAACACGCATATAGTATGTAAACATAAACTTTTATTTTGGATGCGATTAATCGCGATTAATCATTTGACAGCCCTAATTAAAAGCAGTTATTTTAAATAGTAAAAATATTTCACATTAATTTTTTGCTGTATTTTAGATCAAATAAATGCAGGCTTGGTGAGCACAAGGGACTTTAAAAATCTTACTGTTCAAAAACTTTTGACTGGTAGTGTACATTGAATAAAAACACACAAAATATAAAACGTTTTTGCATTTGCATTTCTATGTATTAATTACATGTTACTTTATTATAAATTCTTATGAATTAATTATGCTGCCTCTATAATCTCCCAATACAGGTTTGTTATTGAGCTCTGTGAGCCAATCCAGGTGAAGCAGCTGGATATTGCAAACTTTGAGCTGTTCTCCTCTACACCAAAAGATTTCCTTGTGTCTATAAGTGACAGGTAACACCACTCACATAGATGCACACAGTATTCCCACTCCTGACCAGGCATAATGCAATGTATTGACTGATCTCTTCAATGTAGATTTGAGTTTTTATCCTGACCAACGACAGCACATTGTGGGTATTTTTGATTGTGTTGTTACACATTTTCACATTTAGTGTGAACAGACAGTTTGCATGTTGCTGAAATCATATCACTTTATGCCGGGGTAAGAAACTGCGTTGTTTAAACACCAACTTAAACATTTCTTTAAAAATTGTTTTTGAATACAGATATCCGACCAATAAGTGGATCAAGCTGGGCACCTTTCATGCCCGTGATGAACGCACCGTACAGAGCTTCCCTCTGGACGAGCAACTCTATGCCAAATATGTCAAGGTAAAAGGACTACCAGTCACTACATTTTGCTAAATTAAATTGTTCTTCCCAAAGATACTTGATAGTGAAATTTCCTTGAGAGCGGAAATTCTAGAAGGGCGTTTCATTATTGTTTTTGCTCGCTTTGTTGCAAGGCTGTGCACAGGACAGTGTGACGTTTTGTCATAGTGCACTGCTAAGAAATGCTAGTTTTGCTAGTAGATAGTATTTTTTTTCTCTCTTTTTTTTCCAAACACTAATTTATAAAAAATTTAGATTTAATTTTAGTGAATAATGTTAATAGCACCAAAGTATTAAAAACAAGAGCATGATGTCACTGATATGTGCTCTGATATTAGTGTAACATTTGAAACATGAACATCTTAAACTGCATTAACAAAGTGTGTTTTGAAAGGTGGCTGAATAAAAGGCAGAGAAAGGGGGAATGGTTAAGACATACGAGGGAAGCCGTGCCTTTCCCTCAGGCCTGAGAGTCTCATGACTGTATTGTTCAGTTCAAATATATAATGCTGAATACATACACATTCATAACCTTTTATAGATTTGGTGGTAGTCAAGTCAGCTTTATTTATATAGCGCTTTTTACAATACAAATTGTGTCAAAGCAGCTTTACAGTATCACATAGGAAAGTAATATATCAATAATGCAAAAAGAACCAATTAAACAATTTTATATTTTATATATTCTATATATATGTGAGTGTGTTAAGAGTTAAGTGCTTGGGTAGAAACACATTGGGTAGAATTCACATTCACTTTTACACTGTGTGTGTATATGAGCCATTTCACAGAATTGGTGCAAACTGCTGTCCCATAACCGAAAACAAAAAAAACATTTATAAGCATTTAAGTATTCAAATCTTAGATGTTTACTAAGATTATTTTAATATCTGTTGAAACACACAATAATATTTAAAATTTCTGTAAACTTTAATGTATATAAAATTATTTGTTGGGATGTGGCTGTCCCGAACCCTAACCCCTAAATCACTTTGATAGTGACAATGGAAAAACACAATCCTTCTTTTTTTTTTTAAATGGAAATAAACAAACTTTAGTACTAATGCCATTTTTAAGTATTTTCATGTTTTAGTTTTAGTATACAAGTTAAAATTCTGTAATGTGATGTGGTCACTACCAAAACATTACAGTCACTACCAAAACATGGGATGTTTTGTCAAAAATAAAGTATACTGAATTACTAACTAATGTGTTATGGTAGTGTTTTGTTCAATGTATATTCAAACTAATGAATCCTTAAATCCTTGAAAATAGTCCCTATTTTTAGGCGGTGCGTAATACCATTGCACTTGCTGCACCCATGATGATAAAGTTCCTTGATTATTAAGCTGGAATGAGAGTATAGTTCTTATCTATATCAGCCTAGAAAATTGCAACTTTTCATTTTCTGTCAGTCTTAGTACACAATGTAACTAGACTTGAAGAGCCAAGTTTTAAACAGGAAAAATATCAAAACTCTTTGGTCATTTTTGTGCGAGATGCTAACGGTTTAATCAGATTCAATGATTTATGCTTAGCTATGCTAAAAGTGCTACCGCCAGACCTGGAGATTGGCTGAATGGATTCAAAAACGGTAAAACTCATCTGTTTAACTCTAGGTTGGTTGGAAAATGAACTATTGAACTATTTTCAAAAAAAGTGGAGTGCTCCGTTAAGTTTGAAATCAGTATGATCAACGTTCAAAATACAACAAAATTGTTAAAATTGCACTTATTGATTTACCTCTGTAAACTTTTAAATAAAATAAAAAGAAATATATGTACGGAATATATATATTAAATTATATATTACTGTGTTTTAGTGTTGTCAAAAATATCGATATTTCGATACGTATCGATTCTAATAAATCTGAAACGATTCCAATACTCATGTCCAACAGTATCGATATATCTACCAGCCGCGCTTTCGCATTATCTCTCTCCTCTCCGAAGCTGAAACACTGACTGCACATGAATGAAGTGCCAACAGAGCCCCGAATCCTCTCACCTACGCTCACGCGCATATGGTAAATATTGAAAGATTGCGAGTGCAGAGTGTTCGCGACCGGCTACAGATTTTTTTCTAACCGCATAAAGCCTATTAAAAATCGCACAGTGTGAGCCCAGCTTTAATCAAGAACCAAATTTATGTGTGTTGTCCCGTTTTGCCCTGTAATTGTATTGTAATACAATCCGCATCAGAGTGAGAAATGTCAGACAATAGTTGCATCTGACAAGGGAATGCAACGAAATTATGTAATAATTAACCCTCGTGTAATTTCAGTGAGCGTGTGATAGAGATCTATGCCCTGATAAATGATTATGTTAATTAAATCCCAAATCGAAATCGGTTCATAAAAATACTGCTGTTCATGATAACTCTGGTTCATTTAATTAGAAAATGTATTAACAGGAGATTTTTGCCTTGGAATAGAGAACTTACACAAAACTCAAATTTTGTTTTAACTGGATCTTTTAAAAAGTTTTTTTTTTTTTTTTTAATTGAGGTTTTTATGGATAGTTCAAAATAACATCTTTAGTTTCTATTAACAGGTATCTAGGGCTGCCAATTGTTTTTTTTTTTTGTTTTGTTTTTTCTCTTCTGGAAAATACAAAAGATTGTGCTGTTTTATTTATTTATAAATTTTTGCACTTTATTGCCTTGAAATAGAAGCTTGTGACCTGCGCAATGTTTTTGTTCATGTAACAATATACCTCTTTCAGGCTCATTTTCGTGTTCCAGCCTTGTTATATTTATCTTTTAATAAAAAGCAAAAATTAAGGCCTTGATGTTGTGGCAGTTTTTCCCCGTGGTATCGAAAATGGCAATTCCAGTATCGTGACAACACTTCTGTGTTTTAGTAGTGACAATTTTGGGGAAAGGACAAATATTCCAAAACTTTCTGAAAATACAATATGAGAATTAACTGCACAATTACTAAAAATGTACCTTGGATATTATGCATTTTGCATACATACTAAATTTGTGGAAAAAGGCACTTTTTTTTTCCCCAAGACGTTTCCAACTCTGACTTTAAAACCAATTCTCTAGAATGGCCCATGTGTGTGTGTGTCTTATAAAATAGTGGTATGCAAACTAATTAATCGAAACAAATCAAAACCACAGTTTCATCCCTATTTTTCGTTTTTAACTCTAGGTGTCCTAACTTGTTCCTCTTTCTTAGTGTTGTGCAATGCGGTTTACATTTATCTAATTTTCTTTTTTTCACTCAATCTGATTTATGAGTTTTTAGATGATTACATAATTATCTGTAACCTATGCTAGAAGGTGCAAATTGATCTAATGGAGCAGTCCCACAATGCTTTGCCATTACTGAGCTGCCCTAAACCTGTTCTGTCATGCTCTGCTTGACTCCTATGAAGTTTATTATTTCAGTGTTTTTGTTTACTTGTTTTCCCCTGCTATATTTCCCACTTTGTGCTCCTAATTACAGCCTTTCCCTCGGCTAGCTCTTTCTCTTGCATTGGTACTGCAGCTCAAGTCATGAAAGCAGAGCAAACAGGAACAGTTCAAAATGCTTGACTTGCTACAGCATGAATTGAGTCCTTTATACTGAACTTCCTTTCTGTTTTTCTTTGTTTCCGCTCTCTCCTGTCTTCTCCTCCTGCATCAGATGTTCATCAAATACATGAAGGTTAGCGCTCTTCTCTTGTAGATCTTGTCAATGCTGATTTGGGTGGCAGGTTCACGTATTTTAATACAGTGACACTTTTCTTGGGAAAAACAAATATACATCTTTTCTCACATTCAAATGCTTTGCAAATGCTTCAGCACTTCATTCTTTGACATTATTGGGACATTGCTAAAATGGACTGTGACACATTTTGTAAGAAGGTGAAATGAACATTGGTTTTGTTGTATGACCATATTTGAGTGTGAATGTATTTTGATGTTTTTTTTGTTTGTTTTTTTTTAAGGTTGAGCTGCTCTCCCACTTTGGCTCTGAACACTTCTGTCCGCTCAGCCTGATCAGGTTTGTTTAATTAATATTGCTTGTACCTATATAACATGACTGAAACTTACTTTACATGAGTATGTGAATGCTCCTACACACATAACCTTGATGTTACTGCTTTCAAAGTGTTAGATACTATTTATAGTGCAGTGCAGGTATGTGCTACATACTTAGGATGACCACAAGAAGACCTATAATTTGTATTAGCCCAAATAGGTTGTCGTCTTTTATCATTTATGTAGCTCACTAGCTGATGAACACTCTGAAATTGCACAGATAGTTAAAGAATGCGTTATTCAGCTGAGGCTTTACAGTATGTACAATTGTACTACTGTTATAAAGTATGGGGTCAATACATTTGTTTTTTTAGGATTTTGAAGTCTCTTATACTCTCTGCATTTATTTGATCAAAACTGCAGCAAAAACGGTAATATTGTGAAATATTATTGGAATTTCAAATAAGATTTCTCTGTTTTAATATATTTTAAAATGTAATTCATTGTTGTGATGGTAAATCTGAATTTTATCAACAGTTATTAGCAGTCTTCAGTGTCACATGATCCTTCAGAAATTATTCTAATATGCTGATGAGTGTTGAAAACGGTTTGCTGCTTAATAGTTTTGTGTAAACCATGATACATTTTTATTTTTTGATGAATTGAAAGTTTAAAGGATTACTCCACTTCCAGAAAAAAAAATCTGATAATTTACTCGCCTCCATGTCATCCAAGTCTTCATGTTTTTCTTTCTTCAGTCGCAATGAAATTAAGTTTTTAAAGGAAAACATTACAGGATTTTTCTCCATATAGTGGACTTCAATGGATTGAAGGTTAAAAATGCAGTTTCAGTGCAGCTTCAATGGGCTCTAAATGATCTAAATGAGCTATACAAGATGAGCATTTGAGGTTAAATAGTACATACATTTTTTTTTTTTCTTTTAGAAAATAACCAAACGTTTCACTAGATAACACCCCTATTCCTTATTCCTATGTAGAACCCTTTGAAGTTGCTCTGAAACTGCATTTTTAACATTCAATCCATTGAGCACCATTGAAGTCCACTATATGGAGAAAAATTCTGGAATGTTTCTCTCAAAATACTGTTAATTTCTTTGCGACTGAAGACATGAACATTGGATGACATAGGGGTGACTAAATTATGAGGACATTTTTATTTTGGATGTGGAGTAATCATTTAAAGAACAGGATTTATTTAAAGTCAAAATTTGTAACCTCTTATTATCACTTTTCATCAGTTTAATGTGCCTTTGCTGGATAAAATGATTTATTTCTTTCAAAAAAAAGTTGTAATGACCCCTTACTTTTAAATGGTAGTATATGTACAACAGGCATTTTCATTTGTTTTATGAATAATGGGTTTATGTGAAGATTGTTTTAAGTTCACTTACATTAGAAGTTCTTTTTTCAAAGTCTAATAAATGTTAAAATTGATAGCTCTCAATTGTACTGTAATGTTGAATGGCTATAGTCAATGGTTAAAATAAATGAATGTTTGAATGAATTTTTTATTAATTCATTGCAATTAATTAGTATTGATTGATTAAAAAACTGCAAAAAAATAGTTATACAAAGAGATTCCAAAAATGTTAGCGACTGATAAGAGTCAAAGCATTTCTTTAACCAGAGCATACTGCACAGCAGCATTATACTGTAATGAGAAACAGGTTGCTTCTGATTTTACAATCCTGTACTTGCATTGCCCTTTAAATTTCATTGACTGTGAGAAAGGACACATGGCTTTATAAAAGTTTCAAAAGGCAGTGTTTGAATTGAGTTGATCTCAATCCTGCCCCAGGCTCCTCTCAGGCCCGTTTGCATTGGCAGGAGATTTAATCTTGGTTGGAGGCCCATAAAGGGGCAGGTCTGGCTCCACTCTATGAGAGACATATTGTCCCACTGTAAGGAAATTACTGTACATACTGTGAGAGGCAAGCAAAACAATGCGACCAGATATAGATTAAAAAAAAAAAAATCCTTTCCACACAGTTCTAACCTTAACAGCCAAAATGTCATTGTCATTGTGATCATTGTGTCATTTTACAAGCCACATGATACAAAATGCATTAGGAATCATGTGGCAACCCTTGTGAGTTTGTACAAATCTACAGTGTAACATTTATTCCAAATACCTACTTTTCTCTGTTTTCTGAGACTGCTTATTTTACTGGATATCTGTTGTTTTTCTTCCACTGCAGTTACCTTCTCTGTACGTGGCCCTTGAGGATTGAAGGGGGGCTATAAAACATATTTTTAAAGACCCTCACTAACCTGGGCAAAGGGCAGAGTGATTATAGTTGTTGTGTAGAAAGCAGAGATAAGTTGTGCTGATGATCAAAGTGGGCTTTACGTTAATATTTCTCATCCTAAAGCCTGATTGTCTCTTATCTGTGTGTTCTTTACGATAATACAGGAACACATTGTCATTTTTACAAATAAGGGGTTTATGACTACCCTCCCATGCTGATTTTTAATCCTTTTTCTGTATCTACATTTTTCCTAAATGTTATACTTTCAAGTATCTAATTTTAGTGTCTGTCTTGGTGTGTATCAGGGTGTTTGGCACCAGTATGGTGGAGGAGTATGATGAGAGTGACTCTCAGTACACTTCAGAGAGAGCAGAGTATCTGGATGAAGATTATGGTGAGATCATCTCTCTAAATGCTTGCTCACAAAGCTTAAAAACTGTATTCATTTCTATGAGAGTAAGATATTTGCAGAAGGCTTTATTTATTTGTGGTGTTTTCTGTTTGCCAATTGTTCTGTATGCCCACTGGCTAATGCTGTTGTCTTAATTCCAGACTTCTTTTTTACAGATTACCCACCAGGCTACCTGCCATCAGAGGACAAGACTTCGAAGAATCTGCTGGGCTCTGCCACAAGTATGTCCTGTTCCTCCATATTCTGCTTGCAAATCTTTTGATTTTCATTAATCTGTAGATGCCCACAGTTTCTCATTTAATTTAAACTATGAACAGAAGTGGTTAACAATATTGGCACTTTAATTGTGATGAAACGTGTTAGTTGTACATTGCACGGTTTCACATTGTTAATGGCAATCCCAGTTGATTATATTCCAGTTTGCTCAAAGCGATAGTTGCAGTCTTTCGTAAAAATGTACTGTAGAATTCAAGGAAGTGGTGTGCACTCTGCCTCAGTTCCAAGTTTTCTTTTAAAACGTGTTTTGAATCTATTAGAAAGGTTGTCGTGTCAAAATTTACTTGTCACACACACATTCCGCTAAACGCACACACTCTTGTTAGATCAGTTTCCTAGATAATTGGCTAAGTTAGGAGCAGTGTGTTAATAGTTTTAATGTTTTTTTTTTTCTCTTATGCTTATCAAAGTTGCATTTATTTGATCACAAATACAGAAAAATCTGTAATATCATTGCAATTTAATATAATGGTTTGCTATTTTAATATACTTTAAAAACAATTTATTCAAGTGATGCAAAATTGAATTTTTAGCATCTTTAATTCAGTCTTCAATGTCACGTGATCCTTCAGAATTCTAATTATTATTCATTCTTTAAACAGTTTTTGCTGTCAAATATTTATTGGAACCTGTGATTACTTTTCAGGGTTTTTTTTATGAATAAAAAGTAAAAAACAGCATTTATTTAAAAAATAAAGAAAAATGTAGAAAATATGTATATTTTGAATAAATGTTGTTGTATTTAAATGCTGTTTTTATAACTTTTTATTTATCAGAGAATCCTGAAAAAAGTTTCACAGGTTCCAAAAAAATATTAAGCAGCAGTTTTAAACATAATAATAAATCAGCATATTAGAATGATTTCTGAAGAATCATGTGACACTGAAGACTGGAGTAATGGATGATGAAAATTCAGCTTTGCATTACATGAATAAATTATATTTTTTACAGTATATTAAAATAGAAACATATTTCACAATTTTACAGCTTTTGTATTTTTGATCAAATAAATGCATCCTTGATAAGCAGAAATGTCTTTAAAATACAACAACAACAAAATCTTACTGATCCCAAACTGTTGAACGGCAGTGTTGTTATTTGTAAGTAAAACTATTATAAATCATTTTCATTCAATTAAATACAGCTAAAATAAAATATAAATATTACATTAACAGTTTTTTTTTTTCAGTTAGTTGACTCTGCAACATTTCTAATTTTCATACTTTACGTGAAGTACTTTTATTTTATTTTGAATTACTAAAACTAAAATAAAAAAACGAAAACATGTTACATACATGTACTTGTGTAGCCAATAGATTGCTTATTAATGGCAGTATACATAAGACAATTTATTGATAAAAAATAATTAAGACAAAAGTAACAAACAACTAACCAAATTACATTTATACCAAAAGAATAAACTGTTCTACTAGTTCCACCACGCAATAACCATATTGACAAATGGACTGCATTAATCCAAAAGTTCATACATTTTGGGCAGTGATCATTATATTTGCTTGGGCGAAGTGCAGAAAACAATTCAGCCTGTGTGTTGGCACTGTGTGACATTTACCCCAGTTCCATGCATTTAAATGTTATATTTAAAATATTTTCCTCTGGACTGTTTTTTCTGTTTAGACGCCATCCTGAACATGGTAAACAACATCGCAGCAAACGTGCTAGGAGGGAAACCGGAGCTAGAGGACGGAGCTGAAATGGAAGGTACGGACCTGATCTCTGCCTTGTGCTTGGATATTAAAGTCACCCTGTCCTGAGTCTGTACTAAGAAATTACTCAATTACACTTATTTGCTCCTCTTTGCTTGGCAGCTGTTTGTGACTAGTGAGGGCTGTCACCATGCCAACAGTGCTGGAACTGTGAGGCCTGGCAGTGAAAGCACATCTTTGAAGGGTTCTGTAGCTGTGCTTGCCAGCATCAAGCTCTCCCAGGGTGTGGGTGGGGGTGTGTGTGTGCGCAGGCCCAGAGAGAGCTGCTACAAAATGCTGTTCAAACACGCATGTGGCTTTCCTAAATGCAGAAGTGAAGTTTAAAAACACCCTGCTTCTCTGTATCATGACCATAAACAGTCTGACTAGGAGGCTAAAAGAGAAAAGACTGTTTAACAAGATATTTTTACTATGGCCCTTGAGAGATTGCAGTCGAGTGGATAGCTGAAAGTTTATATGACGTTTGTAAAAGGAAAGCACACTATGGGCATTTTTTTTTCTTTTAGTGTTAGTTTGTGGTGGACAGATGGTGGAGTTCTTCTCCAGTACTAATTTTTTCTAAATAAAAAAGGGTGGTTGATAGCTGATATAATACCAATATACATACAGTTGATAATGCCAAGTCAAAAGTTTACATACACCTTGCTAAATCTCCAAAATGTTTTACCAAAATAAGAGGGATCATGCAACATGCATGTTATTTTTTTATTTAGTACTGACCTGACTATGCAACAATTACAGAAGGTTCAAACGCTCACTGGCGCTTCAGAAGGAAAAACGATGCATTAAGAGCTGGGGGGGCTGAGTACAAAAAAAATGTACACATCTTTATTGTGTTCAAATGCGTTGTTTTTAATTCTAAAGCATCAGTGTCCGTTTGAACCTTCTGTAATGGTTGCATACTGAGTCCCTCAGTGTAGAATTTATATGGGTCAGATTTTTTTTTTTTTTTTAGGTTTTGTGGTCTACGCCAAATTATGCATACAGTTCACTCCGTGCTATCGTATCTCTGAACCAGAGCAGAATGTGTGTACGTACAGCGGCAATTTGCATGAAACAGTGTAAAACCAGACTTCTTTCATCCCAATGGAAAGCATATTTACACTGTTTGAATCATTCACTATACAGAAAATACTAATTCTGTGAGCAAGTGACCGATTTCAGCTGCAGCTTCAGCATCTGCTTATAGTGTACGGGATTTGACACTTTGGATTCTAGAGAGCATTTGATTGGACAAAGTTTGATGAGAAGCTTAAGTGCAGGGTGATGTCATCAAAATTATTAATCCACATTGGTGGAAGTTAGAGACTATAAGTTTTGAATGCTTATACCTTGTAAGTGCGAATTTTGTCATTGTTTTAGAGCAACACAAGCTTATAGATTACCTCAAGGCTAACATATTCATACTAAAAAAAAAAATAGATTTCATCGTGTCTCTCATCTTTTAGATGCTTACTTTTACAAACTCACATGTTAGAGAGTCACATTTTCTAGATAATGTAATCTGCACAGTCATAAGGATGGACTTAGCATGTGACAAGAATTCAGAAAATGACATTGTGGCATAATGACTGCTATTCTAAAACTTTTTATATGTCCTTGCTGTTCTGGATAAATTTAAACCATGCCAAGTATTGTATAATTTCAAGCTCTCAGAAATCATCACCTGTTGCTAGTTAAGGGAACATTGTGCTTGTGTGTTTAATCTTGTGTGCTTTTCTCTGAACAATAGCCCTCTTTGTGTTAAAAAGGGCAGTATGGAAACCAATGTTCATATTCTCCTTTTCCTTTTCTCACTGTCTAAATCTGTTCTTTCTCTCATCTCGCTCAGGAAACATTTCCTCTGGGACAGAAAACGTCACCCAGGCGTCAACAGAAACCACACTCACGCCAGAACCTACCCCTACTGAACAGCCCTCTACGTGAGTCTCATTCATAAACACACATACACACACACACACACACACACACACCCTGTGTACCCTGCTCATCCAGCACGTTAAAACCCCAAATGCTTGCTCAATACTGAGCCCCAGGCTAGTCAGCGTATTCCAGCACAGACTGGTTTAAACTGTTTGCTCACATACCAAATAAACCACTGATTCTTTTTCTAATACAGTACGAGCATATAAAACTTAAATTAACTGTAGCTTTCGCGTAACCGGGCTCAGAGTAAGACTCAGTCTGTTAAATTATGCAGAGTGCGTTTAAACATGGCAAAATGTTACGTAGAGCACAGAGAATCCTATACTCTTGTTGGTAGCTAAAATCATGATCAAATTAGCCTAAAATATTTAGCTCGTATTTACTGCTAAATTTTTTTCATTTAATAAAATAAGTTAAATTACCCTGATCTTCAAATTGGGGGGGTTTGAATTTGAAGATCAGGGGAAATTTATCTTATTTTGTCTTCTGGGAAACATGTATCTTCTGTAACTTCTGAAGGGCAGTACTAAATGAAAAAAATATGATATCCAGGCAAAATAGAAAAAAAGAACACATCTTCATTCTGTTCAAAAGTTTACACCCCTGGCTTTTAATGCATTGTTTTTCCTTCTCAAGCATCAGTAAGCATCTGAAACTTCTTTAATAGTTGAATATGAGACCTTTAGTTGTCCTCAGCGTGAAAAGGTGGATCTCAAAATCACACAGTCACTGTTGGAAAGGATTCAAATACACAAAATAGCTGAAAAACCAAATAATCTGTGGGACCTGAATGATTTTTTCTAAAGAATAGCGGCCAGTTTAGCTGTTAAGGACAAAGAAGTGACTCATGAACAACTATCCCTGATCAAATATTAGGGAGGAAAATATTACCCCTTTAATGGAAAAGTTGATTTCTGACCCTGGTGTTGTTGTGCTCATAACTAAGAATCAAACATTTTCCAATATTAAAATGAAATTAAAGATTTTAGAACTAACATTCTTTGGTTTTCATACAATTAGGCTGGATATTCTTGAGTTGGATCCCACTCTAGTGAAGGAGGACTTAAAGATTCCTGTTCCCGAGGCTCCCTCAGAAGCTCCACCTGAGGAGAACCGTATCGTCATCCTCATTGAAGAGGAAGAAGAGGCCACCCAGCCAACGGTGACCCTGCTGGAGGAGGAGCGAGAGGAGGAGAAAACACTAGAGGAGTTGTGGGAGAGGGAGAGCGCCTCGTACTGCGGCCACCTCTCGACTTTGTCTTGCTTGGCGTCTTTGCACGAACATTTCTACTGCTACTGTTCAGCAGCATTAGCACTACAGCGCCAGCGTAGAGACCGTCGCCACAAAGCACAGCACTCGCACACCGACACGGACACTCAAACCGCCCCTGAGCAGTCCCTTCCTGACCCCACCCCAACCCAGGAGCTCCCTGCGCCCTCTGAAAAACTTCCAGAAACAGAGCGGCCCTCTCAGGCACAAGCCGAAAAGATTTCCCCTACTGAAACGGTGGCTGCTCCGACTCAGTCCTCCAGTGGGGAATCTGTGGTGAGCGAGAAGGAGCTCCCACCTGAGACTATCCTGTTAGAGCCCAGCCGTACCTCCACTCTTCCCCCACACAGCTTCTCCGACACCCCCACCCAAAACATTCCAGAGTCCCTACCCACAGGAGAGCCCGTGGACCAGCGTCCGCAGTACATGGTGGACATCCCAGAAACCCATACGCCTGTGAGCAGCTACAGCAGCACCAGCAGCCTCATCTCTCCCAGTGTTGCCTCCTCTCCACTCTCCTCCACCACCACTGAACCCCACAGCCCAGAGACAGATCCTCCCAAACTGGAGCTTCCTGTCCCCACTAAAGAGCAGACGGCTCAGCCGCTGCCAACACATACCCGCCCTGCTGATATCCCGCCTCCTACTGAGCTTCCCATCCCGCTTCCAGAGGCCTCAGATAACGGTAGGGCAACAGGGGTGGAAGATCCTCACCACAGTTCTGTGGCCTCCCAGACAGAGCTTTCTGAAGCCGCTCTGTCTCAACAAGAGGAGACTGTAGATGACATTCTGCTCCCTCACCGCACCGCCGGAGAGTTTTACGCAGAGCAGCAGCATTCAGCAGAAATGGGCCATGGGAATGGAAACGGCAATGGGAATCAGGTGCACGGATCCAACCAGAAGGAATCTGTGTTCATGAGATTGAATAACAGGATTAAAGCACTGGAGATGAACATGTCCCTCAGCAGCAGATACCTGGAGGAGCTCAGCCAGAGGTACAATCACACACATGGTACCAAACCTAAAATGTACATAGTGGACCACATTTTCTGATTGATCTCTTCTGCTGTTACTAAGGTATCGAAAACAGATGGAGGAGATGCAACGGGCTTTCAACAAGACTATCATCAAACTGCAGAACACATCGAGAATTGCAGAAGAGCAGGTTATTATCAAACACACAGAATTGTTTCTTTTAATACATTGCATTTTCAGAAGTATGAATAACACTGCATTTGTAAAGCTAAATTTTCAGCATATTTACTTCAGTCTTCAGTGTCACAACTATTTTTTTCTTAAGATGTTGTAATATTATTATATATTAATTTATTTTAAATAAATGACCCCAAACTGACCCCTGATCAGTAGTCACCATGGGAAAGCAAACTGCCATCATGTAATTCATGATGTAAAAATTCACTGTTGAAAAAGAAGACAGATTCTGATTATTCATTTATTTATTGGATTTTCTTCTTATCTGTTGTTTATCTAACAAACAGCAATAAAAAAAAAAGCTTAAAGAGAAGTTAAAAATCAAAACAAAACGTTTTCTGGCTCAGTAAAGTGAGGACGTTTTTTTTTCATGATGCCACTTTGCATCTAATAAAGTGACATTGATCATTTTGACTTAAAGGGTTAACCCAAAAATGAAAATTCTGTCATTAATTACTCACTCTCAACCCGTAAGTTCATCTTCGGAACACAAATTAAGATATTTTTGATGAAATCTGAGCACTTTCTGACCCTGCATAGAAAGCAACGCAACTACCATTCAAGGCCCACAAAGGTAGTAAGGACATTGTTAAAAGTCCACAAGACATGAGTGTTTAAACTGTAATGTTATATAATTATGTTAGAAAATTATGTTATACTTATTGTTCGCAAAGAAAACAAAAATAATGACTTTATTCAACAGTTTCTTCTCACCATGTTTTTACTGTGTGCTTGTTTAGGACCAGAAACAGACAGAGTCTATACAGATGTTACAGAGCCAGCTGGAGAATGCCACCAGGATCATGCTGAACCTGTCTGCCACTGTTGCTCAGCTACAGCGAGAGGTCTACAAACATAAATTTCTTATCTCATTCCTTCCTCACCTAATGTTTAACATCTCGGCCCACCCAGTACTGTATGTTAATATTTAAGGCTTGTTGTTTACTGTGTTATAGGTGTCTGACAGACAGAGTTACCTGGTACTGTCTCTGATCCTGTGCCTGACGCTGGGTCTGCTGCTGTGTATGCAGTGCTGCAGGAGCTCGCCCAGTCATAACACCAGCTCAACCATTCCCATGAGCAACCACTACCCCAGCCCTAAGAGGTATGATACAAACACACACACACCAAAATGTCAGAATGCAATGCATTCTGAGGTTGCAGCAAGAGGTTCTCAAGCTCCCGCAGTCAGATTTCTGTCATGTCAACTACTGTTATTGCTGAGTTTAAGACTGATTTATGAGTCTTTTTTGATGTGCAGAGGAACAGTTGCTGAGCAGTCTTGCTGAGGAAGCTAGTTGAGGTTATGTAAACTGTTGACAAGTTTATAGCTGGCAACACGTATCAGGTTTAATAGCACAAGTTAACCCTTGTGACAATTTCAGAAATTGTTAATAAAAAAAAGTTATCCACTAAAGTTAAGCAGCACAACTGTTTTCAAGATTGATAATGTTTCTTCAGGAGCAAATCAGCATCTTAAAAAGATGGTGAAAATGAAAATTGGAGTAATGATGCTGAAAATGCAGCTTTAAAAACATAAAAATAGAAAAAAAATATTTTGTATTGTATTAATATTTCACAATAGTACTGTATTTACTTTTGACGAACTCTCATTCATGCAAAGCATTGGCCAAACATTCACATCCATATTTAGATACTTGCATAGAGTATATTTGTTAATATTGTCTCTTTCTCTCATTCTCAGGTGTTTGTCATCATATGATGATATGAGTTTGAAACGGAGAGTTTCTTGCCCTCTCGTTCGTTCAAAGTCATTTCAGCTGCCCACGTCAGAAGGTAAGAGTCACCTTCGACACTGAGGAGAGCTTTGATGCCAGAGCTCTCTCTCTGTCTTTCTCTCTTTTTCTCTAACTCCTCCCCTTCTCTCATGTAACGCACATTGTTTCACTCTGCTCTGGATCTTAACATCCCATGTCTTCTTCAGCCAGACTCAAATCCACCATATTAATTTCTCACAGCTTGAAAACCCAAGATGATGCCCACTTACGTTGTGTGCTCTCATTTTAGCTGCTGCTCTCAAAAGAATCTCGCGTTTTGTATTAAATACCACACAGATCACTTTACAGCTTGATCTAGTTCTGAGTCCAGCTGTCAGTAGTTCCACAGTGTCTGGCGATAATTCAATATCAGCATGACCTATACTAGAGCACAGTGTGCTTTGTATTTGAATGTCAACAGAGTCTTGCCTCATGTTTGGCGCCACCAGAGTCCGCTGATCAGATACGTCACTTTAAAGGATTAGTTCACCTCTAGAATAGAAATTTCCTGATAATTTACTCGCCCCTATATCATCCAAGATATTCATGTCTTTCTTTCTTCAGTCGAAAAGAAATTAAGGTTTTTGAAGAAAACATTCCAGGATTTCTCTCCATATAGTGGACTTCAATGAGGATTGGTCCAGATTAGTTGTAATGCAGCTTCAAATGCTCTACACTATCCCAGCCAAGGAATAAGGGTCTTATCTAATAAAAAGATTGGTAATTTTCTTAAAAAAAAAAAAAGAATAAAATTTATATACTTTTTAACTATAAATGCTTATCTTGCAATAACTCGACCTCACACATTATATCAATAATAAATAAACATCAATAATAATAATAATAATAATAATAAAAATAGTCTTCTGACTTACTGTCGCAAAGGGATGCCAAAATGTTCGAAAGGGGCAGGGCCACTCCTGAAGGAAATGAGATATCTTCGCCAAACTCAGGACACTTATGTAAGACCTCAATCTGAGGTCACAGGACAATAATCATGGAGCTTGGCGACTTGGTGGAGCTATAAGAGGGGGAAAAAAAACATAAAAAATTGGCTTTACCTACGCAACCATTTGTCCTGTCAACATGAGAATCGCTGTGCACGTTCTTGGTCCAAATTACCACAAGTGTCTTTAAGGACAAACCTGCTTAGGTTTTTCACTCAATCTGGAAAAAAAACACTGCAGAACAATTCTCTGGACTCTCTAGATCAATAATTATCCAAATTTACCCTTTGGGAAGCTATAACGGGGTTGTTTAGAAAATGGGCCTGTCCTGTCCAAATTTACCCCAAATCCTATAAAGCCTAATGGAAAACTCAAAACTTTTATCCAAAAATGAAGTTTTCGACAAAAAAGGTAGCACAAATTCAGTTATATAGAAGTGGTTTGGCTATTTGAAAAGCATGCTCATAATGGAAGCGACGCAGTCTTTGCCTAAACTTCCACGTCTTCATAGAGAGCGCAGATCCTGGTTAATTAGCAACGGCAGACTCCACGGAAGCAGAAGCTACAGAGCGCTTTGGAAAGGAGAAAGCGGCGCGCATATCGTTTTCCACGCGTTTTTAGGCACGACATGTGAACGGCCCTTTAATCTACCTCTTAAAGCCAGACACTGTAGTCTTCCTGACAAAAAAAAAAGTAAAAGTTTGACAAATTGTGTGCAATTTCTAGTTGTATAGTTTTATGTTTACATTTTGCACATTTAATCTACCTCTTAAAGCCAGACGATGTAGACAGACTTATTTTGGAAAAACAAACAAACTGCAATTTGTTATTTACAAATTGTTTGCAAGAGTTTTTTGTGCACATTTTGCACATTTACTCTCATTTACCTAATTTTAGTAAGTTGTCTTAATTTTTTTTAAGGCCTAATGTTTAATTATTGTTAATAAACAATATACTTTAAAATGTAATTATGGAACCCTCAAATTGATGTGGCTTCAGTCATAGTTGGGATACTCTTTTAAAGCCGGCAGCATTAACAGTTTATATGTATCGAAATGTATATCTTTATCGATCAATATGGGGAAAAATTATCGAGATTACATTTTTGCCATATCGCCCAGCCCTAAGTACATGTAACGTGTAACAAGGACGCCTTAAAGTAAAGTGTTACCAAACTTTGCAAACACAGCCAGATAAACAGAACCGCCAGATTCTTCCTGTTCTTCTCTGTCCTTTTTTCCTGTTATTTTTTCCTCACATTTTGCTGTGGCGTTGTGTGTGTGTGTGTGTGTGTGTGTGTGTGTGTGTGTGTTAAAGTGTGTGAGCTCATCAGTGGTTTGTGTTCATAAGGCAGAGGTTGGATATTTTTAGCACATGATGCTTTTGGCTGGCACATGTTGGACATTTGCAAGTAGTAACAGTGAGAAAATCTGGTACATTTAATGGATTACTGAGTGTTGCATATATAGAAATGCAAATTAAAACTTGACTTTCAAATGCAGCCCAATGACAGCATTATGCAACCAATTGATGCTGCAGCCATGGTTACCACATGCAGACTTTGTTGGCAATGAAACGAGGACACGACAGGGTGGAATACAATTGAATAACAGTTTCAGCAGAAAAATACTTTGAAGTGTCTGCTTGTACCTTGTGCTACTACTTGCAAGTGCTGTCATGCTTGTTATTGTTTGCCATACCATTCCGTTAACCTGCCCCCTCTCTCCCCTCTTTAGTAGGTCCTGATGACTTGTACATTGTAGAACCTCTAAGGTTTTCTCCAGAGAAAAAGGTATGAGTTTGTTTCGGCCGCTGTGTGTTCATGACGGTAGTGGGACTGAAGCAGGGTTTCAAAACCACTCACTGCTAGTTTAGCAGATCATGTCTGATTTCTCCAGTTTTACGGTTAGATTACGAATCTGTACAAACTATATTGATTATTAGAAATGCTTTATTAAATATGAAAAGCAGTGAGTGTTTTGAATCACAGCTCTTTCCAGTTAGTCTGTCTGACTGGCCGTGAAGTTAACCGTTTCTCTGCTGACTGAGGATTTTTCTCAACTCTATACTTAACAAAAATACAAACAAAAACTGTTGATATTGTAATAATATCATAATTATTATTTTAAAAAGCTACCATTTTTATTGTGTTTCTTTACATTCAGTACTGGGATTGATTACATTTTCATGAACCTGAAGTACAAAACAATCACCGTTCATTTCTAGTTTAATGTGTTGATGAAAATTTAGTCAGTAACTGTCTCATTTATTAAGTCGTTAAACTGATTCAAACCCACAAAACATGAGTTTAAGACTGATTTTTTATTTTTTTTTATTAAGACACGCTTCATAAGAGTTGTTCTCACTACCTGGATTAGTCAAAGTTTAGCTACACTGCAAAAAAAGTTTTTTTAACTTAGATGTTTTTTGTCTTGTTTCAAGCCAAAATATCAAAAAATTCTGAAAACAGGAACGATTTCCTAGAGAAGTAAAAATTGTTGTCTTGTTTTTAGAAAAAACAAGTCAAAATTGTGTTTTTGCTTGATATAAGCTAAATAATCTGCCAATTTTTTTTTTTTTTTTTTTTTGCTTATCCCATTGGCAGATTCTTTTGCTTGTTTTAAGCAAAAACTCACTTAATTTTGACATTTTTTCTGAAAACAAGACAATCATTTTTGCTTGTCTAGAAAATCCTTCTTGATTTAAGAATTTTTAGATATTTTGTCTGGAAACAAGACAAAAAATCTAAGTAAGAAAAGCATTTTTTGCAGTGTAGTTCCCCAAAGCACACCATCGAGCTGGTGTGGTTATTCTGGCAGATCTAATAGTAAAGACCTGTTCAGACCAATACTGATGTTCAGCTAAAAAATTGGTCTGTTTTTTACATGCATTTTTTCTGTTCATACCAATGCAAATAAAAGAAGGGTGGCTAAATAAAAATGCAGATTCACTCTTAACATTCTTGACATTAAGTTAGTCTCATAGAAAAGCAGAAATACCCTGGTACCAATCTTTGTTAAAGTTAAATAGTATTTACATGTTTTCAAACAACTGTTTAGAAATTTTAATCAAACAACACCAATTACAAGTGTACAGAGATAAAAGGCTGTTTCAGATTCTTCATCTTCTATTCAAAAGCCAGTGTTATTTTAATACCATTGTTATTTTTGTTCATTTTTTTTTACTTTAATTTTAATTATTTATTTATTTTTGTCTATATAGTATTTTACAATGGTGTTTCAGTGCAACATTAAAAAAAAAATAAGGTGACAAGATTAAAATTGTAATATTTCGAGAGAAAAAGTCAAAATTACGAGAATAAAATCTTAGCAATACGAGAATAAAGTTGAATATTTTGAGAATAAATTCAAAATTATGAGAATGGATTCAAAATAATTTTATCTTTGCATTTGCAATATAGGCTATGCTGAAAATATTATAACTTTAATCTTGTAATTGCTGCAACTTAATTCTCATAATTTTGACTTTGTTCTTAAAATATTTCAACGTTATTCTCATATTGTTTTTTTTCTCAAAATATTTTGACTATTCTCATAATTTTGACTTCATCCTCAGAATATTTTGACTTGATTCTCATAATTTTGACTTTTCTCAAAATATTTCAACTTTATTCTCGTATTGCTATGACTTTATTTTCGTAACTTTTACTTTTTTACTCACTTTTTAGACTTTATTCTCATAACTTGACTATATTCTCATATATATGTCGACTTTTTTCTAATATTGCTATGACTTTTTTCTCCGAATTTTTACCTTTTTTCTCAAAATATTTTGACTTTATTCTCGTAATATTGACTTTATTCTCAACATTTTTTAACTTTATTTTTATATTGCTATGACTATCGTAATTTTGACTTTTTTTCTCAAAATATTTGGACTATTCTCAGGATATTTTGAATTCATTCTCAGAATATTTTGACATGATTCTCGTAATTTTGACTTCTTAAAATATTTCAAACTTTGCAAACACACTTTCTCTTAATTTTGTTTTTTTTCTCAAAATATTTATACTTTTCTCGTAATATTGACTTTCTCAAAATATTTTGACTTTATTCTCGCATTGCTATGAATTTATTCTCGTAATTTTTACTTTTTTTCTCCATTTTTTTTTTACTTTATTCTCGTATTTTGAGATTCTCATTATTCTCGTATTTATTCCCATAATTTGACTTTACTCAAAATATTTCTACATATTCTTGTAATTTTGACTTTTTCTCAAAATATTTTGGACTTTATTCTCAGAATATGCTCTTTCAAAATCTTTCGACTTTAATCTTATGAAAAAATTTGATTTGGCACTAAAACGCTGTGGTAGTATTTATGTGAACAACAGAGTGAATCACTTTTTGTCGCAGTGTGATGAAAAATAGATTAGAAAACCTTGCAATCAAAAAATGGCATCGCAATGACGGCATGCAAATTTTCATGTTGGTCTGAACAGACACATTAACAGATGTTCATTCAAATAAAGATGGTTATTGCTCCAAACATCTGTCTTGGTGTGAACAGGCCTCAGCTTCTCCATAAATAATCCCTTGTGTTCTCTGCCCTCATGTGTATCGTCCCGTGATCATAGTGATTGTATTGTTGTGCTATCATTTCTTAGCTTCTCGTATTCTTATTATTCTTAGTGTCTGATGAAGTGTTCTCTGCCATATATTTGTTCATACTCACTCAGCACAAAAACGGTTACCGTGGCTTTAGATGTTTAAATGCATCTCTCTCTCTGAATACATCATTTAAACACTAAATCATCTCTCCCCGTTTGTGTCTTTCAGAAAAAGCGCTGCAAGACAAAAGTAGGAGACAGAGTGGAGACGCTACGGGCCTCCGTCCCCTCAGCGACGGGTGTTAACGGTGAGCCCCAATGCAACGGCGAATCGTCATCATCTTCTCTTCAATTTCTGCCGTCAACGTGCAACGGCTACTTGTCCACCTGCTCGTCCAGGGACTGTGCATCAGAGGGCAGCTCCGAGAGCTCCGCTTCCACACTGTCCGAGGAGTCCTTCAGCAGCACCCCCTCTCTAAACGGACACGAGTCTAACCTGTGCAACGGCGAGCCACCTACAACCCAATGGAAACCCAAGATAGAAAAGAGGTCTCTAAAACGACGCAAGTCCAAGAACGCCGATCAGCAGGAAGCCCGGCGTGTGGGGGAAATACTGCACACGCCACTTCCTGTGACCGTCATGCCAACGCTGGAGGAGCTCATGAAGGGAAAAGCAGATCTGGCCGTGGCCACATTCGGAAGGACAGCTGTAACGGGACGCGTCTAATCTTTCCTTTTCTTATTCCACCTGTTGTTTTGAGATTTTATTGAGAGCGCTGATCCGGACGCTGATCTTCACTACATCCTGGTTCTCTTATGTGCCTTTTTTATCCATTCTTGATCGTTTTCGTTATTCCCTTTAAGTGTTTTTTTTTTTTTTTTTTTTTTAAGCTTCTGGGGAAGTTCTGACTGATGAACATTTGAAAGTATGAATGAGACTCGATTTGACGCTCTCCTGTCTCTGAACAGATGTAGATGTGGCGCTGCGTCACATCGAGCAGGGTGACCCACAACATTCAATGTGTTTCTTTACACTAACATGACCCTCAGGTCTCTATTTCTTTTTTCACTGTCCCTTTAACACTCTCACTCGCTCTTTTCCTTCCTCGTTGGAAATGTAATTCTTGTACATGTGAGTGTGTGTGACTCTTTGCCAGTCATTGTCTGTGGATGGTTTGTGGGACCAGTGATGTCACATAGCACAGGGCTTCGATCCAGTGAACAGAGCTGAATGAAGAACAGATCCAGTCCTTGTTAAAGGGCTAGTTCACCTAAAAATTTAAATTTGCCCATTATTTTCTCTCTCTCAAGCCAACATGACTTCCTTCTTTCAGACGAATCCAATCTGAGTTGTATTAAAAAAAAAAAAAAAAAAGCCCTGGCTCTTTCAAGCATTATCATGGCAATAGGTGAGTGTTTCTCTTCAACAAGTCCAATAAAACAGTGCCCCACTCGGCTCGATGCATTTTTGTGAGAAAAATATCCATATTCAAAACATAATAATCACTTTAATCTAGTTTGTGCTCCGAAGCAGTTCTGAGAGGATGATTTAGGACGTCAGCATCGCGTGTTGCAAAAATTAACGTTTGTTTACAGGAGAATAGGGAGCAAAGTTTACTTACTTTAGCAAAGGATAACCAGTCTCCCTTTGGCTTATATCGAAATCATCTGACATTCTTCTTGAAAATCCTCATTTTGTACTTCTAATTCGTGAGCGTTGTTTTGTTTTGATCTCTCCACTTGTGCGTCCGCGTTCGTCACTTCGCGGCGCATGCATGCGTTCGTCTGCCCAGCGGTGAGCGCAAGCTAGATTGAAGTGAGTGTTACGTTTTAAATACGGATATTTTTCTTACAAAAATGCATCGGCTCGCTATAGGAGGCCTTTATTCACCCTTCGGAGCTGTGGGAGGCACTTTTTTATTATGAATGGATGCGCTTTATTGGACTTGTTTGGACTTTTTTTATATATATATAACTCCGACTGGATTCGTCTGAAAGAAGAAAGTCATATACACACAGGATGGCTTGAGGGTAAGTAAGTAATGGGCTAATTTTCATTTTTGAATAAACTAACCCTGTAATTCTGCTTTTTTTTTTTCAAATTAAGGCTGTTTTTCTTTTTTTCGAATCACAATTTAATGTTAGTTTGACCAACGAGTCCAGGCTGGGCCTGAACACTCACACACTCAAACACACCCAACGCCATCTAATAGTCAGTCTCCAGCTTTTTCAAGCATGTTTACAGCTTATTAATGCATGTCCAACGGAGCCGTCATAAAGACACATGCAGATATTGTCATTTTGATTCACTTTGTATGTACACAGGCAGTTTGTGGGGGACATTCTGTTATTTTAGTGGTAATTATTTATGTATTTATTTATTTAATGTGACCCGGGCTCTATGAGATCACGGTCATGTGAGATATGAGATACAGTGGCCCCTTCAACCTCCATGTTAGAGATTTATTACAGATACACAAAAGGTACGGACATCTTCCTGTTCTCTAAAGTTTGCGCACTAATTTGAGAAAGCTGGATTCTGATTTTGACTTGTTCAGCTTTATTTTGAATTGAGCTTGAATTCGCGTTGACGCATCATATAAATTCGTTCTAGTGCTTATGATCATGGAGATGTGGTATATCTGATCCATCTGGATCTGTTCGGACAGGCTTTGAGTTACTGGATTAGAGGTGAATCGTAAAAATGACCGAGCTCTCGTTGCAAATTATGCATGAGTCCAGCAAAGCAACTGTCTGGTCTGTCCTGTCATGTACGTGAAAAGATTATATATGTGTGTGTGTGTGTGTGTGTGTGTGTGTGTGTGTGTGTGTGTGTGTGTGTGTCTCCAGCATCTTCTCTATTCACACACTCCATGTCCTTCCTAACACACTTTCTATGTGTATGTGTGTTCGCTGCTTTCTTAGTTGTTTTTAATGCACCCAAGAGACCATTCGACATCCTGGTGGAGTTTTTCTGTGTCAGATGTGCTATATGTGTTGTGTAAGATTATAAGTGTTTTCCTTCATGCAGACGATCCTATCATTGACCTTTTATCAGACTCGCATCACGATTTCAATAGAAGGGAAAGATTGGGATGACGTGCGATGGACCATCTCTGTGATTTTCCATGCCACATGTTCGCATTTTACTACCTTTTGAATGGAAAATTGATATATGCTTGTGGAATTTGTTTGTGTATGGATGTTTTCTCATTAGTGTGTATGTTGAAGACTCTTTTTCCAGTACCCCAGTGAGTAGAGAGCGCTGCGTGTGTCTCTCCTGTGCACTTTGGAGAACTCCACATGCCTTTGTTTTTCTACACCACACCTTGTGCAAGTGCTTTTTTTTCGCCCCAGGCTTTCCTTAGTACGGCGCCCTCTAGTGGCGGATGCCTGATTTATTTAAACGTCCGCTAGGTGGCGCCCAAATGAAATCTCATAAGGACGAACTGCACAGTATTTGACTTTTAATTTTTCCAATTGTAACTACAGCAGTGTAGTGCCATTAGAAACTGTGAATTTATAAATAAAACACTTTGTTGTCTTTATTTAGTGTGTTTTATTGCTGTCACACTGTAGTATGAGCGTTACAACCTATGAAAGAATCTATGCTATGTAGATATAAAATAGTGGTACAGTGACATTTGCCATATCAGTGGTTTTCTGATTATGAAGTCATATATAGGCTATTATAAAGTCTTAAATTGCACAGATTATCTGTATTTTCTTAGATGTATCCATCAAGCTGAATGCAGTCAGATATGACTACACTATAAAGGACATGAATTTGTGCAATTTATTTTTTAATAAATAGTTAAATGACTCCCTAAGTTTGAATTCAAATGCTAATTAAAATTTTGTGATAGTTATATGAGTCCCTTGTTTGTCCTGAACAGTTAAACTGCCTGCTGTTCTTCAGAAAAAATCCTTCAGGGACCACAAATTCTTCGGTTTTTCAGCATTCTGTGTATTTGAACCCTTTCCAACAACGACATCATTTTGAGATCCAACTTTCCACACCGAGGACAACTGAGGGGCAATTAAAGAAGGTTCAAACACTCACTGATGCTCCAGAAGGAAACACAAAGCATTAAGAGCTGGGGGGTGAAAACGTTTTAAATTTGAGTATCAGGGTAAATTGAACTTACTTACAGTATCAGAAAAAATATATATATATTTTTACGTGAACAATGTAATCAATATTCTATTTAATGAAGCCAAGCATGACTCTCAAGTTAGTGTTTTTAAGCAAAAAAAAAAAAAAAGTGGAGTGTTCCTTTATTTTAACTGGGGGGGGGGGGGGGGGGCGCGTATGATTCGCGTATGATTCGCGTATGATTCGCCATACGCGCTTTGAAGTCCATTTTGAGTTAATGATTCGCGATACGCGCTTTAAAGTCCGGTTATGAATCAAATTAATCAAAAGTCCCTTTTTGAGTCAAATGATTCGCGATACGCGCTTTAAAGTCCGATTCTGAATCAAATGATTCGCCATACGCGCGTTAAAGTCCGGTTCTCAATCAAATGTTTCGACATATGTGGTTTGAAGTCCCTTTTTGAGTTAAATGATTCGCGATACGCGCTTTGAAGTCCGGTTCTCAATCAAAAGATTCGCCATAGGCGCTTTGATATCCCGTTCTGAATCAAATGATTCGCGTCGAAACAGAGAATCATTTTGCGACCCAGTGGTTGATCTTTGCTCCCTTTATATAATTTATAAGTTGTTTGAAATGAAATCGTTACAATTAATAGGACTAACTAATGTTTTTATGAAATTGTGATCACATTTCATGACATGACACTCATTATCTGGTACTTGTCTAAAAGACGTATATAATGTGCAATGTTAACAGATTACACCAACGTTAGTATTCAAAAGCATTCTGCCCTCTGCATTTTTCAGAAATCGCACCCTGTATACATACATATATATATATATATATATATATGTATGTCAGATTCAATGATTTATGCTATGCTAAAAGCGATAACGCCAGACCCAGAGATTGGCTGAATGGATTCAAAAATGCTAAAAGTTTAACTCTAGGGGAGTTGGAAAATAAGCCTATTTTCAAAAAAGTGGAGTGTTCCTTTAACCTTTATTTTTGAAATGTAAAATTTCACTAAGCTGATTACTTACTAAAAACTCCCACAGATCCTGTTTTCATACCATTTTAGTTCTTACTTTGATGTAACAAAGTGGTTATATCTATGTGTGTGAGTTACTTACTTAATTTTTTTAATTAGTCTTATCATTAACGGCATTATATTGTTCCATTATATTGACTGATTCGCGAACGGTAAAATGCGCACAAACACAAGAGGCGGGATTTATCACACAAACCAATCACAGCCGATCATAACCAGTCATACAATCACTTTCCCCTTATTCATTCTCAATTACCCCCACCAAACTCACCACATGCTTCAGGGGGTCTGTTAAAACTCAATGGGCTCAGGGGAGGTGAACTTTGCTATTGAAAAATATTTATACAATTCTTAATGTTATGTTTTGTAATATTGCTGTTGTTTATTTTTTCTACTATGATTTTTTTTTCCTGCCTCCCTTGCCTCCTTAGAGGAAACGCCCCTGAAAAACGTATTAAAAATAAACTAGTTTTCTTCAAAATACTCGGACAAAACACGTTGCTGTTGCAATATATCGGTTCAGAGGAGTCATAGTACTTTTATTTTGAAGTGTATGAAGTAGTAGGTTGATCATTCTCATCCTTGTTCTCTGCCCTGCCTCGCACAGGTCGTTGTGGTGAGGGGACTTTTATTCTGAAGTGCGTGCCGCAGCAGGTTGATCAGTCTCAGCCCTGCCTCTCACAGGCTCGCTGACCGATCTGGAGCTTATTAAGGTAATAATAACTTCATCAAATACACTCGAACATGTGCTAGACACTTAGAATAGCACTAATCAAAGCCAAATCAAGCATGCAGGTGGATGTCACGCGTTAATTTTGATGCACGAGTTTTCTTGCATATGTATATTGATGATCCGTTATCAGACACACAGGCCATCAATAAACTATGAGAGAATAAAATCATCTCCTCTAAAGCAATGCATTCAGTTCCTAGGACAGTTTTAAAACAGCGTTGATTATGTTGTGCATCTGAAGATCGGAGCTGAAGAATCGGTGAAATGGAGGTCAGGCGATAAGCCGTCTACTGTCCAGTGCTGAGACTTAACACTACAGTAATCCTTAGCACTCCTTTCAGTGCAGGACAGGACGTTGAATTGCTGCTACACGAACCTGCACGACATGGAGGAATTTCAGTTTATCTAAAAGTATTAATAGTTCTTTGAATATTTGGGTGTATGAATTGTATTTAAATAAATGTATAATAATAATAATTCTTATGTAGCCTATTATTCAATTTTAGTTTTTAATGCGCAGTGCTAATTTTTTGGCAGTATCTAAGCCTAAGTGTATCGTATTTTATCCGTCTTTTTCCATACTGCTAAGTTATTGTTTTCATTTCGTATAAGTATGATTTCTGAATATGATCCAGTACATTGATCCTTGTGCATTGATTTGCTATAGGATGGCTGAACCGCCTCGGTCATGTGACTGTTTTGTATCTCTGCCTCCGGGTTCAAAGGAAGATTATGTGATATTTGGTAAGAACTCTGACCGGCCGAGAGATGAAGTGCAGGAGGTGGTGTATTACCCAACATCCTCACACACTCCTGGATCCACAGTGGAGGTGAATTGACTTTTTCATTATATTTAAAGCTGCAGTCCGTAACTTTTTTGTGTGTTCAACATTTACAACACTTAGGCAAGTACATCATGACTTCATTTTCCAAACCGTGTTTTTGGCTTATTATGAATCACTACGGTACACCTATAGTACGTTTTTGTATTCTGACTACTTTAGACTGGTTCTGATAGGAACCGCTGCTAAGTAGCCCAATTATCTGCGAGAGAAGTAGTTCCGGCTACAATGTTCTTCCGCAAGATGCAGCCGTGCAGTTCTGTTTATTAATTCCTATAGCGCCAAAAGTTATGGACTAAGTCACAGCTTGGATAATATTTGTATTTCGCAGTTTCATATTTCCTATTGGTGTTATGCCCAAGCCATATGGTGTTTTCACCATATCAATGGTTTTCAAAATGTATGATCAATCAGCCATATTGGCGGCACTGAATGTAAACAATAGCTGTGTCCGAAATCGCTCCCTAACGACTATACAGTGCACTATAAAGGGTGTCATCCATTTTGTAGTGCTGTCTGAATTCTGAGTGAACGACTTCATTCCCTAATTCGTTCACTACTTTTTATCCACAATGCATTGTGATTTCGAGTGTACAACCCATGTACACTCGCTGAAGAACCATTTCCCACAATCCAATGCAGTAATGAACATGTTGACAGTTGACAGTATTTTAATAGTATTTAATTATTCTAAACATGACAAACAAACAAATCCGTTCACTCATTTTGTTCACTCCTGATGATACAGTCCACTCAACATACACTATATAGGGATTAGTGAATGAGTGAATGGTTTCGGACACAGCTAATGCCACTGAACCGAACAAAACGTAAATATTTTGCTGATTATTGCTGCTGAAAATGGTCAATTATTGTCACATTTTGGGCTGTACTAATCCGTCGGACCAGGAAAAACACTTGGAGTACTATAGACTGCCAAAGTTTTAACTACGATTACGTTTTAGTGCCACGTTAAAAAAAAAAAAAAATACGAGATTAAAGTCGTAACATTTTTAGATGGTCCAGATTGGGAGATATTCCTGCCCTCTCCATGTAATCTAATGAGACGTGAGGCAAACTAAATAATCAAATGACACTTCGAATAATTTTTTTCCAAAGATGGTTTCCATCATTTGAGGTTGTTCTTATAATGCTGATTGATGTTCAAGTGTTAGTTGTTTTTAATAAGTTTGCTTTTAGGTAGTTATTTGATGCTATAAAAAACGGGGTGTGGTGTCATGATTTTGATCTTGCGATTGGGTCTGTGGGAATTTGGGCGGGACTTTGATACCGACACTACACTACTGCGCAGACTCGGGGCTCCAAACGAAACTCTACTGCGTAGACTTTGGCTCCAAATGACGTAATTTCCCACAATATGGCCGCTGCCATAATGAGATGCTTTGGCTTCACTTTTCTATAGTGGAATGAATGGGAGACGCGTCGTCCATCTTTTTTTACAGTCTATGGGTGTGACAGATCACTGTATTCATTTCAGTTTAAGCAGCATGTGAGTCAATCATCTTTCTGATTAAAATGAGACATTTGTTTCATTAAATTAGGCTATACTGTCTTTTTTCCAGGCCTTCTGGTGTTCCTTCACCTTTATATCTTGCTATTTATCACAAAACACATTTTGTGATAAAATTCACAGAATTTGAAGCTGTGTTATATTAAAAGCAACAAAGTACAAAATGACTGCGATCGCTGGGTGGCTGGCGCACTGCAAATAATATATGGAAGAAGTTAAATATTATGTCCAATCATTTACTATATTATACCATGAATAAAACAGCTTGTGAATAGTCACTTAATGTTATATACCTTAGAAAAGACAACAATATAACGTATGTTATATATAACAAACCCACTTCAACCTTTAGAAAGTTTTGTTGTTTTTAATTAAATACATGTGTTTTTGCAGAGTAGGTGGTGGAATTTTCACACAGAAAACAGTATAATTAATTGATTCACATGAATACAGTGAACCCTTTTTAAAAAGGGTTAAATAAGAGAGCTACGGTGCCCCCCAAAGGAATGTCCATCGGGTGTGTGAGCTGAATAAAAAGTTGTTCCTGTTCAGTCCTTTAAATTGACTCTTCCTCATCCCAGTAAGATGATGCAGCCACTTGGACACAACAATATTTAAGTAAATTACAGTCTAGCAACTTCTCTTAGTGCTCTCAATCCGGGCCTTTGTATGCGCAATATGGGCTTACTCTCAAAATATTATAACTTTAACTTCTACCATTTAAATTCTCAAAACATTTTGACTTTATTTTCAAAATATTTTGACTCTAGACTCTAGTATTTTGACTTTATTCTCATAATATTTCAACATTATTCTCATAGTATTTCAACTTTATTCTTGTAATATTTAGATTTTATTCTCGTAATTTCGATTTCAATTTTGATTCTTGAAAAAAAATTATTACAACTTTAATCTTGTATTCTTTTTCTTTTTTTTTACGTGGCACTGAAATTATGCGTATATAACAAATCAAGGAGAAGAGTGCAAAAAACTGTCTGAGGAACGGAAGGTGTTTGTGGTTGGCAAAACTGAACCAGAATTTTCAGGGCAAGAATCTTGACAACATTTGTTTTGTGTTCTTATCCGGTCGGGTAGGTGAAATATTAGGCTAATAATAATGCTTGTATGTATCTTTACAGCTTCCACACATTTTGTTCCTGTTTTAGAAAGCATAAATTAGCAAAACAACTATTCAGTAATACATTAACCATGCAGTCCATGCTGTTGTTTACATCCCAGTATCACCAATATGGCCGCACATTCGGGTAACTGACCAAGCTGTAAGTGCAAACACTTTATAGTTGATTTACAGGTGATTCTCTTTTCCATGCAGTGCACATACATTTCCATTCCTCAAGCAGAGCACACTCATGCGGTTGTGCTGAGCAGACCCGCTTGGCTCTGGGGGGCTGAGATGGGAGCTAATGAACATGGTGTTTGTATTGGGAATGAGGCCATCTGGACCAAGGAGCCTGTGGATCCAGAAGAAGCTCTGCTGGGAATGGACCTGGTTCGGTGAGCTCAAAACGAGCAAATGTCTTTGTTCCTGTTTTTCTAGTTTTAATATTGACTGTATTATGTATGTTGTTGTGTGTTGAGGCTGGGTCTGGAGCGCGGGGACAGTGCATGGACCGCTCTAAATGTGATCACAGGTCTGCTGGAGCAGCATGGTCAGGGCGGAGCCTGCAGGGAGGCCGCCGAACACTTTAGTTACCACAATACTTTCTTACTAGTGGACCGACAGGAGTCCTGGATTCTAGAGACTGCTGGGAAACTGTGGGCTGCACAGAAAGTCACAGGTGACTTTTTTAACCCCTTAATTGTCACCCATCCCCTCAGTGGGACGCCTAAGTTTACTTCACTATTTTACAAATAAATCCTAATTTAATAATGACAAACTATATATTGTTGGAAAGGTCTAAGACTCCTAAATAGATATTTTAGCATTTTTTTGTTACAAATTATGTAGGAAAAGTTCATTTATGACAAGTGTGCACCTCAAAAATCTACTTCTGACCTTTGTCACAAAAAGACATTCTTCGTTGCCTTTTTCCCTATCACACTTTAGAAATCATAAGAAATTGTATATCACTTGAAAACTTAGAATCTCAGAATTCATCCTCCGAAAGCCATTTTAAAATCAGACATTGTATTACCATGAAAAATGTACATCAAAATCATATTACAATTACATATTATATTCATGAATTATAAAAAATTAAGCTTGAATACGTAATAATAAATATTTTAATAAAAACTTGAATAAAAAATAAGCTTTTTCACGTCTATGTTCAAAAATGGGAACAACAGTTAAAGGGTTTTTCTCTCAGGATCTGTCTTAAAAGATCATGCATGTTTTATCCTGGTAAACAATTAAAAGTTAATATTACAATAAAAGGTTAATAATTGAATTTGGTAAATGATACATTTGGTCTCTTTTTAAAGAAAACACTTGACAGATTAATGCTGAAGTGAAAAAAACAAACACAAAAAAAGTTTGCCATTTATCATTATGAAATGCACAAAAATAAAATTTCAAAATTTTCTAACAAAAATTGTTCCTGATTTTTATTTTTATTTTTATTAATTAATACTTTTTTTCTTCACATAGCAAGTGCCAAAATCTTTATCAAGTTTAATACTTTTCTAATGAAGTCTAATAAAGTAATAACGAAATACTACTAATACAATAAATTATTTTAATCACCAGGGGGTTAATAAAGCAATATATTAACATTTATTAGAATTTTATTATGATATTAACTTGCAATGGTTTCTAGTTTAATATATTTTAAAAGCAGAATTTTTATCCATTATGTCAATCTAAAGTGTCACATGATATGCTCTAATATGCTCATTTATTACTTTTATTATCAATGTTGGCAACAGTTGTGCTGCTTAATATTTTTTATAACCTGTGATACTTTTTTTCAGGATTCTCTGATGAATAAATAGTTCAAAAGAACAGCATTTATTCAAAATAGAAATGATTTCTAACAATTTAAGTCTTTTCTATCACTTTTTATCAATTTAACACATCCTAACAAATTTAAAAAAAGAAAGAACACAATTGTACTGACCCCAAACTTAAAATAAAATAAAACTTTTTATTTACTGAATAATCCTGAAAAAAGTATCAAAGATTCCAAAAAATATTAAGCAGCACAACATTTTCAACATTGATAATAAATATAGTCATGCATTATATTAGAATGATTTCTGAAGGATCATGTGACACTGAAGTAATGATGCTGAAAATTCAGCATTGCATCACAGGAATAAATTAGATTTTAATGTATATTAAAATAGAAAAATGCTATTTTTACAATATTACATTTTTTATGTGTTTTTTTTTATCAAATAAATGCAACCTTGAACAGCAATGTATAACTTCTATAATTTTTTTATTTTTACTTTTTTAAAAAATCTGTCAAGTGTCTTCTTTAATAAGAGACCAAATTTACCATTTACCAAATTAATCATTTATATATATATATATATATATATATATATATAATAAGAATAACAAATGTGTCATTACATGATCTAATATTATAATATAAATGAATAATTATTTATATAAATGGACTAATATATTTGATTGATTAGTAATGTTGCTTTGTTTTACCGTTTTCAAAATCAGAAATCTAGATTTCTTTATTTGTAATTATATGAAGAGTTCAGATGCAAAAGCCTCTAAATCCATCTGACAACTTTCTTCAAAAATCTCCAATGTATAGGTTTCTATGTAAGTACTGGTACTTCTGATTGGGCTGAGGCTGGGATTTTAGCGAGTTTAAAGTAAAAGTATTTGATGGATGTATAATGTGTCAAGAGCATTCACTCAGTGTCACTATCTCATGTTTTATATCTAAAAAATCCATCTCTAAAAATAAACCCGAGGTTATTTGTTTTGTCAGAGGGAGTCAAGAACATCTCTAACCAGCTGACGATAGGCACAGAGATCTCTGCGGAGCATCCGGAGCTGCGCGCTGTGGCTCAGGCTCAGGGCTGGTGGAGCGGAGAGGGGGAGTTCAGCTTCTCTGCTGTCTTCAGCCCTGACAACCCCCCCGCCAGGATGGAAATGGCCAAGCAGCGCTACATGGGCGGCACAGCCCTGCTCCAGCAACACAACGGTACATTTGCTTTACTCTGCCATCATGAGTGAAGAGTGGGCTTGCGTTAACATGAACCTTGACTGTTATATTTAGGTTTCCCAAATGTGTTTTTGAAGTGGTTTAGTTGCAGTAAGATGCAGATGAGTTATATTATTACTTTTGCCATTCAGATATTGCCATTGTTTTGTGAAGAGTGTATGCATTACAATATGTTGAATACTGCCATCTACTGTTTAGACACTGCACTTACATTCATAGATTTTATTTTTTGTTTAAAGCAAGTATCAGTAAAAGCATACATTACATATGGCATTATGATTCATAATTTTGTCTTCTTTTCAGTTTCTAATAATTTAATATAATACTGAATAAAGTAAATAAAAATACTGAAACATGCTATGTATTTTAAATATTGAATGTGGTGGATGTAATTATGTAGTGCTTATATGTGACCCTGGACCACATTACCAGTCATAAGGGTCAGTTTTATTAAATTGAGGTTTATACATCATCTGAAAGCTGAATAAATAAGCTTTCCATTGATGTATGATAACAAAGTATGATTTGTTAGGATAGGACAATATTTGGCTGAGATACAGCTATCTGAAAATCAAAATATTGAGAGAATCACCTTTAAAGCTGTCCAAATGAAGTTCTTAGCGAAGCATATTACTAATCAAAAATTAGTTTTGATATATTTACAGTAAGAAATGTACAAAATATCTTCATTGAAAATGATTTTTACCTAATATCCTAATGATTTTTGGCATAAAGAAAAATCTATAATTTTGGCCCATATAATGTATTTTTGGCTATTGCTACAAATATACTTGTGCTACTTAAGACTGGTTTTGTGGTCCAGGGTTCCATATTGAATCACTTGATTTAATATGTACCTGCCACACATGTTTTTTCAATCTCCTGACCCCTGCTGCTCTCCACAGGCTCGGTGACGGCCGAGGTGATGATGAGCATCCTGAGGGACAAGGCTAGCGGGATCTGTATGGATTCAGAGGGCTTCTGTACTACAGGCAGCATGGTGTCCATCCTCCCGCGCAACCCAGACATGCCCTGCGTTCACTTCCTCACTGCCACACCTGACCCCTCCAGGTGTGACCACCAAAGATCAGCTTAAACCTATATTTCCAGGGTGAACTCGTCACACTTTGATTCTTCTGTTGCAGGTCTGTATTCAAGCCTTTTATCTTCTCGGAGAGCATGAGGCCTGTCAACATGGTGATGTCTCCTCAGTACGGCCCAGATGATCCTGTTAGGACACAGCCTCGATTCCAGCATCAGGTGGATCGGAAACACGAGCTGTACAAAGCCCACCAGACAGCACTGACCAGTCCTGTAAGTCTGGGAAGATAAAGAACAAAGGTTTTTGGTTTGCTTTTTTAACATTTTGAATATGAAGCCTAAAAAACTTACTGTATCAAATCTGATACACAAAGGCCTCTAAATTATCAACATGATCAAAACTTTGCTGAGAAAAAATATATATTTTACACAATCTACTACATGTATATACTTTATATACTTTTTTTAAAGCAAATAAAAAGCATTTCACTGTAATTGTTCACCTTCAGGTTGTGATTCACGTGTGTTTTAGCTTGAAATCTTCAGTGATTTTTAAGCAAATGTAAATATAATATATTGTTAGAAATATTTCAAAATCAACTTTTCAATAAATCATTTAGTTAAAACTGTTAAATCACCCTTAATGCATCCTAGGTGTATCTGACTTTCGTCTTTCAGATGAATCCAATCAGAGTTATATTAAAAATGGTCCTGGCTTTTTCAAGCTTTATAACGGCAGTGGGTGGGTGTTTTTTTTCAGCAGTCTAAAAGAAGTCTATAAAAGTGCATCCATTCATAATAAAAAAAAGGGGGGGGGGGGTGCTCTTGTAGCGAATTCGATGCGTATTTGTCAGAAAAATATCCATATTTAAAAAGTTATAAACACTTTTCTTCAGAATGCGCTAACTGTCATACATGACATGGGACGGATGCGTAGTGTATGCGCCTCTGAGACTTTGCTAGTCTCGCACATACCAACGTTTGTTTACAGAAGCAAAGGAAGCAAAGTTTTCTTACTTTAACAAAGAAAAAACCCTTTTTCTTTACAAATCCTCATTTTGTACTTCTAATTCATGACTGGTGTTATGTTTTCTTCTATCCGTCGTCACTTCTCACCGGCGTATACAATATTTTTCTTACAAAAATGCATCGATTTGCTACAGGAGGCCTTTATTCACCCCTCAGAGCCATGTGGCGCACTTTTTGTTATGGATGGATGCACTTTATTGAACTTCTTTTGTACTGTTAATCAGAAACACAGTTATAAAGCCTGGAAGAGCCTGAACAATTTTGAATATAACTCCAATTGGATTAGTCTGAAAGAAGAAAGTCATATACAACTAGGATGCCTTGAGGATGAGTAAATCATGGGCTAATTTTCATTTTGGGGTGAACTTAGCCTTTAAGACATATTGGGAGATATAGAGATATAGATATATAACAACTGATTTTATAAAAAAAAAAAAAAAAAAAAATATTGATGTAAGTAGTATGCTATGCTTTTATGAAGACAGATTTAATTTACAACCCGAATTTTGTTATACATTTTGGCCACATAAATACAGCAACTGCACCAAATTTAGCTAATTTTGGGCCTCCTTTTGGGCTCCATACTCTCCTATATCTTGCATTATACATTTTTAGATTTCATCTAAAGGTTCAATAAACTAATTAATTAAAAAAAAAATCCGACTTTTGTTTCATGTCAGGGTTTACAGGTTTAAAGAATTATTCTGGGTTCGATTTAATACAAGTTAAGCTCAGTCAACAACATTTGTGGCATAATGTTAATTACAAGAAAATAGTCCCTCATTTAATAAAGAAATGAATAAATAAAGGTTTAAGTGGGATACTTAAAGAGATCACCCAAAAATGGGTGTCATTAATGAATAAAAAATATTCTGTCATTAATTAATCACCCTCACATGGTTTCAAACCCGTAAGACCTGTGTTAATCTTCAGGACACAAATTAAAATATTTTTGATTAGATTTGATTTGATTTCTGAGCCTTCATAGACTGAAGCTACGAGAAAACCAAAATAATGTCTTTATTCAACAATTATTGTCTTCCAAGTCACCGTTTTCCACCATTATCAAGAGTACCAGGAAGGCTGCAGGTTTAACAGGTTTGAAACAACACAAGGGTGAGTAATTAATCACAGAAATTTCCTTGTTGGGTCAACTATCCCTTTAAAATGGAAGTGAAAGTTGTAAAATTGGACATAACAGATGGATATAACAGAAAATGTTAAGGGATTTACACACTAAAATCATGTCTTGTGTTTTGTGTCCTCACTATAACCCGTATTTTTGCTAAAAAGGGAGAACAAGTGGAAATTATTTTTGTCATCAAATATTACCTCACCACTGCTCTCACTGAGCTTAACTTGCACTGAATCTGCAATATTTCCTTAACAGCCCTGTGTGTTTGTGTGTGTCAGGATGCTGGAGTCTCTCTACAGGAGACTATGAGATACCTGGAGTCTCAGTGTCTTGAGGAGATTGAGGCCATGCTTAGGGGGGAGATACAGGGCCAGGAGCTCGGGGATCTGTTCTTCGACTGTGTGGACGCTGAGATCAAATTCTACCAGTGAGAGAGAGCAGGTAAACAGAGAAATGTCAGCGTATCTCTCACACATCTGACCTGTGACTTCCACTGTCTGATATTGCCTGTAACTTGTGGCTGTTTTGCAGTTGTCGTTGTGAATGTCACTAGTGCTTGCTGATCTGCCTGGAGAGAGAGAGACAGTCCAGAGCGCAAAGGTTCCTGCCTGCTCAAATCCTGCTCTCCTAGTTCCCCTGATGCCATGCCAAACTAATTGTGATGTCTATGCCACACTAACTGTAACTTAAAAAAAAAAACAACACACTAGATGTTCATGTGAGTGGATCACCATAATCATGTGTAATTGTCGCACAGGGCGGTCATATATGCATCACATTAACCGGTTTGTGATAGATTACTAAGGTGTGTATGTGCTGTGGGTAGATGTGTGAGAGAAGACATGTTAGGGAAAAACATTTCTCATTCCTGTAAGAGACGGGCTCAGCTACCAGACTGACCCTCTGAGGAGAAACATAATAAAATATCAATGATTCAAAATGTCTGGCATCTTTGTTATTACTGATACACCGGTCACCTCATGGATGGATGTTTGAAGTGGACATGATGGAAAGCTCAGAAAACGGTCTTGTCCAGGTTCATAAGATTGACCAAAAAGATGTTTCTGGAGAGAAATGATGTAAATATGTGTAAATATAAAAAATACAAGTTGTCTATTTAGTGCTTATTGCAGTCTTTGTACAGCTATTGCTATGCTAGTATACTAAAACTTATTAGCCAAACATCCTAAATCATTGCTTTTATCCACTTATTTTCCCTTAAGAGCAGGCGTTGCCATTTGTAAATTTAGGCTCATGAGTCTGGCTTCCATAATCTGCGTCCAACAGCTTTGCTGCTTGATATTGCAAACTGGTGTGTCTTACCATAATATTTTAATGTATTATCTTAATTATGAACACACTGCTTTGTAGTGCAAACAGTTCCCGTTCACCGTTTTATTATTTCCCGAACCGGAAGTGTCGCATGTTACCAGAAACTACTTCTGCATTAAAAAATAAGATCGGCAAAAGAAAAAATATTATAACCGACCTGCAGTTTTGGAGCATCTTCTTAATGCTACCAAACTTAATCATGTAAATATCATCTCAAGTTGAATTCAATAGTGATGAAGCTGTCCGAATCAATTGAATCACTTCACTCTTTCAAAGCGCTCGAAACAATGGCGACACCTGCTGATAAAAATTATGAAGATACAGTCCAATCGTGGGTTAAAAACACGTTTTTTATAAACACCTTTTATAGCCTAAAACACAAGTTTTCTTGAAAGTGTAACCTATTAAATGTAATATAAAAATAATTAAATACCAATATGAAGAGTCTGCTTTGTGTAATCTCACCCAGTGAATGATAAAATTGATCGGAGCTCAGTTAACTGTTAGCCACTAACGTTACTACTTGACTACATGACTATATTTGGATATGACAAATATTTTGGATATCGACCAATCATTTTATCCCATAGACCACGCCCACTGCCATTCAGTTCTTTTACTGCTGCATAGTACATATATTTGGACTTCGGACATCGGAAGGACCACAGTATCCAGGAGGAATGGATGGTTAATTTTTAATTGGTAGGCCATATGTTTGTTCGGGACATTTGTGCCGAACTTGCTGGAGTTAGAAGGAGGCCAGAACCTGTTTAATTGCTTAAAGCATTTACAAGATGGTTTAGTTGAACTCAAAGCATCCCTACTAGGGATGTAACAATATCTTGTATCACAATATATCACAATACAAAAATGCAACACTGTATTGTGGATAGTGACAATATCATGTATAATTCAAAACCATTCAAATAGGAGCTTGATGAAGCACCTCAGTGGATGACGCATGGGCCTGTGTTTGGTTTCTTGTGGGATTGCTGCCTTGAATGGTGATGATGAGTAGTGTGATGCTCTCACTCACCCTTGCTCAACTGAGTCACTCTTACCATAGCAAGACGCTGCTTTATATATCTCACTGACAGTGAAGATCAATAGTGAAGGCTCCACTCTGTGGGTGACGGTTGGGGTCCAGTTCAGCTTCTCACAGGATGGCTGACACATGCTCAGGAAGTGTTGTACTGAACTTGGTGGAGCTAGAAGAAGGCCAACACTACAAGATGGTTTAATTAAACCCAAAGCAGTATTTATTGAAAGCTGGATGACATGAAGATATCAGAAATGGGACAATGTAAGGCACAGCAGATAAATCATGCAAGAAAAGATCGCCAGAGACTCAGCAGTGAATATAGGAGATCACTGGAGAGTTGAAGGTGAGAAAAGGAGATTGTTGGAGACTTGAAGGAGAGTATAGGAGATCACTGGAGACTCAGTAGTAAGTGAGACTGCTGAAGATTTGAAGGTGAGTAAAGGAGATCGATATAGACTCAGCAGTTGAGTACAGGAGTTTGCTTGAGACTTGAAGGTGAGTAAAGGAGATTGCTTGAGACTTGAAGGTGAGTAAAGAAGATCGCTGGAGACTCAGCAGTTGAGTATAGGAGATCCCTGGAGACTCAGCAGTTGAGTATAGGAGATCCCTGGAAACTCAGCAGTTGAGTATAGGAGATCCCTGGAGACTCAGCAGTTGAGTATAGGAGATCCCTGGAGACTCAGCAGTTGAGTATAGGAGATCCTTGGAGGCTCAGCAGTTGAGTACAGGAGTTTGCTTGAGACTTGAAGGTGAGTAAAGGAGATCGCTGGAGACTCAGCAGTTGAGTATAGGAGATCGCTGGAGGCTCAGCAGTTGAGTATAGGAGATCCCTGGAAACTCAGCAGTTGAGTATAGGAGATCCCTGGAGACTCAGCAGTTGAGTATAGGAGATCCCTGGAAACTCAGCAGTTGAGTATAGGAGATCCCTGGAGACTCAGCAGTTGAGTATAGGAGATCCCTGGAGGCTCAGCAGTTGAGTACAGGAGTTTGCTTGAGACTTGAAGGTGAGTAAAGGAGATCGCTGGAGACTCAGCAGTTGAGTATAGGAGATCGCTTGGAGGCTCAGCAGTTGAGTATAAGAGATCCCTGGAGACTCAGCAGTTGAGAATAGGAGATCCCTGGAGACTCAGCAGTTGAGTATAGGAGATCCCTGGAGACTCAGCAGTTGAGTATAGGAGATCCCTGGAGGCTCAGCAGTTGAGTATAGGAGATCCCTGGAAACTCAGCAGTTGAGTATAGGAGATCCCTGGAGACTCAGCAGTTGAGTATAGGAGATCCCTGGAAACTCAGCAGTTGAGTATAGGAGATCCCTGGAGACTCAGCAGTTGAGTATAGGAGATCCCTGGAGGCTTAGCAGTTGAGTACAGGAGACCGCTGGAGACATAGCAATTGAGTGCAGGAGATCGTTGGAGACTCAGTAGTTGAGTATAGGAGATGTAGACTCAGCAGTTGAGTATAGGAGATCACTGGAGACTTGAAGGTGAGTAAAGGAGATCGCTGGAGACTTGAAGATGAGTAAAGGAGATCACTGAAGACTCATCAGTGAGCATAGGAGATCGCTGGAGACTTAAAAGTAAGTAAAGGATATCGTTGGAGACTTGAAGGAGAGTATAGGAGATCACTGGAGAGCAGTGAGTATAGGAGATCGCTGAAGACTCAGCTGTGAGTGTAGGAGATCGTTGGAGACTCAGCAGTGAGTGTATAAGATCGCTGGAGACTTGAACGTGAGTATGGGAGATCGCTGGAGACTTGAAGGTGAGTAAAGGAGATCGCTGGAGACTTGAAGATGAGTAAAGGAGATCACTGAAGACTCATCAGTGAGCATAGGAGATCGCTGGAGACTTAAAAGTAAGTAAAGGATATCGTTGGAGACTTGAAGGAGAGTATAGGAGATCACTGGAGAGCAGTGAGTATAGGAGATCGCTGGAGACTCAGCAATGAGTATAGGAGATCGCTGAAGACTCAGCAGTGAGTACAGGAGATCGCTGGAGACTCAGCAGTGAGTGCATGAGAACGCTGGAGACTTGAAGGTGAGTAAAGGGGTTCGCTGGAGACTTGAAGCAGAGTATAGGAGGTCACTGGAGAGCAGTGAGTATAGGAAATCGCTGGAGACTTAGAGGTGAGTACAGGAGATCGTTGATGATTTGTTTTTTGTTTTTTACCCACAATCCTACACTACACTCCTAGTTCACTTAGCAGTGAGTGTAGGAGATCACTGGAGACTTTAAGGTGAATAAAGGAGATCACTGGAGACTTTAAGGTGAATAAAGGAGATCGCTGAAGACTTGAAGGAGAGTATTGGAGATCACTGGAGACTCAGCAGTGAGTACAAGAGATTGTTGGAGACTCAGCAGTGGGTACAGGAGATCGCTGGAGACTTGAAGGAGAGTATTGGAGATCACTGGAGACTCAGCAGTGAGTACAAGAGATTGTTGGAGACTCAGCAGTGGGTACAGGAGATCGCTGGAGACTTGAAGGTGAGTAAAGGAGATCATTGGAGACTTGAAGCAGAGTATAGGAGGTCACTGGAGAGCAGTGAGCATAGGAAATCGCTGGAGACTTAGAGGTGAGTACAGGAGATCGTTGATGATTTGTTTTTTGTTTTTTACCCACAATCCTTTCCAATTCATGAAAAATTATATAGCTGGAAAATGAATCAAAACTGTTCCATATCATTGTTATGCAAAAATAATTTTTAAGTTAAAGGCATTATGTTTGGTTTAGTTGTAAATCAATCGCATAATGCTACTGTGTTGTGTAAATATAAACCACTGGGAGACTGCTGACGGTTGTACTGACCTGTACTGCATCAGTAGAAAGTCTGTTAATATAAAAATTTTCAATATAAAGTATTCTTCAAATTATAATACTAGTAGTAATTTTGTGCCATGACCGCAGGGGCAAAAACATTTATAACTTAACCATGTGCACTTACTAGACCGTCTCATTCTATTTAATGCTAAAAAGGACTCTAGACTTGAAGCCTAAGAAGATTGGACTAGGAAGGACACATCCTCACTTAGGATGCGTCCTAATATAAATTGGTGCACAGCGCTCACTTTTTTTCTGTGCATTAAATACAGATGAAACACTACATGTCAATTTGTGCCTTATGTTGTGATCTCATAGCAGCATATTTTAGTCCAGACTTCAGTAAAATACGCAGCAGTAGCGTCATCCTACCACTTAGTGGCGCTGTGACAAACATACTCCTCTCGTTCTCTCTCACATCCGCCGCAAACATGGCAGACGAGTTGGATGTTGTTGACATCGAGGGAGATGAATGTGATGAAAGAGTCGGGTAGGCTATTATTCGCTCAATTCCTGCTGTCTTGGGAATATTACGGACTTGTGCTTTGATACATTTGAGTTTATGGATGAGCAGAAATGAGACGGGAGCGATAGAAAAACGACTGACAGGATTGATATGAACTTCTCTAGTTATATGAACACAGTTACATTATTCCAACATAAGCTAGGGAACGATTTTAATGTAACTGTGGAGCCTTAATTTCCTGCCACCAATATATTACACACTATCGGCTTATTATATACATATAGCATGATCTGTTCAGCAGTAACTGTAATAGCACATCACTCACATCAATGTATTATACATCCCCTCTTTGCAGAAATGTTCCGACTTCAGTGCAAAAAAATTAAAGAAAATAGTCTAAACCTATCCATCAAAACAAATATGTTGCATGTAACGTTACATTCATTTACTTACAATGGAAGCCTGTGTGGGGCAAGACTGCATCTCACATATAAACGGACAATTTGAATAGCACATTTTTTATATAAAGAGTCAGTGAAATACTTATATATATTTATTTAAATATATATATTTTTATCATAAATACTCTGTAATCTTGCACGCCCTATTCTTCTTTTGTAAATTAATTATGTAAACATTCTATCAGAATTATCTTTATTATTTGTTTACTCTCTTAACAGGGACTTGAACAGTGCTGAGATTCTCCAGGATCAGTACTTACAGTCTGCTTGGAAGACAAGCAGCAGTATACTGGTAAAGTAATGTGGATTGTAAAGGGTCAGCTCACCCTAAATTGAAAACTGATGTCATATTTTTAACACTGTATGTAAAGAGAGATGATGTGGTGTTGTTATTGTGTGTGTTCAGCCATGGACACTGGACAGCTCCATCAGCGATGAGAACCGAGAGGCCATTGAGAGCATGCTGCTTGAGGAACAGTATCCTTCACTCTTCTCACATCACACTGATTAATTCTCATTTTGTTCATGTTTGGTTTTCACATCACATAATGTACAATGAATGTGATCATTCATTAAAAGCATGTGGTTGTTTTTCTTAATTAAGAAAGGTATTATTTTGCCAGTAAGAAAGCACCGAAGGTGGCATGGACCAATGAGAAGACTAAAGTCAAAAAGTAAGTTCCCCTTCTTCTGTCACTTTATGTTCATTAATATGTAAACACCTACACAATCACTTAGAAGTTTGGAATATGTAATTTTTGTTTTATACTAATAATTATAATTTTGATCAAAATTTTGAAATGACAGTAAAGTCTTATGTTGTAACAGAAGTTTTCTATTTGAAATAAATAAAGAAAAGAAAATAGAAAGCTATTATTTAAAATTATAATTAGATTTCATAATATGCCAGTTTTGATTTATTTTTGTTCAAATAGTCTTGATGAGCATAAGAGGCTTCTTTAAAAAAATAAAATAAATAAATAATCATACTAACTTCAAACAGTACAAGTACATTAATTAATGTCTTTGTAGGACATTGGTGAAGAGTTCTGGAGCACAAACTCGTTGGCTTGAAGAGGAGAAGGATCTATTTGAGAAAGGCCTGGTATGTTTTCTAAACACAGGAAACAATTCTCTCTCTTTCATATGAAAGGAATTAAATTATTATTATTATTTTTTTTTTACTTTTTTTTTTTTTATGGTTTCTAGGCTCAGTTTGGCCGGAGGTGGACAAAGATTGCCAAACTAATCGGCACTAGGACAGTTCTACAGGTTAAGAGCTATGCTAGGCAGTACTTCAAAAATAAGGTACGATTTAGCCCATTTCCATATTACCATATGAAAATCCAAACAAAAATCCAGATGCTTTTGGTGCATGTGTTTAGTGCTTTAAAAATTAATTCATAAATAAGGGAATAATTATAAATATAGACATCCGATGAGATATTTTAAAAATCTAAATGTAAAATTTGAATATTATATAAAAATATATTGCCACCTCTTCATTTTTTTATATTGTCTTAAGGTCATACCACTTAACAGTTGACAACCTGAACAAATTTTGCATGTGATATGATACTTTTGATTGTAATAATAATATATATTTTAAGAGACTTATTTTATTATGCCAATAAAATGACTTTCTGCATGTTGGTTATATCATTAGGACTTGACTGATTTGACAAAATGTTTATTTCTTGTTGTAGTGATGAATACATACATTATTACATAGTAATAAAAAAGTAAGAATAGTAATAAAAAAATACATTACCATTCGAAATTTTGTGGTTGGTAAGATTTCTTTGTTTTTTGAAAGAAGAAGTCTCTTCTGCTTTAAATATTGTGAAATATTACAGTTTAAACTGTTTTCAATTTTAGTAGATTTTAAAATGTCGGCGATGGCAAAACATTTCAGCATCATTACTCCAGTCTTCAGTGTCATATGGTCCTTCAGAAATAATTTTAATATGCTGATTTGCTGCTCAAGAAAAAAAAAATCTCAATATTATCAATGTAAAAACGGCTGTGCTGCTTAATATTTTTTGTAAGCTACAGTACTTTTTTCAGATTCTTTTAACAGAAATTTTAAAAGAACAAATGTCTTTAATATCACTTTGAATCAATTTATTTTGTGCTTGCTGAATGAAAGTGTTAATTTCTTTAAAAAATAAATGTCTAATACGATTTCCTGTGAAGCATGATCAAAAATATAAATTCAGAAATTCAGTAAAACATGTAAATACCTCATTGTATGTACAAAATGTATTTTTTTTTTATTGTTTAAATGTTGTAATGAAATATAAAGTGTTTCTTTTTTTTCCCTCGTGTCTGAACTTTAGTCTAAAACAGACACGCTTGCAGAAGTGCCCTCCTCTAATGTGGCTTCAGACACCACGTTGGTTTCCTCGATCCAGCCTCATGTCTCAGCCCTGACCAATGCTGTGCGCATCGAGCAGCTTTCTGATGATGAAGATGTTGACATCACTGATGACTTTAGTGACGATGGGCTTCAGTCAGAAAACCAGCCAGACCCTCCAGGCTCCCCAGATTGCGACCACAAAGAAGAACTCAGTCCAGTTTCCCCTCCTTCAGACATACTTTTAAACCCTGTGTCTGAATCAGGTTGCGCAGCTGCAGATGGACCCACTGATCCAGACACAAATGAAAATGCTGGCATCCCTAATATTGGGATTGATCTAGAACAGGAGGAGGAAAGTGGGACCCACTTCTCTAAATCAGACAGCCCAGGCAAACACAGCTTGTCTGAGGAGGAGAGCAGCACTGAAAGAGCAGGTACATCAACATTATTAGCATTTCATTTAATCTCTGTACCTGTAGCAGACAATTAGCATTAGCAGAATGATGGATAATGTATTCTTGTATGCCAGATAAGACTGAATCAGGTGAATGTCCTGAGGAGGAGGTGGAGGAAGACCAAGAGGAGGAGGAGGAGGAGGAGGAGGAGGAGCTCAGAGCTCCTGAACAAGAGGTGGTATTGGACTTAAATACCATCTCAGATGAGGAGAAGCAGGCTATCCCAGAATTCTTTGAGGGACGTCCGTCGAAAACCCCAGAGAGATACCTGAAAATCCGCAATTACATCCTGGACCAGTGGTGAGCTGTGCACTTTTGAGGAAAATTTGCAACTTTTACTAAACATTTAGTATTTGAGTATTTTAACAGTAAATCAATAAAGATGACATGAAATATGATTTGAATATGGTGTGCTGTTTTCATATTAAAAACATTTTAAAATTTTATACCGGTTTTGTTCTTGATGCTTTATTTAATCAAAATATAGAAAAAACATAAAAATAGTTGTGCTATTTGAAATATTTATGGAAATGTTTTTTTTTTCAGGATCCTTTAATGAATAAAAAACAACAGCATTTTAAAAACTGTATTTTTTTTATCAATTGAATGCATCCTAGCTGAATAAAAATATTAATTTCCGTTAAAAGAATAATCTTACTGACCCTAAACTTTTGAATGGTATTGTAGACATATTAAAAACTTGATCTTCTTTTAAAAATGAACTTTTCTGATGTCTGTTCAGGGCGAGAAGTAAACCTAAATACCTGAATAAGACATCAGTGCGTCCAGGTTTGAAGAATTGTGGGGATGTCAACTGCATTGGTCGGATACACACCTACCTGGAGCTCATTGGAGCTATTAACTTCAACTGCGGTAATGCTTTTGCTCAGTCAGGCCTCTTTGTTTTTCCATTCCCCTATTTCTTGTTTTCATGAGTACACTTTCTTTCCCACCATCTGTATCTGGACAACAACTAAATTGGGGACAAACTATTAATGTGGAACTATTGATTAATTTCCTCAAACTAAAATTGTTTAAAGTTTCTTTTTGAATTATTGATATATTACTTTTCCATTTGATACTGTAAAGTTGCTTTGACACAATTTGTATTGTAAAAAGCGTTATATAAATAAAGCTGACTTGACTTTCCCTAAACTCCTCTTTCTTTCTCCCTTCCTCTGCAGATCAGGCGATCTATAACCGTCCGCGGCTGGTTGATCGCTCTCGGCTAAAGGAAAACAAAGACAGTCTGGAGGCGTATCATCTGGCCCAGAGACTGCAGTCTATGGTGAGAAAGAGTCAGCTCACTGTTACAGTTCTCATCGTTATCATCATCATCTGTGGATGATTATCATTAGCAAAACTGTTTTCCTTTATCTGCCCATGTAATTACTTTCTAATGTATTTGGTTATGTATATGTGTGTTTGCAGCGCACAAGGAAGCGCCGCATTCGGGACGTGTGGGGTAATTGGTGTGATGCTAAAGATCTAGAGGGTCAGACGTATGAGGTAAAGGAACTCAAAACAGAACTGATTTAGGAATCTGTTTATGGCTTAATACAAAACTAATATATCTTTACAGACAAAATTTGAAGACTTGAAGACTAAATTAAAATATATTTACACTTAATATTAATGCTTAAATGTTGTATTTTTATGTTTTTTCTTTGTTCTTTTTTTTTTTAAATACTTGTTTGTCCTGTCTCATTACTGAGCTCTGATTTATGCGGGTTTTATGTCATCCAGCATCTGAGCGCAGAGGAGCTGGCCATCAGAAGAGAGGAGATGAAGAAGAAAGGACCAAAACCATCTAAACTACTCAAACAGAGAGGGTAAACCCACTTACTTATATAAATGAAACCTTTAACATCTAGAACTGAACATCATTAATAGCTAATGGTTTGATTAATGATCATTCCTTGACTTTGTCCTCTGCAGCTCTTTTGACCCATTCCAGCTCATTCCATGTAAAGCTTTTGGAGAGGAAACAGAGGTAATTATTATTATTTTTATGGTAACACACTTTACAATAAGGTTTATTAGTTAACATTAATTAAGAACATTAATTAACATAAACTAAGAATGAACAATACTTCTACAGTATTTATTAAGCTTAGTTAATGTTAATTTCAGCATTTACTAACACATTATTAAAATCACAAGTTGTTTGTTGCACTGTGAATTAACAATGCACAGCTGTATTTTCATTAACTATTATTAACAAAGATTAATATTGTAATAAATGTATTGTTTGTTCATGTTAGTTAATACATTAACTAATGTTAATAAATGACATCTTGTTGTATAGTGTTACCATTATTATTTTTAATAATGTCTCTGATCTTTTAGTGTATAAAAACTTGGTTTCAATTTATCTTGACTACAGTTAATTCTAAAAATATAATTAATCATGCCCCCTCAAGTTTGAAAAAAAAAAACCTTTTTTTCAAGTTTCTCCTAAAATAATTGTATTATTATTAATTGTATCATATAGTAAGTAAGTAAGTTAAAAGACTCTTTCTTTCAAAAACATTTATACAAAAAAATGTAATTTTATATATACACTACCAGTCAAAAGTTTGGACACACCCTCTAATTTAATGCTTTTTTAAAGAAGTTTCTTATGCTTATCAAGGCTGTTTTCACTTGATCAAAAATACAGAAAAAAATAATATTGTGAAATATTATTACGATGCAGTTCAGTGTTTTTCTATATTAATATACTTTAAAATTTGAATTTATATCTGTAATTAAAGTTGAATTTCCAGAATCATTAGTCCAGTCTTCACATGATCCTTCAAAAATAATTCTAATATGCTGATTTATTATCAGTGCTGGAAACAGTTATGCTGCTTAATATTTTTTTTTGGAACCTGTGATACTTTTTTCAGGATTTTTTGATCAAGGTAAAAAAAAAAACTGCATTTATTTAAAATAGAAAGGTTTTCTAACAATATACACTGCTGTTCAAAAGTTTGGGGTCAGTCAATTTTTTTTTAAATGAATACTTTTATTCACCAAGGATGTGTTAAATTAATTAAAAGTGATAGCATAGATTTATATTTTGAATAAATGCTGTTCTTTTTTACTTGTTATTCATCAAAGAATCCTGAAAAAAAATCACAGGCTGCAAAAAAATATTTGGCAGCACAACTGTTTCCAACATTAATAATTCTAATAATAAATCAGCATAATAGAATGATTTCTGAAGGATCACGTGACACTTAAGACTGGAGTAACAGCTGATGAAAATTCAGCTTTGCATCACAGGAATAAATTATATTAAGTATATTAAAATAAAATAAAAAAAAACATTATATTATATTGTAATAACATTTGCAAGATTACAGTGTATATATATATATATATATATGTGTGTGTGTGTATATACAGTATATATATATATGTGTGTGTATGTATGTATGTGTTAATTGTAGTGAAGATGAAATCAAGTTTTTATACACTAAAAGATTAGTCATTATTAAAAATAAGAATTAAGAATTGAGGTGAAGAATTAGGTGTGAAACCATCAGGAACCATTTAGTCTCCAGAGCCACCATTTTCCAGAAAACTGAAATAAAAATGAATAAAAACCTATGTTGACATAAAATAAATCTTTCATTAAATTTGAATGAAATGAAATGAACATGAATTGAATTCAAAATACTAATAATGCAATCTAAAATAGTATCTCAGTGCTAATAACACTAGTTTATTTTGTTGTATAGAAATGAATTTCATCAGACTTATTTTGTCTGTTACATCTTCTTGTCTCAGGAACCATACAGAGTGATAGTTTGTGCTGAGGCTCTTGTTGCCATGGATATAGTAAGTATGACGTAGTGTTGGTTTCAAGATTTAGTTAATCTCAGGCTTTCTTTTTTTGTTGCATTCTCATTTATTCCTCAGTATTATGTTCATCAAATCAAATACTTTCCCAGCATGCTCATGTATCTATGGGAGAGGTGATTGGCCTTTTAGGAGGAACATATGAAGAGGAAGAGAAGGTGCTAAAGGTCAGTTAATTCATAGATTCATTCAACGAGTTGATTTGCATGACGAAAAAATTAATAATGATTTGTTTGTTATTTTGCTGATGTTTGTGCAGATCTGTGCAGCTGAGCCATGTAACAGTCTGAGCACAGGTCTGCAGTGTGAGATGGACCCCGTTTCTCAGACTCAGGCATCAGAGGTGCTCGGGGTCAAAGGTCACAGTGTGGTGGGTTGGTACCACTCCCATCCAGCCTTCGACCCTAACCCCTCTCTTAGAGACATTGACACTCAGGCTAAATACCAGGTGATACATCACTGTAATGTATTGTACTTCGACTGTGACTGTGTCTTTTGTTTACGTGTCTCATCCTCTCTGTCTGTTTTTATGGCAGAGTTATTTCTCTCGAGGAGGTGCTCCATTCATCGGGATGATTGTCAGCCCGTATAACTCAAGTAACCCATCTCCCCTGTCTCAGACCACTTGTCTAGTGGTACAGGAGGAGACCGGACCCTCTGGACCTCAGAGTATGTCACAGCATTTTCCATGACAGTATCATGCATTTGCTTGCCTATCACTTATTGTACTAGGTTATCTGTGTTGTGTAAATGTTTAATGCCTTTGTGGTAAGTACTAGAGTCATGACTGTTAAAGAATAAATGAACAGAGGTGTAAATAATAAAATAAGCCCAGCAACATCTAGTGCTGAATGTGAATCAGTTTGTGTTGTCTGTGTTTTAGGGTTTCCATACCGCTTTAGCATCCAGTATTCATCTGAGGTTCCTGATTGGTCAGAAGTGATGAGAAGAGCAGAATGGGTAGTGTTCAAGTACAGACTGTCTCATGGGTGAGTCTTTAGCTGGAAGAGGGGAGCAAGAATACAGTTGTGCTGCTTAATAAATTAGCGTTACCTTTCATGTAGAAAATTTGACATGGTAAAAACATGTCAAACATGCGGTTTACATTTCTCATGTGCATTTTTAAATCACAGGCAGCTGTATATAATGGGACCTAATATGAATATTAAAAATTGTGTACAGCTGAATATAATGAGCAGTACAGCTTGCATACCACTAATGAATGGTGACTATATTTTATTCTTCTTACAGGAGTGTACCAATGGACAGGCTCTTCCGCAGAGATTCTTCTCTAACTTGCCTGGAAAAGGTAATGTGTCTCATATCTAGACTTCATATCACAGACCGCCCAGTGTATCTTGAAAATTGCACTACATTTTGGACAAACTGGCTAATTTAATTGCTTTTAAGAGCACTTCTGAGTACACTAGGTGATGGCATTACCTACAATGTAGGTCAAAAGTGTAAATACATCTTGAAGAATCTGGAAAATGTTCATTATTTTACTAAAATAAGAGAGATCATACAAAATGCATTTTTTTTGTTATTACGCTCACTGATGCTTCAGAAGGAAAAACCATGAATCAGGGTAAATTTAACTTATTTTGTCTTCTGGGAAACATGTAAGTATCTTCTGTAACTTATGATGGACAGTAGTACATGAAAACTTATAATAATTAAGCAAATTAAGAAAAATGTACACATCTTCATTCTGTTCAAAAGTTTACACCCCTGACTCTTAATGCATTGTTTTTCCTTCTGGAGCATCAGTGAGCATTTGAACCTTCTGTAATAGTTACATATGAGTCCCTCAGTTGTCCTCAGTATAAAAATATGGACCTCAAAATCATACAATTATTGTTGGAAAGGGTTCAAATACACAAAAATGCTGAAAAACTAAAGAAGGATTTTCTGAAGAACAGCAGGCAGTTAAACTGTTCAGGACAAACAAGGGACTCATGAACAATGATCACTAAACAACAACAAAAAAAAACAGCTATGGATCATTCAGTAAACAACACAGTATTAAGAATCAAGCGTATGTAAACTTTTAAACAGGGTTGTTTCTCAACTATTTTCTCTTGTGGACTATATGTAAACATCTCACATGTGAAATATCTTATTCAGGTCAGTACTAAATATAAAAAATAACATAGATTTTGTATGATCCCTTTTATTTTGGTAAAATAACACAAATTTAGCAGATTCTGCAAGGTGTAAAATTATTTGTTTTGTCTGTCTGTCTCTTCATAGATGCTTACATCAATTCGGAGGACTTTGGAGCAGGTTTCAGAGATTGACAGAGAGACTTTCCTGGTGCAGATAGAAACCTTGTTCAATACACATTTTCTTCCCGAGACCAGTTCTTCCTCTTCTCGTCTTCATGAAACTATAACACAACCTCAGTTGCTGTCATTCATCTCCTCTGAGCCAATCAACACCAGCCATGCCACGGATGAGATGTGTGTTACTGAATCTGACAGCGCCGATGAATTATACACTACAAGACCTGTCAACCACATTAAAAGCTGTAATGAAGAAGAGGATGCACCTGTTACACAGTCTATCAGTACAGAAACTGTGTAAATAATAATAAATCTAACAATCTGAAGGGAAGAACTTAGCATAAAGAAACCTGCAACTGCAGAAGACAAATGTATCATTCATTTACATTGCACAGAACTGTGTGTAACATTGCATTCATGTAGATTTTTATAATGTATAGTTTTCATAAAAGTTGAGTTTAAAAGCTCTATTTAAAATGAAAGTTCAAACACAGTCCTCGTTTTTTGTAATGTTCAATGACATTTTGTAATTCAGTTTGATCATAATGTTCAAGAAAGCGTTTGTGACCATTTCTAAATAAAATTATTATGAAAAAGATTAACTGAATTTGGAGGAACAGTTTGATTTAAAGAACAATGTTAAAGAACTTTGACACAACTGGCTGTACTTTTTCCTGTTTAATTTCAGTCAAATGAAACCAAATATAGGTGGTAAGTGCGTATTCTATACTGAAAGCGAGTAAAAACACACTAGGAGGATTATTAAATGTTACTGTGTAATTTTAAAATGCATAAATTATTTGTGATTGGCGGGCGGAACCATGGTGAAGTGTTGCCGTTGGCGGGGGAGTGTTTTCACGGTCGCAGTGAAGTAAGTGAAGGAGAGTTTCGAGGGCATCTTTACAATGAAGAACTTCTTAAAACAGAATGATACACTTTTCAAATAATTAATGTCTATAGTTAAGCAGTTGTGGCAATGAAATTCTAGGAACGCGGAACGTGTTAGCGATTTTATTAATCTGTAATGCCACTCGATCATCACACCTGCTATATGTGGACTTTTATAGACTTCCTACTTTTCTTTAAGACTGACAGTAATATGTGAATTTTAAATGCATAATCTGCCCATATAATCTACAAACTCTGACTTAGTTTATCATTATAATTATTACGCAAACAAGGGTAAAGTTAAATGTTCGGTGTTTTTTAAAAACAATGGAGCAGATTTGTATTCGCCTGGTCAAACTTGACATATTGTCCACCGTAAGGTCATTAAACCGGTTCCATTCAGTGATCAGATGCTGTGGACCGAGACAGTTTCACTGCCGTCCATCACTCTTTGGCTCTGCTCGGACTGATCTTATGAGGACAAACTCATCTACCTCTCTGAAACCAAGAGAATCTGATACTGTTTTTCCTTCATCCCTGCGTCTGAGATCAAGTTCAGGACTCAACACCTATATAACTGCATTCAGACCTCCAGTTTATCGTGTGCCGTTGATCATTCAACCAACACGTGAGTTTCACACCTCAGGCAGATTAAGAGCTATACCTGCACCCTTGATATGGATGGTGCTGAAACCTCTGCAGAAGCTTATGGCCATCATACTGGGCAGGTGAGCTTTTGTTGTGTGTGTGCGTTTTTTTTTTCATTTATTTGATAAAAAAAAATAAAAAACCTGTAAAAACAGTAATATTGTGAATTAATATTACACATACAGTTGAGGTCAAAAGTTTACATCCCCCCTTTCAGAATATGCTAAATGTTCATTATTTTACCAAATAAGAGGGATCATACAAAATGCATGTTATTTTTTATTTAGTACTGATCTGAATAAGATAAAATTTACATATAGTCCATAAGAGAAAATAATTGTTGAGTCTATAAAAATGACCCCATTCAAAAGTTTACATCCCCTTGATTCTTAATACTGTGTTGTTATGTGAATGATTCACAGCTGTTTTTTTGTTTAGTGATAGTTGTTCATGAGTCCCTTGTTTGTCCTAAACAGTTACAACTGCTTGCTGTTTTTCAGAGTTTTTGTTTTCCTTTGTATTTGAACCCATTCCAACAATGACTGTATGATTTTGAGATCCATCTTTTTACACTGAGGACAACTGAGGGACTCATATGCAACTATTACAGAACGTTTAAATGCTCACTGATGAGCCAGAAGAAAAAACTATGCATTAAGAACCGGGGAGTGAATCATTATGCCAAAAAAAGTAACAACACAGTATTAAGAATCAAGGGGATGTAAACTTTTGAATGGTAATTTTTATAAATTCAACTATTATTTTCTCTTGTGGACTATATGTAAACATATTTTATGTAAATATCTTATTCATGTCAGTACTAAATAAACAATAACATTAATTTTGTATGATCCCTCTTATTTTGGTAAAATAATTAACATTTTGCAGATTCTGAAAGGGGATGTAAACTTTTGACCTTAACTGTAAGTAATATTTATGTGTAATAACAAATAACTATTTTCTATTTTAATATATTTAAAAATATTTATTCATGTAATTACAAAGCTGAATTTTCAAGAAACAATTGTTTATTATTATCAGTGTTGAAAACAGTTGTGCTGCTTAATAATTTAGAAACCATGATATTTTTTCAGGATCCTTTGATAGATAGAAAGTTCAAAAGAACAACATTTGTTTGAAATAGAAAACATTTGTAACATAAAAGTCTAGGGGTGGATATGGCAGGTCATTGACACCAAAGTTCTTGGTTATCTGTGAGGGTGAGCTAAAAGTTTTATGATAAAAGCTCTGATTTCATGTGTAACTCTTCTTCTGTATCTAGGAGCATCAGAAAATGGTGGTTGGCCCTGCCGCCCAATAAAAAGCAGCTGTTTCGTGAATGGACATGGCGTCGACGATGGCACTTTGTGGGAGCAGGGGCAGGACTGCTGTTCTTCTTCTCCCTATTTTTGCTCACTCACCTGGATGAATCTCCAATTACGGGCAGGACCCGACTGCTCGTGTTCAACAGGGAGAACTTCATGGAACTGGCTCAGTTCACTGCGGAAGGGGTATGACCTTAGTTTTTGGTCATGTCAACACAACTTGTTTAGTCTTTTTTTTTTTTTTTGGTTGCAACCAAAACCATATAAATTTATGATCAACAACAATTTTTTAAGGATGACATGTAAGACTGATAATAGTGTATGCCAATGTCTAGAGCTGGTTAAAATAGGGTCAGAAATTAATGTGGCAAAAATGGTATGAAAATAAACTAAAATGCAAAGACAAAGGGGCAAAAAATGCCCGTGCACAATTAAACTGTTTATTACAGCTGTCACGATTAAAGTTAAATGTGAAAATGAATAAAAAGTTTAAATTTCAGGAATTACATTTAGATTTGCTCACACTGCGTCGGATTGGTTTTTAAAAAAACGTTCTCCTTTATTCTCTCTCTCAGTATATAGAGGAGTTGAAGGATTCTTTGATCGCTCCATCGGATCCCAGGCATCAGGCAGTGGAGCAAGTGGTTCGGATTCTTGCCGAGAGAAACCAGGACATTGCTGAGATTTCCTCTGTCCCTTGGACGGTCCATGTGGTTGATGGCCCCACAATCAATGCGTTTGTTTTGCCTGTGAGTCATATATGGTAACAACAATTAATAAATCAAATCTGTTATTTTGTTAATTCTTTTTTAACAATTTTAAGAAGCAGCTACGACTTCAAAGAAATCATCAGTCTTAGAGTTTGTATTTACATGACTTGCTTCTTCATTATCCAACATATTGTATGACATTATATACACTAATAAAAAAATACTCAATATGAAGTACTTATCCAGTATTTTGAGGAAAAGTAATGCTAAATATAGTTACACCACTCAGTATACACTACCTTTCAAAAAATTGGGGGTCAGTGATTTTTATTTAATTTTATAATTTTTATTTAATTTTTTAAAGAAATATATAGTATTTTTGAACTGAAATGACAGTAAGGCTATTTATTAGGTTACAAAATATTTACATTCCAAATAAATGCTGGAAAGTTTAAAACAGTTTCTACAAAAATATTAAGCAACACAGCTGCTTATAACATTCATAATAAGAAATGTTTTTGCAACACCAGAATATAATATTATAATTCCTGAAAGATTATGTGACACTGAAGACTGGAGAAATGGCTGCTGAAAATTCAGCTTTGCTCACATAAAAATAAAATATGTTTTAAAATGTGTTAAAATAGAAAATAGCTATTTCTATTAGATTTTTATTTCTATTTGAGTTATAAGTTATACATTTGGAGTTAAGAGTTATACATTTGGAATTGTGTCAGAATTGTAAGATAAAGTCACATTTGCGATAGAAAATTCTGAATTGTGAGACAAAAAGTTGCAGTTGTGAGAACAAAAAGTCTGACTTGTGTGATATAATCTTGCAATTGTGAAAGAAAAGTTAGAGGTTATAAAGAGAGTTATAAATTCGAAATTTGGTGATATAAACTAGCAATTCTAAAAAATAAAGTCACAATTCTGAGAAATAAAGTCAAAATTGCGAAATTCTGAGAGAAGTCAGAATTATAACTTTATATCATGCAATCCTGACTTTTTTTTCTTGCAAAAGCGAGTTTATATTACGCAATTCTAATTTTTTTCTCACAAAAGTTTTTATCGTACAATTCAGACTTTTTATATCACAATTATGACTTTATTTCTCAGGATTGTGACATTATTTCTTAGAATTCAGATTTTATAACTCGCAACTGCAAGTTTATATCTCCCAATTCATTTCTGACTTTTTTCTTACTAGTTTATATTACGCAATTCTGACGTTTTTCTCACAATTGCAACTTTTTATCTCACAATTCTGACTTTTTTCTTGCAATTGCGACTTATTTCACAATTCTGACTTTATAACTTGCAATTGTGATATACACTTGCAATTGTATTTACCAGTAATTAGTAATTGTAATAATATTCTGTTTGATCAAATAAATGCAGCTTTTGTGAGCATAAGCCTTGAACAGTAGTATGAATATGTCCCTATTTCATCAAAATCTATCGTAATTGAACCCTCATTCTTGAATTTCCTGTTTGTGAAATTATCCAGACAGTTTCGGACATTTTCTGTTATTAGCTACTTGTATGAATGTTTATTCATAGAGTTTAGTACTCTCGTATAGAGAGAGAAGTGTGTTCCTTTATTCTTTGCAGATGATTAAAGAAAATCTTGAGACTGATTATTAAAGGAGAACATTATTTTATGATTGTGTGTGTGTGTGTGTGTGTGTGTGTGTGTGTGTGTGTGTGTCAGAATGGAGAGGTCTTCGTCTTCACAGGAATGTTGGAGGCTGTAGCAGACATCCATCAGCTGGCCTTTATACTGGGACATGAGATGGCTCACGCTCTGATTGGCCACGCAGTAAGTCCCACCCCCCAGACTGCCAAATCTCTGTACAGAAACACCCAAATGGATGTTATTTTTGTCATTTTATCAGAATCTATTTTAATCCAATAATGAATTATGCTGAAAGTATCCAAGAGCGTAGCATTAATTTCTGTAAGTAATCTCTCCCTTAGGGTCATTCTGATTTAAATGTAAATGTATATGAGTATTACACAGTCTGCTATCTGCACCCACTGTCAGATAGTTGTAGGGTCCTCGCACTGCCTCTGGCCTTTATAGTTTGGATCAAACTAAATTTGTACTTCCTTTTGCTGTGTCTCTCAGCTTTTTTCTAGAAGTAAAAGACCCTTTATGAGATGCAAGTGCTCACTTTATCTCTCTTTTGCATGTGTCATGTTTTACTTTCATCTCTTCTCTTGGTTTAAATGAAGAGAAGGAGGCTCCCTGTCTCAGAGGCACTAAGCACAGTTATGGGTTCAGTTTAAAGAGATGTTTTAGTTTCAGAGTTGTTGCATCACTGCATGCTTGTGGGTCTGGTTAGGGTGAAGAAGCTTAATGCTGATATCAGGACTAATATGACATTGTTGAGAAAAGCTCAATTGATTTAGTACATTTTTCTGTGAATGTGACACTAAAAAGTCCCTTTAAAGCCAAGCAACATGCTGTTAGACTTATGAGTGTTTCCTTCGTTATTTCAAAGCTGCAACAAGCTAGTAGCAGAAGCTGCCACAGATTTTAAACCTGCATGCACACTGTTTCAACAGTATTTTTTTTGTGGTAGTTACAGGCAAGATGAAAATCAATCTTATAATTGACACACATTTTTAAATTATTTTTATTTTTTAAATTCAGCCTGTTAGAATGATTGGTGAAGGATCATGTGAAAGTGAATACTGGAATAATGATAATAAATATTTACCTTTGTCGTCACAGAAAATTAGGTACATTTTAAAATGTATTAAAATTGATCAAGTAAATGCAGGCTTGGTGAGCATTAAGGACCTTCAAAAACATAAAATCTTAATAATGGTAGTGTATATGTGACCCTGGACCACAAAACCAGTCATAATTCGCTGGGGTATATTTGTAGCAATAGCCAAAAATACATTGTATGGGTCAAAATTATTGATTTTCCTTTTATGCCAGAAATCATTAGGATATTGAGTAAAGATCATGTTCCATGAAGATATTTTGTAAATTTCCTACCGTAAATATATCAAAACTTAATTTTTGATTAGTAATATGCATTGCTAAGAACTTCATTTGTACAATTTAAAGGTGATTTTCTCAGTATTTTGATTGTTTTGCACCCTCAGATTCCAGATTTTCAAATAGTTGTAGCTTGAATGTTGTCCTATCATAACAAATACATCAATGGAAAGCTTATTTATTCAGCTTTCAGATGATGCATAAATCTCATTTTCGAAAATTGACCCTTATGACTGGTTTTGTGGTCCAGGGTCACATATGTGAAGCACAAAAAAATCGCAAAATGTCCAAGCAGCTCTTTTCCACAAAGAAGTAGACATAAACTATGGTGGTTTCCGCCACTGAATAATAAAAAAAAAACTTTTTATCTCACAATTCAGATTTTTTTGTCTCACAATTTTGAGATATAAACTTGCAATTGCAAGTTATAAATTCAGATTTGCGAGATATAAATTTGTGATTCTGAGAAATAAAGTCAGAATTGCATGATATAAACTCGCAATTCTGAGAAATAAAGTCAAAATTGCAAGATTTCAACTTGCAGTTGTGAGAAAAAAGTCTTAAAAATTATAACTTCATATTTCGCAATTTAGACATTTTCTTGCAATTGTTACTTTTTATCTCAATTCTGACTTTATAACTCGCAATTGCGAGTTTATATCACGCAATTCTGAAAAATCAAATCAGAATTGCGTGATATAAACTTTTTTTCTCACAATTGCAACTTTTTATCTCACAATTCAGACTTTTCTCTCGCAATTGCGACTGGAAAAAAAATTAAGAATTGTGAGATAAAATTGCAGTTGTGAGTTATAAAGTCAGAATTGCAAGATGTAAGCTTGCAATTAAAAAAAGTTATAGAAAGAGATGTAAAGGAGAGTTATAAATTCAGAATTGTCAGATTTGTAACATAAAAAGTCACAATTGCGAGAGAAAGTTATAAATTGTGAGACAAAAAGTTACAATTGTGAGAAAAAACTGAATTGCGTGATAGAACTTTTTCACAATTGCAAGATTATAAGTTATAAAGAGAGTTCTAAATTCGGAATTGGGTGATATAAAAAAATAAAGTCACAATTATGAGAAATAAAGTCAAAACTGAAATTTGACAAAAGTCAGAATTACGACTTTATATCATGCAATCTTGACTTTTTTTCTCATAATTGCAACTTTTTATCTCACACTATATCTCACACACTAACAAAGAAGGATTTTCTAGACAAGTAAAAATTATTTTCTTGTTTTCAGAAAAAAAAAAAAGTCAAAGCTGAGTGAGTTTTTGCTTAAAACAAGTAAAATAATCCGCCAACGGGGTAAGCTAAATATTCTTATTTCAAACAGAAAACAAGATTATTTTGCTTACCCCATTGGCAGATTATTTTGCTTGTTTCAAGTAAAAACACACATAATTTTGACTTGTTTTTTCCTGCAAACAAGACAATAATTTTTACTTGTCTAGAAATTCTTCTTGATTTAAGAATTTTTAGATATTTTAGCTGGAAACGAGACAAAAAATCTAAGTAAGAAAATATTTTTTTTGCAGTGTGGAAATGGGCTTCCATAGTGAACTGGCTGTTGAGCTTCAAAACTACAAAAAAAAAATAATAATAATAATTACTTCACAGTGTCACATGATTTGTTTGCTATATTTTATGAGCCGTTTAAGTCTTTTGAATCTGCTTTGTGTAAGGACCAAACCAAAATTTTAAAGTTGATAGACACTGAAAAAGCATAGATATTCACTAAATATCTCCCACAATTTGAAGGACCAAATTTGCAGAAATGTTTAATTTCCGTAGGTTCGGTTCTCTATACTGTTATGCTAGAAATATTTTAAAAATGTGTTTGCGGGTGAAAATAAAACAAACCACTTCAATTTTAATACAAATAAGCTATTGTAATAGGCTAAATTATTATAAAAATGATTTCTGTTGCTGTTTACAAGACATTATTATCCTTATCACAAGCAATACATATTCTCAGAATGCTCCCTCAGCACCTTTTATTATCAAATACAACTGTATGGCCATAAAGCTGACATAATTACCCAACAAACCCACTCGTGGACGTGTGTTTTGGCACACGTTGCCCTTCTTTCAGTAGAATGTGAATGTGTATCACAATTACAATTCAGTGTGATTCATTAAGTCTCTTTTTGTTAAATTGCTTGCTTCTTTTTGTTTGTTTTTCTACATTGTTTTTAATTGAGCATGCTGTCAAAGAATGGGCTGCTAAGCAAGAATGAAAAAAAGGTTCTTAACACTGAAATACAAACAAATTAGCATAGTAGATAAATGACGAACTCAACAAAAACAGAAGCCTGTAATGAATTTCTCTCTCTTTTTCAGGCAGAGCAGGCCAGTTTGTCTCACGTGGTGGAGCTGTTTTCTCTCATCCTGTTAACGGCGATCTGGGCGATCTGTCCTCGGGACAGTTTAGCTGTGCTGGGCCAGTGGATTCAGGGAAAACTAGTGCAGGTGACAGCTGACCTTACAATCTCTCTCTTTTTATTTTTTCAATTGATTCCTAATCTGCCTCCTTTCTAGTGACTAATGACATGTTTCCACTAACAGATACTCAAGTTATTTGATTTTTCCAGTCTGTTTGAAATCCAGTGTTTTTGTAAATAAATATCACATCCATTTTTTTTTTAAATAGCATATTTATATAAATATAGTTTATTAAAATGTATTTAGCGTGTATATATATATATATATATATATATATATATATATATATATATAAAATATATATATATATATATATATATATATATATATATATATATTTTTTTTTTTTTAGGCTCATCAAGGCTGCATTTATTTTTGTCAAAAATGCAGATGAAACCACAATATTGTGAAATGTTATTACAATTTAAAATAATGGTTTTCTATTTTAATATATTTTAAAATATAATTTATTCCTGTGATGCAAAACTGTGAATTTTCATCAGTCATAACAGCACTCTTCAGTGTTACATGATTCTTCAGAAATCATTTTAGTATGGTGATTTATTACTTCTTATTACTTCTTACTTCTTATTTCCTACAGTTGTGCTGCTTAATATTTTTTATGAGCCTGTGATATGTTTTTGAGGATACTTTGATGAATAAAAAGTTAAAAAGAACTGCATTTATTCAAAATATGTGTATGAGAAAGAAAAAAAAATTACTGACCACAAATGTTTAAATATAAGTATTTATATTGTTACAAAAGATGTCTATTTTAAATAAATGTTGTTCTTTTTAACTTTTTACAACATTGATTATAAATCAGCATCAGCATTCTGACAGATCATGTGACACGGAAGACTGGAGTAATGATGCAGAAAATTCTGCTTTGCTTCACAGGAATAAATTACATTTTAAAATATGTTCACATAGAAAACTGTTATTTTACATTGAAATAATGTTTCAGAATATTACTTTTTTTGATTAAATAAATGCAGTCTTGATGTGCATGATCCCAGCCTTTTGAACAGCAGTGTATTTTTGTATTATTATAAATGTCTTTTGATCAATTTATTATGTCCTTGCTGAATAAAAGTGATTTTTTTTTTTTTTATCGTATTAACTGATTATATACAAGTATATTTTATTTTTATTCAGTGTGTTTGGTCTAAATTAAGCATAAGACGTGATGGGACTCTGTTTAGGTTGGGTTTGTCCATTAATGATGCAAACGCTCCTTCAGTATTGATTCTAAATTCCCTAAAAGACCCTTTAAACGTGAATTACTATACTCCTCTACTTGAGCTCAAAGAATCCTTCTCAAGTACTCTCTCGCCACCATTGTAAAACAATAACAATATCTCAGAGGAGATCTTATTTGGGTTTCTAAGGACTTCAATTTGAGGTTAGTTAAAATTCAGCTACATTTATTTGTCTTCTAAATGGATATTGAATTTGCATTTTCTGAATCGCTGTGCGGCGTGAAACAAAGCCCCACTTTCAATTTAATTGTACTGTTTTTTTTAATGGTGTTTTTCTTCTAAGATACCATGTACTCTCTTGCTCTCCTTTTAATGTGGATATTCTCATCCCTTTCTTTCCTTGTTTTTCATCGTCTTCCCCCATTGCATTTAAAATAAATTACATTTTAATGGTTGGACTTTTTATCTCCTAGTCATTTTGTTCTCCAAATATGGTTCACTTCATTCTGTCCATCTTCCTCTGTTTACTCAATATAGCTTTTGTGTGCTCTGTCAGAATAGCTCATTTAACTGCATATTCTCTCTCTCATTTTCTCTGTATGTGTTGTAGTTCTTATTTGACAGGCCCTTCAGTCGTAAGCTGGAGGCAGAGGCGGACCAGGTTGGCCTGCAGCTGGCTGCCAAGGTACTGCAGAAATTGTATCACTATCAGGGTTCAGTTCCAAGGGAACATATTGATAAAATGTCTACATACAGTGAAAGAAAAAAATATTTGATCCCCTGCTGATTTTGTATGTTTGCCTACTGACAAAGATATAATTGTAATGGTAGGTTTATTTTAAAAGTGAGAGACAGAATAACAACAAAAAAAATCCAGAAAAACGCATTTAAAAAAAGTTATAAATTGATTTGCATTTTAATGAGTGAAATAAGTATTTGAACAACATGTTTTAGCAATCACAGAGGTCAGACGTTTCTTGTAGTTGGCCACCAGGTTTGCACACATCTCAGGAGGGATTTTGTCCCACTCCTCTTTGCAGATCCTTTCCAAGTCATTGGAAGTTTTGGCAACTTGAAATTTCAGCTCCCTCCACAGATTTTCTATTTAGACTGGCTAGGCCACTCCAGAACCTTAATGTGCTTCTTCTCACTTCCTTTTTTTTTTTGCTTTGGCCATATGTTTTGGGTCATTGTCATGCTTGAGAACCCTTTCATGGCCTATTTTCAATGCCCTGGCTGAGGGAAGGAGGTTCTGGGCTGATTCCTCACCATTCTCATGATCATTAAAACTCCTTGAGGTGAGATCTTGCATGGAGGGAGATTGACAGTTATTTTGTTTCCTTTTTATTTGTGAATAAATGCACCAACTGTTGTCATCATCTCACCAAGCTGCTTGGTGATGGTCTTGTATCCCATTTCAGCCTTGTGTAGGTCTACACTCTTGTCCCTGACATCCTTGGACAGCTCTTTGGTCTTGGCCATGGTGGAGGGTTTGGAATCTGATTGATTGCTTCTGGCTCCCAGGTGTCTTTTATACAGGTAACAAGCTGAGATTAGGAGCAGTCCCTTTATAAGAGTGCTCCTGATCTCAGCTTGTTACCTGTATAAAAGACACCTGGGAGCCAGAAATCTTGCTGATTGATAGGGGATCAAATACTTATTTCGCTCATTAAAATGCAAATCAATTTATAAATTTTGAAATGTGTTTTTCTGGATTTTGTTGTTGTTGTTATTCTGTCTCTCACTGTTCAGATACCTACCATTACAATTATAGACTGATCATTTCTTTGTCAGTGGGCAAACGTTCAAAATCAGCAGGAGATCAAAATTTTTTTCCCTCACTGTGAAATGTACTACAAGACCAGTTTCACAGTGTAAGCTGCTGTTTTATAATTTACGATTACATATGTTTTATAATTTACAGTGCGTGGATGAGCAGCGCAGTGCTGTGTAGCTTTTTTTAAGTGTGTTTTTACACCCCATAACAGAATTATAAGTCTGCTTAACTATTGTTTGAAAAATATGTATCAGGCTTGATGAAAAGTCCATGAATTGACAACTTTTTAACTAGTATTAATATTTTGAATTTTATTTCAGCTTCATTTTAATTACTGAAAACAATTTTAATATTTTTAATTTCACTTAACAGTAACTGTTGTATCTAGGGTTTGAGATTTAGGTTATGTTTCTTGTACGCTACCAGGCAAAAGTTTTTGAACAGTAGGATTTTTAATGTTTTTTTACAGAAGCCTCTTCTGCTTACCAAGCCTGCATTCATTTGATACAAAGTACAGCAAAAACTGTACAATTTTGAAATGTTTTAACTATTTAAAATAACTGTTTTCTATTTATATATATTTAAAAATGTAATTTATTCCTGTGATTTCAAAGCTACATTTTTAGCATCATTACTCCAGTCACACAATCCTTCATGGATCATTCCAATATTCAGATTTTCTGCTCAAAAAACATGTATTATTATTATTATTATTATGTTGAAAACATCTGAGTACATTTTGTACAAGTTTCTTTGACAAATAAAAAATTTAGAAGAACAACATTTATCTGAAATAGAAATCTTTTGTAACATTATAAATGTCTTTGTCATCACTTTTGATCAATTTGAAGCATCCCTGCATCCCTGCCTTACTTAATTACTGACTCCATGCTTTTAAATGGTATATTGTATAATGTTACAAAAGCTTTATATTTCAAGTAAATGCTGATCTTTGGATTTTTCTATTCATCAACATTTTATTATTATTTTTTTTTACAAACACATCCCCTTTATATCTATAACAATTAGTAACTTCTTATTACTAGAAAACTGGATGAAGAACAAAATGCTATTCTCTTCTGGGAAACCTGCTTTTTATTAGTTATTTATAGTCGCAGTATCCTACATGAGCTCTAGATGGCACTGTTTCTTTACAAACTGTTTGACGGAAGTGTTTCTCTGTATGTGGCAGTGATTTGATGCACAGTGTAGTGCTCTTCCTGACAGCATGTCTCCTGATCCCATGCTTGGCATCATTATGGAGAAACAGTCAATTCCCTTCTATCTCTTATAGTAGTAATAACGGGCCGCCTGCTGCTCGTAAACGGGCCCAGATCCGGCCTGCCACAGCCGGCTCGGTGAAGGACACTGGCACGTTGCTGCGGTAACGATGTGAGGCTTGCTAGACTAGTCATGAGTCATGCTGTCCATGAGCCACCCTGCTCTCGGCTTCAGTTAATGATGACGTTGTCCAGAGCTCTGAGCGTCTGTGGGGTTGTATGTGTGTGTGTCATCTCCCTGTTTCCTTCTTTTGATGATGGTTGAGCTTGCCAGAAAACCATCTTTGTATGTGTATTTATTGCAATTTGTGTGTGTTTCTGTCAGGCGTGTGCTGATGTTAGGGCAGGCCCAGTCTTTTGGCAGCAGATGGAGATCTATGATCAGTTGAGAGGCGAACCCACCATTCCCGAGTGGCTGTCCACACACCCCTCTCACCAAAACCGTGTCAGACAGTTGGACCGCCTCGTCCCTGAGGTAAAGCACATGAAGGCAAATACATGCATCATTAGACATCATTAGACAAGGTTACAGGAGTGAAATCTTTCCACACAAAAGCAAAATGTAACATTTATGGTCAAGATGGTATCAATATTTTCAAATGGTTAAAGGAATTGATCTAATGGCCTAGCATACAGTATTTGTTCTTAACCATGGTAAGCTTTCCCAGTTACATTCTCTATCCCATTTTTCTGTCCTTCCTCATTATTTCCAGTTTTCTTTTTAAAAAAAAAAAGTGGTAAACATATGGATCACGGACTGTGGAGGACTAAAAGTTTTGTTGAAAATGAAATGAAAGATTTTTTCTTTTTTAAATGGACAACATTGGTTTGTTTTAAATATTCAATATTAAAAAGTATTTAATTGATATCTAGTATTTAATTGATCAATCTAGTTGTTGTCTATTTTTTTAAATGCATAATTTCATTTGAATTTCATGAAGCATGTACAGATAGCTTTTTTTTTATCTATTTACCACTTGCCTTCCTTTATCCTTTTGGCAATTAATAAAATATCATTGGACAGTTCATGCATGGGAGAAGTTAGCTAATTGCTAAACAAAAGCAGTTGGCAAATTTAGAAAGATTTAGAAAATTAAAAAAAAAAAAATTACCCTTTAAAATAGACTTACTAATGTACTGTTATTTTTTTACTATATTTAACTTCTATTTTAAACAAATGAATTAATGAAATAAATTAATTAATGAAAAAATATATTTTTTAAATATGTATTTATTTGTCAATTCAAAATGTTTTCGAAATTAAAAATTATTATTAAAATTATTTTTTTCTATTTGAATTATTTTTGTGTTTGAATTAATACATTGATATTAGACCAAAATCAATTGTATTTTTTTTTTTTTCAAATTAATTAATTTTTCTGAGTTCTGTTTTTTTCCTTTTTTAATTTTTCTAGACTTTGTTTTAATGGTTATATTACATTTTATTCATCAAAAGGCATGTTTAATTAATTGAAATCATGTAACTTACAATTTTAATACAATTTTTAAGGCCCTATGAAATGTTTTATTTTTACCAAATTCTGTTTTCCATTTTCTGGATTCCATTTTAAAGGTTTTATTAAATATTAATAATCAAAAGCATCTCTAATTAGATGATTTTTTTTAATTGATTTTATTATTTTTATTTTATTTATTTATTTTTATGTTTGTGTTCACGTAAAAAGCTTCTATTTTGCATTTCTGTTCTAATGACAAAAAGAAAAGAACTAAGAAAGAACATTCTTTTCAGAATGTCGGTGTTTTGGTATGTCTTTAATGATTGCAGCATTCAAGCTTAATGAACTCTAGAAGTTAATCAATGTAAAACATGATTATCATTTTCTCCTTTATGATTTGAGATGATCCAAAAACATCATGGATTTTTAACTCTGACTGTTAAACGCACAAGCTCTTTTTTCAAGGGAGAGCTGCTTTCTATATTTAAATTGAGGTATAAGTCCTGGGTAAGTTGTTCTCCTCATTTAAAGAGTATCCATCAGAAACACACACCGTAGGGCTCACAGACATGTCTGAAATCCAGACTGCACTAAAGCTAACGAGACGTCTGGAGACCCCTCTGCTCTGGAGCAAACTCAACTTTCTGCATACATGCCTTAGACCACGTTCATAGTGGAAATGAACAGATAAATGCTCTTCAGCTAGACGGAAAAACCAAACGCAAGAGCCGTGAAAAGGCCTGGAGTATCCATGAATGCCAGGAAACTCAACATGCATATGGTGGATTCCTTAGATCAGTACTAGCAACCACAGGAGAAAGCCTTTCTAAGTGATTGAAGCTAAATAATTCATCATGTGAGCTGTTATGCGGCACATCAGGATATAAAATGCACTGCATAAAATGCATGACAGTGATTTGTTGGAGTATGAATTGAATTCCATCAAGATCTCATGCTTGATTCTGAACAAACGCAATTTCCTCTCATAAAATAGCAACGTTGTTGACAGTCATCCTAATTTAAAAACTGGATTGAAAAAGTGTTTATAGTTCAGGTGTCACCTGCACTAGTTTGCTATGAATCCACTTGGCCAGCAACAGTTTGGATGTAAATATGACCCACTTCTTCTTGTAAATGAGATTTCCTTGTGATGAAGTTATTGTAATAATCCTGAGGTGCATTCAAGATAATCATTTTACAATTTAAGGCCATGTCCTGAAGGAAGTATTGACTTGATTTTCTGTTAAGAGCCCTCACTGTTGGTGTGAAAGTACAATGTGTTCCTGCTGTTGTTGCTGCGCTGCAGTCGCAGGCCTGACGTTTTCTTCATCATTGTTTGTTGCTAAATTGCTTTGTTTGTGTCAGTCAGTACTATCGTAGTGCTATTGACGCTGTAGCTAGGTAATGCAGGACGAGAAGACTTGCTTCATTTGTACCTTTGGTTTAACTTCTAGAACTTAATATGGTCAGATCGACACTTGTGTGTTGTGACATGGGTGCATTGCAGGAAATTCAAAGAATGCAAATATCTTTCCATTCTCATGTGAGAACAATTAACCCAAACAAATATGGAAATAAATTATTAAAACAACTATAGCAATAATAATTACACTACCATTTGGGGTTGGTAGGATTTCTTTTTCCTAATAAAAGCAGCCTTGGCTCACCAAGGCTGAATTTTTGGCAGTCATTACTCCAGTCTTTTATTGAAACCCATTTCCGCCACAAAATAAAAAAAAGCTAATTGTGACTTTTTATCTCACAATTCTGACTTTCTTTCTTGCAAGTGCGAGTTTACATAGTCAGAACTTTGAGAAATGAGGTCAGAATTGTGAGACATAAACTTGCAATTGTGACTTATAAAGTCAGAATTGTGAGATATAAACTCACAATTGTGAGTAACACCATGTCCTAACTAAAAGGTATCTTTTCCATGTTAATCTGAGTTTTTTGTCCTAACTAGCCGTGACGGCAACACGCAAAATTACTCTTTCTGCGACGTCGCAGCTGGAACAACGCCATTCAAACTAATGACAGTGATAATCTCAGGTACTGATTATGCGCTTTATTCAAATTTTAATTTCTAATGTGAGTTTGAATTTCATTTTATGTGACCTTTATAGCCATACTTCAGTATGGCTATACAGATAGCAACAACAGATAGTTTACCTCAGATTTGGAAAATAAATGAAAGCAAAGATCCAAACTCAGTGCGAACCAACAAGTGTACAAGTCCGTAGCAAAGATGGTATTAGTCACTCGGTATGTACATTTAAGAATGTTAAAAGTTTTAATATTTCTGAATTATATTATAAACGCATCCATTTCGTTGCGAGTGCTCTCAACTTCCAGGGAGAGCCCGCCCACAAGCGTTTCTGATTGGCTGTTGTAATTGATGGATTCTGTTGTGTCGCGTTGTCACGTCATGTCTGGTGTGGACACCCAAATTGTTGTCACTGGAATCTTATTGTGTCGCGTGTAGTTAGAACACGGTGTTATGAATCAGAATTGTGAGACATAAAGTCACAATTCTAAGAAATAAAGTCAGAATTATGAGAATAAACTCGCAATTGAGTTATAAAGTCAGAATTGTGAAATATAAACTTGCAATTCTGAAAAATCGTGTCAGAATTGCGAGATATAAACTCACAATTCTGACTTTCTTAGATTTGTAAGTTTATATCTTGCAATTGTGACTCTTTTTTTCGCAGAATTACGAGTTTATAACACAGTTCTGACTTTTTAACAGGCAATTGTGTGTTAGTAATTCAGAATTGTGAGATAGAAACTTGAAATTATGAGAATATAGTCTTTTTTCCCCTCAAAGTTTATATCTCACAATTCAGAGGGGGAAAAAAGTCAGAACTGCGAGCTATAAACTTGAAACCGCATAAAAAATCCATACAAACTCACATTTGCGAGAAAAGAGTCAGAATTGTTTATATATCACAATTGTGACTTTTTCCTCAGAATTACGAGTTTATATCACAATTCTGACTTTTTAACAGGCAATTGTGAGTTATTAATTAAGAATTGTGAGATATAAACATGCAGTTCTGAGAACAAAGCCTTTTTTCCTCCTCAGTTTATATCTCACAAAAAAAGTGCACAAATTCTGACTTTATAACTCACATTTGTGAGTTAAATCTCATTAAGAAAATAATTGAGAAAAAAGCAATAACCTTTTTACATTTTTTAATCAGTAGTGAAAACGTGCTTTCATCATCTTTAGTAGGGCTGTGCGATATATCTGTAATGATCACATCATTCAAGATATGGGGGCAGAAAATGTATATGTTTATATCATTTCATATAGTAATCAATATCACACGAAGAGCGACGTTTTTTCTTCCAAAGGCAGCGTGACTACAAATGTGATATTGATTTTATACAACAGTTCAATGAACAAGAAGTTAATATTAAAAGACTTACGTTTTAGACAGCATATTTTTCTGTTTTTACTCAATTTCACCAACAAAAATCATTCCAAACACAGCCACAGTACTGTTTTTCTCTGAGCAACATGGTGGTGATTTCGTTCCTGAATGAATCAACCGTTTCAATGATTCGGTTCAACCACAATGACTCACTTATTAACAGCGACTTTCTGACACCTACTGGCAATTTTAATTTCACATTCAAAGTATCTTTTCACTTTTAAAATCATTTTAAAACATGTAAATACATCTAAATGCCACTTCAAATGCAACTTCTGCAAAGATACATTTTGTTGATACTGATTTAATTTGTTTAGTAACAGCCTAAATGTATTTTTATTATAATTGGCTGATTAAATGTACGAATTTGACTCAAAAGATAATGCACACACATTTTATAAAGGTAAAAAATGCCCATAAAAGTTGCAAATCTATTTAAGCTTATTGGAAAAGAATAACTTTTATCACTGCTGTGAACTGACCACACAGAATATGAGGAATATCAAAAACTATAACACACACAGCAACATACCGTCTAATTATCGTTATCGAAAAATATTGAGATATTATTTTTGGTCAATATTGCCCACCTCTAGTCTTCAGTGTCACATGATCCTTCAGGAATCATTCTGATATGCTGATTTGCTACTCAGAAAACATTTTTTGTTATTATCAATGCTGAAAACAGTTGTGCTGCTTAATATTTTTTATAAAAATGTGATTTGTGTTTTTGTTTTGTTGTAAGGATTCTTTGAGGAATATAAGGTTCAAAAGAACATCATTTATTTGAAATGGAAATCTTTTATAACCTTATAAAAGTCTTTACTGTCACTTTTGATCAATTTAACCTATTCTTCCTGAATAAAAGTAATATTTTTTTTTTTTTTTTTTTACTGAACCAAAACATTTGCAAGTGTTTTATTATTCCATATTGTGTTTTTTTTATATATATATATAGTATAATGATCATTTAGTTAAGTAAAGAAATAGATCAACAATTACAAATCATGTTCTGGATAATAATTTCATAAAAATAACCCATATCTGTCATATAAAAGTTGTTGGTTGGTCTCAATGATATTTTTGTGGGCTGGTGTACATGTTTTTGTGTTGGTGTGTGCTGGATGTGTGTAGCTGTAGTGTTTATGTAAGTATCCTGTGATGTTAGGCAGCAGATGGAAAATTATAAATCAATTTCATGCTTTTAAGAGCCTTAAAAAAAAGATCAGGCACTGGTAAAGCATCTACTATAAAATGAAATATTTGCAATTTGCAATATGTTACTTGCAAAAGCCTTCCCTCAGAATTGACAGTTACAGCCATCAGCAGAGAAAGCCAGATGGTGTAGTTACTACATCTACCAGCAGGGGCTAACTGGATGATGCTAACCAGCCAACCCTTGACCACCTGCTTTAAACAAAGAGCTCAGGTTAACACACTGTTTATAGAGTGAACTGTAGACTGTAGAGCAATGTGGACAGCCATCTACAGGAACGTGCTCTCTCCCCGTCATGCACCAGTGGCTCCACAAAATGGCTGTCTAATATACGATGCAAAGCTGCGGCGGAAGGCTGCGTGAATGTATGAATTTTAGTAGCATGCAGGGGCCTTACTTAACCTTGAGCTTGAACTCTTAACAGTCCTGCTTGCATACTTGCACACTTCAAACACAGAAGGAGCAGATGGCCGGGACTCTAATTGTCCATCAACTGTAATGCGTGTGTATTTCTGTTGAGTGGAAGCTATTACTCCTTCGGGAAGTTACTTTAAAACGCCCTCCATCTCTCTCTGTTCTCACCCTCTTTAACCTGAGCCAATGGAGGCTCGTCCTCCGTGTGCCCGCTAATGAGAATTACTAGAGTGAACTGCGTGTAGACTCCCCTCAGTCTCCTGATGCCTTATACATGAATACAAGTGGATTTTGTACTCGTCGCCTTTATAAGAGTGTTTGAGTGCGTTGTCTGATGTTCATAGTTCACTAGCAACTGTGTATGCTAGTGTATTTATAAAACAATCTTCAATTATTTACATTTTAAATAATTGTAACAATCTTTCTACCATATTTTTATTTTATTACATATTTTTTCTATATTTATTAAACATATTTAATATACAGTGGGTATGGAAAGTATTCAGACCCCCTTTTCACTCTTTGTTATATTGCAGCCATTTGCTAAAATCATTTAAGTTCATTTTTTTTCACGGAATTGTTGACATTTTTGCAGATTTATTAAAAAAGAAAAATTGAAATATCACATGGTCCTAAGTATTCAGAACCTTTGCTCAGTATTTAGTAGAAGCACCCTTTTGATCTAATACAGCCATGAGTCTTTTTGGGAAAGATGCAACAAGTTTTTCACACCTGGATTTGGGGATCCTCTGCCATTCCTCCTTGCAGATCCTCTCCAGTTCTGTCAGGTTGGATGGTAAACATTGGTGGACAGCCATTTTCTGGTCTCTCCAGTTCAATTGGGTTTAAGTCAGGGCTCTGGCTGGGCCATTCAAGAACAGTCACAGAGTTGTCGTGAAGCCACTCCTTCGTTATTTTGGCTGAGTGGTTAGGGTCATTGTCTTGTTGGAAGGTGAACCTTCGGCCCAGTCTGAGGTCCTGAGCACTCTGGAGAAGGTTTTCGTCCAGGATATCCCTGTACTTGGCCGCATTCATCTTTCCCTTGATTGCAACCAGTCGTCCTGTCCCTGCAGCTGAAAAACACCCTCACAGCATGATGCTGCCACCACCATGCTTCACTGTTGGGACTGTATTGGACAGGTGATGAGCAGTGCCTGGTTTTCTCCACACATACCGCTTAGAATTAAGGCCAAAAAGTTCAATCTTGGTCTCATCAGACCAGAGAATCTTATTTCTCACCGTATTGGAGTCCTTCAGGTGTTTTTTTAGCAAACTCCATGCAGGCTTTCATGTGTCTTGCACTGAGGAGCCATAAAGCCCCGACTGGTGGAGGGCTGCAGTGATGGTTGACTTTCTACAACTTTCTCCCATCTCCCGACTGCATCTCTGGAGCTCAGCCACAGTGATCTTTGGGTTCTTCTTTACCTCTCTCACAAAGGCTCTTCTCCCCCGATAGCTCAATTTGGCCGGAGGGCCAGCTCTAGGAAGGGTTCTGGTTGTCCCAAACGTCTTCCATTTAAGAATTATGGAGGCCACTGTGCTCTGAGGAACCTTAAGTGCAGCAGAATTTTTTTTGTAACCTTGGCCAGATCTGTGCCTTGCCACAATTCTGTCTCTGAGCTTTTTTTAGGCAGTTCCTTTGACCTCATGATTCTCATTTGCTCTGACATGCACTGTGAGCTGTAAGGTCTTACATAGACAGGTGTGTGGCTTTCCTAATCAAGTCCAATCAGTATAATCAAACACAGCTGGACTCAAATGAAGGTGTAGAACCATCTCAAGGATGATCAGAAGAAATGGACAGTACCTGAGTTAAATATATGAGTGTCACAGCAAAGGGTGTGAATACTTAGGACCATGTGATATTTCAGTTTTTCTTTTTTAATAAATCTGCAAAAATGTCAACAATTCTGTGTTTTTCTGTCAATATGGGGTGCTGTGTGTACATTAATGAGGAAAAAAAATGAACTTAAATGATTTTAGCAGTTGGCTGCAATATAACAAAGAGTGTAAAATTTAAGGGGGTCTGAATACTTTCTGTACCCACTGTATATTTACACATTTATATTTATAATTCATCATTCTTTACTGGAATTTGAAGCAAAAATAATAGGTAATTCATAAACAGAAAATAAATAAATCGGTAGAAGTGGAATAGAAATCTGTGATAATGAAAATATTCAGAAATTAGTTTGTGATTTCACAGCACTAAGTAAACTAAATATACATTAACAGAACTCCTTTGATAGAACTATTTTTGCTTTTTATTTGTAATAAGTCAATAATTGTTGCAAGTATGCAACTGACGTGTCCCTCCTCTTAATAAGCTTTGTTCCAGCCACTCTTCCATCAAGTGTCATTTGTTTTGTAGAGTTTCCCTAATGGCCTGATTCTCAAACATTGTGGTGTTGTTTAAAACTGCCCATCTTCTTGGTTTGAGTGAGTATTTAGCAGCTCAGTCTGATATGTTTTCCCAAGAGCAGATGGTTCAGAATAATAATTTAACTAGGAAAAGACTTACGTTAAGTGTCTATTGTGCTGGTGCTAGTTGTTCATGTTTTAAAATGCATTATTGATCCAGTGTTATGAGGGCTGTTTCTCCATCACACATAATGGAGGTCAAAGGTCATAGTTCAGAGGTCACAGACAAAACATAGTAGTGGCCGTGTTTTTGTCAGTTCAGTTTTGTAAAAGAGTCTGGATGTTTTTAATGTAAAAGCTATCCTAGTCCTAGTGTTCACTGTTCATCCATCTGTCCAACTACTCCAAACCATTTCCATCATTCCATCAATCAGTCCATCCAAATTTGATATCACTATTTAAGTGTATGCATCCATCCCTTTTCAAATAATATTTTTATTTTATGTATTTATTTATTTTTATCTATTTTTTTATAATTTTTCCAATCCATCCAGATTTCATGTCACTGTTTCCATCCATCCATTCATCCAGATTTCATATCACTAGTTTCATCCATCCATTTATCATAGATTTCATATTTCCATCAATTATCAATGTAGATTTCATGTCACTGTTTCCATCCATCCAGTTTTCATATCACTATTTTCATCCGTCCATCCATCCAGATTCCTATTTCCATCTATCCATTCAGACTTCATATCACTAGTTTCATCCATCTAGTCATAGGGGTGCGCCAATCCGATATTTAGTATTGGTATTGTTCCGATAGAGGCATTTTCTGCTGGAACGGTTATTGGTCAGACTATACTAATTCAAATACAATATTTAAAAGTCTAAAATTGTTGTACACTCATTATTTTTCTAGAGTAACTTTTGCTACTGAATTATCCACTAACCTAGTTTATAATAGTATTTTTGGCATAGATTATGATTATATATATGGTTTCAGATCAATATCAGCATCGATATCAGAATTTTTGGTATCAGATCAGTATCGGTTCTGAAAAAGTGGTATTGAGCCAGCCCTATTTTTATTTATTATCCATGTAGATTTGTCATTGTTTCCATCCATCCATCCATCCATCCAAATTTCATAACTGTATTTCCATCCATCTATTCAGATTTCATATCACTATTTCCATCCATCCATTTCTATCCATTAATTCAGATTTCATATCACTAGTTTCATCAATCCAGATTTCTTATTTCCATCCATTATCCATGTAGATTTGTCACTGTTTCCATCAATTCATCCATCCATCCAGATTTCATATCACTATTTCCATCTATTAATTTTCTTTCCATCTATTCAGATTTCATATCACTTGTTTCATCCATCTATCAATCCAGTTCTTATATTTCCATCCATATCCATGTAGATTTGTCAGTTTCCATTCATTCATCTATCCTTCCAGATTTCATATCAGTATTTTCATCCAGTCCATCCATTGATATCACTATTTCCATCCATCCAAATTTCATATCACTATTTCCATTCATCCAAATTTCATATCACTATTTCCATTCATCCAAATGTCATGTCAATATTTTTTTCCATTCCATTCATCATTAATCCATCCAGATTTCATATCACTAGTTTTCATCCATCCATTTTCTATCCATACATCCAGATTTTATAACACTAGTTTCCATCCACCATCCATGTAATTTCATGTCACTATTGTCATCTCTCCATCCATTCACCATCCATCCATCCATCCATCATCCAGATTTCATATCACTATTTCCATCCATCCATCCATCCATTTTCATCCATTTATCCATCCATTCAGATTTCATATTACTATTTTCATCCATCCATCCATCCATCCATCCATATTTCATATTATTAGTTTCATCCATCCATCCATCCATATTTCATATCACTATTTCCAGATTTCACATTACGATTTTCCGTCGTCAATTTAGAATTCATGTCACTATTTCCATGCATCCATCCAGATTTCACATTAATTTATCCATCCATCAATCCATGTCACTATTTCCATCCATCCATCCATTTTCGGTCCATCCATGCATCCATCCATCCATCCATCCACATTTCATATTACTAGTTTCATCCATCCATCTATCCAAATTTCAAATCACTATTTCCAGATTTCACATTGCGATTTTCCGTCGTCAGTGTAGAATCCATGTCACTATTTCCATGCATCCATCCAGATTTCACATCAATTTATCCATCCATCAATCCATGTCACTATTTCCATCCATCCATCCATTTTCGGTCCATCCATCCACATTTCATATTACTAGTTTCATCCATCCATCCATCCATCTATCCAAATTTCAAATCACTATTTCCAGATTTCACATTGCGATTTTCCGTCGTCAGTGTAGAATCCATGTCACTATTTCCATGCATCCATCCAGATTGTACATCAATGTATCCATCCATCAATTCATGTCACCATTTCCATCCATCCATCCTTAAAAAGCAGTGTCACCTGGGTAAAGATGAAGAGATAGAAGGTTCATGGGTCAAATGTCAAAGCTTAAATCAATCTGCATTAATCTGTGTCATTCTCTGTGTTGTTACAGGCTTTGGAGCTCCGCGCAAGCTGCGACTGTCCTGCCCTCCCCAAAGCTGACCCCCGTGTCGTTTTCCACCAGGCTGTTAAATTGCTTCTGGACAACAACGCCAAAAAACAAGAAATGATTGCAGAAGAGGAAAAGAATGAGAAACCGAGAGCTGGAGTCATGTTGCCGCTCCCTCAATCCCCTCCTGTCCTGACTCCAGGGTCTCAGCCTCAGCTGGGAGAAGTACTGGCCACATCCGCTCTGCCACAAACTCTGCTTAGTAAATGAGACTTGATGAAACATGACTGACAGGGACAAATTCAAGCTTTCCTTTTCACTTCTCTTTTTCCAGTCTGGTAGCTCTGAACAAGGCATGAGAGGATTGTGGGATAGAAGCAGACAGTTTTTTTGATCCATTTGATTAGCTGTCACTTTGATACCTACGTCAGTTAGTCTGTGAGATGATTTGAGTGGGAGTATGTAGATCATTTGTGTGAGACGCTCGAGTTTATGCCCCTCCTTCAAGCATCCGCGGCAGTGCGGTCATGTTAATAATGGAGCAATTGTAAATGGGTTTTTGATTGGTTTTAATGATGTTATTAGCATAAGACCCCTGTGAAGCTGAATGCGTTATGATGTACAGTACATTATTAATCAAACATCTGCCTCTGCTTTAATGTCCCCTATAGGTTCCAGGCTGTAATGTAACGATGCTGCATAGCAGCTAATGCCACTTTGTTTGAAGCTGTGCAGAGCTTTGGACACTACGTGATTAGAGGATTTATCAGTGGGCAGCTGACACTAAATGAACACAACGCTTGCGTTCTTGGCAAGTGTTGAGTTTATTTTAAATACTTTCTGTATGAATGTATAGAATATATGACGTGATGAGTGATTACGCACAAGATAAATTAATTTCCATCTAGGGTGTCTAGCATTTTTATTTAAAGGTGTGGCAATTGCAAGTGTGTTTGTTGACGAATGTTTCATATACAAGGCCCAGTTCGACGCTGGATTTGCATTGTTTGATACTGAAAGATGGAGCTGTCCCAGCTATAAAGATCTCTGTAGTGATTCAGAACTGCAGATGGTAAATGAAACGGCATCAAATGTCTGTATTTTATTGGCAATCCAAGCGCGAGTGATCGTCAAACTTAGCTCCGCCCACGGCACGCCTCCAGAAGCTTGGCTTTTTCCGGAGAGAATTGGAAAACTGTATTTTTCTTTTATAAATATGATAAAACTTAAGACTTTTTGGAGATATTAAGGATGCAGTACTACTCTATAGGTACTCAAGATTAAAATGTGATTAGGTGAAACTGTGTATGTTATGTACCCTTTAAAGGGTTAACTCGCAATTTTGACTTTTTTTCTCTGGAAATGCGAGTTTGTATCTTTTAATTCTGACTTTTTTCTTCCAATTGCAATTTTCTCAGAATTGTGAGATATAAACTTGCAATTGTGAATTATAAAGTCTGATTTTGAGGGGGAAAAAAGACTGATAAGTTCTGCGAGTCTAACAATTCTGACATAACTATAACATGCAATTGTAAGTTTCGCAATTCTGAGTGATATAAAATCACAGTTGTGAGAAATATATATTATATGATATAAACTTGCAACTGTGAGTTAGTCACAATTATGACTTTTTTTCTCAGAATTGCATGATAAAAACACAATTCTGAAAAAGAAAGTCAGAACTGTAAGATAAAAACTTTACAATTCTGACTTTTCTCACAAATGTGAATTTGTATCTTGTAATTCTGACTTTTTTCTCTCAATTCAGATTTTTTGAGTTATAAAGTAAGATTTTGAGGGGAATTGTGAAAAATAAAGTCAGAACTATAAGATAACTTTTTAAAATTCTGACTTTTTCTCACAAATGTCAATTTGTATCTCTCAATTCAGATTTTTTTTGAGTTATAAAGTAAGATTTTGAGGGGAATCGTGAAAAATAAAGTCAGAACTGTAAGATAAATCTTGCAATTCTGACCTTTTCTCACAAATGTGAATTTGTATCTAATATTTCTGACTCTTTTTCTCTCAGTTCTGATTTTTTGAGTTATAAAGTAAGATTTTAAGGGGGAAAGGGACTAATATGTTCCCAGAATTGCGAGTTTCTCACAATTCTGGAAAAAAAAATCTAAATTGTGAGATCTTATCTTTTATTCAGTGGTTGAAACAGGCTTCCATACAAAAACCCTCTTTTGGAACCTTTATTTCTAACAATGAACCATTCTACAGACTTCAGTTCCAGCCCTGCTCCAACACACCTGCCTGTAATTACCAAGTAACCCTGAACACCTTGATTGGGGTTGGAGCCGAAATCTGTAGCTCTCCAGGAGCGGAATTAGAGACCCCTGCCATTATGCGACTGACTTAGTGTGCAAATTGAGTATTTAACAAGAATAAAGGAATGCAGGGACTGAATGGACCAAATCCGAGCAAGAGTGTGCAGTGGATTATGGAAGGCTACACATCACCTGAAACACCACCGGAATCTACTTTTCAAGAGGTCTTTTGACCTGGGACCTGAAGGTTAGTTTACCGTCAAGAGCATCACAATGTGTCTTGATTTTAATGCTGCTTTTTCAATTCTATCATATTTGCTGCTTTTGCTGTATCTTTGTTAAATTAACATTATCCAACAAAAAAATTGCGGTATTTTAGAAATACTGGGCTACCTACAATAGCAGCTGATTTTTGGGTATGTTGTACCATTATCTGATTTACGTGTTTTTTTTTAGTAAATAGGCCACGAATAGACCATGAATGCAAATAAATCCCATTATCAGTGAGAGCTATCTATTCCTGGCAAATTCTCCTGTGTTTGTGTGCCTTAATCATCTTCAGTCATCATTATCTGATTTTAAAGGTAGGATTCAAACTATTTCATTTGTACTTACTTTCAAAGGCAGAGCATAAAACATCCAAGCAAGCAGACATAAAGCCAGCCAATCTGCTGCCGGTGCTTCCTCCCCTAGAGGCCACTTTTTATAGAGTGATGTGCCTGTAAAGTGCAACATGTTTCTGTCTGTCAGACAAATGTGACGCTGCACTCTGGGTCTCTAACGAGGGAAAATGGAGGAGGAGAAAAGCACCACATCGGAAGAGAAGAGTGATGCATTTGCTCTTACTGGGCGGATTTTTGAGCAGATGGCTGTATTTGTCCTCTCATCCACCCACCAGCCATTTCCATACTGACAGAGGAAGACCTCTCGCAGAGATGCCACGTTGGTGTTGATGGCTTTCTGTACATGTCTACATTTTATCGACACTGGACTGGTTGTAGTTCATTTCCACAGCAGAAGAACCACTGAGGTCACAGAAAGAGTTTGTGAGTTTGCCAGGTAAATAGTGCAGGTCATGCACCATAGAAGTGTAGTGTAGGTTTTGATCAGTTTTGATTAACATTGCTGGTAATTCTAGGTAAAACCTTATTTTCTTCTATTAGGAGTTCAAGCGTGTAATGCTCAAACCCTATTGTAATTGCCAGAATGGCCAAGTATCATCATTCTCCACCTAAAAGTGATCGAGCAGACCTAACCGTAGGTCATAGAGACTTAAAACTTGGAGGAATTGTAGTACACCATCTGTGTCACCAAGACTCATTGCATTAGGCCTGATGGTGGCGCTACAGCAATAAAGTATCGTTGGAATCCTTGGTTTACGATAGACCAAACACATGCCAACCTTCATGTCTTGGATTTGACTGGGTATTTAGAAATTTTTTGAAAAACTCACTTTTCCAAACAAGTCCTAGGTTTTTCACCTAATCAGAACCAATCCAGTGCAGAAATATTTTCTGTGAATATCAATAATTATCAAAAAGAAGTTGAACTTTCAACTCACCTTCACGATGGAGCGCCTAACATTCTTAAAGTCCCCATGAAATGAAAATGAAAGTTTTTTTGGCTTTTGGTACGAATATGTTAGCCTATCTATAAGGTAGTGTGCTCCAAAACAACAACAAAATTCACGTTTACAAGATATGAGCATTCAAAACTTAGTCTCATCACTTCCACTAATATGAATCAACGATTTTGATGACATCACACTGCACTTCAGCTTCTCATCAAACTTCTGTCAAATCAAATGCTTTCTAGAATCCGTAGTGTCCCACCCCCTACACTATAAATAGACGCTGAAGCTGTGGCTGAGATTGGTCACTTCTTTCTGTCTGGTGAATGCTGGGTAGTGTACAATGTAGGCAATAGGGAACAATTCAGACAGTGTAAATATATCTTCCAAATGAGGTCTGGTTTCATGCTGTGTCACGCGAACCACGGTAGCACGCAGTCTACTCCAGATTTTGGCTCCGGTCCAGAGACGTGATAGCATGGAGCAGATCATATGCGCGAGTCAGCATGTATTAAACTACACAGCCTCAGCATGATTTTTGATTTTGATCACTATTTTGTTTTAGTAATAGTTTCATATTGAATCTAGGGGGTAATCTATTAGACTGTGGCTGTTGTAAGCTGTCAAATGCGGCTTTACCAAGCTCAAGGGCTCTGGTCCAAGCACATATAAATGGAACGCTATTGGCTTTTTTAAAAAGTGGGCAGGGCTGCTCCATATGGCCTGCCCTGTTTTCCTGTTTCAGTTGAAATTACGTCACCACATAGAATAACGCTGCATGTTTCAAGGCACTTCAGTGGATCTTTAAGGGGTGTGGAGCCACTTTTACGCCTCACAATTAACCTAAAACACCTAGATATCTTCAACGGAAATAAATATTTTTGCCAAACTCAGAACACATATTTAAGAGCTCAATCTGAGGTCACAGTAAAAAAACAGGGTTTGGCCACTTGTTGGTGCTATAACAAAAAAGGCAATAACTACATACTTGTTAGTCCATATGACTTAAAAATTGGTATGCCTTGTCTTTGTCAAATCTGCCACAAGTGTCTTTGAGGACATCCGCGTATCTCAAAAAAACATGGATTCCATTGGCCAATGAATTTTGAACACCTATTAGACAAGGTTAACGGAGGTGGATCGGAACGAACCTCATTGGAATGTTCGGCTCAGGTTTTGAAAGAAATTGGTCACTAGGTGGGTCAAACAAGTTTTATGCCTATGCAATCACGTGGTGTTGCAAAACATTCACACAATAATATTCATATCGTTCGATAGATCTCCTCATACTGAGCAACTTTGCCTCAATAACCACTGCTGTCAATCAATCTAAATGTTCACAAATAACCTATACATCCTAAACGAAAACTCAAAACTATATGAAACCGCGTCAGAGAGAACTGCGTACGCTGTTTGCATCCAGTAGATACTCTCCAAAATGGTGCTAGGTTGATGCGGAGGAGACAAATTTAAGCTGTTCCTAATCAAAGCTTCTGCTTAGGACCAGCTCAAACCAGCTGCCATGCTGTTTTTTTTCAACAGGGTAGTCTGACCAGGTATTTCCAGAAAGACTCTGTTTGGTTGACCTCCAACAAACAGCTACTACAGTCCCTAAAACAGCTTAAACATAAAATGGGTTTTTCCATCAAGACTTTTGACTCCACAAAGATATACTATCTTAGCCTGGTTCCCACTTGCAGACATTGCAGCTGGTTAACCATCCAAATAAGTTTGGACCAGCTAGAGACCTAGAATCGTCCAGCTTCCACCATTTTCCAAAATTTTGGGAAAACACTGTACTACCACTCCCACACAACTGCTGCTAATCTGGAAGTTCAAGCCACCATCTGGGGAAAAGAAAGCAGAAAACATGTTTTGATCAAAACGCAGTCCGAAACAACAATCCACCACTCATACCGCATGTGGTTGACATAATTATCTACAACTGTGCCTCCCTCTAGGCCCACTTCAATGCTACTTTCTGTTCATAAGTAGGACACATCTGTAGTTTTTCTGCTGTTTTGACAGTCATTATCTTATTCTTAACACTCTTTATCCTGTTTACGTCTGTTTGACTTCTTTGTCTTTGTTTTGCTTATTCTCACATTATGAACGAATGTGCTAAAGTGTCCTTTAATGGTAAAACAACATGTAGAGCATTTGCTCAGCTAGTTTTGGTGCAGCAGTGTCTGTTTGTGTTACCTGTATAAGCAAATGTCTCACCATGGCCTCTGGGGCAGAATTCTGACCCACTTAGTAAAAATACATCTTCTAAAAACCCTCCCTTGATAGAGGAGTCCTTTGAAGGTGTGGTTAGAAAGTGTGTCTGTTTAAATTCGGCAGCTGTTGCCATGGTTTTGCGATCTAAACCCGCAGCCTATGTTCAAATTAGATGCAAGCTCAACGGGATGTCGGACGAGCGTTTAAACCCTCAAAACAAATGCAGGAAGTGAACTGCAGGGAAATATGCTGCATTTACCTTCTTTTGTACTGCTCTGTCTGATATTTTGCTGGCTCTGACTACTGATATGCAGTCTTTGAAGGTGTTTTGATTTCTTGTGCAGGGTGAGTGTCACTGGATTAAGTCAAGAATAAATCATAAAACAGCTAAACTATATTTACTGTGCAATTTTGCCATCATAACCACCAGGGGGCAACATTTGGACCTCCAGCTGTATATGCTGCTGTGACACGCTCTCTTAGACAAGAATCTTCAAGTCTGAATGTTCCATTTTTGCTACGTATTATAAATGTCCGTCTATAATATGTCTTATCAGACTCCAAAACTGCACAGCTGACAGCCATTATCATTTTGGAAAGATATCTACTATCTCACATGAGCACATTCACATTCTCACATTCCCCATACTATTACAGATAAGGGCGAGAAATTTAAGTGTGTTTAGCCATTGTTCAGAGATTAATGATGCTTTGCCTGAGTTAACCATTTTTTAAATAGAATATGTCTGAGGTATTTCATGACATAATGTGGAAAATCTGTTTCTAGTGTGTTGGTGGCTTTTCTTTGTATGGCCACAGGAAGAGCCCTCAGTGCATTAATGTAGAAAAGGTCAGACTTGTAATTGAAATATTTATATTAAGACATTTTTTGTATTTTACACAAAACAATGTTTATTTAATTTATGTTTAAGTTTAATTTATCAAAATTAGTCAGGTTTTGAATGTTGTTAAAGTCTGAATTTTACAGTTCACCCAAAAATGAAAATTCTGTTATTAATTACTCATGGGGCAACAATATTTTAGTTATTGGGGTCCTAGTTTTGGTATCAAAATATGTAATTTCCATACCAAAATACATATTTTACAGTCACTGTAATGCAAATTTATCATAAACACAGCTAAAAAGCTTCCTACCACAGTGGCCATCCTTCACAAAACTAATATCTACCACAGTTTTATCACAGGTAGAATGTAAAATGTTTCAATACAGGCATTTCAGTCAAATGGAATGTGTGCAATACTTCAAACTTTTAACAACCGGGAGAAAATCAACCTGCCTCAACTGTTTAAAATCAGCCCAATTCCGTGGAAAAAATGCGGATTTGGCAACCCTACATCCAACACGAGCCGCATCAAAACAAAAACGCACACAATGAATGGCGACTGTAGGAAGCAAAAGCCGAATCCCGGACATTTCGGGCGATTTAGGAATCCCGGCCGGACGCATTTTTCCTGTCCAAAAAGAGGACATGTCCGGGAAAAAGAGGATATATGGTCACCCTAAATACTCACCCTCATGTCTTTCCAAACCTGTAAGACTTTCGTTTATCTTCAGAACACAAATTAAGATATTTTTGATGAAATCCTAAAGCTTAGCAACTGACATGCTTAAGACCCAGAAAGTAAGGACAAAACTGAATACTACGAGAATACTTTTTGTGCCCAAAGAAGACAGAAATAATGATTTTATTCAACAATTTCTTCTCTGATGTCACATGTATTTTATCGATGTTTCATCTTCCTGGGTCTTGAATATGTCAGTTGCATTGTTGTCTATGCAGGATCAGAAAGCTCTCGGATTTCATCAAAAATATCTTAAATTGTGCTCCGTAGATGAACGGATTTTGAAACGACATGAGGGTGAGTAATTAATGACAGAATTTTCATTTTTGGATGTTAAATGATTATAAAATTGTATCAGATCGAAAAGAAACAATGTCACCCATCCCCAAAAATACGGTTACAAAAGTAAAACTCACTCCACAGACTATTCCTTTAAAACTGGAGAGACGTTGGTAAGCGAAAGATAAGGCAGGAGAGGTCAAAGATGGAGTGGAACACCGCCGGACAGTCTATTTTCTTTCTTATTCTGTTTGTGTGACTTTCCATCTGTGTTCAGTGGAGCGGTGATGCGGTGCAGCAAACTTCAGAGCGTACTGGTCCTACAGGGCAGTGTTATGAAGGGCATCTGAGAACACACGCAAACACTGACCATCACAGACAGACACAGGTCACTGGTGCATGTTTACAGCCCAGAACACCTCATTTCTCCTGCAGCCATCACACTGAGAACAGGCAGCAATTCTGGAACGCCAAAAGCTCTTCACATAGCAGTGCTTTTTTAATATTTGTTTATTTTGCATGTTAAAAAACCCTCAAATATAACTTTTATCCATGTCTTTTAGTATGATAGTACATTCTTAAAAGTTGCCAAAATATGGTTATATTGTTTTTGCTTTATTATTTTGCTTTTAGTCCATGTCTGTTAGCTTTAAGGCCATTAATATGTTATAGTATACTTACAGTTGAGTTCAAAAGTTTACATCCTTCTTTCAGAATCTGCAAAATGTTAATTACTTTACCAAAATAAGATATTTCACTTAAAAGATGTTTACATATAGTCCACAAGAGAAAATAATAGTTGAATTTATAAAAATGACCCACTTCAAAAGTTTACATAGACTTCATCCTTAATACTGTGTTTGTACCTGAATGATCCACAGCTGAGTTTTTTTTTTTTTTTTTTAGTTTAGTGATAGTTGTTCCAGCATTTTTTGTGTATTTAAACCCTTTCCAACAATGACTGTATGATTTTGAGATCCATCTTTTCACAATGAGGACAACTAAGGGACTCATATGCAACTATTACAGAAAGTTCAAATGCTCACTGATGCTCCAGAAGAAAAAACCATGCATTAACAGCCAGGGTGTGAAAACTTTTGAACAGAATGCTAGTGTACTTCTAGGAGTTGACGAAATATGTACATATGTGACCCTGGACCACAAAACCAGTCATAAGGATACATTTTTTGAAAGTAAGATTTATACATCATCTCAGGCTGAATAAATAAGTTTTCTATTGATGTATGGTTCATTAGGATTTGACAATATTTGGGCGAGATTTAAAGATCTGGAATCTGAGAGAAATACTGAGAAAATCAACTTTAAACCTGTCCAAATTAAGTCCTTAGCAGTGTATATTACTAATAAATAATTAGGTTTTGGCTTTATATATTTATGGTAGGAAATGTACAAAATTTACTTAATATCCTAATGATTTTGGCATAAAAGTATCGATAATTTTGATCCATAAAATTTATTTTTGGCTATTGCTACAAATATGTGCTCCGGGGTCACATATTTACACTTTACAGACTTTTTTCTTCCAGGTAAATAGACCAAAATTATGACATCATGTTTGACCTTTTATTATTTCTTTTATATGACATATTTAAGAGCAATTAAAATCAAAATTTGGATTTGAACAAATTGTTTTGAACAAAACAAATGATAAGCAGGTCTCCTTATTAATTTTAGCATTTGTAGCATAAGGCGATCCTCCCAGAATGGCGGCGCCCCAACATGCAATGCGGCGTGACGTAGATTCACATTCTCTATATATACAAATTTACAATCTTTCTCTTCCAGGTAAAGGAACCAACATAACCAAGGAAATGCTGTTGTGAAGAATGTGAATGCCAACAGATAATACTCCTAAGGTATTGTGAACCTTGCTACTTCCTACTGGCTAACAGTCTTGTGCAGTCACATTGTTTGTCAAATTTTCATGCACAAAATCTAGTCATTTTAGTAGGAAGTGAGATTGGGATCTGGGAACTGTGCTTCATAGCAACACTACTGACAATATACAGTATAATGAAATTTTTTCCCTCAAAATTGTGCTCATGTGACCTTTAAGCTAAAAGCTGGTAAAAAAAACAGGCTTGGCCTATTGTTATATAGGCCTCTGTAGAAAAAACAACAGGAAATAAACTTCCTCAGACCATTTCATGGGTCTTTAAATGTGAGAAACATAGTGCGAAGCAAACCTCGTTCTGGATCTTTCTTTTTATCTTTTCAGATCACTCTCCCTCTCTATGTGGCAGTTTCTTTCTGAAACACGCTCTGCGTATGGATTTTATACCCACTCACTTCATCAAAGTGCTGTCTGCTCTCTCTGTATCGAATAATAATCATTCTCCAGTCATGCCTCCATTCAGGGCTCAGTAATCACCTCCTGCTTTCATTTGCTCACTTTGCTTATTTCTCCCTCCCTCCTTCTGTGTTCCACGGTTGAAAACGTCCCTGAACTGAAGAAATAAAGGCCGATAAAGTGTGACTGCGTTTGGGGGGCTCGAGGGGCACCAAACTCCTTACCGTCAATGGCACCGGGACGAGGGATTTACATATGAATACATTTGAATAATTTCACATTAACCTTCCGAACGCTCGCGCTTTTGTTGTTTCCGAACACATATTCTAATAGTGACATTACAATTCAAAGCCTTGTAGAACAACCACAGCGAGCAGTAATGTCAAATCCCGTCCTCACATGGTTGTCTGGCTTTGCCGTACAGATGTCAGCGATGTCACTTATTGGTCTGATCAAATTTGGTTATTTTTCACAATTTTTCCATATGCTGTTTTGGTCTGTGACTGTATATGTCTGTTATGTGATTTCTCCTTGGCTCTGACCACAGGAGAGGAAATGTACATCTCTGCATTCGTTTCATCTTTAATTGCAGCGTAAAGCTTTGCTCATTAATCCACAATGAGTGCAGGAGACTTTTCTCCCGCTGCTCAACTGCTTCAAAAATCCCTGCTCTGTGTCTAATTACCACACGCTACACACAGCACAAAGAACTGGGCCAGCCATATACACACATACACTCAGCAGTGTGCCTGATTCCTTCCTGATCACCCTGGAGTTTAGAAAACAGCTCGTTTAGCAAATTATTGATCATTTTTTTCCAAATCAATCCGAAATCAGATGTTTATCGGTATCATTAGGCTCTAAAATAGCACCTAGCCAGCTAAGCTAGTGGATCAATTAGTTCCCAGAGCGATCAGAAATCTGTATGCGAGTGATGAGAGAGGAAACTGCTGTCTCAGGGCCTGTTAGTGGCTTATGGCAGTTTTAATGTGTTGACTGAATGTGTTAAATCTGCTTGATTCTTGGTCTTGTGGTCCGCTTTGGTAATGACATTTAAAGGAAGAGTTCATCATGTTTTGCTCACTTCTTTTACTCTCTTTTTGTTGTTTCAAACCTATTTTAAGTACCGTATTGACCCAAATATAAGACTTTTTTTTCTTTTTTCCTGGAAATACATCTGATAAAACGTGTTTGTCTTATATTTAGGGTCTAGACTTTGGCATGTCAATAATACACCCACAACTATAGGTGGCGCCAAATCCGCGTAAAACGAAAGTGCCAAGAAATAGGTAATGTAATGTTTGTCGGTAATGTTAGAAAAAGAAAAGCTTACAGCAGCATGAGTCTTGATTGTCATGTTAGCCTGATGGAACCAAACTTCCTCTGTAAGTGATTTTAAAATGCAAGACAGTACCCAGATTTGAAGACTACAATAAAATCTCACTTTTTCTGTTCTGAAATGTTGGTAGGCTACTATGAGATGGATAGCCTAATTGTTATATACTTTAGATGGGTTACCTGTTATTTTTATGGTCAAAAAGTGTGTAATGTAAGTTTTAATGTGATGCATTTTACCAGTTTTTACTATACTTTCAAAGCAAAAACTAAAAATATGGAAATTTATTTATTTAATGGATATATATATATATATATATATATATATATATTCTTAATAAAACACAAGATTTGGTTTTCAAAAAGGGGTGTTGTGTTATATCCAGGGTTGGCTTATATTCGGGTCAATACGATAGTTTCTTAGAGAAACTCTTTGCTACTAGCGTTCTCATTTGCACTTTGTGATTATTCACTTCATGGTTTGTTACAAAACACCAGAAACAATGCCATCTGGCATCACTGACAACTCTGGCTAAACATGTCTTGACATGCCATACTTGAATTTACGCAAATATAATGCAATAGTGGTATGGTATCATAAAAGTTAATTTAATGATGTGAACACTGACTTGTCACTCACTTTGTAGCCTGCTGTATATTAGAATACAGTTATGTATAATTAAGCAATATCACATAAGCAACAATTCCTGAACATCAGTATGAATGCAAATGTGACACTTAAGTTAATATTGTAACTAAACAAACTCTGAAACATATAATTATTGTTGTTTTGTATTTATGTATGTATGTATTGTTTTTTTTTTTTTTTTTATGGCCAAAACCAAGCAAAACCAGACATGAAACAAGCAAACTAGCAAACTTTCTCTGGTTTTGCTTGTTTCTTGTTTGGTTTTGATGGGTTTTACTTGGTTTTGTCTGTGTTTGCTTGTTTTTGATTGGCTTTGGTTGGTTTTTCTCTAGTTTTGTTTGTTTCTTTTCTGGTTTTGCTGGGCTTTACTCGGTTTTGTCTATGTTTGCTTTTTTTTTTTTTTTTTTTTGCTCGGTTTTGACTGGCTTTTGAGTTTTTTTCTGTAGTTTTGCTTGTTTTTCCCTGGTTTTGCTTGTTTCTTTTCTGGTTTTGCTGCATGGGTTTTACTTGGTTTTGTCTGTATTAGCTTGTTTTTTTTTTTTTGCTCGGTTTTGACTGGTGTTATTTCTCTAGTTTTGCTTGTTTCTTTTCTGGTTTTGCTGAGTTTTACGTGGTTTTGCTTGCTTTTGTCTGCTGTGGGGGTATTTTCTCTGGTTTTGCTTGCTTCTTGTCTGGTTTTGCTGGGTTTTATTTGATTTTGCTTGGGTTTGTCTGCATTTGCTTGATTTTGTCTGTGTTTGGTTGGTTTTGCCTGGCTTTGGGTGGATTTTCTCTGGTTTTGCGTGTTTCTTGCTCGCTTTTGCTGGGCTTTATTTGATTTTGCCTGGGTTTGTCTGTATTTGCTTGGTTTTGTCTGTGTTTGCTTTTTTTTTTTTTTTTTTGCTTGGTTTTGACTGGCGTTGGGTGTTTTCTCTCTAGTTTTACTTGTTTCTTGTCTGGTTTTGCTGGGTTTTACTTGATTTTGCTTGGGTTTGTCTGTATTTGCTTGGTTTTGCCTGGCTTTATATTAAAACCTGCTTTTAAGATTTGAAGTACACCACAAGTGCACATTCAAAATCAAGGGTACTTCCTTTTCACATGAGAATCCTTTAACTCTGCCATTCCTTGTGCTAAACTATCAAAGAATCAACTGACTGCAACTAAGAAACACTACCAGGAGCTGTTATGTTTGGGTTGCAACTGAATTAGAGTAGGCATATAAGGCTATCTTTACATTGTCTTATATTTCTTTACATCCCCTAAAGCATAGATTTTACAGTTACCATTCCAAGATAGCATCAAGATCTGTTAGTACTGCAGTCAGATTTAGCTTGATTCACTTCATTCTTAATGTGAATCACATTGGCTAATAGGAACATCTAACATCTTATCTGTGTCTGAAATGCCTTTTTCGGTGATGTGCATTGGCCGCAGTCACATGCAGCAGATATGTGTGCTGTCCCCCGCCATCCTGTGTTGCAGTACCTGGTCCCGTTGCCATAGTTTCCATTATGCACAATGTGTTTGTGATGTGAAGGACAAAGCAATGATAAGTGCTGTTAGGAGCTCTCGCTTTCTCTCTCGCTGTCCTCCACCCACTCCTCTTCTCTGAAATGTCAGTAAAACCTCAGAAAGTTGCCGAGAATGAGACAGACATATAGAAGAAAGGTCTTCTTCAAGAGTTATGACTGCAGATCACTGTACTGTTATGTGTACTTGCTTATGTGTGCATGCTTATGTAGGTAAAGTTTTAAAGGGATAGTTCACAAAAAATGCTGTCATCATTTGTTTTTCTCAAATCATGTCATTCCAAACCTGTATGACTCACTTTCATATAGCACAAGATTTTTTAAAGAATCTTTAAAAAATGAGGTTAAAGTTGCTATTATAGACAGTTCTATTATACAGTTCCTATTAAATGAAAGTGAACTGGTGCTGTTAAGCTAAAAATGGACAAAACAACAACAACAACAACAAAAACAAGCTCCATTAGTTAATGTTAGTTGATGCATTACCTAACATTAACTAACAATGAGCAATACATTTGTTACAATGTTTTTTTTATTAACATTTGTTAATAAAACACAACTGTTCATTGTTAGTTCATGTTAGGTCAGGTCCATTTGAATAATATTAACACATACAGTGTTTGATTTTAATAATGTATTAGTGAATTATAAAATTAACATTAAGATTATTAAATGTTTTAGAAATGTTTTTCATTGTTAGTTCATGTTAACTAATTCAGAATACTAATATATACTGTAATAAACACTACAATATATAAATGGTACTAAAATTTAACTAAATTACATTAGCCATCATGGACTAATTGTATGAAGCACTTTATGATTTTATATGTTATGTTATGTTTTTTTTTGTTGTTGTTAATTTTAGAGCTTGACTGACTAAAAATAAAAATTGTGTGATACAAACTTGAGATTCTGACTTTTTTCTCAGAATTGCGTGATATAAACTCATAATTGGGACTTATAAAGTCAGAATTGCGTGATATAAACTTGCAGTTGTGAGGAAAAAAGTCAAAACTGTGTGATATAAACTCACAATTGTGAGTTATAAAAAAATAGATTTTTCGATTCATAATTTTTTAAAATTACGTTGAATCGATATCGATTCTCAAAAGCCGCGAATCGATCTTTTCCTGTATTTATTTCAGCAATCATTTAAAACAAGATCTGATTAATGTGAATCTTATCATTGGCCTTTTCCACTAGATGTCACCCTCTTATTTACCTATATGTGTGATTTGCAATGCTCAGGTGAAATGCTGAAATTGACCTCACACGTAAAGGCGCCATGATTTCTGCAATAAATTAATAAATGTTGGATGGCGCAACGCAGTTTTGTTTGCGGCGTTTTCAGCTTCTGCCGTCTCTCTATATGATGATATGAACACACAATATCATCTCCAGCTGCTCTGAGGGTCACTTCATTAGCATTTTACTGTTTAATTTGAGAAAACTACCATCATATCACATTCACAGCAGCTGCAAGTTCTTCACGTCAACTCGTCAAAATAAAAGTTTAGTTTAACATTAAACTGTGTCAGAAATATATTATTATTTAGCAGTCTTAAGACTTAATGTAACAACAATGCTGCTACTACTACTACTAATAAATATGAATAAATCTTTATTTTCAGTAATCACATTCACTCATTCTGTAAAAATCATAATTTTTATAGTAAACTTCTTGTGCAGCACTTGTTTTTTTTTTAGAAATATCAATAGCATTTGTATTTAAACTATATTCTCTGAATATAATTTTTAAAAATCAAGAATTGAATTGTATCGTATCGAGAGCTTGCAAATCGAATTGGGACATCTGAATTGAAACCCAGCCCTAATGTCAGAATTGCATGATATAAACAATTGCAAAGTTAGAATACTTATAATACCTCATAACTCATGCAATTCTGCCTTTATAACTCACAATTATGAGTTTATATCACGCAATTCTGACTTTAGAACTCGCAATTGTGAGTTTGTATCTCTAACTTTTTTCTCAGAATTGTGAGATATAAACTTGCAATTGCGAGTTATAAAGTCCAGTTCTGAGGGGAAAAAAGACTGATATACTGTCAGAATTGCAAGTTTATATCTCACGATTCTGAGAAAAAAAGTTATAAAAGTCACAATTATAACACACTTTATAACTCACAATTGCAAGTTTATCTCATGCGGTTCTAACTTAATTTCTCTGAATTGCGAGTTTATATTTTACAATTTTGAGAAAAAAAGTTAGAATTGCGAGATAAAATGTCACAGTTACCATTTTTATTTTTCATTCAGTGGCAGAAATGGGTGTCCATAGCTTTGAGTGAACGTCTTGTATGTTTGAAATATGGGTCACATGACGAGAACCAACCAATGGGAAACAAAACACATGACTTGGACAACCAATCAGAACATGACACATTGAACAGAGGAACCAATAGTATTAGAACATGAGGAAAGCAAGGCACTAACAGCATGAAACAAACTACAAAATAAAACACATGAAAACAAGAACATGAACAAAACCCAAAACCCCACGTTACAATGATATAGAAAAGAGTGATCATAACATTAGTTTTTCCCAGTCCTCAGAAGAAAGATAGTCATTGGAGGTTTAGAGAGTTATTTTTTTTTATTTTAGTGTGAACTGTCCCTTTAAGAAAGAAGAGCCACAGTACATAAAAGCAGATTTTGTGGACGTTCAGACGTCAAAATTGGTTGTAAAGATGCTAAGAGAGAACATAAAGCAGTGTGTGGTGTCAGAGCGCGTGTCAGAGAGAAGCTGACTCAGATTGCTGGCTCTGTGGCGGTTCACAGTGGGGTGTGTGAGCTGAATGATGTCCTAGTCAGCGCCCCGAGGTCATCAGATCAGACTGTCTCTCTCACTCTCTCTCTCTCTTACTCACACACACACACACACACACACACACACACACACGCACACGCACACACAATCTGATACTGTAGAATTCATCCCAAGTTTTTCTAGGTCACTTCCTGCAGTGCTGGCACACCTGCTTTATCACTTTGCTTATATACACAGACATAATCTGTTTTATGTTTACTATCTGCAATATGCCCAGATCCACACGTCATCCATATAAGACCTATCTATTTGACAGGTCACACATCTTGAGACTACTCTTTTCGGTATCATTCCCTGCCAGCTTTCCTCTCCTAACTTGTTTCCTCCAAATAACCTTGTTCTAGATGGTCCCGTCTCCAAATTGTTTGCCCCTGTCCTGTGAAAGTGCTGTGTCTGTGTGTTGGGAGTGAAGGGATGTAATGAGTATGCTCCTCGACACATTGATTCTGCCTGATTGTCTGCCTCAGGCTCATCCAGGGCCCATCATGGAGGGACAATTGTTTTTCATTACCACGAGTCAGAGAGGTGCAGGGGTCAGAAACCTGGACTGACCTTAGAGTGTCGCCAGTGGGATATACTATTATAGCGCTGCACTGGGGGAGGAGGCCGTGCTGATATGTCTAGGGATTTTGAGATGGAGGTCAACAGAATTTCAGACATTTAACATAAATTTTACTTAGCATATTTTAGCTGGTCTCTTCAGGTTTTTCAATAAGCTTTAACCAGCAAGACATCCTTGTTTTTATTAGAAATATTGGTTAACAAGCACATAAAAAACTCACTGTCAATGGCAAATCTAAACATAAATGGAAAATGGGTCTAAAAAATCAATTTATCTCAGTAAAACCCTTTCTTAATGAGAAGATGGAGACTTCAACTCTGTCAATATTATTGAATTATAAGCAGACAGTATGGATTACTGTTTCATGTCGTTGTGAAAGCGAAGTTGCATATTGGATAAAGAAATTTACATTCTTTGGCTAAAAAGCTTTCACTGCTGAATAAATAAATAAATAAATAAAAGGTAACCGTGACTATTTTTCTTAATTGTGACTTTATTTTTTTTAAAGAGCTGCAGCATGTATTTCAAATGTATGATTTTGTTTCTTCCAAAATTGCATTTCTTATAACTGCAACATTTTCACATAATTGCAACTTTATATTTTTAACCCCTTAATTGTCAGCCGTCCCCTCTGTGGGACGCCTACGTTTACTTCACCATTTTACAAATAAATCCTAATCTAATCATGACAAACTATATATCGTTGGAAAGGTCTAAGACTCCTAAAATAGATATTTTACCATTTGTGTGTGTGTGTGTGTGTGTGTGTGTGTTTGAAATTATGAAGGAAAAGTAATAGATTAATTTATGACAAGAGTGCACCTCAAAAATCTACTTAATAACAGGAGTTCTGACCTTTGTCACAAAAAGCATTTCTTCGTTTCCTTTTTTCCTATCACGCTTTAGAAATTATATATCAGTTGACAACTTAAAAATCTCAAAATTCATCCTTTGAAAACTGTTTGAAAATCAGACATTGCATTACCATGGAAAATGTACATCAAAATCATATTACAAAATGTTTTCGTTTATGAATTTCATGAAAAAATTACATTTGAATACTGCATTTCACTTTTCACACATTTTCCATTTTTTGTTCAAAAATGGGAGTGACGGTTAAAGGGTTAATGTGACCTGATATCTCAACATGTAATCTCACAATTATTTTGTTTCTTGTAATTTATAGCTCTCCTTGTGACTTTATATGTTGCACTTTATTTTATTTATAACTGTGACATTATTGCACACAACTGCAAAGTATCTTGCATGATTTTGTTACTAGCAATTGTGGCTTTATATCTCTTAATTCCATATTCTTGTAATTGTAATTCTTGTAAGTGCAAACTTCCCATATAATTGCAGCTTTATTATATTTACTATTATATTAAAATTACTTAATATCTCAAAATGTGAGGCTGTATCTCACAATTGTGATTTTTTTACTTGTAATTATAATTTCATATCTCTCAGCTGCAACTGTATTTCTTGTACTTCTTGTACTTTCTTTCATTTCTTGTTTGACATTATTTTTCATAATTGAAACTATTATATAATTATATAAGACTTAATTTCTCAAAATGTGAGTTTGTATCTCACAATTGTTTTTTTATGGCTTCATTTCTCTGTTGCAATTGTATTTCTTGTATTTCTTGTGTGACATTATTTTTAATATTTGCAACTATTATAAAGTGATTTCATATATCAAAAGGTAAGGTTGTATCTCACAATTGTAATCTGTTTACTTGTAACAATGACTTCATATCTCTGTTACAGTTGTACATATCTTGAATTGTAAGGTTGTCTCACGATTGTGATTTTTACTTGTAATTATGATTTAATATTTATCAATTGCAATTATATTTCTTGTACTTGTACTTTCTTGTATTTCTTGTGCATTATTTTTCATAATTGCAACTATTAAAACTGACTTAATTTCTCAAAATGTAAGTTTGTATCTTACAATTGTTTTTTACTTGTAATCATGACTTCATATCTCTGTTGCAATTTTATTTCTTGTACTTGTACTTTCTTGTATTTCTTGTGCGACATTATTTTTTATAATTGCAGCTATCATAAAGTGACTTCATCTCTCAAAATGCAAGTTTGTATCTCACAATTGTTTTTTACTTGTAATTAAGATTATATGTCTCAGTTGCAATTGTATTTCTTGTGCAACATTATTTTTATAATTGCAGCTATTATAGTGACTGTCTCAAAATGCAATGTTGTATGTGATCTTTTTACTTGTAATTCAGACTTTGTATCTCTCTGCTGCAAATTTCTTGTAATTAACTTTATATATCACAATTAGAAATTATTATAAAGTGACTTTGTATCTCACAATTGTTTTTTTTACTTGTAATTATGACTTCATATCTCTCAGCTGCAATTGTATTTCTTGTACAACATTTTTTTTTGTAATTGCAACTATTATGAATTTTATTATATAATTTCTCAAATTGTGTTTGTATTTTGCAACTTTATTTCTTGTAAATAAATCACAATTGCGAACTATTATGAAGTCATAATAGAAATGTCCATTTGTATCTCACAAAATCCTTATATATTAATCCTTATATCTCAAAGTGTGACTTTTTCCCTCTTATTTTATATTTTATCTCTCAATAACTTCTTTTACTTTGAGGCCAAACCAGGCTTCTATCCATTTTGTGCCATTTTATTAATATTTGCCATTTTACTGGTGCAGATAAAAGCATCTCTTCCACAAAATGGCTGTTTTTAAGATATCAACAAACATCTGAAAGAGGACTAGATTGCAGTCACGCAGCTCAGGATTCTTGTGCACTCTCTCTGAGGTTGGTTTAACAAAAGACAACGAGAAAATCAGTTATCCTTCCCTCATTTTGTGGCCGTGGCTGCTATTAAAGTGCTCTTGTTGGCTTCTGAAATTCTAGCTTTATTCACTCTTCTGCAGTGGTCCGCTGTTGTTTAGGTCAGTCAAAACCACATTGGAGATGATCTACTGTAGTAGTCATTCTCCTCTGCGTGTCTCTGCTTTTATCTGATCAATAAACAGGCTTCAGCCTTCCCTCTCTTTCTCTCTGCAAATGTTCTAAAGGATTTCTTTTGTTAAGAGACCTTGTGTTTCCAGTATTCTCCCTCTCTGTTTGCTCTATTTGTTTATTAACTGTTTTTTTTTTCCAGATGAGGTAAGTGTTATTCAGTGCAGTGAATGTGTTGCGAGGGCAGCTCATGTGTTGTTCTTTATTCTGGTCAGGTTAATTGAACAGGAGGATGCTGGGTAATTCTGCACTTCTCCTCATTTTTCAGCATTCACTATGGAGAAGAACAGATAAGAAGACACATTCAGCATAGAGGAAAAATTATGTTAGTGAATCCAGACACCATAGTTTTATGTTTACCATATATATAGAAGCTCTTTTAATACTGTTGCAATTCATTCAGACAGATAATACTGTTTTTATGCTAGAAACAAAACATGTTCTTTGGCTAAAAACCGGCCTACTGAAATATCCAGTTTCTTACTGGTGTTATTGTCACATGGACTATTTTAACAATGTTCTTACTACTTTCTGGGCCTTAAACATGTCGGTTGCATTGCTGTCTATTCACGATCAGAAAGCTCTCATATTTGGTATTTGATATGTTAATTTGTGTTCTGAAGATGAACAAAGGTCTTACAGGTTTGGAACGACATGAGTGTGATTTTTGAGTGAACTAACCCTTTAAGGCTAACATTTTCATACTAAAAGCCACAAAACTTCAGTTTTGATTTCAAAGGGATTCATTGATTAAAAAAGGTGGGAACCCTAAATATATTCTTGTACATATTAGTGTAACATATACAAGTTAAAACTATCCTCAAATACAGTGAAGATGATAAAACTGTTATGACCTGATTTTTCAAGAGCAATCTTGTTTTGAGCAGAGGTGTTTATAGTAACAGAAAAACAGTCATGACCTACTTGGTTCCTGCAGGCAAACATCTCTGAATCTTTATGTTCCACCTTTGACCTTTCATTACACACAAACCAGACCAGTGACCTCTCGTCCTCTGACAGGTAAACCTTTCTTTTAACCCCAGGGTGAGAAAACAATTGCACGTTATTGATATGTTCACCTCACACATAGCTTTCTTACATTTAAAGGGTGTGTATGAGGTACAAAGTTAATGTAATTTCACCATACCAGCCAGTGTCGGGAGAATTAAGTTAATTTACCAACCACAAATCTTCATTATGCATTATTATATGCAACTTAATGTAATATAAAGTCAATAAATTATACAATCGTGTAATATACATATTTGTACAACAGTTCTTTTTGGTCCTTGAATCTGATGTGATATCGAGTGTCATGGCGGACACCCAAATCCAGTATAATTGTAAAAATGTTACTGTTTTTGTGTCATCAGAAATCACCCTTAACAGATGAAAGGATAGCAACTTTACTTTGACAATTATAGCATATCGCTTTCATCAGCGGTATTGTGTTTTATTGTGAATATGAGATTGAGCTAAAGAATGAATGCCATATCAGATGCAGGTAATCACACTCGCTCAGTCCATCTCTCTCTTATAATACTCTACTACACATAATACACTGCTTTTAATACAGTACAAATAAGCTTTTAATGAAGCAACTCAACATCCCTTAGTTACTAGTTCTATAGCGACATTTTTGAATTGGTAACGGAGGCTTGGGCTCGCTGTTAAACTGTCAAACTGAGATTTGAATCTGTGGCAGAAGGAAGTAGTTCTGCACAAAAGAGGGATTTTAATGATACTTTGTTGTTGTTTCATATTATCATGTAATATGTTACAAATATTTGTCTTATTCAGGGTGAGTAGATATTTACACAACACTTAGGGTGCGTTCACACTTGTAGTTCGGTTCGTTTGGTTAATTTGGTCCGGACCAAAAAGGAAAATGATACATTTGGTCCTGGTCCGCTTAGCGTTCACGCTGGTATTTTGACAACGAACCAAAAGATACCGAACCTAAAGCCATAGTGATACGTTCGCGAACTGATTGGTCACGTTGAATGACGTATATTTCGTGAAGGAACCACTGATCTATAATAGAGAATGTAGATCAGTGGACGGAACTCACCGAACACCCCAAACAAAAGAAAAAAGGTGATTTCGACTTAAAGCGGCGCTGCGGGTGTATGACATCAAAGTACCCATTCACGGATCGGTCTGATGATTGCCGCTTTAAGTTGGATTTACGCAATTCTGTCTGCTAGACTAAGCACGCTCATTTTTTGCGTGTATATGTTTTATTTTCACCATCTATGAACTCACAAAGAGCTTATACAAGGTATTTTACCTCCTCGTCGCTCTACGTTTGCCCTCTGCTCGTTTTGTTTTGGGTACCACTTGTTCTCTTTGTGAAATTATGTCGCATAGCATCACATCTTGTCATTACTTCCTGGTTTTGGTTCGTTTAGAATTATTTAGGGTGCGTTCACACTTGTAGTTCGGTTCGTTTGGTTAATTTGGTCCGGACCAAAAAGGAAAATGATACATTTGGTCCTGGTCCACTTAGCGTTCACACTGGTATTTTGACAACGAACCAAAAGATACCGAACCTAAAGCCATAGTGATACGTTCGAGAACTGATTGGTCACGTTGAATGACGTATATTTCGTGAAGGAACCACCGATCTATAATAGAGAATATATAGATAAGTGGACGGAACTCACCGAACACTCCAAACAAAAGGAAAAGGTGATTTCGACTTAAAGCGGCACTGCGGGTGTATGACATCAACGTACCCATTCACGGATCGGTCTGATGATTGCCGCTTTAAGTCGGATTTACGCAATACCGTCTGCTGGACTAAGCACGCTCATTTTTGCGTGCATATGTTTTATTTTCACCATCTACAAACTCACAAAGAGCTCATACAAGGTACTTTACCTCCTCGTTGCTCTACGTTTGCCCTCTGCTCGTTTTGTTTTGGGTACCACTTGTTCTCTTTTTGAAATTATGTTGCATAGCGTCACATCTTGTCATTACTTCCTGGTTTTGGTTCGTTTAGAATTATTTAGTCCGTGTTGCGTTCATATATCATTCGAACCGCACCAGAGTTTGTTTGGAAGCGGACCGAGACTTATCTTTTTAGCGGTCTCGGTCCACTTGTTTGGTGCGCACCAGGGTTCGGATGGCAGCGTTCACACTTACTCAAACGAACCGCACTATCAGAGCAATCGCACCAGGGTTCGTTTTAATCGAACCAAACATGACAAGTGTGAACGCACCCTTATTGTTTCTGTGTAAACTACAAAAACGACAATTTGTGAAAACATTGATGTCATGCACATGGGTATGAAGTGTTCAGTCTATATTCTTTACAAAGTGAACTAACTACTGGCCTGGCATGCATGATACAGCATTTTAAGTTATATTTAAGCAGGTATGTATGAATGGGAATAATTTTGACAATGCGAAACTTTTCAAAAGCACAAAGGAAAAACGTTGTTGTGTAAACACACCCTTAACAATTTGAAACGTGTATTATGTTGAACTTTCTTATAAAGTTCCCAGACAACTAGCAAACAGCGCTTTTATCTACCCACCGAAGCCAATTTTTACTTGCATTTGCTTGCCGTTTTAATTTGAAACCATTCGTGAATAATATTTATGTTCTATAATAAGACCACATCTAATTCCCTCAGCATATCTATATACATATAACTGCATATAAATCTCAGCCACTCCAAAGTTGGGAATTACAGGAAGCAGTGGTTAGAGGAATGGATGTCACGGCTCCTCGATAAGGCTGCCAGTTTGAATAGCGTAAATGGGATTTAGTGCATACTCTATATTCAGCATTTATCTCATTGGATTGTCCTTGCTTCAGTGGCCTGTTGTTCACACTATTAGGAATTAGTGTGAAACCCCACAACTGGACTTATCTGACATCCTCACAGAACCCACAGCTAGATGCATCAGTTCTGGGATTTATCCTCTTTCGTTTTTCTCTTTCTCTTTCCTGCAGTATCTCTGCCCTGCTTTCTCTATTCAGGCCCTCTCTGTCTCTTTCTCTCTCTCTCTCTCTTTTCCCTCCCAGTGTTAATCCATGACCACAGTGCAGTCGAAGCCCAATCCTTTATGTCATGTTGAGTCTCATTGTGCAGTTCTTACCGGGACTCCACAACTTTTAATAACAGTAGCTTAATAACTCCCGCAGATTGCTTTGGTTAGTGCTGCAGTTTCTACAGAACCCCATTTAATCTCGGCTCTGCTCTTTTTTCATTTTTTTATGTTCTTTCTCTCTGTTGCACGTACACAGAAGCATTATGCCCTTTCAGACTGAGGGTCCACAGACTTTTGAGCCAAATGGGTTTTGAATGCACTTCCAAAAATAAATTATTTGTATTTTGGAAAATTGAGTTGCATGTGAGAAGTCACACATTCTGTCTGCATTTGGTTCATTATGTGAATGCTTGGCTAAAAAGATGTGTCTTTAATCTAGATTTAAACAGCATGAGGGTGTCTGAGCCCCGAACAATTTTAGGAAGGCTATTCCAGAGTTTAGCAGCCAAATGCAGAAACCTCTTTTAGTGGACTTTGCTCTCTTAGAAATGGGTGCCATCAGAATGACAGTCCAAACAGCTGATAAAAGCATCACAATAATCCACAAGTAATCTATACAACTCCAGTCCAGTTTTGTGAAGACAAAAAGCTGTATATTTGAAAGAAAAAGAGTTATTTAACCCACATATTTGTTTAGAACTGTTTTGGACTTTTAAATGGTGCTTGATCTGGGCATATTTCTTACCTGATTCAGACAAGACAATATTTTTACTGGAGACAGCAATATTGTGTATTACGCCAGCATTTTAGTGCCACGTTTAAAAATAAAAAAAAAGATTACGAGAATAATTTGATAATAAAGTCGAAATATTTCTAAAACAAGGTTGAAATTACGAGAAAGTCTAAATGTTGAGAATAAATTTGAAATGCTTTTAGAATAAAGTCAAAATGTTCAGAGACTAAAGTCGAAATGTTTCGAGAATTTAACTCGCAGCTAAATTGTAGAAATGAAATATTTTGAGAGTATAGCCTATATTGAGCATGCAAATGGCCCGGATTGCGAGCACCAGGAGAAGTTCCAGGCCACTGTAATTTATTTGAATATTGTTACGTCCAAGCGGCTGCATCATCTTACTGGTATGAGGAAGAGTCAATTTTAAGGAGTCACGGAAACAGCTTAAAATCAAGAATATGATATTTATTAACAGACTGAACAGGAACAACTTTTTATTCAGCTCACACACCCAATAAACATTCCTTTGAGGGGTGACAGCTCTCTTATTTAACCCTTTTTATAATACTACAAATATATGTGGGATTATTAGCAGAAATTATACCATGTGTCACACTTAAATAATATTTAATGTCTTTGACTGCATTTGTTTTTTGTAATATAAAACAAAGTCTCAGCTTTCAAAATCAGTTTTATAGTGAAATACAAACAATGTGGCTTGCAATAATGTTTTCAAGCTCTTTAATGTGATGTGACAGATCACTGTATTCATGTGAATCAATTAATTAAAGACTGTTTTCTGTGTGAAAATTCCACCACCTACTTTGCAAAAACGTCTATGGCATCCAGTCTTTCATTGCTCACATGTATTTAATTCAAAGTGGACTCCAACTCATTAACAAGTTATATTGTTGTCTTTTCTGAGGTATAGGCCTATAAGTGACTATTCACAAGCTGTTTTATTTATGGTATAATACAGTAAATGATTGGACATAATATTTAACGTCTTCCATTCTTTATTTGCAGTGAGCCAGCCACCCAGTGATCGCAATAATTTTGTGCTTTGTTGCTTTTAATAACACAGCTCAGCTTTCACGAAATACAAATGATAAATTCCTCTTTATTTCAAGTTTATAGAAAGATATAAAAGTGAAGGAACATCAGAAGGCATGAAAAAAAACAACAACAACATGATTGACTCACATGCCATTTATTTTGAAGTGAATACAGCGATCTGTCATGCCACATTAAAGAGTGTGAAACGCACATTATTGTAAGACATATTATTTGTATTTTGCTATAAAACTTACAGATTTTAAAAGCTGAGACGTTAGAATATCTTCTGGTCTGTTTTGTGTCAGCCACAACACACAGATGCACTGTTTTCGTTTGAATCAAAGTGTAAATACATGTAGAAAACGTATCCGTGTGTTGTGGCTGACACAGAACAGCATACGCTGTTTATGTCCAGTGGATACTTTCCAAAATGGTGCTACGGTGACATAGAGGAGACGAATTGTTGACTAAAGTCATTATTTTTGTTTTCTTTGCATACAAAAAGTATTCTCGTAGCTTCATAAAATTATGGTTGAACCACTTATGGCAGATGGACTATTTTGACAACGTCTTTCATATGTTTCTGGGCCTTGACAGTGTTGTTTACTTGGCAGTCAATGGGACAGTTGACAGCTACCGGTTTTCATCCAAAATATCCTAAATTGTGTCCCGAAGACGATCCAACCTTTTACGGGTTTGGAACGGCATGGGGGTAAGTGATTTATGACAAAATTTTCATTGTGGGGTGGAGTATCCCTTTAATTACTATGAACGAATTCTCGTAATTTACACAACTTTTACACTTTATTCTCGTAATTTTTACTTTATTTTCGAAATTTAGACTTTATTTTCAAAATAGTTCAACTTTATTCTCGTAATATTACAAATAAATTTTTGTTATATTTAAACTTTGTTCTCATAATATTTTGACTTTGTTCTCCAAATATTACGACTTCAATCTCCCAGATAGCACACGTACGTCTGCAAGATGTCTGTTAAAGATCTCTTGATCTGAAAGCATCTGATGTGTACAAACGTCTGCCAGACATTTGTATGATGTCAGTTTTACATACATTCTGAATCATAAACATCTAAAGACATCTAATAGACGTCTATTTGACATCTGATAGGACATATTGCAGATGAGCAAACTATGTCTTGCAGATGTAAATGCAGACGTCAAATAGACGTCTCAGAGATGTACGTGTGCTATCAGGGCTTGTAATTTCTTTTTAAGTTTAATTTTTTTTAAATGTGGCACTAAAATGCCGTCGTAATGGATAGAGGACATGTTTGAAAAAAAGTTTAGTGTCTTAATTTCTTTCTTTTTTCCATGCTGAATTGTTTCTATTCACAAAAAAACAACCTTATTAGCTTCTGACAGGTGGCTTCATCATGACACTGTGTGTTTCATAATGTCACAGAGTCGGCACATAATGAGATTGTCTCATCACAAGGCTCTGAAGTCTTCGAGAAGATAATTTCACAAATGCTATAAAGCACGCCTCATATAAATGAACTTACTGTCTCTCATTTTATTTAGACTGCTATTACATTCTAAACCATAAACATCTTAACAACATCTAATAGACGTCTATTTGACATCTGATAGGAAACGCTCAATAGACGTATTGCAGATGAGCAAACTACGTCTTGCAGATGTAAATGTAGATGTCAAATAGATGTCTCCGAGATGTACGTGTGCGTAGTTTAATTTTTTTTTAAATGTGGCACTAAAATGCCGTCATAATGGGTAGAGGACTTGTTTGAAAAAAAAGACACCCCTGTTTAGTGTCCTAATTTCTTTTTTTTTTTTCCATGCTAAATTGTTTCTATTCACACACACACACACACACACACACACACACACACACACACACAAACAAAAACCTTATTAGCTTCTGACAGGTGGCTTCATCATGACACTGTGTGTTTCATAATGTCACATGTAATGAGATTGTCTCATCACAAGGCTCTGAAGTCTTCGAGAAGATAATTTCACAAATGCTATAAAGCACACCTCATATAAATGAACTTACTCTCTCTCATTTTATTTAGACTGCTATTCTAGTGTGCATCACTGACACTCAGGATGCACTGAAAGGAAATTGTCTTGTAGACTTGCAGTGATAAGGAACAACAGCTCTGTGGAAGTGTGTCTGTATCGAGCTAAGGCTGTAAGAGTGTTGTATACTTATCAGCTATCCAGTTCTGTCAGGTTTCAGTTAGACTGTAGTGTTGTGTTTAATTTTTAATGCCGAACAGACTTTACCTACTGAAAAGAGAAATGTAGTTATTCGCCAGCATACAGTGTGTGTTTTTTTAGATTGACATGACTTGCTGTTTCTAAACAGACTGACTAACCTGCAAGACATGTTTGATAAAAACACTTCACCAACTAGTTTTACTACTAAGCCTAGTATACATTTTCTTGTTTAATTGTTGCACAGAATCCAGTCATAAAAATGGAATTGACTGTATTTACTGTAACGCAGAATATCACAGAATTTGAAAAATTTTGGATGAATAATAAAAAAAAGGTTAGTACACTTAAATCAAAACGTAATATGGACTAGTGTCTGTAATATTAAACTGCAAAAATATTTTTTTTTTAATATGAACATCCTGCATGCCTGTGTGTGAATGAATGGCGCAGATGTGCGGCTTCGATTACTACACACATACTGACGCGCATGTGACAGTCATAAACATAGAAGTTATGTTCATGTTTATGAAGACATAAACATAATCTTTAGAACTGCTCTGAGAATCACTTCATGAGCATTTTAGCATTTCTTTCGAGAAAAACTATTGTCAGCAACCTGTCTAAATGAAAGTTTGGTTTAACTTGAAGAAACTGTGACAGAAATATATTACTTGATGTAATACTACAACTACTACTGCTAATGTTATTATTAAAACAGTACTTTTAGAGAATATTTACCAGCATTTATTTAACAAAAAAAAGAAATTAATATACAACATATATTTTTCTGAGATTAATAAATCAATAAAGAAATAAATAACATGATAATAAATTAATTTATTACTTTTATAAAATTAATTAATTAAAGATGCTTTTGATTATTAATATTAATAACACTATTAAAATGGAATTAATGGAAATAAATAAATTATTTCAGAGAGTCTTTTTAATATTTAATAAATTGTTGTTAAAATGTGTTAAAAACGTTTCATGGTTTCAGTTAATTAGACATGGTTTTTGCTTAATATATATATATTTTAAATATAACCATTAAACAAAGTTTAAAAAGAAATTAATGAAACTATTAAAATGGAATTCAGAAAATTAATGGAAATAAATTAATTAATTAAACCTGAATTTGAGAGAAAAAGAAATTGTTTCATATTATTAAGATTTTCATAGGGCCTTAATGTAATTTTTGTTAGATGTTTAATAAATAAATGTTAAATTGTGTACATTTCATGATTTAAACTAATTAGAAATGCTTTTGATTCATATTTTTTAACCATTAAAACAAAGTCCAGAAGAACTAAAACAAAATAAACTAAATCCAGACAATTTTAATGAAACTATTCAATTGGAATCCAGAAAACAAACAAACAAACAAACAAATAAATAAATAACTGAATTTGAGAAAAAAATAAACATATTTCGTAGAGCCTTATAAATGTAATTTGTAAAACTGTAAAATGTAACACTTTTAATAAATTGCTGCTGAATTTCATGAAAGTTTCATGATTTCAATTAATTAAATTAGACATGCTTTTGGTTCTTTATTTTTATTTAACCATTAAAACAAAGTCTAGAAAAATGAAAACGAAAGAAGCAAACTCCAGAAAATTGAATGAAACAATTAAAATGAAATACAGAAAATGTATGTAAATAAGCAAAAAATAAATAACAAATAAATGATAAAAAATAAATTACAAAACTACATACAACAATTTCATAGGGCCTTATAATTGTAATTTTTTGTTAAACTTTTAATAAATTGCTGTTAAATTGTGTAAGTTGTATGATTAATTAGACATCCTTTTTGATTCATATTTTTTTATTTAACCTTTAAAACAAAGTCTAAAAAAAATAAAACAAACAAGCAAGCAATAAACTAATTACATGGGAAAAAAATGAAGCTGATTTTATAGGGTTCTATGGCACACACTGGGGAAAAAAAATATCATGTAGCCTAATAAAATGTGCTTTATGTAGTAATATCTAAATAAACCGCTCTTATTCAAGTCACTTTAGGTTACACCAATGAAAGTATTTTTCAAAGACAGAGGAGATAGAAATAAATTGGTATGAGAATATTTAAAGTTTTTTCTTTTTGTAGTGCATAGTGTATACAGTACAACTGCTCCGTCCCTTTGTTTACCATAGGGCCTTAAGGTTGAAGACTCTTGGCCTAAGCTGGGTGGCACTATTTAGCAGCTTTTTTTGTGAGAGGTTTGTTCGTTTATAAACATTGGTAGTCCATTGCAGTGATTCATAAGCAGGTCTACATGCACGTGTAGGAAGCTTTCCGTCCGGTGCTGTCATTTCGTCTTTGTCCCAGAGCAGCATGAGAACTGCAGGAGAAAAGTTTCATATGTAAGCCATAATTCTGTCAGAAGTGTTTTGGCCTTTCGTGCGTGAGCTGTTGTACTTTTTCCCCCGTCTCTTTGGCCTACTTAGATGCGGTGTAAGTAGCACAGTGCTCTCTCTGCCGCTCTCAGTAGAGCAGGGTTGAATAATTGACTGAGTGCGGGCTGGTTGGTAAAATCCTTGTGGACATCTTGCCTGTCTGCTCTTTGTAATGACACTCATTATTCCCGCTCTCAGGGACGGGCCACGCCACGATGTGAGAGAGGGGAGAGAAAGAGAGGAAATAAAAACACGGAGACTCTCTACCAGAAGTCTCAGTTCATGACACGTCTCCTACGCAGGGACTCAAGATCGGACTTGTCTGACAAAAATCCCCATTATAGTCGGCTATGTACTAGTGTGTGTGTGTGTGTGTGTGTGTGAGAGAGAGAGAGAGCGTGAGATAGTAGTGTGGGTGACAGTAAGCCTCACATGGGCTGCAGACTTTCTGCTGAATTTCAGGAAAGAGTGAGGCAGTACAGAAAGCAGAGAGACTGTGCAGTGAATGTTGACCAGTGATGATATGGACTTTCCTGGCAATCATGTTGATGTATTATTATTATTTCTTTATTCTATATAACTTTAAATTAGAAAAACACTGGAAACAGCTTGATTTTGGTCCCTAGATACAGCTCAGGTGTTTTCTCTCTTAGAAAAGTAATGATGATCTTTCCTCATCAGGCTGACAAATCTGAGATACAATTAATGTCTGCATGGTAATATTTCTTGGATTATTATCAAAAGTCAAAAGGTGATGCTAATATACATATTTCTAGAGAGTTTATTATGTCACTGGTACTTGATCTTTCACTTATTCAAAATCAGCTAGAAAATATTGCCTAATAATAATTACCATTATTATATTGAGCAATATGTTCAATATTTATCAGTATTGGCTAATAATAATAATAATAATAATAATAATAATAATAATAATAATAATAATAATTATTATTATTATTATATTGAGCAACATTTTCTTTTGAAATGCTCTGAAACTAAATTTTATTTTATCAAAATGTGTTAAAAATGTTAAAAATACTATTTAAATACATTTATTATTATATACAATTAAATTGATTTATTTTTTTTTTCAGAATAGTGTATTATTTTATTGGTGCCTTACCTTTCACTGTTCAAAATTAGCTAGAAAAAAATCCTAATAATAATAATAATAGTAATAATAATAATAAATTATTATTATTATAGAGCACTGTTTTCTGGAGAAATGCTTTGAAACTATATTTAATATAATTTATTAAAATGTGTTATTGTTAAAAGTACTAATAATATGCATTCATTCATATATCAAAATAAATTGATACGTTTTTTTTAGCCAGAAAATATTGCCTAACAACAACAACAACAACAACAATAATAATAATAATCATTTTTTGGAGAAATGCTTTGAAATTTATTTAATATAACATATTAAAACATGTTATTGTTAAAATTGTTGTTGTTATTGTTAAAATGATTCCTATACATTTATTTTTATATAAAATTAAATTGATATGGTTTTTCTTTGGGAGAGTTTATTATATCAATGGTGCCTAAACTTTCACTTATTCAAAATTTGCCATAAAATATTGCCTTATAATAATAATAATATTATTATATAGAGCAATATTCTCTGTAGAATTTTTTTAAAACTATATTTAATATAATTTATTCAAATAGGTTGTTGTTAATAGTACTATTTATAAAATGTACCTTTAACATATACTTATAAAACATATACTAAAAACAAACAAAACTTAGATTAGGCAGATTTGTAATTGTACTTCTTTATAGTACAATTATTATTATTATTATTATTAATAATAATAACTACTAATATTTTAATAATTTTGATTACCCTTTTTATTGTAATGCCAAAATATAAGCTAATTGTACTAATTCTGTATACAGTAATGGGTTTTGCAAGTAAAAAGGAAGGTAAAATTTTTTGGGAAGGGGTCCCTCATAAGGGCATCATCTGGGCATAAAACTTTTGAAAGCCCCTGATTTGTGATGATATGGTAAAAATAAAAGCAAAAATGATTTTGAACTTGGTTTAAGCACCATGACTGCAACATTCATCTGCATTTTAGCAATGTAATTCCCAGAACAGGAGCCCACGCTGCACCTTTTCCTCTCACTCTTCCCTCGTTCATTTGTTTGTGTAGCTGAATAGCATAACAATTGCGTTTGCAGAAAATCAGAAACCTGCCCTAGTTTTACTGATGAGTTGATCATCATACACAGACATATATGCTCAGAGAGAGACCCACTTCCTTTGAAGAAGATTTACTTCCCTAAGAAGCAGAGCAGATTGGAAACGTCTCGGCTACGAGTCTGTGAGCCGACACGACAGACTGTGTCTCCGTCTCATTGTTCTAAAGAATGGCTAAAGTCACTCTCAGTACGGAGACGGTAGTCAGGGCTCATACACCGAGGGACGAGGCACAGATTTATGTGTGATACATGCACATGTGTCCGTCTTTTATGGATCCTTACACGCTTGTTCCCAGCATCCCTGGTTCAGCTTTCTGTGTGCGTATCTGTCTCAGTGTCTGTTTGACCATTTCCGTGATGGCAGCTCATAGAATTCAAGTCAAATCTATTCAAACTCAAGAGGCACGTAAAGGTCAACCTATCAAGCAGAGCAATTTTGAGACAGAGCAAAGAATTGAAAGAAACCGAAGAAGAGAGAGATGAAAGCTAATGGGACATAAAAGTCTCTCCTGTGGATTCAAGGCTCTGTGCTTTCTGTGTTTGTAATTCCTTTGTGAATTGGCAGGTTTTGGAAAATGGTGTTGTTTGTTGAGAATAGTTTACGACAGAAAAAATATTATATATGTGTATTATTAAATTAAAATTGTGTGATCCTTCACTTACCCTCAAGTCATTCCAAACCTATATGACTTTTATTCTTTTGTAGGACATTATATTATAAATAATACTGTTTTTGTGTCACAGAATGTATTTTAAGAGTTTTTAGGTGAGAATATACTTGTTTAGTCTTTGTAAATGCAGTTTGTTAATAAAGATAACATCTATTTGAAAATTTGCTTTAATGTTTTTGGAGATTTGAGCTCGAGGGGCACCTGCCGAGAGCAGCCTCATCTCTGCTCTGGAATTTACCACTGGCTCTGATGTCTCTATAGTGGTTAAACATGAGGTATAATTCATTTTGGGTAAATCTAACAGGCATTCTTTGGTCTTGTTAATCTATTATTTGTTCCAGAGGAACAGTTTTGGCTGAGGGCAAAATCTCATCACGTAATATTTTATGCAATTTCCATGCTGTACAGAGCGCTGCCTTTGTACTTCTGAGTGAATTGCCTAGCAACTTTTATGATGGCTGTTGTTGTTAATTAAATATTATTATTAAAAAAAATATTTTAGATAAATAAAAGTAGTATTTAACAATAGTATTTAGTATTTGGAAACATGTTCAGGATTGTGATTAGTTTCATTGTTCCACCATGAGGTTTTTACGAATCATCAGTAAAGACTTTTATATTGAATGAAACTACAACACTGTTGTAGAAAAAGAAGTTATTATTTAGTTATTTTCAACAACACCTAGTAAGACGCAGCCAACAGATGTATTCAGCAGTGCTTGACATTGGAAATCATCTTTAACCGATAAAAGGATAGTGCATCAAAGATATCGCTTTCCTCAGCGGGCATTCAAGCTAATATTTTATTGTGAATGTGAGATTGATCTGAAGAATGAATGCTGTATCACATATAGGTAATCACACTCTCTCATTGTCCATCTATCTCTCATAATACTCTACTACACATACACTGCTTTATTACAATAATACAATAAGCTTTTAATGAAGCAACTGAATGTTCCTTTGTTACTAGTTCTAAAGTGACATTTTTGAATTCAGGCTCACTTGTTAAACTGTCAAACTGAGATTTGAATCCATGGCGAAAGGAAGTAGTTCTGCAGAAAAGAGGTTTTTAAAGACACCATTGTTGTTTCTTATATTTACACACTCGTGGTGTCAAACCTTTGTAAAAAAACGCAGTATCACATTCATAGCCATGAGATACGGCTATATATCGGCACGCTGTAAATACTTATTATGATTATTATTAGCTAGTATTATTACCAGCATCTGATACAGCATTCATTCTTCAGCTCAGTCTCATATTCACAAAAAAACATTAGTTTGAATGTCTGCTGAGGAATGTCTTTGTCATACTAGCCTTTCATCAGTTAAGGGTGATTTCTGATGACAGTGCTGCTCAGTGCATTTATTGGCTGTGTTAAAAGATGTTGTTGAAAGTAAAAACAACTTCCTTGATTACAACCCTTTTTTAGTCTATTGCAAAACATTTTCATCTAATGGCAGAATTATATAACTAAAATCACCATCATGAACACACACACACACACACACACACACACACACACACACACACACCGTTTCCCAATACTAAATTGTCCTCCTTTTATTCAGCAGGTATGCATTAAATTAATAAAATATGACAAAAACTTTTATAATGTTACAAAAGATTTCTATTTCAAACACATACTGTTTTTTTTCTTTTTATTCATCAAAGAATCCTGAAAACAAAAGTATAATGTGGTTTCCACAAATGTGGAAATATTTCTTGAGCAGAAAATCAGAATAGGAAGATTCCTGAATGCTCATCTTACACTGATGACTGGAGTAACGATGCTGAAAATTCAACATTTAAATTGTAAGAATATTTTGCAACGTTACTATATTTTTGATCAACCAAATGTGGCCTTGGTGAGAAAGAGACTTCCAATAGGTTTTAAAAGTAATATTTAGTCCAAATTGTCGACAACAGTTTAAAACAGACTCAAATGATGTCAAAAAGATGTAGCCATCACTATAGGAAACATCACTCTAGTTCATTGTGGATCTGGTGTGTTGTAGCGTAACAGGGGAAATACTTCAGACTTTGAAATTAGGTCAGTCTCTCTGCCTCTGTATTTCTCTTTCTATTTCTGTTTATATCACCGTGATGTCATTCTCTTTCTTTTGTTTCCATGTGTACATGTACCACCACACCTCTGTTTTAATGCGCACACACGGTTCCTCTGTGAAAGTGGGGCAGTTGGTTAAGGTAGCCGTGGGGAAAGGGGGGAGCGTCTGGTCGGACACACGGCGGATGCTAAATCCAGACTCTCATTACACTGACTGTCTGTCAGAGATGAATTAGAGGCAGGTCAAAGCAACCCCCACTATTAATCATTATATATTGATCATCAGAGCAGGTGTGTGTGTGTGAGAGAGAGAGAGTGAACAGAGGGGGCGATGGGACCCCTGTAGCTATTAGGAGGAGGAGGTACTCACAGGTACAGGCTCTTGAGGGGCCGCGCATTAAATCTACATGTTTCCCGAGCTGTCCGGTGTCTCTCTCTCCCTCTGTCTCCTACACGCGCATTAATATTCTGCACAGAGCGACGGTTACTGTATTTACATATTTGTAACGACTCTCGCCGGCCCTGTAATTAATGGTGCCCGCTGATGCGAGGCGGAATCTGAAGGCATGTTTCCTCTGCGTTGCTATGGCTACCCACTCCCGCTGTGACACCATGGCGACTGGAGACACGGGTGTTAACTGCTTCCTTGAGGGTCAGGACTTCATCACTCTGTCATAGTCATGCTGGAATAAAGGGATATTTCCATCCATTCATTCATCCATCAGCACCTCCATCCATCTCTGTAGCCATGTCCTAAAACCCTTGTGTCTTGATGTAACCACTGGGATTACTCTGTCTTTTAACCTTCTGAAGGTGTCTACTACACTGGTCAGATAGCCATTATAACCATTCAAGATGGGATGTTACATCCAAAGCACCATGGGTAATAACCTTTGACCCTTTCTTAGTTCTAGATGACTTTTGGCTGACAATGGTGAGAAACAAATACCTCTTAAAATATATTTTTTTACTAAATATTTTGAAACACTTTTTAGTACATTTAATAAGTAAAAAAGTTTAAAATCAAAACATTAATTGCTATATATATATATATATATTTTTTTTTTGTCATAAATTGTCATTTTTTGTATTTTTTCTAAAATAAAAGCAAATTAAAAATGTACAATACACTGTCAACTTTATTAAAAGTAAATATTTTCCAGTATTTTAACAATTTGTTTTAGTAAAACAGCAACGTAAAAGCCAGATATATGATTTTGAAAACAATTATTTGATGTAGTTGTCCTAATATTATTACATTCATATCTTCTTTACACATTACGAATGGATTTTTTAGTGCTGTCAAATCAATTAATCGTGATTAATTGCAATTAATCGCATCCAAAGCAAAAGTTTGTGTCTGCATAATATATGTGTGTGCACTGTGTATACAGTTGAGGTCAAAAGTTTACAGAACCTGCAAAATGTTAATTATTTTACCAAAATAAGAGGGATCATACAAAATGCGTGTTATTGTTTATTTAGTACTGACCCGAATAAGATATTTCACATAAAAGATGTTTATATATGGTCCACAAGAGAAAATAATAGTTATATTTAAATTTAAAAATTAAAAAATTACCCTGTTGATTCTTAATATTGTGTTTTTACCTGAATGATACACAGTTGTATTTTCTGTTTAGTGATAGTTGTTCATGAGTCCCTTGTTTGTCCTGAGCAGTTAAACGGCTTGCTGCTCTTTAGAAAAATTCTTCAGGTCCCACAAATTCTTTGGTTTTCCAGCATTTTTGTGTATTTGACCCTTTGCAACAATGACTGTATGATTTTGAGATCCATCTTTTCACACTGAGGACAACTGAGGGATTCATATGCAACTATTACAGAAGGTTCAAACACTCACTGATACTCCAGAAGGAAAAAAACAATTTTTTAAAAGCATTTTTTAATTTGAAGATCATTGGTCATTTTTACTTATTTTGTCTTCTGGGAAACATGTACCTATCTTCTATAACCTATGAAGGGCAGTACTAATTAAAAAAATATGATATTTAGGCAAAATAAGAAAAATGTATCTCCTTTCTGTTCAAAAGTTTTCACCCCTGATTCTTAATGGATGTTTTTTCCTTCTGGAGCAGCACTTTTGTAATAGTTGCATACAGTATGAGTCCCTCAGGTGTCCCCAGTGTGAAAAGATAGATCTTAAACTGATATAGTCATTGTTGGAAAGGGTAATAACTTTTGTACATGTATGTAATGCTGACACGTATTATGGATTATTATTATTATTTCACTTATGAGAAATAAAAAAGGGTTTTAAAGCTTCATGAAGTAGTGTTCTGAAAAAGTTCAGATGTGACTATATTTCAGGATTAAATCTTTAATCCATGTAGAACAGAAAAACATTTGATACAGTGGCAAAAGTAGAATCTAAAGAATATTGATCACAGGCAAAAGAGGAGACAGGTGTAAAAGTGAAGGAGAGAGATAAGAATATTAATCAGTGGCATTACTTTAAACTTTTGGCAGGACAGAAATGTGGAAGTGGAGACAATGAAGCATGATAAAAGCTGTTGGCTTTGACATTATGTCAATGATATTACACCATATATGAGTGAGCTCTCCTTTCAAAATTAACATGGAATGATTTTATAGATGTTTCATAAAAGTTTCGAAGTCACTTTCATCTTTGAGCTTAATAACTCTAGTCCATACTCAGTTTTAAATAGAGGACAGGATATGCTTTACTTTGTGTTACACAAAAGTAAACAAAAACAGAATTATTCTCTCTCTCTCTCTCTCTCTCTCTCTCTCTTTTTTTTTTTTTTTGCAACTGTACCTTAAAAAATCTGGTATAAAGAAAAAGAGAATTTTAGTAAAGCCTTAAGTATTGGGTAGTGGGTTTTGGTCTCTGGGTACATTGTTATCAGTGGATAATACTGGTCTCATATTTAACATGTCTGGGTGCTTCTCACACTGGACTACAGCACTGAAAGGCCAAGAGCCGTAACGTTATAATTAAACTGCCCTGAGGCTTTGTACTTTAACACATCTTGTGCGGTGTTATGAACCAAAAGCAATGACAACAGTGTCCCTGCACCAGCCCAAAATAACTGTTTTACCTTCTACACACCTATCTGTCTTTTTTACCTTTAAAAATAAATAAATAAATAAATAATAAAAAAATGCCATCTTATAAACATTGCGTTTTTCAAAGCTGTATAAAGTGTATTAAAAAATCCTAAACAGGTAAATGTATACATAACACTTAACATTTATTTTGATCAAAACTCACAGCCAAAAAAAAAAAAAGCGCAGCAACTTGCCAGCAAGTATACTGTATAGCATTTTTTTCCTCGTCAGAAGAGGCAGAACAACATTTGTACTGTACAATGCTACAGTATACACCTGCATCATAATGTTCCTTAATAAATATTTGTTTTTTCTTACAAAAATACAATAGGCCTAAATATTATCTTCTTAGTTGGTTATAACTACTCAAAAGCGCCCCCTGATGGTGCATGTGAATGAAACGCAACGCACCACAAGCTGCGAATGCGGGTTAATTGAGATAATTAGTTAATGAATGAATATGAAAAAATGTTAAGTAAACACGAAAATCCATCATAATATTTCTTATGTGCCCACTTTTGCCTTTGAAGTCGTAATTCGCCACTTGACAGGACACATTTCCCAGAGCTCGCATGATTAAACAGGTATGTGCTTCCCGATTTGATTTAGTGTGTTTGATAAGATTAATATACTACTAACACCGGAATATCTTGTTGATAAAATAACGTTCAAAGCCTAAAGGTTTCTAATAACAGTTTGTAAACAATACAGTTTAAACAATTGTTTTTAAACATAATATGCACCAAATTTAAGTGAATGTAAACAAACAGGCCCAATGGGGATCATGTGCGCCAACAGAAAGTTGTTCCCATGTGTACTATTTTAAATTAAAATGTTTAAATTTGATGGAGGATGCCGTTGTAATAGATTCAACGTATAATTGATTAATTAAACGCAATTTCTTTTTAAAAAGTCAGTGTTTCCAGTTGGTGCCCTGTTGAAAAAAAAAGGTTCCTGGTTAGAGAGGTTTTGATGCTGGTTTAAGCTGGTCCTAAACTGGTTTATGACGATCCTTAGCTGGTTTATGCTGGTCCTGAGCATGAGTCACCAGTGCATGACCAGCATAAACCAGTTTAGGACCAGCATAAATAATTTTAGGACAATTTTAAACCAGCTAAAGCCAGCATTCAAACCTACCTAACCAGCATATGCTGTTTTTTCAAGGTGTTTTCAATTTAGGGCTTGAACACTAATCGTAGTTTAAGGATAAGTAGTACATTTATAAACAACTTCAATCTGTAGAAGACAAATATGGGAATATCAAAATTTGAGAAACCATTGAGTTACAGTGAGCAGAATAAGTTTCCCTGGTCTCTTCTGTGCATATTTACTGTCTAAACCATACAGTCCCAGTTCAATGCTAGTAAACTATCTGAAAACACCAGTGAGCACTCTTTTTTTTTTTTTTTTTTTTTTTTTTTTTTTTTTTATCAGAGAGGCTAATATTTAAATCTGTCATTTAATTTGCTAAATGCTTCTAATAGAACACAGAAAAGCTTGGCTAGTGTACTAGCGTTGTCCTGTTGAATGTGCCCGACGTTGTCTTTGGTAGCTCGCTTGTGTTAGAGAGGCTTATTGCGGAGTATGCCGTTGCATAGCTCATCGATATCTGGCTCCCAGCCATAATACAGCAGAGTAAAGTGCATCTCAACTCTCTTTTACTCTCTTCTCTTTGTTTTGCATGCCATCACCTGTTCTTTTCTGAAAGAGAGAGGTATAGGTGGGAATATGAAGTAGCATTGCTCAGTGTTTTATATATTTGCATTAGTGATTTTGTAAACATTGGCAGTTTTCCCCTCATTGTTTTTAATGTTTTCTAAAGAAGTTTCTTATGCTCAACAAGGCTGTATCTATTTGATCAAAAATACAGAAAAAGAACTGTAATTTCGTGAAATTGTATTGTAATGTAAAATAACGTTTTTTCAATTTTAATGTACTTTAAAATAGAATTTATTTAAGTTGAATTTTCAGCATTATTATTCCAGTATTCAGTGTCACATGATCAGAAATCATTCTAATATGCTGTTTTATTGTTTGTTTGTATGATTTATATGCTGTGGTGCTTAATTTTTTTTGGGACCTGTGACACGTTTTCATGATTCCTTGCTAAATAAAAAGTTAAAAAGAGCAGTGTTTATTCAAATTAGACATTTTGTGTTACAAAATACTTTCATTCAGCAATGAATGTGTTAAATGGATAATAAGTGATAGCAAAGACCTATATTGTTAAAAAAGATTTCTATTTTAATAAATGCGGTTCCCCGTCTGTCGTTCACGTTCGACGTTGTGTCGAAGTGACGACTAGGGGTCGCTCTTGAGAGCCCGAACACCTCTGACAGCTTTGAGAAAAGGCCAATGAAATTGGTACGCAGTATTTGCATAGCCCGCTCCGCCCCGGAGATCCGGGCATAAGAGGGGGGGGCTAGGCAACACTCATTGTTCTGTTTCTTCGGAGCCGAATGCAGTATTCTCTTAGGGGAAAACAGCATTACTCACCTCTTCGTCGTTGGATCTATGGCACGAGCAGCGGTCTCTCCCTTTAACCCTTCTCTTGGTAAGCGAGAATACCCCTGGGTGCTTCGACGACGATCTCTAAAGAGCTTTTCCTCCTGAAAAGGAGTAATTTCTCTGAAAGAGCCGACACGGATGGATTGTGTTTACATTTGCCTTTCCGTCCGTGTCTTCCTGGTTGCGGTTTCCTCGTAAACAATAACAATCGGCACGATCGTTGTGCTCAGGGTTGAGCTAGTCTCACGCTGATACATCGCTTCGTTGATAGTTTGTGTTCTGCTTGCGGAAGGGAACATAACTATGGGTTGCTGCTCACGAGCCGCGAAACCGCGGCTCACCGCGACCGCTTCCGTTCGGCCCTTCTACTTCCGGGTACGAGGGCCGCTGCGATGTGCGTCGATGGCGAGCAATAGGAAATGAGTTAGTTCCGCCGGGTTTCCCCCCGCGGATCGCTCGTTCCTCGCGACCCCCGTTTAGGTTTTTGGACAGATTATTAGTTCTTTTTACAACTTTACTCTGTTCAAAACCTTAAAAGCTGGTTGAGAGGTTGGCTGCAGCATCGGAGGGAGGACTTAAACCATGGGAAGCTGATGCTTCGACTGAGCAAGCTGGGGAGCGAGTCTCAGTTTGAGCAGACGCTGAAGTGGTGGGCGTGCTTGAACAAGATAACCGAAACACATCAGGTTTGAGTGAGAAAAAACCCTCCGCCTCATCCTGTGTGTTCATGGCTTCGGTAACGTACGAGATTGACTATATCGTGATAGGCCTTTTTTTTCGGCTGAAACACGATATATCAGGTCCTCCTCCCTCATTTCCCTCGATGGCGGTCCAGCGCGAGAGGCTTCGTGGATTCTCCAGGCGGGTGGGCGCTTCAGTACAGCGCCTGCATATCTGATGCCCTGCCCCCTGGTGGGACCACGTAGGCTCTCGTCCAGAGCGTGAAGGGGTTCACGTCTTCTGGACAGGCTGTGTCCACCATGCACACTTTTGCCATCCTGCTGGCTGCCAGGCAAAGTGTTATAAGATCTGCACGAGGGAGATCTCGCCTCAGAGTGTCGCAGGAACTGCGTTCAGTTCTGTGTATGCTTCCGAGCATCAAATGTCGCAACGCAGGCTCTGGGTAGAGCGATGTCCACTACGGTGGTCCAGGAGCGCCACCTTTGGCTAAATCTGGCGGAAATGAAGGACACTGAGAAAGTTCGCTTTCTTGACGCCCCCATTTCTCCAGACTGGTTCAGGGCCCGCCTCAGGCTGGTCCTGCACCCAAACCAGCCTTGCCGTCGAGTTCTCGCAAGAAGGTGGCGCCGTTAGCTCATTTTCAGGCCGCTAGGAACCCTCATCAGGCTTCGAAGCGCTCCTGAAGTGAGCCGCCCAGGGGAGAGAGATCTGCTGACCTGTCTAGATCCACACTCGGCGAGGGGACGAGTGTGGGCTTCGGCTCCTTAAATTGACCACATGGTCAATTTAAGAGCAATTTCTTTCTTCTCTGGGCGTAAAAACCAGTGCGACTGCGTCCCTCCGGGGTACCCAGCCACTGAAGCACGTCAAAGCATGCTCGACCGCATCTCAGGCGCTTCTGCATGCTTTGACAAACCAAGTGCATCCTTCAGTCGACCCCCTGAACTCAGGCGGTCCTCCGTTGGATCCTTGTCGGTTACGATGATCGGTACACCCACCATGGTTGGGTCCCTCCGGGGTACCCAGCCACCAGAACACATCAAAGCATGCTCAACCGCAGGGCCTGCGCTTCGGCATGCTTTGACGAATCAAGTGCATCCATCAGTCGATCCCCTGAGCTTAGGCGATCTTCTGATGGATCCTTGTCTGTCGGTTCCGATGGTCGATCCTTCCATGGCTGGGTCCCTCCGGGGTACCCAGCCACCAAAACACATCAAAGCATGCTCAACCACAAAACTTGCGCTTCTGCATACTTTGACAGAGAAACAAGCGCATCCGTCAGTCGATCCCCTGAGCTCAGGCGATCTTCTCACGGATCCTTGTATGTCGGTTATGGCGATCAAAGCACCTTGTGTCCTCCGGGACAGCACGCCCCCGAACAAAGGGCTTTCACCACAACTCAGTCACACCGTACCCACCCGAGGTACGTCGGTGGTCCCCCTGAGACCGTTGGCAGAGAGTTTTACAGCTTGGCTCGAGATACCCAACCTCTCTCGCTGGCTTCTCAGAACCATCCGACTCGGCTATGCTATCCAATTCGCACGCAACCCGCCCAAGTTCAGCGGCATCTTCTCTACCGCGGTTCGGGACGAGAATGCTGCGGTTCTTCGGGCGGAGATCGCGACCCTTCTGGCGAAGGACGCGATAGAGCCGGTCCCCTCGGCCGACATGAAGAAAGGGTTCTACAGCCCCTACTTCATTGTACCCAAGAAAGGTGGCGGTTTAAGACCAATCCTGGATCTGAGGATTCTGAATCGGGCCCTTCACAAGCTCCCCTTCAGAATGCTAACGCTCAAACGCATTCTCACGTGCATCAGATTCCAGGATTGGTTGGTGGCGATAGACCTGAAAGACGCGTACTTTCATGTCTCGATTCTTCCAAGACACAGGCCCTTCCTGCGGTTTGCCTTCGAAGGTCGAGCATTTCAGTACAAAGTCCTTCCATTTGGGCTCTCCCTGTCTCCCCGCGTCTTTACGAAAGTCGCAGAGGCAGCCCTTGCCCCTCTCCGGGAGAGGGGCATCCGCATTCTCAATTACCTCGACGAGTGGCTGGTCATAGCACACTCTCAGGAGTTGGTATGCAAACACAGGGATGTGGTTCTCAACCATCTGGCCCATCTGGGGTTTCGGGTCAACTGGGAAAAGAGCAAGCTCGCCCCGGTACGGAGCATCTCTTTTCTCGGTATACAACTAGACTCGGTTGCCATGAGTGCACGGCTCTCCCCGGTGCGTGCACAGTCAGTGCTGAGCTGCGTCCAGAAGCTCTCACGCAGCCCGACGGTCCCCCTCAAACAATTTCAGAGGCTCCTGGGTCACATGGCATCCGCAGCCGCCGTCACGCCGCTGGGCCTGATGCACATGAGACCGTTACAACACTGGCTGCGTTCCCGAGTCCCGAGATGGCCATGGTGCCAGGGTTCATACCGGGTGCACGTCACACCCGTATGTCTAAAAACCCTCGGTCCTTGGAAAGACATTTCGTTCCTACGGGCCGGGGTGCCCTTAGGACAAGTGTCCAGGCGCATTTTGGTTACGACAGATGCATCCAACACAGGCTGGGGCGCCGTATGCAATGGGCAAGCAGCTGCAGGGCTCTGGTCGGGCCCTCGGCTGCATTGGCATATCAATTGCCTCGAGCTGCTGACAGTGTTTTTGGCCCTGAAGAGGTTCCGACCTTTGGTTCAGGGCAAACACGTGCTGGTCCGCACAGACAGCACTGCGACTGTAGCCTACATCAATCACCAGGGCGGTGTACGCTCCTTTCGCATGTCACAGCTAGCCCGCCATCTCCTCCTTTGGTGTCGAAACAATGTCAAGTCTCTACGACCCACCCACATACCGGGCGAACTCAATTGGGTAGCGGACGCGCTCTCCCGACAGACTTCGCTTCGGGGCGAGTGGAGACTTCACCCTCAGACGGTTCAGCTGATCTGGAGTCTTTTCGGTCAGGCCCAGGTCGACCTGTTTGCCTCGATAGAGAACACTCACTGCCAGTTGTGGTACGGTCTGTCCGAGGCGCCCCTCAGCACAGATGCACTGGCACACAGCTGGCCTCAGGGCCTCCTCAAGTATGCGTTTCCACCAGTGAGCCTAATTGCACAGACCCTGTGCAAAGTCAGGGAGGACAGAGAACAGATCCTGCTGGTGGCCCCCTACTGGCCCAACAGGGCTTGGTTCTCAGAGCTGGTGCTCCTCTCCCCCGTTCCTCCCTGGCGCATTCCCCTGAGGAAGGACCTCCTTTCACAGGGGAAGGACACGATATGGCACCCGCGCCCAGATCTCTGGAACCTCCACGTATGGTCCCTGGACGCGACCAGGAGGATTTCAGAGATCTCCCACTGGCAGTGGTAAACACTCTGTTGCAGTCGAGAGCTCCCTCCACGAGGCGGCTGTACGACCTCAGTTGACGCAAATTCACAAACTGGTGTTCCTCCCGGGGGGAGAACCCACGGAGATGTGGCATCCGAACGGTGCTTTCCTTCCTCCAAGGAGGACTGGATAGACACCTTTCTGCTTCAACACTTAAGGTCCAGGTAGCCGCTATTGCCGCTAACCACGACCTGGTGGAAGGTAGATCGGTTGGGAAGCACAATTTGGTTATACGATTCCTTAAAGGTGCACGCAGGCTGAACCCCGTCAGACCGCGCCTTGTCCCCTCTTGGGATCTGTCTGTGGTCCTCCGGGGCCTACAGTCAGGTCCCTTTGAGCCGCTCCAGTCAGTCGAACTCAGTGCTCTCTCCCAAAAGACGGCTCTCCTGACTGCGCTCACATCGATCAAAAGAGTGGGAGACCTCCAAGCCCTCTCCGTCAGTGACTCGTGCCTCGAATTCGGGCCGGCTAACTCTCACGTTATCCTGAGACCCCGGCCCGGTTATGTGCCCAAAGTGCCCACCACTCCCTTCAGGGACCAGGTGGTCACTCTGCAAGCTATCCCTTCTCAGGAAGGCGACCCCAACCTCTCCTTGTTATGCCCAGTCCGTGCCCTGAGCATTTACTTGGAACGTACTGAAAGCTTCAGACGGTCGAATCAGCTCTTTGTCTGTTTTGGAGGACAGCAGAAGGGGAAAGCTGTCTCCAAACAAAGAATTTCCCACTGGATTGTGGATGCGATTCGTTTGGCCTACCAGGCCACAGGGGTGCCCTGCCCGCTGGGGGTGCACGCCCACTCCACCAGGGGCGTCGCAGCGTCGGTTGCGCTGGCGAACGGGATCTCTTTAACAGACATTTGCAGAGCTGCAGGTTGGGCTACACCTAACACGTTTGCCAGGTTCTACAATCTGCGTGTAGAACCAGTCTCTTCGGGAGTCCTGAACGCAAGCCCAGTAACTCCTGAAGCTGACACGGTGTAGAAGCTTGCTGAAGCGTCGTTCCCCACGGGTGATGACGCTTCCCCAGTTCAGTAAGTTTCCTGGCGTGAACCCTGAACGACAATTTCCATCATGTTGCACCCGTAACGTAGCTATGTTCAGCGGAGGAACTAGCTATCAGAATCTAATATGAGGTTAGGTTGCCTCTTGTGAACTCTCATATTAGGTTGGTGCCCCACATGTAGTGGCTCCTAATGCGGCCCCATGTGTGTATCTCCACCTATACTCCCAGAGATGCGGTGTTTCCCTTAAGACAAAACTTGTCTCCGACCCTGAGCTCAGCAGTCTCTCCTCATGCGGAGCCTGCCTCAGGATCGTCCCCTTGTTGTGCTCCCCTAGTGCGAGCCCTCAAGTGTATTCTCCACACAAATACCTCCCTCCGGGCAGGGTGTGGTCTCCGTAGTGCCCATCGCCCCCCGGGGAGGACGGACACTGGCCCAATGTTCTCCAAGATGTTCAACCAAAGGTGAGGAAAGGCTGGCTGAAGCTCTTGGGCATTGGAAGGTCACGTAGAGGTGAGTGACATTTATCTAACACGCAAGACCTGTTAATATTTGCACTCCATGCACTCGTGACGCGGTCCGCTGGTTGTGGCGTTTTCAACTGGGACCCCTAGTCGTCACTTCGACACAACGTCGAACGTGAACGACAGACGGGGAACGTCTTGGTTACGTATGGTAACCCTCGTTCCCTGATGGAGGGAACGGAGACGTTGTGTCCCCCTTGCCACAACCTCGGACCGCCTCTGAGTGTAGCCGGGTGCTTCGGCTCCTCAGATCAGAACAATGAGTGTTGCCTAGCCCCCCCCTCTTATGCCCGGATCTCCGGGGCGGAGCGGGCTATGCAAATACTGCGTACCAATTTCATTGGCCTTTTCTCAAAGCTGTCAGAGGTGTTCGGGCTCTCAAGAGCGACCCCTAGTCGTCACTTCGACACAACGTCTCCGTTCCCTCCATCAGGGAACGAGGGTTACCATACGTAACCAAGACGTTCTTTATTAATCTAATCTAAAAATAAAAACAATCACAGGTTTCAAAAAATATTAAGCAGTACATCTGTTTCCAACACATAATAAATCAGCATATTAGAATGATTTTTCAACGATCATGTGACACTGAAGACTGGAGTAATGGTTGATGAAAATTCAGTGCTGCGTCACAGAAATAAATTAAGTATAAAAATAGTATATTAAAATAGGACACCGGTATTAGAAATTGCAATAATATTTCAAAATTTTACTGTTTATTTGTGTTTTTGATCAAATACAGCCTTGATGAGCATAAGAGTGTGTAAAGTTATTGTTTTTGGTGTTTCTTCGTATTTTGAATTATGTTAGCAAGCATCTTTCAAAGACTAAGATTCTTGAGGGCATTTGTTAACAACTCTTTCAAATATGTTCATTAAAGGCATCTAAATCAGTATTGCTTGCAGTAAGATCGTTCATAAGAGAACTTAAAGGGATAGTTCACCCAAAAATGAAAATTTGAGGTTTATCTGCTTATCCCCAGGGCATCCAAGATGTAGGTGACTTTGTTTCTTTAGTAGAACACAGTCGAAGATTTTTAACTCAAATCGTTGCAGTCTGTGAGTCATATAATGGCAGTCAATGGGCACCAAATCTTTGAGAATAAAAAAAACATACACAAACAAAACCAAATTAAACCCTGCAGCTCGTGACGATACACTGATGTCCTAAGACACGAAACGATCGGTTTGTGTGAGAAACTGAACAGTATTTATATAATTTTTTACCTCTGATTCTCCACAACGTCCATCTGTCCTGAGCACATGCACAGCTCCGGCTTGTGACATGTATCCCTTTAACCGGGAACGACTCAGGTCCCCAGGCCACATCTTTCCTTATCTGAGCGACCATTTGATTTTAGGCTTTGAGTACATTAGATTTGGCTGTAAATCCTGAAATGTTCATTAGATTAAAAAATGCCTAGAGCTGCAGTTATCTATGGATATAGGTATCGCTATGTTAGAGACAAAAAACCTTAGGGCTCAAGAATGTTTTTTTTTTTTTCTCTTTGCAGATTTTATCTGACACCAAGAAAACATTTATTATTTACATTTATATTCTTAATTTGAAATCAAGTTACCAACATTCTTCTAAATACCTTATTTTGTGTTCAACAGTAGAAAGAAACTTAATACAACTTGAATGCGAGGGTGAATAAATGATGACAGAATTTTTATTTTTGTGTGAATTATGCCTTTAAATAAATCTAAATAACAAATTTAAGTAAATTGATATAATAAATTTAAATGCACTGTGACTGTTAATAATTGAAATACATTTAAATAGTATTTAATTTAAAATGATTACTTTTCACCCTTTTTATGATATGTTTTCTTTACAGTAAATAATAGTTATTATAATCATATAAAAAACTGTTAGATGGAAATAAATTCATAAAAACTGTGTTGGGGGATCTGTCTCAGATTGTTCTTTAGCACAGAGTTTGTTTCTTTAGTAGCACATTTGATTGTCTTAGAGGAACACTCCATTTAAAAAACAAACAAAAAAAAAAAAGGCTCATTTTCCAACTCCCCTAGAGTTAAACAGGTGAGTTTTACCATTTTTTAATCCATTCAGCTGATTTCCGGGTCTGCTGTTAACACTTTTAACATTTTCTGTCAGTCTTAGTACATGATGTAACTGCAGAAAAGTCAAGTTTTAAATAGGAAAAATATTGAAAATATTTGGTCATTTTTGAACGAGATGTTAATGGTCTAATCAGATTCAATGATTTATGCTAAGCTATGCTAAAAGTGCTACCGGCAGACCAGGAGATCAGCTGAATGGATTCAAAAATGGTAAAACTCATCTGTTTAACTCTAGGGGAGTGGAAAATGAGCCTATTTTCAAAAAAGTGGAGTGTTACTTTAAGAAATAAATGAAATAAAAATGGTGAGGGGTGTGTGTCTGATTGGTGGTTCACCCAGATCCTCAGTGCCACTGTGTGGACGTCTGCAGTTTGAGTGTGTGTGTGTCTGAGATGTTTTTCTTGCATTGTGGGCATTCATGGGTCTCATGTGAGATTTGTAACCCTTTGTGTGTATGTGTAAACCAGTGTGAAATGTGTGTTTGTTGTTAAACACATGAATGTGTGTTTTGCGTGTGTCTTGTTGCTTTAATTGAATCTGGCCCTTGGGAAGCAGGCTGTCTCAGCTGTGGGGTTGTGATCTCATCTCACTGTGTGACTGGGTGAGTACGCTGGCAGTCAGTCACAGTCAAGTCAATATCACAGATAAATATTGCAAAGGCCTGTTCTCCAGGCTCTATGAATAATGAATGCAGCCATTTTGGCTCTAAACTTGCCTGTTGTCTCGCCAGGCGTGCGTGAGCACATCCCGGTGTTCCCGCCCGTCTTCCTCTCGCTCCCTCTGTGTCTCTCTCCATCTGTGGAGGAGTACTCTCATAAACTTCTCATTATAAACTGACCTGTTGGAGAGGGATCAGAAAGATTCATAACTCTTCTGTGAGTGAGTGTGTGTGTGTGATTTATTGCTCGATCACATCAGAAAGTGACCTGGGATAGGTTCAATAGTGTGGATCCTCTGCAGGGCTACAGACAAGATGAGCGAGTAATCAAAATCTCTCCTGCTTTAGTATATTTAGGGTTCCAAACTGCATAAGTTTGCGATGCCCATCTGTCTTCAATATTAAGGGCAGCAGGTACATGAAATGAAGTTTTCACATTTGAAATTGTTCTTGTCCCACACTGGACACTGTTCATAGTTTACTTTTACCTGTTTAAATGTAAATCACTTAAGATTTTGTGAAATGCATTTTACATTACATTTAGGCATTTGGCAGACGCTTTTGTCCAAGCGACAAATGCTTCTTAGTACTCTCCTGAATGCACGGCAGAGATTGACATGCATGGAAGAGAAGAAATGGTTGAATAAAGTTATTTTTCTTTTCTTTGTGCACAAAAAGTATTCTCGTTGCTTCATAACATTAAGGTTGAACCACTGATGTCATTTCATTTCAGACTATTTTATCAATGTCTTTACTATGGTTTCTTGAAAGTGGTAGTTGCATTGCTGTCTATGCAGGATCAGAAAGCTCTTGGATTTTATAAAAAATATCTTAATTGTGTTTTAAAGATGGGTTTGGAATGACATGAGGGTGAGTAATTGTTGACAGAATTTTCATTTTTGGGTGAACTATCTCTTTAACATTGTACATTTGCAATCCCCAGGTTAATTAATTCTCTTATTCACATACTGTATTTATATGGTGAAAAACATTGGTTGATCAAGCACAGCTCATGACTCGCACACAAAATATCAGCCAGTATAATTTAATTTGACAAAAATCACATTGTAAAGTAAAATAAAAAAATAAAAAAATGGACGAACTACAATAATCATGAATTCTAAAGAGAAAAATTAACCTCTATGATGTAAAAAAAAAAATGTATAAAACTGCCAATTGCATTTTAATACAATACAGTGCATTTGTCTACAACCAGTGATGGTGACTATAGACTACACTAGATTGGGGTAAGATTTATTGAAATATTTTTGAAATAAGTTTTTATAAAAAAACAAACAAACAAAAAAAACAAACATTAGGGGTCAACCGATATGTGTTTTTCTGGGCCGATTACAGATCAAGTAGACCAATATTTTGAAGCGATATATATATATATATATATATATATATAATATATATATATACATATATATGTGTATGTATGTATGTATGTCAGGTGGAAAAATTAAAAGTTAAGATGTCAAAGTTAAGAATAACAAGGGCTCTGACAGAAGCTCTTTAAATGCTTTTAAATTATTTTATCAGCAAATCGCATTGAAAATGACAGATAACGATAACCGTAAAAATGCTTAATACTGGCACCAATAATTGGTCAACTCCTAATAAAAAAAACTGTAATGTTGTGAAATATTATAGCAATTAAAAATTAAAAAAAAAATTCTATTTTAAGATACACTACCAGAAATTTGGACACACCCTCTCATTTAATGTTTTTTAAAGAAGTCTCTTATGCTCATCAAGGCTGCATTTATTTGATCAAAAATACAGAAAAAAACTGTAATATTGCAAAATGTTATTACAATATAAAATGTTTTTTATTTTAATATACTTTACAATATAATTTATTCCTGTGATGCAAAGCTGAATTTTCATCAGCTGTTACTCCAGTCTTAAGTGTCACGTGATCCTTCAGAAATCATTCTAATGTGCTGATTTATTATTAGAATTATCAATGTTGGAAACAGTTGTGCTGCCAAATATTTTTTTTGCAACCTGTGATTCTTTTTTTTCAGGATTCTTTGATGAATAACAAGTTAAAAAGAACAGCATTTATTCAAAATATAAATCTTTTCTAACAGTGTAAATCTATGCTATCACTTTTTATTAATTTAACACATCATTGATGAATGAGTATTAATTTCTTTCAAAGAAAGAAAGAATAAAAATGTATCACCATAAACTTTTGAACAGTAGTGTATATTGTTAGAAAACTTTTCTATTTTAAATAAATGCTGTTCTTTTTTTTAAACCTTTTATTGATCAAGATCTTAAAATCCTGAAAAAAGTATCACAGGTTCCAAAAAAAATTTAAGCAGTGTACTGTTTCCAGCACTGATAATAAATCAGCATATTAGAATGAGTTTTGAAGGGTCATGTGACACTGAAGCCTAGAGTAATGATTCTGGAAATTCAACTTTAATTACAGATATAAATTAAATTTTAATGTATATTAATATAGAAAAACATTGATTTACATTGTAATAATATTTCACAATATTATTCTTTTTTTCAGTATTTTTGATCAAGTGAAAACAGCCTTGATAAGCATAAGAAACTTCTTTAAAAAACATTAAATAAGAGGGTGTGTGCAAACTTTTGACTGGCAGTGTATGTTGGAAGGTAATTCAATTTTGCAAGCTGAAATTTTAGCATCATTGGGGAAAATGCTTCTAGAACCAAAGATGTGGGTGATCACTGCTGCAGTCAGTTTTTTTTTACACAGGTGCAGTCCTCATGGCATAACCTACAGTTTTATTTTACAGTAGCTATACATAAACGTCACAATATACTTATTTTATCTTAGAAATGTCATAACCCTTGTCACCAGTGTCAATATATAAAAAGAAAAAACTAATGCTAGCCTATATTATAAAAAGCACTCATGCTCACTGAAGACAAGTAAACAGTCAGTGATTTAAAGAATAAGTAATTACAAGCAAAAGGACAAAAGAAACTACAGCAGAACAAATAGGCCTAAATAAGAAATGCTACGTGCACTGTATAAAGTAATCAGATATATAAAAACACTTCCTAATCTTCTTATTAAAGTTACAAAAGTGATTTAGTCAAGAGCTGTAAGAGATTTTCTCTATTTCTTGTTTGATCAACATGAATGACAGATAGACTGCTGTCACTTTAAGAGCTATGCAGATCCAGTATTTACAGGTGTTTTCTTTTTCAGCTGTTTGTTTTCACTTAAGGCCATAAATTACTGTGTTTACAAGGATACTTGCAAAGACAGACATTTTGACACATACAAGTGTATATTTTAGGGGTCGACCGATTATTGGCGCCGATATTAAGCATTTTTACGATTATCGGAATCGGTGATTTTCAAAACCGATTTGCCGATAAAAATAATTTAATTTTGAAATGCGTTATTTGGCTCCGACGCAGCCTGTCAGGGCTCACCACTCTGTGCCCTAGAGCAGTCTCCGCCCACCGCGCATCTGATTTGTTGGTAGTCACGAGTCCGACCAATCAACTCGAAGGCTGAAGGCACTCTAACACAGAAAGCGCTTGCTGGAGCTGCGGCGGTGTCGCTCAAAGGGAAGTCAGCAGCAGACGTTGCTTGTGTTTCAGTAAATCACAATCCTCTACGCTGAAGTTGCAAAAACACCTCAATATTATCTATGATTTTCCCGATGCAGAAAACGCGGACGGAATTGCGAAATCCATAATGGAATGTAATGTTAACACGAAATGTCATGGAATTTGTCAAAGTTTGGATGAATTAATCAAAAGTAGGTCCATACACTTAAATTGACTCATGCTATAGACTACTATCTATAAACATTAAGCAGCAAACAGACTATTTAAATATGAATCCAGCATGTTGTGCGTGTCTCTGTAGGCTATATGACACAGACGCGATTACACTGTGTTTTCAGCATCTACCGTTTCACTAAATGAGGACGTAAATACATTAACAACATTCCCAGAACTGCTCTCAGAATCACATCATGAGCATTTGACCGTTTCATTTGAGTAAAACTATCGTTATCATTATCATATAGGTACGTAGGCAGGGGCGTCGGACGGGGTAATAATGAAACCGAGTAGGCTAACAGGTGTTTTTGATGTCGTGTTTTTAAAAGAGAATTTGTGCTGTTCTGTTGCATTCAGAGACGGAACATAACACGGACACGTGAACGTTTAGATATTGTTTCAGCTATTAAAACAGTTCAGTTTTATATGTATTGAAAAGTGATTAGAATTATATTTCGTTTCTGTTTTTTAAGTTAATTAATAATAAACAGTTAAAGTATAAAACAATGTTGGTATAAACGTTAAACCTAGATAAATGTGTAAGCGCATATCAAATCATTTGTGCGGAGAGTGGAAGAATCTACTTTGCAAAACATTGAGTCGCCAGCGCCGTCACTTGCATTTTTTTCCAGTGGAAACAATTTAAAATTCTCCATCAAAACAATACATGCCTTACAGACATGATAAATACATATATGGAGAACTTTAAATTATTGCTTAACGAAATAAAACAAATCAAAAATAAAAACTCTTTCATTATGTGGCTAATCTGTAAAGACAATTTTTTTCTTTTCAAAGAGGAGATTTCGAGTGCGACACTGATTCAGAATACACTAGTTTATTCATAAATAATTCAAATATCTCCTTACCCTTTGACACATTTGTTATTTATTTTTGCCGGTGCGTTGAGGCAAGTTTCAGCCTATTGCACGCACTGCTGGCCGAGACACTAAACGCCGTCCGAGCCGCTCCCGAACGTAAAAGCTAAAGTGAAGTCTCACTAGCGGCAATTTTTTATCACCATAATTGATGAAAACGTAGAACGTTTATTAGCAAAACGAATAAGAAAGCTCGGAGGCACGGCATACACCTTGATGTAGGCTAATATAAAATAAAAATAAACAGTTTTAATAAATAGGCCTACAAATCGGCAAACACTGTGGAACCAAATAAATATGAAAATTCCACTATCTTAGATAAATGGCAAAGGTCAACAGGCTTTTCAAAATCCCAAATATTTTTTTAAACAGGAGCTTTTACATTTCGTTTTGAAAGTCCTTTTTCTCATCTCTCTTGTCTGTCACCTATACTCACTCTCTTCACCTGATAATTTAAATTTTACAAATGTTTTACAAATGTTTACAGAATGCTGCTGGGGGCTCCCTGCACTTTTTATGTTATTATTGTTATTATTAATATTGATGTTTATTTAATATTGTTATTATTAACAGTTCTCAGAATTAAATATATGTTTGAAAGCATTCAAAGAAAGTTCTTGTCAGAGCTCTTGTTATTATTAATTATGACACATTTTCATTTTTACACCAGACACATATCAGTTCAAAATATCGTTTATCGGTGCATTTGATCTGTAATAATCGGTATCGGCATCGGTCCTGAAAAACACATATCGGTCGACCCCTAGTATATTTAACCGTTTAAGGCAGGGGTCACCAAACTTGATCCTGGAGGGCCAGTAACCTGCAGAGTTTAGCTCCAACTTGCCTCAACACACCTGCCTGGACATTTCAAGTATACCTATTAATACCTTGATTAGCTGGTTCAGGTGTGTTTGATTAGGGTTGGAGCTAAACTCTGTAGGACACCGGCCCTGACCCCTGGTTTAAGGTTTATAAAGTGGCAAAATTACTTGGTTCAATCACTTGTTTTTTTTAACTGCAATGCTTAAAAATGCCTGTAACTGATACATTTTTATGACCATGTAGCACAGCAGCGTCACATGAACGTGTAACAAATTTCTACCAGTATAAAATCCAAAATCCTTATTTAACCCATGGTTGTAACTTAAAACAGTTTGTTACTCCGATAAATCACCCCAGTGCCCTGAGAAACAACATCCAGAGTCTACTGTCACATCTGTCGCTCCCATGTTCCCTTTCTCTTTCTTGGCCTCTCTCTTTTCTGAGTGAACAGATGATTCTGTCAAGCAGATGTCTGTGTCACTAACTCATCTCTCGGTTGTTCCTAGTGTCCCCCCCCAGAGCAACAATCTATTTTCCAGGTAAAGCAAGTTTTGCCTCCGTAGCCCAAGCGAGACCCTTTAAGCCACCCAGTGGGGCAGCTTATTTCTAACCCACGCACAGCACATTTCTAGTAGCACGCTGTCAATCAAAGCACACTAACCCTGCCCTGTTAGGCCAGAGTTATCCTCCGTTCAAGGGCATGGAGAGCCAGTTGCCACAACAACAGTACCTCAGCAACAGCTTCAGCGTAAGAGAGCCCAACTCTCTCCGTCTGTTGTGATGTCTTAATAGCTTGTCATGAGAATCATTTCTGTGCATGAGGCAAGTGGCGCGCAAGCACAGAAATAAATGAAATGAAATGTTTATCAAATACAGTTTGAAATGATTTCATATAGTCATCACTCAGATCAGAAAGTGTTTGCTCATTCAGGAAAAAGAAGTAAACTCATTAGGAAAGACTGATGATGCTATTACGACCGATGCCACTGGATTTCAGAGAGTGCAAAACAATCTCTCTGAATGCTAATCGACAACAGGTGGCATAACGTTTTTTATCAGCAGTAAATAAAAAAAAAAAGTTTTCAAAAAGGGATTCTTGTAACCTTTAGAATTGATATTAGGATTGGCAAATATGACAACATGCTGTGGATACTCTGAATACAGGTATTGTCCACAGGTAAGTCTTATTTTTTGGGGGAAATGTCTGAAGCACATTATGGGCAATATTTTAACGATCTAAGTGCATGGTCTGAAGCGCATAGCGCAGATGCACTTATTACGTGTCCAAATCCACTTTTGCTAGTTTAACGACGGAAAAAGCAGTCGGCATGCCAGGCGCATGGTCTAAAAGGGTTGTATTCGAGTCATGGATGTGTGCTGGGCATAACGTGCAATAAACCAATCAGAGTCTTATCTCCCATTCCTTTTAAAAGCTAGTTGTGCTTGTACCATGGCGGATTCGCTATTTTTTTTTTTAAGTTGCAATCAAAATTATTCAACCCCCTTGACCTGCAAGACATTTTGCTGCAGAGAACAAAATTTTGTGAAACCAATTCAACAAATGCATCAGTAAACAATTAGAGAAGGTTTATTAATACACATTTGAATGTAAGTTGATGAATAATGAAAAAAAATCTAATTGGCTCAAAACATTCTTGTTTAAAATTATTCAACCCCTAAAAGTAACATTTTGTGCAGAATCTTTTATTTTTCAAAACCACCAATAAACGCCGCCTGTAAGTGCTTAGAAGCTTCTGTCGTCTGCAATCTAGGCCCATTCCTCATTTGAAAAAGCTTTCAGATCACTTAAACTTGGTTTTTAAATTGCCACTGCTTTCTTCAAATTCAACCAAATATTTTTAAATCTGAATTAAATCTGGAGACTGAACAGGCCACTCAAAAACATTCAATGACTTGGATTTGGATGTATACTTTGGGATGATTGTCGTGTAGGAAAGTCCATTGATCATTAGCTTTAGTCATTGCATCACAATTCTTGCACTGTAATCCCAAATAAGTTGGCAAAACTCAAAAAAATTGAGGTAATCAGTTACATCAAATTGTTTAAGTTGTGAAATGTCCAGTTTTAAGTAAGCAGAAACATCTAGTTTTGAGTTTGTTGTACTCATGCAAAATAATTTCTCCCAACTTTAAATACAGAATTACCTTGCTCATACAATTTGATTGCAATTAACTTACATTTTTTAATTACTCCCAACTTTAAATACTTAGTCACCTAGCTCATTCATTTTGATACATTGTAAAACCTGATAAGTTAAGAATACTCAAAACATTTGAAGAAACGTATTGCCTTAAAACATTTGAGTAATCAAACTCATTTTTTTACGTTTAAGTTTTTTAGTTACTGTCCATCCTCAACCTAACCACAGGCTCTACTCTTTACCACAACGGTAACACTACAAAACCAACATAAGAGAAACTTATGTAAATCCTAACATAACACAACATTTAAGTAGTAACTTGTGTCTCTCTACATTAATCTTGTGCAAAAACACACAAAATAACACTTAATTTCAACATTTATTTTCCATGTTGTCTGATGCAAAGCATGCTGGGAACTAGAAAACTCAATCATTTTAAGTTCAGCTTACTACAACGACATTTTGAGTTTACAGAACTTATTTCAATTAAGTCCAATGAACTTTCATTATTATTTGAGTGAAATCAACTCATTTCATTTAATTAATTTCACTGTTCGGGTTTACAGTGTGCCAAAATGACCTGATACTTCAAAGAATCCATGTAATCCTTCATACGGTCATAATTTCCACTTCCTGCTACAGTAAAACAACCTCCATGTGTGACCACGGAGATGGTCTTCTTCTCCTCATAAGTTTTCCTTTTTTGCACCAGACATGGCGCTAATTGATAGGTCCAAATAGTTCCAGTTTGGTCACATCACTCCACAACATTCTTCCAGAACTCCACAGGTTTATCCAAATCAATTTTAGCACATTAAATTCTGCCTTTCTGTAATTCTTGCTCAAGAGTGGTATTTAGACAGATGACTCAACAAGGCAATACTTGTCTAGTGTTCTTTTTATACACTGTATTGAAATGTTTTTCCTGCTTTTGACCGGTCATCTTGCAAGTCTTTGGCTGTACATTGCTGGTTTTTCTCAGTTGCTCTGATCAAACATTTTATGACATTGTGCTTTTTTTTTGTTCAACACCCTCAAAGGTTTTCTGGTACAGAACACTTTACACTAAGGAGTAAGGCTACCAGCTATGTCTCTAGAAACGTTTAATGTCTTGGAAATCTTGACTTTCTAAAGTAATTATTTCTTCTCTCTAGATTCTCTATAGCTTTTGTGGGAGCTCTGTTGACTGCCATATTTGCTCCTCAACTTCAGCACATGCATAGGCTAAATGTATGTATGTATGTATGTATGTATGTATGTGTAATATCCTAAGCTAATTCATTTTTTTTTTTTTGTAAATAAAGTTTCTAAAGGCTTAGTTGTGTTTTGAGACAATTATGTTTCCTGCCATAAAAATAAGTGACTTAAAACAGCATGTTGAATAGCGGTTGAATAATTCTGACATGGTGTTGTTATTAAATCCTAGAACTCCAAAAACATTACATTATATATTGACATTATGACTTTTAATATGTAAACTAGTTGTAGATGCAATTTTTATAAAGTCCTGGATCTTCAGAAAAGCTTTATTTTATATATAAATTTATAAAGTAGTCCTGGGGGGTTGAATACTGCAACTGTACATGGCGGAATTTGTATGAAAGGTTCTCCTTTACATTTAGCTATTGCATTCAGAAAATGCAATAAATAATATAAAAAATTATATTTGCTGTATATTAATTTATATTACCTTTTGACTTTTTTTTTTTTAAGGAATTGGAATATTGTTTAGAGGGTGGTGCATGATTTTAGCGCCCTACAATAATTATTTACCATTTTATTTGTTGATTTTACATTTATTTTATTCATGTATTTGACAAATTTTTAAGTGAATTGCGATATGAAACACCTCCTCACTATATTTTTTCCCTTAAGAAAATATTAAGATCCAGAATTATATTTAGCCTTTTTTCTCATTGTTTCCCTGTTAGTGTGGGCCTCTGAGTTTGTCAGGTATATTTTGTGTGCTGCACGTGTAAGTGTACCAAAGCACGTGTCTCCACTGTGTGATTTTTGCATTCAAGGCCATTTGTATGATGTTGTCACAAGCATCTGCAGTTGCATAACTGCCAACTGCCAAGCAACAGTTACATCTCTAACAGCTGAGTGAATGTGAGAAAAGAAAATTGGAAGAGATGCAGAGACTGAGTGAATAGACATCTGGTGTACATGCAATAAATATTTATTAAAAGACCTCCCATACTGGCCTCCCATAAAGTCAGTTTATCTTGTTTATCAGCTTTATCATGAATTTTGCACAGTAATCAGCATTTTTGTGAATTTAAGTGAAATCTTGGATTTTTGGCTGTGAAAACTCTGGAGTATCCATTCACATACTAATCTAGTATTAATCAATCAGATAGTGTATTTGATTCATCCCCCTCCACATGTGCATAAACAAGCCATGTCACATAGGAATATATAGCCGCCCACTTTCTTATTCTGCAAAACATTTAAATGCTGCAGCTTGTGATATTTTAGAAACAGTTTTCATTTCAGGCCAAGAGGGAATAGGAGATAAATAGCACAGCAGCAGGAGCTGGAGTTCAGGGACAGAGATGAGCCAAGAGGCGAAATGAACAGATAAAGGATGAAGTTTGCCGCTCAGGATCAGGCTGCGTGTCTGCAGGCAGCGTCGCGATGGAAGTGAGAGTGACAGTTTGGTCAGAAACAGTTTAGCTATCCTTAAACATGGCCGCCCACGGGGAGAAAATCTCGCATTTTAGGTCGAAGAATCACAGTACTGAGATGTTTGGAATAAATGGGCTTATCAAGGCCTTTTAGAAAGCTGTTTTCTCTTTAAGTTCAGGAGAGCACACATGTTTAAAAAAAACATACGATGCTAGCCTTCTGCTCATGGCTACTGTAAGGACTATGAGCTGAAGAGAAAAAAATGTTGTTGAGTAGATGTTTACTTCAAGTTAGTGCTCATTAAACAGATGATTCATCCAGACACATCAAACACACAAGAACACTCCAGCATATGATTAACACTTTTAAGTCGTGTTGTCCTTGAAGATACTCGTGACCTCAGGAACGAACATATCAAAACATTCATGCATTATACTCATTAATAGTGCACATTATTGCAGATCTTTCTGGCTTGTACTGTCATTCTTATTCATCCAGCACTATATTTTGCAACAGAAATTTCAGTACTTTCTAACTAAATTTTTTTAAGTTTACTGTAGTGTGTGTGTGTGTGTGTGTGTGTGTGTGTGTGTTTATTTTTAAACCTTTGCTTTTTTGTCTTTTTACGGTATATTCTATACATTTTACTAAAATGTACCTATTTGTGTCCTATTATGTAATGATGTCTGTATGTTCCCCAAATTTTGCATGCTTACAGTAACGTTGTAAGTAACGTAATGTAGTAAGTACAGTAATTTTCAACCATTTCTACAAAACAGTGGCAAGACACATTTGATTGTCTCCCATCTTACATATTTTATTGTAACTATAGTGTTAATTTCGGGAAACTGAAACCATTCAACCCTGTTACTTAAAGGATTAGTTCACCTAAAAATGAAGCCCATTATTTACTTGCCCTCAAGGTATCCTAGGTGTGTATTACTTCCGTCTTTCCATCTAATGCAGTTGGAGTTATATAAAAAATTGTTCTGGCTACTTCAAGCTTTATAATGGCAGTAGGTTGGTGTTTCTCTTCATCAGTCTAAAACAAGTCCAATAAAGCTCATCGTCTCAAAAGGCACATGGAGGAATAAAGGCTTCCTGTAGCGAATCAATGCATTTTTGTAAGAAAAATATCCATATTTAAAACATAATAATCACTTTAATCTTGCATGAACAGTTGTACATAGAAGCCGCTCCAGGTGAATGACATAAGACATATGCGTTGCGCATGCGCCTATGAGTCTCCTCTTGGCTTGCATCGAAATCCTCTGAAATGCTGTACAAATCCTTGTTTTGTACATTCAACCCTTGTTTTGCTCTCTCTCTGCGTACATCAGTTCTGAGTGGCGCATGCGCAACACAAATGTCATATGTCATCCGCCTGGAGCGGTTCCATGTACAAGAGTTTGCGAAAGCTAGCAAAAAGTAGTGATGGGTAGTTCCGATTTGTTCATTTTGAACGAATCTTTAATGTGACGCGGGAAGAACGAGTCATATTGGGGAGTGATTCGTTCGCTCACGCATACGCAACATCCTATAGGTTCTGTTATTTCACCTGTTTCGAGTCTTCAGGTTTTTCGAGTCGTTCGATCATCATATGCGGCTGTCGTGATGAACGAACGACTCGAACCTGAAGACTCAAGAGATGAACTAATCAGTTCTCTTTCCTGCTCAGACAGTGTTGCCAGATTGTGCGGGTTGCGGGTAGACAAAATTTTAAGTTATTTTAGTATGTCCGAGCTCAAAGTATCACAGTAAAATAATGTGTAGCACAGCAGTCATCAACTAATTTTTCCTTAACGCAACTCTTAGTTCGGTTTAACAGAGACCTGTCAATCAGTTTACCATCTTTTATGTTGGTCATCGGTTAAATTCTTGATTGGCACTTTGAAAAGGTTTCTGGACATTCTCAGCATATTTTCAGACACCCTTTCATACATTTGCCCTGTTTTGTTCAATATTTCTGTGAAATTGATTCTTTATTTTATTTTGTCATCATTATTTTTTTTTAAAGAGATAAAAATTTTCAACCTTGATTAACGAATAAAATAACATGAAATAAAATTCTGTCACATTATTTTGGCATTAAAAATTTTGGACTGGTTTTTGTTGAAGTGGGCGGGTTTTGGTGAGCTTTTGGGCTGTCAACCTGATCTGGCAACACTGGGCTCAGACTGCATAGGTTAAGCTTATGGGGCTGTCACGTGATGAACGATTCAAACCCGAAAACTTGTCAGATAAGAGGTGAGGTGAGCTAATCATAAACTCATAATTTTCATTTTTGGGTGAGCTAGTCCTTTAAGTAACAGGGTTGAATGGTTTCAGTTTCCCAAAATGAATACTATAGTTAGAATAAAATATATGTGGTGAGAGACAAATGTGTCTTGCCACTATAGCTGTCACAATATTTTGTTTAAAAAATCAATATAAAAAAAAAAAGGTTTGCTTGCTTAACTTGAAGCTCACAAGTTTATTTTTCTAATATATTTGACAGTAGGATTTATTTATTTATTTAAAACTATTTTGTTATTTTATTATTTTGACTATTGGAGATAAAGTGACCTAACATTTATTTATTTAAAGTATTAGTCCACTCCAGAATTAAAATTTCCTGATAATTTACTCACCCCCATGTCATCCAAGATGTTTAATGTCTTTCTTTCTTTACTCGACTCAGTGTTTACAAAGTGAACGTGCAAAGAATCCAAACGCTCTTTTACAAAAAAGGTAACCCTACCTTTTTTAACCAAAGTACACAGACGAAGAACTAACATGACCTTTCCAATGTGATTATGTAATGTTAGTTTTTTTTTTTTTTTTTTAGATAAGAACCTTTATTCCTCGGCTGGGATCATGTAGAGCCCTTTGAAGCTGCGTTGAGACTGCAGTTTGGACCTTCAACCCACTAATCCCATTAAAGTCCACTATATGGAGGAAAAATCCTGGAATGTTTCCTCTAAAACATGAATTTCTTTTCTTTTCTTTTTTTTTCTTTTCTTTTCTTTTCTTTTCTTTTCTTTTCTTTTCTTTTCTTTTCAGACATGAACATCTTGGGTGACATGGAGGAAAAATAATTATAAGGCAGTTTTTATTCTGGAAGTGAACTAATCCTTTAAAGAACACAAGTTTACTTTGTTTTCTTTTATTATCAGTTTATGATGTTTTTATTTGCTGGGGTGTCTTTATGTAACTTTAAATGGCTGAAATCATTTTATGTATTTAGTTCTTGCTTTGTTTTCATGAGGGGAATGAGACCAGGAGATGGCGTGAGCTGAATTCTGACTCATGTTGCCTGCACGAGCACCTCAGCTCAGTATGTCAGTGTGTATGTGCTAACCACTAGGCCATTGCTCTGATCGCTGTAGTGTTTAGTATAAATACTTGTAATGAAGTCTGTGCTTGCATGCATTTTGATTGCATGTGTACCTTACCGGCAGTGTTAATTTAATCTGCTGGTGCACTGTGGGAAATGGCCTGTTGTTAGGGGAGGTCTCTGTGGTGAAGGCTCTGTTGCTATAGTGGCAGTGGTTTAATGGTGTGGAGTACATTAGCACTGACTGATCTGTAAATATGTCTGCTTTCTGCTGCCTCAGCACCCCCTGACATCCACATGGATCAAACTGCTGCAATGCTTCCCTATGCACTCAATCACTCCCTCTCTCTCAGTCACTCGCTCTCCTCCCGCAATTCACAATCCCATTTTTTTCCTTCCCTTCGTGTAAAAAGATCCTTAGATCATTGTGTTACGAAATCTAAGGAGAACACACAGCTGTTGTCGTTCTCTGGGATGCATTACTGCGCCGCTCACCTGGCCGAGAGCGTATTTAGCCGTGGCCTTGTGAAATTCTTTCTCTGTCATAATTCTTTTCGGATGATGAATGAGACGTGGTTGAATGCCCTCGGAGTGCATTTGATTCAACCGTGACATTTCAGGAGCATGAATGTGCAGAAATATGGAAAACTGTGTGGCTTCTCTCTCTCGTAGCTTCACTTTTTTAGCGGATTTGCTAATGAAAAAGAGCTTCTTGCTTCTGTGTGTGAAATTTGGCCTTGCTCTGGGTATAAAGGATGAGGGAAAATCAAGTTGCTGTTATGCAACTGCTTTTCTTTGGAGTTTATGAACCTGGTAAATGCTGTTTTTATTATGCTGGCTAAAGTAGACATTAGTTTCATTTAGATAATAGCCTTCACAGTGTGCAATTCACTTCTTTGGATAATGTACAGCAGCAGGGGGAGCAGCCCTGGTGTTCTGCAGATCTTGATTGTGGGTATTATTAGAAATAGCAGTATTTACCCCCCCCCCAGATAAAGCTCTTTATGGCTCTTAATTACATTATACTGTATTATACCTCATTATTCTGTTCATTTTGATCACACATTGGGTTCTGAGTCATTTTTTTTTTAATGCTAGGCAGGCGCAAGACCTCTTTGGATAACTACTGGATTTGGTTGTGACATCAGTACTTTTTTTTTTTTTTTTTTTTTTTAGTTGTGTCAATCGATTTAAAAAATAAACTAATTTATCACACATTTTTCCTGAAATGAATCGTGATAAATCCTACCTGACATTTAAAGTTTTTAATTATACTTTTATATTGCAATAATTTCACATTTCATGATTCAAAATACTGTAGATACAACATAAAGAACGTATATATTTATAACATTTGTTTAATGCCATCTTTTTTTATGACTGAAAGCAAGTATCACTGATTTAAACTGATGTCTTTATTTTCTCCCCTAATATTTAACCATTAAATACAACCATTCAACATTACAGTATAATTGAGAGCTATCACTTTAACATGTATTAAATAATAATAAAAAAACTTCTAATTTAACTTGAAACAATCTTCACATTATAATAAATGTCATATAGGCTAACTATGTGTGCCCTTCAACAAGTAAATATAGCCTAAAGTTATCAAACACTAAATTATATAAAATTTTATATTATAAAGATAAAGCTTAAAACTACAGAAGTTATTAATTTCCTCTTCCTTACTTTTGTTGTTTGATTAACAGACATCACAGCAGTTGGTTATTAGGATATTTTGACTGCTGTAACTTTAAAAGCTGCCGCTGCTGCACTGCTTTAAATGTGACCTATAAATAATAAATACATGCACAGTTTTAAGGCAGCTTTTTTAAGGCGATTTTCTTAATCGCCTTTTTTTTGTAACTTCATGTCTTAATAGATGACACAACATAACTACAACACTGCATACTCGCAGTTTCATTTTTGTTTGAATATGATACAGCGCTTTAATAAAGGGCCTAATACATCTACGATCACAGTATAAAGGCTGACAGGACAGGTAAATTCGTTTTTACCAACATATAGCCTGACAACATCTCATCTGACCGCAGTTCACTGATGTTCTACTGAAGCTCCTTGTCCTGGTGTTGAAGTTGGAGCACGCGTCTGAAGAGTCCCCCATTTAATGCGCTCGTAAAGACATCTAAATAAACGCAATTCTTTAGAAGTTGTGAGTGCCTAGCCCCGCCCATGCGTTTATTGCGTTAAATATTTTTAACGTGTTAAAATTTAAAAAATAATCGCCTGCATTAATGCGCTAATTTTGACACCACTGATATTTTTACTAACTAGCTGATCATTTTATTAATTATTTTTTGTTTGTCTATGCTATGTTTTTTATACGCAACCTTTCAAAAGTTTGGGGTCAGTTAGATTTTTCAATATTTTAGTTAGTCTCTCATCCAAGGCTGTTCATTTGTTCAAATATGCAGTAAAGTACAATAATATTGTCAAATATTATTACAATATAAAATAATTTATATTTTAAAATAAATGTATTCCTCTTAAATGCAAAGCTGATTTTTTTTTTTTTTTTTTCAGTCATTACGCTGGTCTTCAGTGTCACATGATCCGTCATAAATCATTCTAATATGCTGATTTACTGCTCAAGAACTCTTCTTCTTCTATAAAACTAAAATTATATATAATAATAAATATTAATAAAACTATTAATTTCTTTAAAAAAACTGACTGACCCCAACATTTGAACATTAGATAATATATTTTGTCCAAATAAGCCTAAAAATAAGCCGTCCAGACCCCATCCCCCACCCCCCACACACAGATATATTGTGCATATCTAATTTAAAGATAGTAGTCAAAATTTGAAGTGGATCAAAATAGTTAATCAAAGTTATTCTAAGACAAGAATGTTTATTGTTTTGTATTTAGGACAACTTTGAAAGGTTTTGATCCACTTCAAATGTTGACTAGTATATAGTGGTTGGTTGTGTCTAACGTGAACATGTTCTAGACATTCAAATGTGATGTTATGATGTCTTGGAAGCTGATCTGCAGCCTAAAAGTCAAAAGGTATCGTTAGCAAGGCAGTCGTGTTAGGTTTTGCTAGATTTGAGTACACTGATGTAAACACATTTGATCTTACAGACGCTGTTTGATCTATTGCTTGGTTTGAAATGTTGGACAAGAGATGTTCTCTTCAGCTTTCTGACTTGATGATTTGAGCTGTAGGGCAGGTCGAACAGTTTCCTCCTGCCTGTATCTCTGAAATTCTTGGCCAAGCATTAAAGTGACTTCAGCCATACTAGGGGTGTTTATTTTATTATCGAAGAATTCCCAAGTGTGCAAGCCTTCCTAGAACTCGGAGCTCATCTCAATGGCTTACGGTGGACAGACTCGCACTGGCATTTAAGCTGGAGCCATTCCCCTCGAGAGAGTGTGCGTCTAATGTTTGTTGTGTGTGAGTGGGGTGAATGGGAGCAGAGAGTGGGAGTGCGTTGAAAAGGTTAAGATTTGATGTGATAAGATTCCCCCCTCCCAGCCCCCATCCTGCTCGCTGCACCGAGTTGTTATGGTAATTAACAGATAACCTTTAATGAGGTGTCGCCCTCGTTAGGCCCTTAACGAGGCAAATGTCACCCTGCTGTGGCATTCTAACAAGCAGGGGGACATTGGAGGGACATGTGGACACAAGATGATGTCACAGGGGTGACAGCGGTGTTGACCGAACTGTTATTGTCTAAATGTCATCTGACCACTGTGTCTGGAAGCCTCTTCAATGACGGAAACAGGGCTTGAATCAGCCCTGTGTCTCATAAATGCATGAGTGGCTTATGATTTCCAATCAGGGATGCATTCGCAAGGAATTTGCTTGGCGTGTGTTTTCTAATCTTTGTAAGCTCTTACATTGCTTATCTGAAGAGTATGTTTTCTAGTAAGCTGTATAAGCTATCTACAAGACTGTTATTTTGAGACAGAAGCTATAGTTATTTTTATATTGTGTGGCCCAATATAAGAGGAGCTGAGATTAGTTCGCTTTTTTTTTTTTCTCTCTTTCTCTCTCGAATATTTTTTAAAGTGGGTACAAAATTATATTTTGGAAATTTATCCAGGAAAAGAAAAGATAGAGATATATATATATATATATATATACAGAAATATAGCGCAATGAAGCTTACCAACAACCATTAAATGGCCTTTTATAAAGCAAAATATTAACAATAAAACTTAAATTATAGAAGACAATTTAAACATTTTAAGTAACACCAAAAGTGTAACTTGTAGCCCAATAAATTATTTATTTTAATTTTATATTAAGATAATTTTAATTAATATACTAACATTCAAAAGTGTTTTTAAGAAGCGTTTTATGTTCACCAGGGCTGCATTTATTTAATAAAAAATACAGTAAAAACAGTAATTGTCACATGTTGTCGGGGTGAGAAACATGAAGGAGAACGAAGGAGCCAGGAAGTCAAAACAAACAGGGTATTTGAGCTCTGGAGGAGTGGGCACTGGAGGGCTGGACGGGACCAGCGGAGCCGCAGGAGGGCTGGATGGAGCCAGCGGAGATGAAGGAGACTCAGGAGGTCTGGACGGAACCAGCGGAGACTCAGGAGGGCTGGACAGGACCAGCGGAGACGAAGGAGACTTAGAAGGTCTAGACGGAACGAAGGAGACTCAGGAGGTCTGGACGGAACCAGTGGAGACGAAAGAGACTCAGGAGGGCTGGACAGGACCAGCGGAGACGAAGGAGACTTAGAAGGTCTAGACGGAACGAAGGAGACTCAGGAGGTCTGGAAGGAACCAGTGGAGACGAAAGAGACTCAGGAGGGCTGGACAGGACCAGCGGAGACGAAGGAGACTCAGAAGGGCTGGATGGGACCAGCGGAGACGAAAAAGACTCTGGAAGGATGGACGGGACCAGCAGAGACTAAGGAGACTCAGGAGGTCTGGATGGAACCAGCGGAGACGAAGGAGACTCAGGAAGTTTGGATGGAGACTCAGGAGATGAAGGAAAGAGGAATGGGGTGAAGAATGCGCAACAGACTTCTGTTTTCTGCTAAACAGGTCTTGTTGTTTCCAGTTCATGCATGTTGTGTATGCCTCGTTAAATATGAAGATGATTTACTCAAGATGCTAAAGATGATCATAACCAATGTCCATCACACATGTGGATTGATATAGAAGTTTTTTATTTTTATTCTTTTTATATATAACATTTATATATAAATATCAAATAAAATGTCCACAATAAAAACAGCTAGATTGTTTAACTGATTACCTTAAAAGTAAATTGATGTCGCCATTATTTATTATGCTATTAAGACGTTCTCCGACAAGCGGAAACAAAGAGACCTGTTTTCCAGATTTGGTCAGATGACGTTCGATATATATATATATATATATATATATATATATATATACCCTATTCCCGTGGGAGTGCCATATCCATTATGTCCACCAACTCCATCTTGGCCGGCTACTCGGGCGAGGCGGCCATCTTTTCTGGACTGAGGTTGAGGGAGGAGCTTCGGAGGACTTGGGGAAGCGCAGGATGAACAGAGGAAGCAGAACCATTGGAGCGATATGTAACGGGAGCTAGTTTCTGGTGAGCTGGAGCATTTGCATGCTTCCAGATGGGAGGAGGATTAGAATCCTCCACATCAACAAAAAACTTGGAACCGCTTAAATCGAGAACATAATTTATAAATTCCACTACAGGTCTATAACAATCACTAGGAGAAAGGAATCTAAACAAATTGTCATCATCTAGTCCCAACCCAGAAGCAAGCATTAAGCATGTGATCACTCCAGCTCACCAGGTGGAAAACACTCAGGAATTCCTCCACATATTGCTCCAAAGGCTGTCCACCTTGCTGGATGTTAAGGAGGTAGTCCGCAGCCCAGTTCATCTTTTGATGGTCCTGTCTTCTGTCACATGTTGTCAGGGTGAGAAACATGAAGGAGAACGAATGAGCCAGGAAGTCAATATAAACAGGTTATTTTAATAATCCAAAAAGGGAGCCAGGGAGAAAACGACCACATAATACAACTATAGACAGGACCAAGAAACTGAGGCCAGACAAGGCTATAAATGCTAAACAAGCAAGGATAATCAACTGGGACCAGGTGAAATCAAACTACTAATCAGTGCAACACAGGAACATGACCAAATAAGGAAAAACAGGAACCAAAACTAAAATGTTATCATTTCTGTTATGGCAAATCTGAATAATATGCTGTTTTGGTGCTCAAGAAACATTTCTTGTTATTATCCATATTAAAAACAGTTGCTAAAGCATCTTTGCCAAATGAAAAATATTACTCAATTTTGAACAGTATTTTAATTTTAAATTATAACATACTTAAAAATATTATTCATGCAATGGCTATTGCTTATAAACTGGTTACAAACTATACTCTTTCACTCTCTGCTTATTTCTGTCTTGTCTTCTGTCTGTTTATGTGATTACACTGGACTGAACTGACAGTCTTTATTTGCTCTGGTCTATGGCTTCAATCCCAGTGCTGCTGTTGCTGTTATAGATGTGGGATAATTCAGAGCCTCTGGGCCTCATTTAAGCTGAGACTTTCTCTTCAGATGGTGGAGATAAAGTAGAGGCTGCTTGCCTGATGATTTAAAAATAACAGTTTTTCAGAATGAAAACTCCTAAACACAGTAGTAAAATTAACATTAGGTTTAATCTGAACTATGAGCAAGCCTCTGAGCTAGAGGCAGTATCACTTGATTATTTTATTTAATTTTATTACCACAATACAAACCAAAACTATTACATTTTCTTTAATAAATAGTAAAAAGCTGTGACGTCATATCCTGTTGCCATATTCATTGTGCAGCCGGATTTTTTTTTCTTTTTTTTTTTTTCTTCCATGCCTAAAATCTGTTGTGACCACTCTGGAATAAATATCATTGTGTGTTTATATGAGTCTATTAGCCTGCAGCATTTGAGCACAAATACAAGGCCCTGCTGAATCTCTTGTGACGTCTCTGGAGGGTTCACAGTGAGAGGCAGTCTAGCTCAACCCTGGCTTTAGCCGTTTCCTTGCCCCTGGAGCTCAGCAACATAAAGGGCTGGATGAGGCTCAGTGTCTGCTCTCAAAGATGCCCCACAGAGGAGTCCATGCCAGACAGACAATAAACTACAGCCTCCAGCTCTCCCTCTCTGTCTTTTGCTCTCTCTGTCTGGAGCACGTCGACATTGCCACAGGGGTGCCTGCGTGGGTTCTTGATGTTGAGGTGATTGAGCCTCTCTCTCCCGCTGTGCACTCAGGCCCGCTCGGCAGCTCAGCAGACAGGTGCCAATTTGGATTGAGGGAGGGCACTCAGGTGAGCAGAGGACTATGGGACCGCTGTAGGGCAGGACAGAGAAAGAGCAAGAAGAGCCAGACAAAGAGGGTTAAGAAGGAGAAAGGGAAAGAAATTAGTATATTTAAGAGTTAGGAGACATGGCTGGATTGTGCTATACGCTTATTGACATTTTTTTTGTATTGGACATTTCTGTTGTTCTCAAAACATAAACACCGTAGTAACACTGCAGCTTCATTATAATATGATTGTCACTCTTCTTTTGAGTTCCTAATGTCGTGTTCTATTTTGTCATGTAAGCTTTTATTATAGCCAGTATACAAAAACAAAAGCCTCATGTCCTGGGATTGATTCCGGGAATGATTCCGGGTTGGGGACCTAGTAACATTGCTGGGATCAGTCCCGGAATTAGCACTGTGGAACAAAAGCCAGAACCAATGCCGTAAAGGCTGTGTAGAAGTGACGATGCATGTTATTGTGCAACTCTTTTACCGGATGTAAAGTACCGTATTTTCAAAGGCAGATCGCGTCGCATTAAAGCCTAATAATGTCCTGATGTCACGTGTCTTTATGGGATCTTTGCGGGTTGTGTGGAACGCAAGCACAGATTCTGGAAAATCAGTGCCAATGTGAATGAACCAGAATCAAACGATCCCAGGACAATTCCCGGAATGCATTACCCATTAATTTTCCAGAATCTCCGTGTGAAAGAGGCTAGAGTGAACTACTCTTCTTGATAAAAGATCCACATGCAGTGATGACCAAATTAGGTAAAAAGCAACATCATTTCAACATTGTTAAATTATAGTGGTAATGACATAGATATACATAGATACCCTATTTAATCGCTCCAAGCACATCGATGCGTTAGCCATTTTTGAATGGTCAACTTGACGTCATTTACCATACTATAGGTTCGCAGACCAACGGCTGTGCAGGATTGTGGCATTTTGAATATTCAGTGATTACTATGAGTGAATGACGTCAATGGCCGCTGCAATATGGCGGACGGCTTACGTATAGCGGCCCATCGAAACAGTCGCTAGTGAGGCATCTAGGTATATATATCTATGGGTAATAATATGAAAGTCATAAAAGTAACCTAAGAGGGGCATTCTTTTTTGTTGCTTACTTGATGACTGCTACTATCCTCACTTCTTATATATATATATATATATATATATATATATATATATATATATATATATATATATTGACTTAAATGCTATGACTTTATTTTCATTATTTCTTTTTTTTTTTAGTTCTCAAATAGCTACTTCAATCTTTCATTTTTCCCCTCCACAGTACATTATAAAAATGCTGTTTGTCTGTCTTTCTATTGTTCTCTTTAGCTGTTTAATAATCATTTATCTATCCACCTGTCTGTCGGTCTGTCTGTCATCATTCTATCCATCCATCTATCTATCTTACAGTCCGTCTGTCTTTCTAGATATAGTTCTATCTGTCTGTCTTTTCATCAGTCTATGTATCAGTCTATCTGTCCATTGTTCTGTTTGTCTGCCTGTCTTTCCGTCATTCTATCTGTTGGTCCACTCACCTGTCTATTTATCCATCTCCCTGTCGTTCCACCTGTCTGTCTGTCTGTCCATCTGTCCATCTGTCTGTCTATTCATTGTTCTATCGATCCATCTGTATGTTTGTCTATCCACCCGTCTGTCTGTCTGTCTGTCTGTCTGTCTATCCATCTTATTCCATCATTCTATCTATCAATCAAGCCACCTATCTATCCATCTGTCTGTCTATTCATTGTTCTGTCGACTCATCTGTCTGTTTTTGTCTGTCTGTCTAGCCATCGTTCTGTCAGTTCGTCTGTCTATCAACTCGTCTGTCTGTCTTTCTGTCTTTTTTTTATCATCCTATATTGATCCACCATTGGTATGTCGATCTATTCATCGGTCTTTCCATAATTCTGTCTATCAGTCTGTCCTTCTATCTATCCATCTGTTTGTAGATCCATCTGTCTTTTTATCATTATCTGTCTGTCTGTCTGTCTGTCTATCTTACAGTCCATCTGTCTTTCTAGATATAGTTCTATCTGTCTGTCTTTTCATCAGTCTATGTATCAGTCTATCTGTCCATTGTTCTGTTTGTCTGGCTGTCTTTCCGTCATTCTATCTGTTGGTCCACTCACCTGTCTATTTATCCATCTGTCTGTAGTTCCACCTGTCTGTCTGTCCATCTGTCTTCGGTCTTTGTCTATCCATCTGTCTGTCTATTCATTGTTCTATCGATCCATCTGTATGTCTGTCTATCCACCCGTTTGTCTGTCTGTCTGTCTGTCTGTCTGTCTATCCATCTTATTCCATCTATCTATCAATCCAGCCACCTGTCTATCTATCCATCTGTCTGTCTGTTCATTGTTCTGTCGACTCATCTGTCTGTTTTTGTCTGTCTGTCTAGCCATCGTTCTGTCAGTTCATCTGTCTATCAACTCGTCTGTCTGTCTTTCTTTCTGTCTTTTTTTAATCATCCTATATTGATCCACCATTGGTATGTCGATCTATTCATTGGTCTTTTCATAATTCTGTCTATCAGTCTGTCCTTCTATCTATCCATCTGTTTGTAGATCCATCTGTCTTTTTATCTCTATCTATCTATCTATCTATCTATCTATCTATCTATCTATCTATCTATCTATCTATCTATCTATCTATCTATCTATCGTTCTATCGTTCTATCGTTCTATCATTCTATCTACCTCTGTCTGTCTATTTATTCACCCATCTATCTGTATGCCTATTCATTTGTCTGTCGATCCATCCTTTTATCAACCCATCTGTCCCATCTATCATTCGTCTACCTTTGTCTATCCATCCGTCTCTCCATCTTTCTGTTTGTCCATTGTTCTGTCAATTCCTTTGCCTGTCTATCCATCACATTCTATCTGTTTATCGATCCATCTGTCATCCATCTCTTTTCATCATTCTATGAGTCCATCCTTATGTCTGTCTATCCATTTGTCTGTTTATCCATCAGTATGTCTATTTGTCTGTCTGTTCTATCTGTCTTTTAATCATTCTGTCTATCAGTCCATCCTTCTGTCCATCTGTCTGTCTGTATATCCATTGTTCTGTCAGTCCACCCGTCTGTCTGTCTGTCTGTCTATTTATTCACCCATCTGTCTGTTTATCTATCTGTCTGTCTATCCATCTGTCTTTTCATCATCCTATATATCGATCGATCCATCCGTCAGTCTGTCTATCAATCCATTTTTCTACCTACCGATCCGTCCGTCTGCCTGTATGACCGTCTGTCTATCTGTCTGTCCGTCTTTTCATCATCCTATCTATCGATCCATCATTCGTCAGTCTGTCTATCTATCCTTCTGTCTGTCTATCCGTTGTGCTATGAAATGACCCATCCGCCTGTCTATCTATCAGCTGCTTGTCTATCCATTGTACTATCTATCGATCCATCTGTTTTTGTCTATTCATCTCTTTTCATCATTCTGTCTATCAGTCCATCTGTCTCTCTGTCCATCGTTCTATCTATTGATCCAGCTACCTGTCTATTCATCATGTTCTACCTATTGATCTATCTATCTGTCCATCTGCCTGTCTGTCCACTAGTCTATATATCCATCTTTCTGTTATTCTATCTATTCATCATTCTATGTATCAATCCATCAGTCTGTCTATCCATAGTTCTATCCATCTGTCTTTCTAGATATCATTCTATTTGTTCATCCATTCATATTCACAACAAGCATTGTATACATTACCATTGTTCTACGTGCCTTTTGTGGGCTTTATTTGTTTAGAAGTCCTAATTGAACGTATATGGCAAGCAATGTTACATTTTGAAAATCACTTTCAACATACCATTATCTGGGATGCACTGATTCTAATCTTACAGGAAGGATAGCATCCCCTTTGTTTCCAACCTACTTCTGTGTAATTGTATGCATCGTACAGCAGATTAATGATGAAATCAAAGGTGCCTTGTAGCCGTCTCATGCTGATGTCATTGCTGACATACACAGCGGTCCCCCTGCCAGCTCACAAATGCTTTATGACTAACAGATACGTAAACACAACAGACGAGCTACGCACCAACTCTCCTCTCCTTTCATCTCTCCTTCCGCTCAGGTCCTGAAGGGACGGATCAGGTTCATCTGTGTTCCTACGGTAAAACAAGAGGGAGCTGAAATGCTAAAATCCCTCTTTTGATGTCAGCAGCAAACCGAGAGGAGGAATAGATGTCTGCTTATTATACATATTGTCATATCAGCTGTACAGACCGACTGATTTAAAACGAGTGTATTCATTTTTGCTCTTTGTAAGACGTATATAAATGTGAGGCTGTGAAAAAGAATCACTTAAAGCGACAAGTCAAGTTTTAAAGCGTTTCTCGCACATTTTCACTCTTACTATCTTGCTGCCATCGATCCGGCCTTATAAACACTGTTAGCGCAAAGCATACTTTGGACAGAGGTACTCCGTCTTCCTTACACAGCAACACACTCGCGTGTAGACGCTGTAATTGAGTAAATCTAAAGGGCAGAGCTCTTAGATGTATTGTTCAAGAGGTTAAGAGCTTCCCCGCTGCATGATGTTTTTTCCCACGGTGACCTTCAGCCGAAGCTGAGACCACAGAGCGCTCGCAAAATGTATTAACACTGAATAAACACGGCAGCCACGTACACAAACACTTGTTAAACACAAAGTGGTTAAAACACACAGTAAACAGCTACCTTGTTGTCTCTATAGATCACAAAGATATTAGCTGAGTTTAATTTCCCCTCTGAAAGGGTAATTAGTGCCTAGCTGCTCTGCGAGAAGTGTGTGTTCCTGTCAGACTTGTGTAAACAAACTTTCTTTGCTTATTTCTGTTGGAATGAATAAAGGGATGTGTTTTCTTGTCTTGTCAGGCTTGTGGCCTTCCTCTCCATCAAAAGCTGCGATTGACTGTCGACATGGCAACATGGTACCATGGTTACAGTGTGGTCACTGGGATTGAAGCAGGAGGAAAACGCACCTTAGAAAACCTGTTTTGAAATGGTGTTTGTGGATGCGAGAGGGAAATTACGATTTAATGCTGCTTTTGATTTCGCAAGAAAGACGTGCTGTTGTTGAAGTCTGGGATCTTTGTTGTTTTAGCTTAGCTGGGTGACAGAGGAATATCAAAAAGGTGAAAAGATGTGTCTAGATGTTAGACAGTACTGAAGGTACAAAATATATGACAAAATGTACTAAAATTACTAAAGCTTGAATATAAATCAAAATTAAAGCTATATATATATAAACCCTAATAAAATTAACAAAAGCACATGCAATTCTAAAAAATGAAAATTAAGACTGAAACATATTTTAAAAAAGCTAATCTAATAAAAAACATTAATAAATACTACAATAGTATATATTTAATACTAACATAACACTGTGTGACGAGGCAGATTTTTCAAAACGGGAACATTAAATGTGTCTCAGGGTGGAACAAGTTTTGTTACTAGGTATTAATAGAATGCTAAATGAAATTTTTTTAAAATACAACAGATCATTTACAGTGTATACAGTAATTGTGCATATACAAGAAAGGGAAATTGCTTGCTGTATTACTTGCTGTTGATGTCAGGTGTGTATCCCATCAGTCTCCACAGTATTTTGGTGCAAATTCATGTGCTAAATTGCTAATTTGGCTTATATGAATAGAGCGCAACAGTGCCTGCCAACTTTTTCATCAGCATTTGTTCTGTAAGTAGTTTTTGCAATCAGTTTTCCCATAGGGATAATCTAGTCTTAGTTAAAGAGTTATAACCCATGAACCAAACCATCCAGCTGAATAGTCAAATCAACAACCGAAAACAAAACTATGTACTTAACGGCTTAAGTGAGGGAAAGAACTACAGTCCCATGAACCATTGCAAATGACTATCAAATTAAAAACCTTGGTGAAATACAATTCAGTATTCAGAGTAGTGTTCTGAAATGAGAATTTTTGTAAATCAAATGTAAATTCATGTCCCTGTCATATTTTTCTTATTACTTGTACTATCAGAAAAAAGAAAAAAGAAAAAGATTTTTTTATTTGTAAACTTATGTTCAGCTATTCTTTTTAATAGTTAACTTTTTTAATGTTTTTCAGATTATCAGTTGTCAAAGCTCAGTAAATATTGGTCACAGACAGTGAGATTTACATTAAATTTCACCATGCTGTTTACTCACCTAAAAAACTCCCACAGATCATGTTTTCATGCCATTTTAAGTCTTATTTTGACATGGTTGTATCTACATGAGTTGTTACTTACTTTATATTGTTCATTCAGACTGATTTGCAAATGTGGAATTCACACTAACACAAAAGGTGGGATTTATTGCATGAACCAATCACAGCCGATCATAACCAGTCATATCCAATCATATCGCAACGGAGGCAGACTTCCCCCCCACTTAGGGGGTCTGTTAACACTCAGTGAGCTGAGGGGAGGTGAGAAATATGCGGACTTCCGCTGTACTTTACCTGCTGGTGTTGCTGTTGGACAATGTTTCTTTAGAAAAACAAGTGATTTATACGCTTTGTTTTGTAATATCCCCATAGAGTGCCTTTCAACCCTCACAATACTCATTTTGGTCTTAATTTCCCATTTGCCATGTCATGTCATAAATAGCAGACACTTAAGTACTATAGAAATATATAAGCTGAGCTCCCACACACTTTTTAAATAATTATGGGCTATTATTCTAAGCATAAACCATAATAAATGTCCACTCTGTCATGGACATATTACTGTTCTTTTTTTTCATTGCAATATTAAGATGCAAATGATATTTTCTGAAAGGTATGATGTCCTTTTCCTAAAATTTGTTTGCCTTCAAATTCTAAATACATTTAAAAATAAAGATTTTATGTAAACCATGTGTTTTTACAGAAAGTCATATTATTTGCATGTGTTTTTTTTTATCTTATTTAGAGAAAAATATGATATTTGGATGCAGTTTTTTTTGTTTGCTTGTTATTGTCCCCACACCTAGCTATTGAACACACTGGAGGATTTTATAGATATGATTAAATTTTTATTTTAAAAATTATTTTAAAATATAAAGATGAAGGGTGGACCAGCACATGACTGGGTGGACACATATAGCAGAACAGACAAAGCATGACAAAAATTCATCTCATCTTCATCTCATATAAAAAATATGAGTAGGAGAACAGTTTTTTTTTTTAAGTTTTGGTTTGACTATATTGTACTTTCATTCAATTTTAAAGAACAGTGCATGGGACATAGCAAAATATGCTCTTATACAAAACTAAAAAAATTTAGAAATGTGTCTAAAGAGCCAAGTAATGCTTTTGTTATGACTATATAAACTTAGCCTAATATAACACACCCTTTTATAATCATTTTTATGTTAGGTTATGTTGGCAAATGAGTTATGTATGCACATTACACCAAAATGCACCTACAGTGATATTGACCCATATAGCAAAACTAGATGAAAACCACTGATGTAGCAAAATGAAATCACTCCCATCAAAATCAATGGAACTTGCTGAACAGTGTTGTTGAATGTGTGGTGCTGTCCATGGTCCTGAACATCCTCATTCATTCAGCTGAAGCTCAGATCCACAGACTGCCATGGCTTCTGCTAAGTTATTATTTTACATAACAGGTTTTACTCTAAAATTGCTATAAAATTAAAGCCTTATGTCTAAGTAACTTATGATTCAAATTTGAAATTGATTTAAAAAAACTGAGGTTCCTGTGAGATTTTATTTAGGGTGTTGTACCAGAAACTGGGTGCCATCCAAACTCCATTGATTTTTTTTTTTTTTTTGCATTTTTCTGTAACAAGTGTCTAAATTTCTCTGTCAATATTACTTCTAATTGTCCTGAGAACAGCAATGATTTATTATTAATTTACAAAATATTATCTACAGCAGATGTTTCTATAACTTACAATATTACATTTCTATAAATTGAAATATGAAATGCTTTGTATGTTCACCCTGTCATGCGTATAGCCACCCTATCAAGTCTAAGTGGCCGACAGGGTGGACATTTTGGAACAACGACTGGGTGGACATTTTGAGCAGCAATTAGCATACTAGCTTACAACAAACTGTGACTACCTAAATAGTTAGTCAGGTTGTTAAAGAGAATTTGGTATATTTAAATTTACATATTTTGAAAATACTGTATTTTTATCACTTCCGGCATATTTTATGCCGACAGGGTAGTTTGTTAAGCTTTGGCAAAGCAAGTAAGCAAACCCATGAATTGAAGAAAATTTGTCAGCTGAAAAGTCACCAACTTTTGAAATTCCCTCACTGAAGAGACAAAAAAAATCTGTTGTCCTGATGTCATTAAAGGGAATGGCCTTTTTTAAAGAGGCAGATTTCCCAATACAACAGGGTGGACAACCATTCAAGGGACATGGACAATAATAATAATGGACAACCTAATAATAGCCTAATATATCATACCCTTTTATAGTCGCGTTTTTATGTTAGGTTATCATGGCAATTGAGTTATATATGTACAAGATACCATAAGGCACCCTACAGTAATATTGACCCATATAGATATAGATATACATATACAGCAAAACAAAATCACTCCTAGTGTTGTTGTTGAATGTGTGGTGCTGTCTGTGGTCCTGAACATCCTTCAGCTGAAGCTCTGATCCACAGACTCTGTTCATCTCCCGCGGCTTCTGCAAGACCACTGAGACGCTCATGTTGAGTGTATATAGCCCTAAAACTGCTGATATATTTCTTTTAGACTGACTAAACGTCTTCCTTTCCTTCTGCCCTCTGTCTCCAGGCCTGAAACACATGCAGGGAATTCTTAATCTCCCTCCTCTTCAGTCCCAGGGCCTGTAGCACCAAAGCAGAATGTACAATGTCACAAAGATTTTCAGAAACAGCCTTGCTCTCTGCCTTCCTGCCCCCTTGAGGTATTCGGTGCAGAAGAGCACAGAGAGAGTGTGTTCTTTGAATACAGAGTATCTGTTCTGCTTTCAGGCAGTCTCCGCAGGCACCCTGACATTTGTCTTGTGTTTATGGTGGCCCATGAGCGGCCAGTGCTGTCCAGTCATTTACAGCGCACTTCTCCCACTCAATGACTTCCCCTACTAAATGTCATAATTGAAATTGGCGCTGATATTTATAGCGTGTGGAAGTGCATGGAGCATGATGGCTGTGTGTATGTCTCTTAAACAGCGACACGTTTGAGTGTGCTTTCAGGTATCTCTAATAGAGATTGATCGTTAAGATTAAGGTTATCTGGCAAGGGCTACAATAATGATGGTAAATGCCATTGGAAGTCTGGCTTTGATCCTCAGCATCTTTTCTTACTCTTGTATAAATCTTTACACATTATAAATTATACAAGAATTTTATAAATTAAGTATTAGTAGTAGTAGTTGTTGTTGTTGTTGTTGTTGTTGTTGTTGTTATTATTATTATTATTATTATTATTATTATTATTATTATTATTATTATTATTGCTAATAATAATAATAATAATAATAATAATAATAATAATAATAATAGAAATATAATGAATAATTATATTTATAATACAAGTCATATTACATTTTATTTAATTTCATTTTAATTAAATCATTTTATTTAATGATTTGTTTAATTAGGAATACATATACATTTTGTTCATTGGTATTTGTCATTGCATGCATCACTGTATTCCATAAATGTCATTTGATTAATGAAGTTACTAAATATTACTAGTAAATAATAATAATAATAATAATAATAATAGAAACAGAAATAATGAATAATTATATTTATTATACAAGTCATATTACATTTTATTTTTATTTAATATTTAAAATTAATATAAATGATTTGTTTACTTAGGAATAAATATACATTTTGTTCATTGGTATTTATTATTATTATTATTATTAATAATAATAATAATAATAATAATAATAGTACAATTATAATAACCAATGCATATTAATTCACACATATAGTATAATAATTTACTTTTTTTATTTTTTATTTTTACAAACAAACACTTTCATTTGTTATTAAAAACCTTGGTTTATACTCCGTACCTTATCTTTACTTGCATATTTTTTAAGCTTATGATCCTGACAAAAACACACATGCTTTATGCATGCGTTATAAGTCATTTGTGATTGAAGATGAATAATTCTACTTACTCTACTACTACTACTGCCACTTTTTCTCTCTGTTTTAGACCATGTCTGCTCTTGAAAACAGCTGTTATGGTGTATATTTAAGATTGAAAGCCACCCGAACATGAGCTGAAGTAGTTTTCTGGGAATAATAAAGCCCACCGAATAGAAGTATAAGCCTACAGTTATCTGGCTCCTCTGAGGCCAGTATGGGTGCCTGAGGTTGATTTATAGCAAGGCTGCGCCTTAAACCTTCTGTGCTGCATTGAGTTATTGGTTTATCGAAGAAAGAAAGCATAAATAAGTGGCAGTGTGGAATTAAGAAGAGAAATATTTGCCACCCTACTTATTTTTGTGTGCAAAAACCTCTGTCATTACTGTAAAACATGCTGTTGAACAGTCAGCACTTAACAATTAGTTTACCAACATAGGCTCTTATTTCTCCTGCCAGTTAGATTTTAACAGCACAATATAATGTGGCCATGCAGTTGAACTCTGAAACAGTGTTTAAAGTGAAACTACAGCAAATAAGGCTTTTAGTGTTGTTTTCATGTTTTTCATTAAGTATACATGAATGTTGAACCTGAGCAAAGCAGAGTTTGTTCTTTTAGCCTGAAGTAAGTTCTAAGTGAGTTATAGTTTCCCCAGAGTAAATTCTCTTGTTCCTGACATTAGAACAAAGAGTGTGTCAGTTTAGCAGAGCCTCGGCTGTATTTCAGTGCTTGAGTTTACAGGGCAGGCCCATAGTCTGGCATACACATAGCGCAAGCCCCATTTTTCACTGTCACATCGCAGTGCAACACATATTTTTAGAGGGGACAGATCTCAAGGTATCAAGCGAGTGCATTTCTCCTGATAATACACAGCAACACACTGTGTGGAAGTGATGGGGTGAATGCTGACAGCAAAGTGAGAGCCAACTTACTGCTTACAAACTACAGAGTCATTGCAAAAGTTTTTGGTGATTATGATAATGATGAATATTTAAAGTTTAGAAGGGCACAGAGAGAGAGAGAGATTCAGGTCACTGGAAAGAACTGTCAGATGTCTTTCGAGTCGCTGCTTTGCCAGAAGCTTCAAAAACATTAAATCATTTTTGTATTGTTACAAGCAAACAGCAAAAATTTCTTCTACTCATTTATACTTTTGATGCTTTGCAAACCAAAATACTTAGTGCTCCGGGATGTATTCATAAAATGTTGTTAACTGTACTCAATTTTGACATAGATGATGTTGTTTAGATGGGGTTTGTATGAAATTTATAAAATGGTATTTTGTAGTCATGAAAGGATCATAAACTGCCTCTCAAAAGTTTGGGATCAGTAAGATTTTTAATGGTTTTTAAAGATGTTTCTTATGGTCATTAAGGCTGCATTTATTTTATCAAAAATACAGAAAAAACTGTCATATTGATAAGTTTTCTGTGTGTCTTCAGTGTCACATGATCTTTAAGAAATTTTAACTTAAGGAAAGTAAAGACATTTGAAAAATGAAAATATAAAAGAAAAAGCCACTGAATAAAAAATACTGAATAAAAAAAGGTAATTGCGACTTTTTATATAAACTCTTAGAGAATATATCATACCTCATATCATGTCTTTTCCCCCCCCTCAAAATTGGACTTTATAACTCGCAATTGTTTATCTCACAATTCTGAGAAAAAAAAAAGTCAGAATTACCAGATATAAAATTGCATTTGTGAATTTTTATCTTGCTATTTAGACTTTTTCATAGTTGTAAGTTAATACTTAATTCTGAGAAAAAAAGTTTATGACAATTGCGAGTATATCTCTCAATACTGAGAAAAAATGATAGAAAAAAAGTCAGAATTGCAAGACAAAAACTCAGAATTTTGACTTTTTTCTTACAAATCCAAGTTTATATCTCTCTATTTTGACACTGTTTCTCGCAATTGTGAATTTATTTCATGCAGTTCTGAGAGAAAAAGTCAGAATTGTGAGTTTATATCACATTTCTGACTTTATAACTCACAATTCTGAGAAAAAGTCAGTTTCATGCAATTCTAAGAAAAAAAAAACTGTCACAATTTGGTGGCGGCAATGGGCTTTCCATACTAAGGAGTGTAGATTTGGGGAAAAATACTGTATATAGTGTAAACATAAGACAAATGTGTATTAAAAAATGATTAATACTCGCTGAATGCACTAATATATGCGTCTAAGTTACTAAAAATAATAATCTTTTTAGATTTTAATATTTGACTATGTTGGCTTTCTGCACATTTTGTATTACATCTGTATTCATGTTGTATCCCAGCAATGAACAGAAACCCGATATCATTCAAAAAGTACTGTAAAGAAAAATCACAGCATATACTTTCTGTCCCGGCTTCCATATTCTGTCACTCAAACATGTCATGATAACATCGGAAGACAGACAAGGCTTCACAGGATCCTTTAAAACAAGCTTGAAACGTTACCAGCGCAGTATTTTGGTGGCGTGTGGATCAAGGATGTAGCCAAATATCATCTTTTTTGAGTTGCCCAGTGATTGGAGTTGTCTGCAGCACCATGTCTGAGCTGTTTGATCCAGCCACAGAGGGAAAGGCCTGTCTTTCAGCCTCTGCTCCCATGCGTCCGGATTCTTCTGGAATCAAAGCTCCAGGCTGCAGGATTCCTGCTGGGAGGAACTCTGTAATCTAAAGTGAAGTCCGGACTTCTGTTTAGCTCTGGCCGGATCAAGCTCGAAGCAATAAGAGAGAGGAAAAACAGCTGAATCACGCCAACATGTTTCATCAGAGATGGTCTTGTTTTTGAAAGATACATTTCCAACCTGTGTGGAAAGTGTAATGGTGAATTTGGATCATGTGTGCCTTGATAACCAATCACATTATAGCGTCGTTGTCTTTTGAATTGAAGACAAGAGGTGTGCAACAGTCAGTCGCTGTTTGTGGATACCAAAAAAATCAATGAGAAGTGTGCGCTTTTTTGATATGACACCCATTCAACACTTCAATGTGCTTTCATTTATATTTAGTAGATATTTATACATAAAGTGTACATGTACCTTTTTGAACATTTGGATAGACACTGAAACGTCAATATAAGCATCCTAACAGCATCTAAAACATAAAACCTTGTACACACAGCAACTTTGGACATGTACAAAACTTTATAAATCCTTATGATGACTTGGTGAACCTAAAATTGCCTGAACTTGCTGCAGGTCAATAGTCAGGCAGGCACATAGACCCTCATTGAATAGTATAAGTAATAGAATAATTTTGGCCAAGACTTGCCTTTCCAATGGCAAATTTAGTGATTGAAAGAATTTTTTCTCTCTTTCTGTGCCTGACTTTAATTGTTATTTTTTACCTTAATGTGTGTGTCACTAATCTAATGGTTTTCTGTGTTTATTCTTTAGTGATTTTTTTTTTTTTTTTTTTTTTTTAATTGGTAATCTAATCACAGAAAGGAATGAAACCATTATTTCAAATTAACTGTGTGAACTACCAAATTGAGTCAATTAAAGTTAAACATTTAATCTTGTTTGTTATAAATATAATAAAATTATCATATTAATTATGTAAATTTGATCATCTCTAATTTGTATATATTTGTGTCTGTACAGGTGTACATTCATAAAGGTTTACATACATTTTATACACTAGCTTTCAAAAGTTTGGAATCAGTAAGGTTTTTAATGTTTTTAAAGGAGTTTCTTATGCTCATCAAGGCTGCATTTTTTTTATCATTAATACAGAAAAAAGCTGTTATATTATTTCAATGTAAAATAACTGTTTTCTATTTGAACATATTTTAAAATGTAATTCATTACTGTGATGCAAAGTTGAATTGTCAGCATCATTACTCCAGTCTTTAGTTTCCATTTAATATGCTGTAATACTTTTTTCAGGATTCTTTAATAAAGACAAAAAAAAACAAAATTGAAAAGAACAACATTTAAAATGATGATGATAATAATAATAAATCACACACGTGTGTGTGTGTATGTATTTATTTATTTATTTATTTATTTATTTTTATTTTTAAGAAATTAATAAATTGATAAAACATGATAGCCAAGACTTACATTGTTAGAAAATATTTCTATTTTGAATAAATGTTGTTCTTTTTAACTTTTTATTTTTATTCTTTTTATTGCAATAAATCCTGAAAAAAAGTATCAGGTTCCAAAAAAAATATTAAGCAGCACATTTGTTTCTAACATTGATAATAAAAGTAATAAATCAGCAAATTAGAATGATTTTTGAAAGACCATGTGACACTAAAGACTGGAGTAATGATGCTGAAAATTCAGCTTTGCATCACAGAAATAAATCACATTTTAAAACGTATTAGAAGACAGCTACTTTGAATTGTTATAATATAATACAATATTGGTTTACTGTATTTTTGATTAAATAAGACAATATTTGTGTTTAACAGATATCTTTACATTTATTTGTGCATGTACAGTATTTATAACTGGAAAAAATCTGTTATGAACATTTTGAAACACAAACATTAATTCTTGATCCTGACTTATGTTAGATTATATGAGATTTATCTGTTGCGCTCTCTTTCTTCACAGCTTCACAGCATGTCTATTACCTCTTGGCCACTGATATTGATTGCATGATGCATGATGAGCTACTGAACATTTCATAATTACCCCTCCGATACAGCTCCAAGGTAGAGTTATGTTAATTGGCAAATGATTTATCACAATAACCACCACTGCAGACAGATTATTGGCTCATTGTAGAACAAGAGAGAGAGACGTGCTTGAGAATAAGGTTTAATAAGTGATTTGTTTTAGTACATTAGTTTCCCTGTTAAACCCTCTCTCGTATTCGCAAACCTGCGACTTCTGTCGGAGACACTGATGCTAATGTGAACATCATGTTGGTACATTTCCTATTGTGATATAACATCCTCCCTCCCCTGTGGGGATCAGTACACACGCCGCCCACAGTCACCCTTCATACCCCGTCACTGCTGCAGTGTATTCATCAAAACAAAGACTGTCCAGGCTTAATAAACGATAGCCAATTAAGGTAGTGATCTGTAGCTCTCTACTTATCTAGTTTCTCTGCACTCTGCTCAAATGCCTTTGTGCCCCATTGAAAACACTAATGGTCGCAATTAGCACATGCAAATATTTACCAAAGAATGGCATATGTGATTTATGACAGGCACGCTAAATACTTTCTCCTCCTGCTTTTTATGCGCATGTGTAAATAATGGTGCACACAAATGTATATGTATTTGTGTGTATTAACTGTGCATATGTAGTGTGTGTGTGTGTTTGTGAATAAGAGTTTATTTTAAATACAAAAATGTATAATATTCTATAATATTAAATTATCCATTTTTTTTGTTGTAATGGATATGTCTGTATACAGCTGAAGTCAAAAGTTTACACACACCTTGCAATATCTGCAAAATGGTAATTATTTTACCAAAATAATAGGGATCATACAAAATCAATGTTATTTTTTATTTTTTATTCTTGTTACTGTTGTTACCTAAATAATTCACGGCTGTGAGGTTTTTCTTTTTAGTGATAGTTGTTCATGAGTCCCTTGTTTGTCCTGAAAAGTTAAACTGCCCGCTGTTCTTCAGAAAAATCCTTAGAGTCTCAAAAATCTTTGTTTTTTTTTTAGCATGTTTGTGTTTTTGAACCCTTTCCAACAATGACTGTTTGAATTTTAGATCCATCTTTTCACACTGAGGACAACTGAGGGACTCATATGCAACAATTACAGAAGGTTTTTGAATCTGAAGATCAGGGTAAATTTAACTTGTTTCCCAGAAGAAAAAATAAGTATCTTCTGTAACTTCTGAGAGGCAGTATTGAATAATAAAAAAAAAAGATATTTAGGCAAAATAGAAAAATGCACACATCTTCATTCTGTTCAAAAGTTTTCACCCCCTGCTCTTAATGCATTGTGTTTTCTTCTGAAGCATCAGCAAGCGTTTATACCTTCTGTAATAGTTGCATATGAGTCCCTCAGTTATCCTCAGTGTGAAAAGTTAGGTCTCAAAATCAAAATCAAATACACAAAAATGCTAAAAGAAACTTAAGAATTTGTTGGACCTGAAAGATTTTTCTAAAGAACAGCAGGCAGTTTAACTGTTCAGTACTCATGAACAACTATCCAAAAAAAAAAAAAAAAAAACCAAACAAAAAAACACAGCTGTGGATCATTCAGGTAGCAACACAGTATTAAGGATCTAATGTATACAAACTTTTGAATGGGGTCATTTTTATAAATTCAACTATTATTTTCTCTTGTGGACTAAATGTCTGTTATGTGAAATATCTTATTCAGGTCTGTACTAAATAAAAAAGTAACACGCATTTTCTATGATCCCTCTTATTTTGGTAAAATATTTTGCAGATTCTACTGGGTGTATGTAAACTTTTGACTTCAAGTGTATATAATACGTAGATACACTACCATTCAAAATTGTGATGCGATATGGGAAAACCCAACACATGGTGAAATTTGACCTTTTTTAGGTTTTGATACCATATGAAAGCTGGGTTCAAGCCCTTTCCAAAACTGTTTTTATTTTGTCCATAGCTTGAACGTATAGCTATCTGAAGTTGGCTGATAGCTATGATTTTCAGGAATGGAATTTTGAGAAAAACGGGTTTAAAGTGAGACGGCTTTCACTTTCACGTTGCGGGTTTAATGAGAGCTGTCAGGAGCGCTATACTGCATTATTACACAAACAAATGTCTGTTTTCCATTGTTTATCATGGGTATAGTCTCCGAAATTTTGATCACCCCTTGTATGTTTAAATAGCACGAATAATGTACCTTGTAATTGTAGTTCACATGTAGAAATGCGAGAGCAGCACAATTGTTCGTGCACTGTTTATATAACAGACTGTCATCGGACTCCTCCTCTTTAGTAACTTCCGCATCCGATCCTTCTTCTCTGGATGTGAAATATAGTCCATTATAACATCGTTTAGGGCACTGACATTACCAGGATTGAGCAGACTGAGGGAAGTTAGATCGTTTGAGTGAGCAGCTTCTTCCGACTGCGTTGATCTCTTGAGCTCCGCCATTTCACGACATCAAAAAAATACTACACTTTGCGTGCAATAGTTTACATGGGACTGGTGGGAAATGTGCATTGCGACACCTTTATTAAATATGTTATGTGGTTTATTTTGTTTTTGTGGTGTTTAGAGAAAGCAACTCCACAGCACGTTCTTAGAGAAAGACACTTTCATTTCTGCTTGCTGCAAAAAATCGCAATTTTACTGCACTAAACAAGTGAATTTTGCCAAGATATTTTCAGAGATGATAGACAAGATGTGATAGAATAATAATTTAATGAAAACCTAATTTTGAGAAAAAATTGACATTCGACCCATTTTTCGAATTTCCTGAAAACGTCCCAGAGCGACATCCGACGGGTTTTCACTGATCGCATCACAGTCTGTTCTAGATAAGATTTTTTAAAGGGATAGTTCACCTAAAAATGACCCTCACCCTCATGTTGTTCCAAACCCATACGACCTTTGTTCATCTATGATACACAAACTACGATCATTTTTATAAAATCTGAGAGCTTTCTGACCTTCCATAGACAGCAATGCAACTACCACGTTCAAGACCCAGAAAGGTAGTAAGACATCCTAAAATAGTCCATGTGACATCAGTATTAGAAATCGTAGTGACCCCAAACTATTGAACAGTATTTTTCACATTGTATTTTTTTTTTTTTAATTATGTATTTAAGTTAAAAATGTAGGGAGACCTTGAGTAGGCTTTGATGCTCTGTATTTTATAGGGAGCAAGAAATCTTTGACATTGCACCAAGTAATTGGTTTTGAGAGTGCTGAATGGAAGTTGTAAAAAGTGTTTTATGCCTTACATTCCTCTGTGTTTCACTATAAAGCTTAACTTTTTCTGTTTTAGTTATCGTATGCAAATTATGTTTTTCTCGGCTAAGAGTTTCTAGCTGAAGGATTAGAGAGCTATACAAAGAACAAACTGAACAGAAATGTAGTATTTATAATAAATACTACATTTCAGTACAGTTTGTTCTTTGTATAGCTTTGTATAGCTGTTCCAAAGCAGCTTTAAAGAACATAATAAACAGGAGGTAAAACCTTAAGGCATTTTGAAAAGCATCACAGAGTTGACCCAGTGCCTCTCTTTTTACAAGTACAGCAACTGGACAATTTGAATCCCAACTGCAGTGTATTCGTAACTGTTTTGATCTCAGAAATGTTGCGAAGACCCTTCAAACTACACAACTAATCAAAATACACTTATCTTTAATGAACAGCACTCTCTGACTATTCATTGTAATACGGTCTATTGCCCCCCATCCTATCCCTCCTTCTTGTCTCCATCCTTTGATGTGTTGAGAATGAGGGTTGTCAAGTCTAATTTCATTGTAGTTGTCTGGCAGCAACCCCAGTTTTGTTGACTTGTGTGCGTACCCTCTTCAATTGTGTCCTCGTAAACAGAGACTGGAGTCCATTTTGAAACTCATTTTAGCCATTAAGGAGCCTCTTTCCCTCCAGTGCAAGTTTTTGAAATGGCCAGAATGCATCTTATCTATAGCCACATAAAGAGAAAATAAATATTTTTGCTACTTCCAAGGCTTCTGTTTTATATCTGATGCAACAAATCAAGGGGCGTTATATCAGTAAAGCAGGCCAGTGTGTGTTTAAGCCTTGCTGTTATGAACCTCAGGGGTAGCTCAGGTGTTGTGTAAAACTATAGATCGATGCTAGCTTTAAGTAGTCCCAAAACCTCTCAGTGTGGTGTGAAAAAGACTCAGAGGGGTAGAGATAGACACTGATGTAACTGAACCTTCTGACCCTGCTTGGCAAACTTCCAAAGAGACTTGGAAGACTTAGAATTATTTATCTATATTAAAAAATACACATTTTATTTCTGGTAATGTATTATATTTATAAATAAAACCTTTGTTCATCCTCGGAAAACAAATTAAGATATTTCTGATGAAATTCAAGAGCTTTCTGACCCTGCATAGACAGCAACACAGCTACCATGTTCAAGGCACAGAAAGTAGTAAGGACATCATTGAAACAGTTTATGTGACATCAGTGGTTCAACCGTAACTTTAAGAAGCTACGAGAATACTTTTTGGTTGAACCACTGATGTCATATAGACTATTTTGTCGATGTCCTTACTACCTTTCTGTGCATAACTGGTTACGCTGAGTCAGAAAGCTTTCGAATTTCATCACAAATATCTTCATTTTTATTCTGAAGATGAACAAAGGTCTTATGGGTTTGGAACGACAGGAGGGTGAGTGATTAATGACAGAATTTTTACATAAATTGAAAAACCAAATGGAAAATGGAATTTCTGGTAGAGATTTTGAATTCAATATCATCTCTATCACATTACACTTGTATTACATTGTGATGCTGCAGCACAAAAGTTAATAATTTGTATTCATTTTAAGCCTTGCAGTTAAAAATCAAGCAATTTTCAAGTGGGTTTTAAACCGTTCAAGTGTAATAAGCAATGAAAAGATATTCATTTAGTATGCATGCACTGTCTGAGCACACATGCCTGAATTACTTGCGCATAAAGACACTGGTCACACACTTCAGATACACAAACGTGTGTAAAAATGCCCATCTTGGCGAGCATTCATGTAAATGTAGCGCCTTTCTTGTATTGTATTTTCCTGTATCTTTGCTATTGCTCTTAATTATTAGTTTATTTGTTATTGTATCACTGACTGTTTCATGTCTTTAAGTAAGATTAAAAGTTTTAAAAATTGTTAGTTGGGCTAGTTTTTTCATATGGTTGGGCTAGTTTTTTCATATGGTGATGCAAAATTCAATATCATAACCTTATTTAACCGCTTAACTGTCACCCATCCCCTCAGTGGGGACGGGTTTACTTCACCATTTTACAAATAAATCCTAATTTAATCATGACAAACTATATATTGTTGGAAAGGTTTGTAATTAATTAATTAATTAATTAATTAATTAAAGAGTTCACCTCAAAAATCTACTTCGAAACAGGTGTTCTGACTTTTGTCAAAAAAAAAAAGTTCTTTGTTGCCTTTCTCCCTATCACACTTTAGAAATCATAAGAAATTATCAGCTGAAAACTTAAAATCTCAAAATTCATCCTTTGAAAACCATTTTAAAATCAGACGTTGCATTACCATAAAAAATGTACATTAAAATCATATTACAAAATGTTTTTTTTTTTTTCAAGAATTATAAAATGTAAGTTTAAATATTGCAATTTCTTGTCTGTGTTCCAAAATGGGAGTGACAGTTAAAGGGTTAAAGCAAAAATAACTAAACTGTGATATATACGTGTAATAAAAACACTTTTAAAAAATATTGTGTTGTAAGATTTTGGCTGATAAAAACATAATCCACATGACTCTGTCTTTAAACGATTGCTTTTTGGCCAAAAATGAGTCTATAATCCATAACAGAAAAGCAAATCTAAAACATTTTTGTGAGACTGACAAGGAAGGAAGAAAAGAGTCTTGGCTACTACAAATTCTTGGTGCAGTATGTCAGTAAAACAACTGGCCACATCCATGATCATGAAATATTCACAAACGCAAGTGTATTGTGCTGCACAGGAGCATGTTATAGACTACTGCATTAAGCCTTGTCATGACAGGTTGTTTATTATTGTGCTGAAAATATTTTTGAGGTAGGTCTTCTGTCTGACAGATATCACTGAAATGGGTGTCCCGAGAACCACATCTGTCTGTGTGACAGCCATAGGCTGTGTAAATAGCTAAAATGAGTCTGTTTGGGCTCGCTGACATAGGGTTGGATGACATGTCTTGTGTGGTTGAGCATTAGCGTGTTAAGCTGGGCACAAAATAAGGTATTTTTGGAATTCACATGATGCTATTAAAGTTACAATAAAACAAGTATTGATTAATTTTGGTATTGAATCAATTGGCTCTTCTGGTGTAATAAGGCTGTTGTATGACAGACATAGACTGTGCACTTCATTGATGTGCTGTATGAAAGACAAACGGTTGCTGCAGTGACATATGTTATACAGCTGCTAGGTGCTGTAGTAACATTTTGTATGGAGGACAGACAGGCTGTGTTGCTATAGTAACATATGTGTTGAACAGTAGACAAATCAGTTGAACGACACAGGACCTAGACTGCTGTTGCACTAATGTGTCTTTGATCATAAATATGGGCTGCGTGCTACCACTATGTATGCTCTGTATTTTGCAGCTTGACTACTTTAACTAGGCTACTTTACTTTATATGTTGGTTTTAGCTCAGAAAAGTAGTTTCAAAGTATGTAATCTAACACTTCCTGCTGTAATGCATAGCAGACAAACAGACCGTTGCAGTAGCCTATGTGTTCCTTCAAATTTGGGCATTGTAGGGTTTTTTTAGTTTAAATATCATAAATATATCATAAAAAGAAATTTGACATTTACAGTTGAAGTCAATTTGCAGAATCTGCAAATGTTATTTTAACAAAATAAGAGGGATCATACAAAATGCATGTTATTTTTTATTTAGTACTGACCATTACATGTAGTCCACAAGAGAAAATAATAGTTGAATTTGTAAAAATTACTCAGTTCAAATGTGTACATACACTTGATTCTTAATACTGATTTTTGCTTTGTTTTGTTTTGTTTAGTGATAGTTGTTCATAAGTCCCTTGTTTGTCCTGAAGAGTTAAACTGCCTGCTGTTCTTCAAAAAAATCCTTCAGTTCACCCAAATTCTTTTGTTTTTGTGTATTTGAACTCTTTCCAACAATGACTTTGAGATTTTGAGATCCATCTTTTTACAGTGAGGTTCAAACACTCACTGATGCTCCAGAAAGAAAGCAGAGGGTGAGAACTTTTTGAAGATCATGGTAAATTTTACTTATTTTGTCTTCTGGGAAAAATGCAAGTATCTTCTGTAGCTTCTGAAGGGCAGTGCTAAATAAAACATACGATATTTAGGCAAAATAAGAAAAATGTACACATCTTCATTCTGTTCAAAAGTTCTTTGCTTTTCCTTTTGGAGCATCAGTAAGCGTTTGAACCTTCTGTAGTAGTTGCAACTGAGTCCCTCAGTTGTCCTCAGTCTGAAAAGTTGGATCTCAAAATCATAGTCATTGTTGGAAGGGGTTCAAATACACTCAGATACATGCTGAAAAACCAAACAATTTGTGGGACTTGGGTTTTTAAAGACCAGCGGGCAGTTTAACTGTTCAGGGCAAACAAGGGACTCATAAACAACTATCACTAAAAACAAAAACAAAAAAACACAGCTTTGGATCATTCAGTTTACAACACAGTATTAAGAATTAAGTGAAAGTAAACTTTTGAATGGGGTCATTTTTATAAATTCAGCTATTATTTTCTCTTGTGGACTATATGTAAATGTCTTTTATGTGAAATATTTTATTCAGGTCAGTACTAAATAAATAATAAGATATGATCCCTCTTATTTTGGTAAAATAATTAACTTTTTTGCAGATTCTGCAAGATGTATGTCAACTTTTGACTTCAGCTGTATTTGACATTTGACTTTTTAAAGAAATTCATCTATTTTTCACATTTTTTTCAGTCAGATTGTCAATCTTAAACTATGAAAATTCCCCCCAAAATTAATTACATGTTGAAAGCTAACTAAAGTTAATCAAATAGTAAAACAACAAAGCTTTTCAGTATCTATTGTGTTTTCAAAAAATATTACTGTCCCTCAGCTGTAATGTAATATCTTTCCCACACAACATCTGCTCTGCTAATAAAGTTTTATTTGAACTCTGTGTAATTGTTTACCAAGGAGACAGCAGTTTCAGTGAAGAGCTTGAGATGAAAATGTCATAAAAAACTAGTAGCTATGAAATTAACTATTTACATTTTTAGAAATTAGCAAGACCCCCTTCACAAAATGTGATGAAAATGACACTCTGGTGAGAATGTTAGATAACAAAAAGACTAAAATTATATAATTCTGCAGTGATACATTCATATACACTATATAGTATATGAGTATGAAAAATGTATTTTAAGAGAGTTTGTTCTAAAAGACCAGAAGACCAAAAGTGCCCTAGTTGAAGAAGCATGAATATGCATCACACAGCAGACCAGTAGCTGCAATATTGTATATGTTGTATAGCAGACAGACAGGCGAGTTGTGTGTTACTGCTGTCACATTGTGTAAAAAAAGACAGACATGCTGTGTGATGATTCAGTAATGTATATGTTATACAGTCAGTAAAGGCTGTTCTGCTGTTCAGACATGAATACATTATTTTATATTTACAATTTATGGATGCAGGTGTTTGTGTTTGGTTGAAATGAGCACAGTCAGTCTCCTTCAGGCTGGTCTCATTCTCTGATTAGCGGTTTCTCTCCCCCATCTCTCTGTTTTCCTGGCCTACAGTTTAATTTATGTGTCTTCTGCCTGAGAGAGGGGAACAGACCGGCATTACAGAGGAGTGTAATTTATATTGATTTACCTTTTGGATGGAGGGATGGCTGAGGAAAGAGGGAGAGATGGGAGGAAGAGAGGGATGAAGGATGGTAAGTCTCATCTTTGAAAAGCCCATCCGTCTTTGCAAGGGGAGCCGTGGCAACCCTTTAACCTCCACAGATGAGATGTCTGTGCGTGTTCAGGATGTGTGTGTGTTTATAGTGTGCATTTGTGATGTACCTTCACGCCTCAGGGGAATTGAAATTAATAGCATAAGGGTTGCTTACATGCGTGCAAGATTTTGCCTGACAAAAGACCCAACAAAAGCAAAAAGAACATTTGCCCCTTATCCGTTCAAGCGAGTCAGTGTATTGTACAGGAAAAGCTGCAGTATAGATCATGCATACCATGCACTTGTGTTTTTCTTGATAATGCTTTTTTCCCTAAGCAAAGTAAACCATGACTGTATAGAAATAAACACTTTTTAATCATTTACAACAACCAAATTTAGAACACATATATATGCATATATAGAGTACATAACACAGAGAAAACCTTATGAAATCCGAAATTTACAGGAATGCTAAGGGCATAATTTTATATACAGTTGAAGTCAAAAGTTTACATACGCTTTTTTACATATACTACTCATGATAGATGTTCATGAGTCCCTTGTTTGTCCTGGACTGCCCGCTGTTCTTCAGAAAAAATCCTTTAGATCCCACAAATTCTTTGTTTTTTTTTTAGCCTTTTTTTTGTATTTGAACCCTTCCCAACAATGACTGTATGATTTTGAGATCCATCTTTTCACACTGAGGACAACTGAAAGACTCATATGCAACTATTAGAGAAGGTTCAAATGCTCACTGATGCGCCAGAAGGACAAAACCATGCATTAAGAGCCAGGGGGTGAAAACTTTTTACATTTGAAGATCATGGTAAATTTAACTAATTTTTTCTTCTTGTAAACATCTTCTGTAGCTTCTAAAGGGAAGTACTAAATGGAAAAAAAACAAAAAAAACATGATATTTGGGCAAAATAAGAAAAATGCGCACAACTTCATTTTGTTCAAAAGTTTACACCATTGGGTGCACAAGTCAACCTTCACACTTTGCTCTTACTGGTGGAATGTGCAAGTGAAGATTGTCCAACCCCTATATACATACATATATATATATATATATATATATATATATATATATATATATATATATATATATATATATGTATATGTAATATATATAATATATGAAGACTGTTTACTGTCCATTTAGTTCATTAAATTATTTAGTTCATTTTTTTTTACTTTCTTACTGTCTATACAGCAAGATTTCTGGCCATAACTGTATCCCTTCTAGTCACAACCATATAAGAGGCATGTGTTTGAATAAATATAAAGGTCCTGCTCTAGATGCATCTGTTTGAAATGAAAATGAGTGAAACCACGTTTGTGTGAAATATTGTCAGAATTACTGTTCCTAGAGCATAGCTTTTACTGAACGCGCCAGCGTAATTTAATTACATCTGCTGAGGAAAATATTGCCTGTAGCTCCTAGTAAAAAGAGAGTATTTGTTATTCTCTTTTTTCCCTTTACACATGCTCTGTGTTTAAGGGAAGCTGCAGGCTTTCATTTTGGCCCTCATCAGCAGAAATGGCTGACTCCATTTAACCTCCAAAAACCCTCAGCCACTTTGCCATGACAGACCCATTCCTAAAAAATGTGCAGTGCTGACCCACACACACAGCGACCCTGATGCATATCGTTCTCATTTTTTTAAATGGTTTGTGCATATGTAAATGACAGCCATATGTACTGTAAGTTTTTATTGTCACATTTCTGTGATCACTTGGCTGTCTGTGACATAAAATAAGCATGTCATATTTTTGTTTTAGTGTGATTCTGAATGACGATTAGCCAGCGGCAGTGTGTCTCTCTGGGTCGTGTGAAAGTTGATTCCAAGCTACTAGTTTAATGGTGATGTTATCAGATGTTTCCAAAACACAAATGTGTGACATTAGAGTTATTGACCAGTGGCATTGTGTGTCAACCACAGGTGCATAAGGGTCAGTCTGGTTTAGCAACACTACAGCTCTGCAAAGGAAACACAGGCACGGTATTGTGCACTCAGCCTTACAATCATTGGCTGTGATCTCACCTTCATCTCTGGCATCTGTGTGTCCAGCATTCAGTCATAAGTCTGAAAATTCCCTGAGACTTTGCCTCCTGCTGCCTCCTGTCCATTCTTTTGTCCATTCTCTGCTTGGGTCAGTTCAGAGCATCGTCAGGGGAAATATTGACTGCATGCATGTCCTCCACCAGACAATCGAGCCACTTCTTCAGGTGGCCACGTAGTTGTCGTCTAGGTGTTGATACTGTAGGTAGTAGGGCTCTTTTGCCATTGTATCATCACTGCTTCTGATGCCGTGGCCATACCTCCGGAGTCGGGCTTTGCACATCTTGTTGACTATGGGCACCATGCCGATGCGCCTTTTGGACGTCTTCATTCCCAATGTGTTTGAGTCCGAGGGACCAATGGAGCATCTTCATCTCTGTACCTTGGAGGATCTGATTGTACTTATTGGTTGCTGGACAGCACTTAGAACTGTACAGCCGTTGGACTTACAACGGTTTTGTAGATCTTGCCCTTGAGTGGTATGGTCACAAAGAACACCCATAACTTGTCGCCAATTGTCAAATGAAAATTCACACTAGGATGTTTTGCTGTTTTCTCAGAATGAGAAACAGAAAAGCCTGGAACTGAACTGGAGCAGTGATTACACAACTCTTGAGTGGTGTGACACACAAGGCTTGATGTTTGAAGTATTTTTGTTGGCAGAGGATAAAAAAATATGCACAGAGAAATACAGATGTCACAGAGATAGAAGAACAGGAGCTGCTACGAAAGTGATAGATGGGTCAAATGTAATACCCAACAGGACTGTTCACAAAAAAATCCATCAATCTCAGTTGGACTTTTGAGTAATATAAGTCTGCATGTCATCAGCATAACAATGGTAGCCGAGACAACAACAGATGATTTGACCAAGGGGATGCATGTTGATTATAAAAAGGAGAGGCTTAATGCAGGGGGACACCTTGAGTGAGGGCCGCTCTGAAGGATTTGTGTTTCTGGAGAGATGATAAATCGTCTGTCAGCTGGGCAGGAAGTAAACTAGGAGAGAGTGGTGCCAGTGATACAAATACAGTGCCTTGTGAAAATATTCATACCCCTTTAGTTTTTCAAATTTAAAGTTGCTGCCTTATGTTAAACTGCTTTAAATGACCCCCCCCCCCCACGTGAATCTACACTCCATACACCATAATGGCAAAGCAAAAAACAGGTTTTTAACATCTTTACAAATTGATTAAAAATATAAAATGTAAATGATTCCATTGCATAAGTATTAAATACTTAGCTCAGGAAATTTAGCTCAGGAGCATTCATATTGCTTGTCGATGTTACTACACTTTAAGTGAAGTTAATCTGTGGCAAAAACCAAGGCCTTATGTAAAAAAAAACAAACAAAAAAAACTGCTTGTAGAGCTCAGAGACAGTTTTGCATCAAGCCACACATCTGGGGAAGAGTTCAGAAAAAAATCTGCTGCATTGAAGGTTCACAGAAGCATAGTCTCCATAATGGAAGAAGTTTGAAACATCCTAGAGCTGACCTCCTGGCCTAACTGAGCAATTGATGGAGAAGGGCTTTGTTAAGAGTGGTGACCAAGAACCTGATGGCCACTCTTGTTGAGCTCCATGATCATATATGCAGATGGGAGAAACTTACAGAAGGACAAACATCACTGCAACATTCCATCAATCTGGGCTTTATGGTGGTGTAGCAAGACTAAATAGACTTGAATTTGCAAAAAAGCACCTAAAGGACCCTCAGACTGTGAGAAACAAGGTTTTGTGGTCTGATGAACCTCAATTCCAAGCATCATGTTTGAAGTAAACCAGGCACTGCTCATCACCTGCAGAGTACTATCTCAGAAGTAAAGTGTGCTGGTAGCAGCCTCATGCTCAGTAGAAGAAAAGCTCAACAAATCAAAATATAGAGATGGCATTAATGAAAACCTAGTCCAGAGCATTCAGAACCTCAGACTGGGCAGAAGGTCACCTTCCCTCAGCGCATTGAACCTAAGCACACAGCAAAAGTGGCTTATAGACAACTCTGTGAATGTCCTTGAGTGGCCTAGCCAGAGCCTGGGCTTGAACCCAATCAAACATTTCTGGAGAAGCCTGAACATGTCTGCCAGACCCCATCCAAGCTGACAGAGCTTGAAATGTGAAGAGGTGAGGCAAAGAATGGCAGATAATTACCAAATGTTGATGTGCAAATCTTTCTGCATTATACCCCAAAAAACTTGAGGCTAAAAGTACGGAGTATGAATACTTATGCAATGTACTAATTTCAGTTTTTTATTTTGTTATTTTTAATACATTTATGAAGTTGTGACAATTCTGGTTTTGCTTTTTCATCATGGTGCATGGAGTGTAGATTGATGTGGGAAATAGTGGCAGAAGCAACATGTTTATTTATAAAGTGAGAAATGGACTCAGTGGTTGGGACCACAACTTCAGTTACATAAGTTAAATTTCATAATGAGAACTTTGACAGGGGATGAATGTGTAAACCCATGGATGGACATCTCTAAGGTCTATTTGTTTGGACTTGCATGTAAGATTGGCATGTAAAGAGTCACAGTAAGTAGTTATTTTGTGTAAGCTTTGGGAAACCTGGGGTTATGGTGTTCAACCTTTCAATTACTTGTTCAAAGCTTTAGCCACTATACCACATGAACAAACTCTTTTCTGCTGTCAACCCCTGACTTTTCCTTTTATTTGAGAGTTGAGCAATGATATAACTGATTAAAGCCACAGTCACTATACCTCCATTCATACACATGCAAAAGCAGGAATGCATAAGCTCATGCGATTTTTGGCTAGTTGACCAGAAAATGTGCTAAGGTGAAAGCTAATTCTCATTGACCAGCTCTAGTTAGCTATTCTAAGTATCAGCATCCACAAGACAAAATTGACTTCTTCAGGTTACAGCTGACTACTCTGCCTGATACTTGAAACTGCAGTGTTTTTGTTGTACAGAATCATGGCATCCTGACAACATCCCATACATCACTAGCCATTGTTAACTGCTAGTAGAGGTTCACGTTGTGCTGTCTACTCATTCATCTGCCATAATTCAATACCACTGTGACTGTCTGTGTAAGCACTATTGAACATTCTTTATGAGGCTGCGAGAGCCGCAAGGGCTAAAGGTCATTCTGTGTCAACTCAACCAGTGGTCCCCAGCTCAAATTTTTAATTTTGTCAATGTTTTTTTTTTTCTGACACACACACACACACACATATATATAGTGAGGAAAGCCGAAATATTGAATTTCGCTGATTTATATTCACTGAGTTATCCACTATTTTTGTAGAGGAGGTTCAAAATGACAGTTTTAAAGGGAATCAAGCTACAATTCTAGTTTCAAAATTATTCTTCAGGCATGGTTCTTTAAATACAGTAAGTATCAGCTGTATACAAAGTGACCAACATTTTAAAAGTTTTTTTCGACTACTTAAAATGGTTATTTAACAATCTGGACATGAAGCTGCATTAAAATCCCCATATCTCTGAACTCTGGAAATGTACGGAAGTTAACAGTTTACTCCTGGGGCCATATTGAGATTGCAATATCTCTGGAACTGAACTATATAGGGCCTTAAAAATTAAGATACTAAAAGGAAAGTGTGTTGAGACACAAAATCTAAAAGGGCATTAAGAAATCTTTAATACTTCTTGAGTTACAGACATGCAAACTTTTGAGGAAAAAAAGCTTGTGTTTTTTCTCATTTTTGAATGGCCACCTTTGGCATATAATGTAACAAAGACTGCTTAAGTCAATAGATTTTACTAATAAACCTAATAATCTCTGTGTAAAAATAACATAATGATTCTGCCGTCATTCTGAAGTCATTACCACCCTGTAATTTGGTTCCGAATCTTAGGGGAAAAAAAATATTTTGATCGTTCACTACAAATAGTGGATTACTCAGCAAACATGCATCTGTGACATTTAATATTTGGGTTTTCACCACTACACATATTTATCTTTCTTCAGAAATTTGAGCTGGGGAAGTTTCTGAACTTTGGTTGATTGGACAAGTTGTGATCCTAAAGGTTTCAGAGGGTTCATTTGGTTTTCTTTGGGTTCTGGCCCTCAGCATGAGATATTGATGTGCTGATGTTCCCATTCCTTTTGACTTACTTCCAAGACTTCCACCTAACAAGCAGATTTCTTTAACCAGACAGGTTCTTCTGGTGTGAAACTTTATTCACAAAGCATTTTTAGACTAGAACCCAGTTCCCAAAACCATCAGAAACCAGCCTGACCTATATGAAAATTCAAGTCGTTTTCAGTAAAGCGATCCCCACAAACTCTGCCAATTGCAGTTGGCACCTCTAGCAACAGGTAAATCTTCAAAGCTAAAATATAGCATCAAATCCTAAAGTTCCAGTGGGCCTGGAAGACTAATTAGTTCAGGAACACAAAGCTAATACCAGGGCCAATATAGTCTAAAGCCACATCCAAATGCACACTCACTCCAGGAGGGGAGGGGGGGGGGGGGGTTTGTGTGTGTGGTTTCTCATTCCTCACTTATTATGGACGCATAGACACCTTACGAAGCCTTTTTCAATTACTCTAGCTCTGGCGTTCTTCTTGCCTGCTGTAATTAATAAGCCTTTATGAATCCTAATCTGATCTCAGATCGGGTTTGGACATATTTGATAAGCAAAATGGAATCTGTGAAAGGCCACGCTGAATGGAAATGTAATTACCTCTGAGTCTGGGCATACGTGAGCAGCCGGTCTGCACCCCTTCTTCCGAACTCAGGTTAAACATGCTCATCATCCTCCGCTAATGAAGCACCGGACGCTGCGGCGCTTGAGCGATTTGTTTTGGCAGGTTCCAGATGCGCGCCTCTCTCTTATTTGCTTTGGTTAAGAGTCCCTAAAACAGCAATCGTTTAATCAGGCTAATGTTCCAGCTCGATAGGTCTAATGAACTTCAACTGGGTTGTGTCATCTGAAACGTTTTTTCTTTGCTCGCTTGCTTTAAGACACAGATTGCACAGAGTCTTTCACGTTTTGATGAGCATGGTGTTAATATTGCACCCTGTCGCCACCCCCTCCTGCTCTTTGTTTTGGATAAACAGTTTAATCCAGTAAAATGAGTTTACAGTCTAGTAATTACAATTCTATCTAGCATTCACCTCAGCCAGGTGAGATGTTTTCCTGAGCTAGTGTTTTTACAGTATATTAATAAAAATCCATTAATTCTAGTAAATGTACTGGATTTCACAAACATACAGAGTCTGCTGATGGAATACGAGATCATTTGTTTTATTAATCAGATAATGTCTGATTAATATCGGAATATATTCAAATTGTGTTCATGTAAGAAGAATATGCAAGAAGTTTTATTCAGACTTACAGAAATCAGAATATTGACTTTATTTGGTTAATGAGTTTACACTTCTTTTTATATGTTTGGAATATGACCAAATTCTGATTAATAATGTAATATATTCATATTTATATATACAAATTATGTTAATGTAAGAAGAATGTGCAAAATGTTTTATTCAGACTTAAAGAAAACAGAATATTGGCTTAATGTGGTTGATTAGTTTACACTTCTGGTTATATATTTGGAATTTGACCAAATTCTGATTCATATCAAATATATTCATATTTATGTATACAAATTATGTTCATGTAAAAAGAATGTGCAAAATATTTTATTCATACTTACAGAAATCAGAATATTAACTTAATGTGGTTAATGAGTTTACACATCCTTTTATATATTTGGAATATGACCAAATTCTGATCAATAACGTAATATATTCATATTTATTTATACAAATTATGTTCATGTAAGAGGAATATGCAAAATATTTTTATTCAGACTTAAAGAAATCAAAATTTTGGCTTAATGTGGTTAATGAGTTTACACTTCTGCTTATATATTTGGAATATGACCAAATTGTAATTAATATTGGAATATATTTATATTCATGTTTACACTTCTGGTTATATATTGAAATATGACCAAATTCTGTTTCATATCGTAATATATACATATTCATGTATACAAATTATGTTCATGCAAGAAGAATATGCTAAATGTTTTATTTAGACTTACAGAAATCAGAATATTGGCTTAATGTGGTTAATGAGTTTACACTTCTGCTTATATATTTGGAATATGACCAAATTCTGATTAATATCGTAATATTTACATATTCATGTATACAAATTATGTTCATGTAAGAAGAATATGCAAAATGTTTTATTTAGACTTACAAAAATCAGAATATTGGCTTAATGTGGTTAATGAGTTTACACTTTTGCTTATATATTTGGAATATGACCAAATTCTAAATCATATATTCATATTCATATATGCAAATTATGTTAATGTAATCAACATTTCTACAATGATCTCATAGATATGAAATCCATTTTCATCCAATTAAAAAAATGAATTAAAAGATGACAATTACAATAAGTAGATTAACTAGCGTTTTAATTATTTTGCTAAATAATTTAGCTGACCCAAATTTAATTTCACATTCTTGACAACAGCACACAAAAGTGCAATGAAATGCAAAAAATAGATCATGAGACTTTAAGCTGTTAATTATTATTATTATTTTTAATTCAGTTAAAATGTTTCTCTGACTAGACTAGACATGTACAGTTGCATTGAATATTCAGAATATGTGTTTACATGACTTTAAAAATTCTGATTAATACAAGAACGTGCCATAAGGATTTCTAATAACCAGAATATTGGCTTAATCTGGAGTTTAGACTGCACTTGATAATTAGTAAATGACCAAATAATATCAAAATATTTGAGAACATCTTTCCAGTCAACATCTCATAGTAAGTAAATACATTTCAGCAGAACATGTGAAGCACCTGAGTCATGTTTAATCCAATTCCCTGAAATGTCCTCCTGCTCTGAGGTGTGCTCTCTGGACCAGACAAACGGTATTTCTGGAAGTCCCAGGAGGAGTAAAACCCATGCATCAGGGATACTGCTGGAATGAGGTAAGGTGGATGAGACCGAATGGAGGAGCCACTGTAAAAAAATAAATAAAGTGCGGTGCTGCTATTCGACAGAATAAGGTAGAGTGGAGTGAAGGCAGGAGTAATGTGGCCTGGTGCGTGTGTGTGCAGTGAGGGGCGTGTGTGTGTGAGAGAGTCTGATGCTGCTGTTCCTGCAGTAGTCCTGTAGTCACCCTCGTTGAGCTGGTGAGCCGGTTGGCTGCTGCTGTTGCTGATACTGCTGCAAGAGAGGATTCCTATCTGATGCTGGGATAGTCACATATACTACAGCAGAGAGAGGCGAAGAAAGGCAGAGGTTTTTGCTAACCTTCCTTGGTCCCGTTGATACCCCGTTTTGTTTTTACAAGGACAGGGGAGGAAAGAGACTCTTCAGGTGTGAAAAGGAACTCTGAGAGAGGAGGCACGCTTGGCTGGACTGCACTAGGGGGCGAAGGTAGGGGATCTTTACTTTTGGAAATGGGGGGGGGGGGGGGCGTGACAGTGCGTGTATTTGTTAAAGTGATGGGACAGTGTGTATAATATGCAGTAGTTGCAGGAGTTTATGTATGGCGGTTAGATTCAACCTAAGAGATTATATTAAGTCTAAGTTGTGTGGGTACACTGCAGTCACTGTGTCAGGGCTTTTAGCTCAGAGTAGGTGTACAGAGTTCAGAGTGTGTGTGTGAATCCGCTATGCTTACATGCAGTAAATGTAGATAGAAAAAAGCAACTACATTGTTTGACCAGGCAACAGTTCCAGGGACAAAAACATCTAATTTAGTTAACTAATTAAGCAAATACATATTTAGGTGATAATAATAATAATAATAATAATAATAATAATAATAATAATAATAAAAACTATTATTATAATTACTATAGTTTCGGTGGTAGTAGTAGTATCAGTAGTAGTAGTAGTAGTAGTAGTAGTATACAGTAAAACAGACTAATAATAATAATAATAATAATAATAATAATAATAATAATAAAAACTATTATTATAATTACTATAGTTTCGGTGGTAGTAGTAGTATCAGTAGTAGTAGTAGTAGTATACAGTAAAACAGACTAATAATAATAATAATAATAATAGTAATGTTTAAATTGTTTTAATGAATTATAAACAATTGTAATAAATTTAATTAAATTTACACTTATTTTTGTTTATTTTATGCGGTAAATCAACAACAATAATATTTATTATTATTATTATTATTATTATTATTATTATAAATAATTATTATAATTCAAAAATAATTACAAAAGTTTTATACTGCAGAAACGTTCGTAATTTTAAATTCGAATAATAATAATAATAATAATAATAATATTAATAATAAAATTGTTTAAATTGTTTGAATGAATTATAAACTATTTTAATTTAATTAAATGTACACTTTTTTGTTTTTTATTGTACAGTAAAACATTATTATTATGTTATATTAATAATAGGTATTATTTAATTATATAATAATAACAATTATAAAGTATTATTTATAAGATTGCTATTATTAATAAACACTATTAGCATTATAAACAATATTTTTTACATAATTAAAATAGTTTTAGTAGTAGTAGTAGTAGTAGTATACAATACATTAATTAAGATTAAATATTAATATTAAATAATAATAATAATAATAATAATAATAATAATATTGTAAGTAATCTTTTTTTAAATAATTCATATAGCTTTAGTAGTAGTTCACACAAATACACTAATAATATTGTGTTTTAATTAATTATAAACCATTTTAATACATTCAATTTAAATGTATTCTTCTGTATTTTATTATACAGTAAAACGTATTATTAATATTAGTGTTATTATATTAAATAGTTATATAATAATAATAATAATAATAATAATAATAATAATAATAATAATAAAAATAACAATAATAATGATGATAATAGCAAAATAATAATAACTATTATTTTAAAATAATTGCTTTGTTGATGTTGTAGAAGTAGTAGTAGTAGCATACAGTAAAACACACTTTTTAATAATAGTAATAAATTGTTTTAATGAATTTTAAACAATTTTAATACATTTAATTACATTTATTTGATTACACAGTAAAACAGAAGTTGTTATTATTATTATTATTTTGAAGGTGTGCATTTTACTGTGATTTTTTTTTTTTTTTTTGGTGATTTCTTTTTTTGATTATCACCAACAGTGATCAATAAATAAAAATATTAGAAATATATATATATATATATCAGAAGCAAGTGTTCCAAATGGTCCAGGTGTTCCAAACAGTAATGTAGTAAGTCTTTGGTTATGGTAGAAAGTGTGTATATGTTTTTTTTTTAAAGTTTGATATTTTGAAAATATACAGAAACACTTATAATAAAGCAAGTGGAAGTTTATTTAAATATTGCCAGATTTGATCTAGATTGTTGTTTATGCATGTAGCATAAAGCATCAAAATGTACTTAAGACTCAAACACAAAATGCTTAGACCTACAGTATACACATACACAGCCAAGTCTGCAATTGCGTCTCTCTCTAAGTTTAATAGAAGACAGATGGGTTGTTGTGTAATGAGAGCGAGGTTATGAATCTGAAATGCAAAAAGCAATTAGGATACACAAGGTCAAAAAAAGTAAACTCTAACAGTCGTTCCATCTGCTGCGAGGTAGTGCTGAGGTGCCTGCGCATAAATGCCCTCCTGCTTGTGTGTAATGGCATCGCTCCTAGCTGATTGATTCCTCTTACATGCTTTGTTGAAATGGGACATGGTTGGCTACACTCAACATGGTTTTTGTATCAGTGTGTGTCTCAGACACATCAATTAGTTTCTGTTGCAGCTCGCTCTGCTATCTGTCAGCTGATGCAGCAGGTACGGGTGCCACAATACACCAACACAAATGCACACATAACACAATTTATAAAGACAGATTGTAAATATTCAGAGTGGAATATCCTCCACAAGGTCACGAATGGAGTTGAGGGGGAGGACACGATAATACCGCTAGACTATGCGGGGAGAGAGAAACTAATTAAAGTGGGCAAAGTGTTATGCGGACGATCTTGTGTGTTTGCTCTGCCGTTGATCTATTATCATGCATGGAATCTTTTTTACATTGTCAAGGCAACCACATTTCAATGTGACATCTCTATGAGTCAGCAGAAACCAAGGCCTTACTCCCAAACAGCATGGTTGTCAATCTTTCTACGGCTGAACGTGATTGTAGGAGCCTTCTGACAGCTAATTTTAAATCCTTTTTGAAGATATTGCTGAATTAGGCCACAAAATGCACTGTAATAACTGATGTATGGTCTTTGTACTATGGACTATTATGGAATAATGCTGAGATGGAAGAACTTGGTTGGTTATTGCTGAAAATTGATACTTGTTCAACTTGATAAAAGTTCACAAGCTCTCATTTTGCTTTGATTCCAAATTCAGTTTGATTTGATTCTGTTTCACTTGGGTGTATTGCAGGTAAAATGTCTTTTTTGTCTGAGCTATCCCTCTTCTAATATTATTCACCTTATTTTTCAACATGGATGTAAGCCATTTTCTGTGAGTGTGCGAGACTTCCACTAGCCACAGTAGGGCAATAAACAGTAAGATTGGTTGCACTACAAACCAGTGTGTTCATAATTAAGAGAATACATTTCAAATAATATGGTAAGACACACCAGTTTGCAATATCAAGCAGCAAAACAAGCTGTTTTGTTTATAGATGGAAGCTAATGACACCGGAAGCCGTACACATTGAATTTACAAATGGCCACGCCTGTTCTTAAGGGAAAAATAAGGTGGATAAGACAGACCGGTTCAAACTGGTTAATTGGAGTAATTGTTTATGAATCAGACTACACTGATAATGTGTTTTTTGTGTGCAGCCTATGAGGACAACTCAATGTAAAGATGTTTCTTGCAATTTTGCTGTACACCCGTTAACTAGAAGATAGTAACTTACATTTTACAGCATCAGTTGCGCACACACACGCTCTCCCGGTTCATTTCACTGGAGACTTGCTCTAAATGGCTCATTTAAATCAGCAACTTGTCGACTCGAGAAGAGCTGCAATCAAATCATTTCCAGTTCGTGAAAGAATCGTTTGGTGTGATTTGCACAAACCGATTTAACAGGTTCATTTAAAAGAATCAGTTTATTCATGAATCAGACACCGCTTCTGCATCTCGGAGCACGTGATATATTATAAGGAGTAAAGATATGTTTTATGAAATGTAGTGAAGTAAAAAGTACGATCTTATGCTTTGGAATGTAGGGAAGTAAAAGTAAAAGTTGCTCAAAATAAAACTTTTCCAATAATGTACACATACTTGAAAAATGTACTTAAGTACAGTAACGAAGTACAACTCAAGCTCAGAAGTGAACTAAATAGTTTGTTGGTGTGAAATCTGTGCTAAGAGTTGCATTGGAAATAGGGGTGGAACAATAAATCAGTCCTCAGCTAAAGTTTACAGTTGCAATCAAAATTATTCAACCCCCCAGAGACTGCAGTACTTTACAAATACAAACTTTTTGGAAGTCCAGGACTTTATAAAATTTGCATCTACAACAGTTTACTGGCATTTTAAAAGTGATATTGTCAATATATAAAGTAATGTTTTTGAGTTCTAGGATTTATTAATAACACCGCTATGTCATAATTATTCAACCCCTATTTAACATTGCTGTTTTAAGTCACTTATTTTTATAGAAGGAAACAACATTTTCTTAAAACACAATTAATCCTTTAGAAACTCTATAAGCTTGGGGTGTTACACATACATACATGTAGCTCATGCCATGCATGTGCTGACGTTGAGTAGCAAATATTGCAGAACTCCCACAAAAGCTATAGAGAAGAAATTGTTTTATTATATTAGAAAGTTTAAGGCTACGTAAGGATTTCCAAGACATTAAATGTTCTTAGAGACACAGCTGGCAGCCGTATTCCTTAGTTTAAAGTGTCTTGTACCAGAAAATCTTTGAGGGTGTTGAACAAAAAAAAAATACAGTATCATAAAATGTTTGATCAGAGCAACTGAGAAAAACCTGCAGTGTACAGCCAAAGACTTGCATGATGACCTGACGAAAGGAGGAAAAGAATTTCAATGCAGTGTATAAGAAGAACACTAGACATGTTGAGGCATCTTACCGAATACCACCCTTGACCAAGAAGAAGAAAAGGGCCGACTAGAAAATGCTAAAATTCACTTAGATCCGTGGAGACCTGTGGAGTTCTGGAAGAATGTTTTGTGGAGTGATGTGACCAAACTGGAACTTTTTGGACCTATGGATCAGCAGTATGTCTGGTAAAAAAAAGGCAAAGCTTATAAGCAAAAGAACACCATCTCTGTTGTCAAACATGGAGAGTTGGCCAGTCCTGTTATGAGGTTGTTTTACTGTAGCAGGAAGTGGAAAACATGGCTGTATAAAGGATATCATGGATTTTTTTAAGTATCAGGCCATTTTGGCAAGAATTGTGATGCCTTTGGTGCAAAGACTATAGCTGATGATCAGTGGACTTTCCTGCAGGACAATCATCCCAAGTATATATCCAAATCTACTTATGTCTGGTTCAGGGATCAGTCATATAATGTTCTTGAGTGGCCTGTTCAGTCTCCAGATTTAACTCTTATTGAAAATATTTGGTTGAATTTGAAGAAAGCAGTGGCAAAGTGAAAACCAAAGATTATCAGTAATCTGAAAGCTTTTTCAGGTGAGGAATGGGCCGAAATTGCAGTAGAGAGGTGACAGTAGCTTCTAAGCACTTCCAAGCAGCGTTTATTGGTGGTTTCGAAGAATAATAGATTCTGCACCAAATTTGACTTTTGAGGGATGAATAATTTTGAACATTAACATTTTTTTTTTTTCATTATTCATCAATTTGCAGTCTCAGAATTATTCAAATGTGTATTACAAAACTTTCTCCAATAGTGTACTGATGCCTTTGTTGAGCTGTTTTCAAAAATGTTGTTCTCCGCAGCAAAATGTCTTGCAGGTCAAGGGGTTGAATAATTTTGATCGCAACTGTATAGGTTTTTGCAGCTAACTAACAAGTTAATGGACATTATGGCTTTCCTGAGGTAAATGTAACAATTTTATGTCTTTCTATGGGTTGAAACACACTGATTGTTTATATGAGACATGATACATTATAACGAGTTGTACCATTTCTTTCAACATACTATACATAATGTGCTCTTATAAAAAAATCGTTCATGTATCCTTTAAAATAAGGTGACTGCAGTGATCTATTATGGCATATTTAAGAGCGTCAATACGACTTTCATTCTTTGACTTTAAGTAATAAAATTGACAGAATTTGAAAGCTGAAACTTTCAGTGACAGTGTCACAAAGCTTATTGCAGTTATTGAATAAAAGGCAGAGCTGCACTGCAAATAATGCTTTGTGAAGGTTTGTTCATGAATTAGCGTATACCAAAAGATTGATCTTGGGATTTAACAATAGATATTGATGTGCAAATGAAAAATGAAGATCAAATAAAATAGATTCATCAATATAGATCAACACAGCCCTACTGTACCCATTGTTATATTCAGAAATCTGTTGACTAAGGGTTAAATTATGTGTTAAAGTCAGGTAATGGAATAAGCTATCATTGAAACTAGCTCAATGCTGTATTTCACATGTATCAACAAAGTATCTAATGCTATCGTGTATCGAGTGTGGCTAATTGAATAAAAGGCTAAATACAATTTATTTATTTATTTTTTTAGATTTAGAGATTTTTTACAGTGTAAACATTTCATCCTCTATGGTACAGCTGTGGCTCTGCATAGCTAAGTGGATATGCACACTTTCAAAATGGCCAAAACCAATGGATGAAGGCATGAAATCAAATCATGTCCAGCCACAACCAGCCAGACCAGAATCAAATTTTCTGGTTTGAACCTCTCACGAATCTCTTTCAATCATTAAATGGCCTGTGAGCCGTGGAATAGCTATCCATTTCCTGAGTTTTAAATGTTTTCCTCCCTTAAGACGCACACACTGGGCTTTAGAAAGTGTGTTATTTGTGTGTGTGTGTGTGTGTGTGTGTGGGTAAAAGCTTTCTCTGTGATAGATTTTGTCTCCCACCAGGTCATTATGTGAGTGGTCCTTTGCATGTTTTCTGCCAGGCATTGTTCAAAACAGAAAGCACTCAATCCAATATGGCTGCCGGCTTTTTGTCTCAGGGGATTTTTTAATATATATTTGATACAGCTACGAGCTATGAAAACCAGTCTGTCCGTTCCTCAAACGACATATGTCGTTTACCTTTCTTTTCATTCACTGCCCTTCCTCGATCCATCGTTCTTTCCTCCTAACCCAAGGCCAGACTTTAAACACATGCTCGGGAATGACAGATAGTGTGTGAAGGAGTACACGAGAGGAAGCAAAAGAAGGAAACCACATTTCTTCATCAGCGATTTGCACTGACAGTCTCTCTAGGCTTGTGCTAATGAAGTCACATTTATCTCTGGCCTGCCTAGATTCCATTAGCCTATGTCTAATTGTGTTAACTCTCAGTCTGGCCTTAAGTGGGCCATGGTGGACTTGTGTGTACGTAAGACTGTGAGTCTGTCTGTCTGTCTGTGTGCCACAGCGTCTACCGGTTCAATTCTGTTGTGTCTTTGTATCATTATACTACATTATAACTTTACTGTAGTTAGCTTTATTAGCTGTATCACAGAATGAGATAAATAAGTAGTATACTTTTGAATAGAGTATAGATTGTGGAAACAATATGATTTACATTAAGTTTGCACTTAAGTATTCTTTAATGTTTTTGGAAACTTAATTGCATGTTAAAGGATTATTTCACTTCCAGAATAAAAATTTCCTGATGATTTACTCACCCCTATGTCATCCAAGATGTTCATGACTTTCTTTCTTCAGTCAAAAAGAAATAAAGGTTTTTGAGGAAAACATTTCAGGAATCATAGAAAATGAACAGTCGTTTCGCTAGATAAGACCCTTGACTGGGGTTGTGTAGAGCCCTTTGAAGCTGCATTGAAACTGCAGTTTGGACCTTCAGTCTGTTGGCTCCCATTGAAGTCTACTATGTGGAGAAAAATCCTGGAATGTTTTCCTCAAAAACCTTTATTTCTTTTCGATTGAAGAAAGAAAGACACAAACATCTTGGATGACATGGGGGTGAGTATATTGTAAGGAAATGTTTATTCTGGAAGTGAATTAATCCTATAATTTTAATTAAATGAAGATGTATTGAAGTTTAATGTATGTTAAATGCAATTATCAGAACATTAGAGTGCTTTTTTGTAGTGCATCTTAACTTTAAATGTAATACTGAACAATACACTACAGTTAAAATCATAATTGAGTACTTGATGTGCTTCGGTACATTAGTCAACAAATCAAAATAAGTAAAGCACGACAAAGGATTATGATTTAAAATGTACTTTTAAAACTTTTAATTTGTCATTATTATAAAGTGCATATTTCAAAATATATTCAAGTGTGTTAGGAAACAATCATCAAAGTGTACTCTATGTAAGCTTGAGTGGACTTTTAGTTCTTTAAAAGTTTATTATCTACAAGTACAAACATACACTTTTTATTTTTATTTGAAGTATTCCAGAAGTGCACATTTAATACAATTAAGTGCACTTCTTTTTCACCAGGATCTGCCATTTTGAAAATTCGCACAATGAAAATGAGAGAATCCATTGAGACAGAAAGTTGAGTATATTAAATGCTACATTTGTTGTTTACCTGGTTGTATACATCCCTAAGGAAATAAGTAGTGAAATATGGCACATTTGTCATATCACCTTCCTCTCATATAGACCCCACCCTCTCATCTATATCCACTTTCTCTCGCATATAGTTTTTTGATCATAAATCTATAGCCTTCTTCTCATGTAGATTCTTCTCATGTAGATTCTCTTTCATGTTTAGCCCCTTTTTCTCAAAGGATTAGTTGACTTCCAGTATAAATCTTACCTGATAATTTACTTACTCCCATGTCATCCAAGATGTTCAATGTTATACTTTCTTCAGTCAAAAGGGTTTTTGAGGAAAAAATTCCAGGATTTTTCTCCATATAGACTTCAATTGGGATTGAAGGTCCAAATTACAGTTTCACTGGAGCTTCAAAGTGCTCTACACAATCCCAAATGAGGAATAAAGTTCTTATAAATATACAAAATATATATAAAAAGTGTATACTTTTTAACAAAATTCTCACACAAATTCTCATCTCGCACTAGCTTGACTTCATATATTTCGTGAAAGTATATACATTTAAAAAAAAATAAGAGCCATTTTTTGGCTGGGACTGTGTAGAGCCCTTTAAAGGTGCACTGAAACAGCTATTTGGACTTTCAACCTGCTGATATATGGAGAAATATCCTGGAATGTTTTCTTCAAAAACCTTAATTTCTTTTAAACTAAAGAAAGGAAGACATGAAAATCTTTGATGACATGGGGGTGAGTAAATAATCAGGAATTATTTATTCTGGAAGTGAACTAATTCTTTAATATAAATCCTGCCCTACTCTCTATAGCTTTTACCTTTCATATATAGGCTCCTCTCTCCAGTGATGGGCAGTAGCGTTGCTACAAGTAGTGATGCTACTAGCTTAACTACATTTCTCAGTAGCGTGGTGGTAGCGTTGCTGTTTTCTGAATCACATAGCTTTTAAGCAGTGAAGCTCTTTTTTTGATCAAGTAGTGCAGTAGCGTCAAAAAAAGCTACATTACCCAAAGCATTTCTGAAGCTCAAATCGGAAATATAACCACTAAGGATCACTGATCCTGGATCAGTAAAAGTGACGCCACCACCACTAAACTTCGTAACGTCGCTGGCTCCTCCAAACTGTAAGTCAAACCTCATTATTCCCTCCAGCCTCTCTTGTGAATGAAGTGTGGCGCACAGGTTGGAGCATCTCAGCTGGTTTTCAGTCTGAACTTGGAAATAAAGAACTGTTGATTTAATAAGTACAGCATTTTCTTTACTCAAGAAACAATATATTTATAAAGGCTAATGTTTTTTTTTTTTATTTGAGGAGTGGAGAAGAGTGTCTTAGTCTAGCATTTGTTGTTGGGTCAAATACAGTAGCTTGTGTGAAGCGCTATGGCTGCACAATAAATCAAAGTGAAATCATAATTGCAATTAATCAAAAGCTGCGATTGTCATGCGTATCTCTCAGTGAAGCACCAGTCTGTGATCAGCAGTAAATCTTCATCTGAAGGCCAGAGGACGCTCTCATTCTCTCAGGAAACCCAGGAAATGCTTCTTTGCTATTGCTGCAGCTGAATAAACACGATTTAACTACTTTCATTGATTCAGCGTGCAATAAACACACAACTACGACAGTATATGTTTTATCTGAGCATGGAATACTATGCGTGCCATTTCTGTGTAAAAAGCCACACCATCTCACAGAAGGATTTATTTCAAACACTCGACTGACATTATGAAGTGAGTTTGGAGTAAAAACATGTTAAATGTGATATTTTCATGTGCTTTCAGATGTAGCAGCATTTCTACACAGAGCCGTAGTTCACGGAGAAGCTATGCAAACAGCTGTCATTATTGCAAATGATCTCTCTTGATTTTTATAATCGGTCGATTAAATCGTCTGCAATAATGAACGCGATTAAGCATAGCTTTTCTATAAACTACGGCTCTGTGTAGTATATGCTGCTACAACTGAAAGCAGTTGCTGGAGATTTACTACTGATTACACAACCGGCTTTACTGACAAAATGCGCATGGCAATCGCCTTCGATTAATCGAGCAGCCTGCGAAGTGCCAAATCTTTTATAATATGATATTTTGGCCAAATAACAGAAAAACACTGAGCGACAGAAAACTGTTTAACCTGCAAGTTCATGAAAACGTAAATGCATTCACATACTGCCTTTGCGGTAATTACGAAAAAACATTTGCTGGTCAAAAACTTCGCATTTGAACTTGTTTTTGGTGAAATGTTAATAATATAATGACACATGCAATGATGCAAATGAATGTAGCCTAAGTTATCGGTAGGCCTATACATCTATATGGTAGCACTATGCAATATGATTTCGTTAGCCAGTGTTAACTAATGTATTAACTAATATGAGCATACAATGAAAACATTTATTAATATTTGTTCATGTAAAAACACATGCATAAGTAAATGTTGAAATTAACATTAATAAATCGTCACAGAATTATAAGGTTCTATCCAACGTTTTTGTCAAAATTGAGGCATATTCTTATTCTGTGAAAACTTATTTACATGATGTGATTATGTGTGTTTCTTTTGTAAGCTGTGTACATTTTGGGCCTTTTTTGTAGAAAACAAATATGGTTCTATCTACAGACGTCTATGGAGCGCAAACACTTTGAAGCTCAATATCTCAAAACTGCTCAGAATGCACATAGAACATTATAATTCTAAGGCGACGAAATGCTGCAGAAGTATTGCTTATTCTTAGTTTATGTTAACTACACATAACTACACATTTTTGTCACCAAATTGGTTTGGAACAGTTGTTAAATAAACAACTGAAAACTACTATGCCTGTCTACCTGCTTGACTGACAGTTTTATTGATCAATGAGAGATCATTGACTTGGTATGATGTTGGTTCAATATAAAAATTGTTGCTGTAGCTTAGCTTGCTACATTTCCCAGGGCTGTAGCTTTAGTGTAGTGAAGCTTCATTTTCTAAAAGGAGCTTGCCCAACATTGCCTCTATCTCATGTAGCCCCTTCCTGTCCTCTATTGTTCCTCCCTCTTACTTTATGACTCTTGACATTATACTTTGAATTATTTTGTCTCATTTACACTTTGGACTAGAATGCAAGGACACTTGCTTCATCCACCCTCAAGAGTACCTTTCACTAGTCTGGGTTTAGCATGACTCCCTTGCCTTTGCCTTGTCTCTTTCTGTGCTCAGATGTTAATTACCTGATTGAAGTCATCACCTTTCTATTCTCTTGCTTCACTATCAGCTGCAGTGAAACACCAGAGAGCAGGATGTCCTTCCAGAGCACCTGAAGGGCATCCATGACCACTGCCTTACAGTTGCACATCTCCACAGGGTTTGCACTGTTTAAAACGACACAATGTGACACTTGCCAATGTCACACAGCACTATGCATCAGAGTTGAGTAAAGCTTAATTTTCCAGAGGGATATTTGGACAGATGCCACTGTTTTCATTGTGCAGATCACACATACAGAAGCAGCTGAGACACATGATAGATCTCTCTGTTGGATTTAGGTGACTCACTTGAGAAAGCTGAGGTGCACAACAAGAGCTCCTTGGAATGCTTCACAGGAGCCCTAGGCAAAGATTAGTGTGTGTGTAAGAGATGATGAGAGCTGAAATAGGTGGCAATGGTGTGTGTGCAGTGTGTGAAATTGGAAATGGGTGGCTAGAGTTGTCAATCTCCACATGTCTCACCACTCTCACTAATTTGCTTTTGTCTGCGTCATTTCCAGCCGCTGACCATGGTCTGAAATATCAATGAGTGTGAACGCGTTCCGTGAAAACTGTGTACAGCAGTAAACAGCACAATGTTTACAGCTTTGAGACATTATAACATTATGAATTGTTTCACAGCAGGCAAATATGCAAAGCACTATAGAAAAATGACCATTCAGGCCGAAACATGTAGTGTTGTTGAAGGCATTGTGAAAGACTGCATGGTGGAAAATTAGCCAACAGAGGCTCACTGCAAAAACATGCCTGTGGCGACATTTCTGCAAAATATTACACTGTTTTTTTCAAAGTTAACTGTCCGGTGAGTGCCGTTAAACACGTTCCACCTACAATAAACCCTACCTCAAACTTAACCGATAGTGTTAACACAAGCAAACGCGAGCTAAAATCTAATTTGCTGAAGCAACTGTGCCATTTTAGCTTGCTTTCTTATTTTTTATCGTGACTCGTTTCATTGGACTCATACCAGAGGGCTCCATATTGTAAGTGCAGTGCTGTACCAGGTGTGCTACCGAGCAAGTTTACATTAGAAAAGCCATACATATAGAGCTGGTTATGTGATGCAAATGTCAAAATTATGTAAAAGTGAAACATAGGTCATTTCAACATGAGGCAGAAGTAGACAAGAATGTCTCCTAAGTGATTGAGGTGTTTTGTTGTTGGATGTAATAATAAACACATCAGTTGTCATTTACTCCCGACATCTGAACTGCTGAAGAAGCAGTGGGTCACTCTCATTTTTTGAAGGGAATAGACCCCACAATCTGCCTAAATGTGTCTATGTTTGCGATCCAGTTTTGCCTATAGAAGAAGTGAGTATAAGGTTTTTTTTATGGATTTTTGCAAAATGCCTTTACTACTGTTCTAGTTAGCAAGTTATGTGGCTAAATGCGGCTAAAGTTTACAGTCTCAGAGATAACCGCTTATCACCCCACAGAAGAGAGGGGTGGGGTGAGCAGATGGCATTTAAAGGTACATGCACCGAAACGGGTTGCTGTGAACAGAGCTGTTTTTGACAAGGTAAAAAGTGTTGTTTCACACTACCATTGAGAAATTTTAATCAAAGTTATAGACTTTTCATTAAGACCCTAAAGAATCATATCAACTTGAAAATGGGCATCCGATGATCCCTTTAAATGAATGATTCAGTGAAAAAAACTTTATTTAAACAGTCAATTGTCGCCACCCAGTAGCGAAACAAATCAACATTGTAATCAACAAAGGTTATTTAAAACACCAATTTGAAGTGCCAACAGTGTTGTCAAGTCAGCGAAATTGGGCTACTTTACTACAGTTGCCGCAGGTTGTTTTTCATGTCTGTGATATTTAGTTCCTGAAATGTGAATTGTACCCCGGGAACCCTGACCAAAAAAACGTGTATTTTACCCCCAGGAACATGATATTTACTAGTGCACCCCCTCGAAACGCGATTGGGCTAGTTTTGAGTAGTAGTTGAGAGGGTTTTGATGCAAAAACCTGGCAACCCTGAGTGCCAATTACTTTCAAAAGATGATTTGCTGCATTTTGAACTCTACCATAGACATCAGTGTTTATATCAGAATTATAAGTGGTTGAAAAGACAGTTTCATACCTAAATATGATAACCACTCTATCTATTTCAGCGGGCAGCGTGAACACAGATTTGATTTTTTCAATATGACTTTGTCAAAGGTATTAATAGAGACAGGCGAATCGATGCCATTTAGAAATAATGACATTATATCTTGATGCCTTGACCCCAGCCTCAGTCCATTCCTTGGTGAAGTTCACCAAATTCTTGAATCGCTTTTGCTTGACAAGCCTCTCAAGGCTGCGGCTCTCTCAGTTGGTTGTGCATCTTTTTCTTCCACACTTTTACCTTCCACTCAACTTTCTGTTAACATGCTTGGATACAGCATTCTGTGAACAGCCAGCTTCTTTGGCAATGAATGTTTTTGTCTTACACTCCTTGTGAAGTTTGTCAATGATTGTCTTCTGGACAACTGTCAGATCAGCAGTCTTCCCCATGATTGTGTAGCCTGGTGAACCAAACTGAGAGACCATTTTAAAGGCCCAGGAAACCTTTGCAGGTGTTTTGAGTTGATTAGCTGATTGGCATGCCACCATACTCTAATTTGTTGAGATTGTTAAGTGAATTAGTGGGTTTTTGGTCAAATCATCGCAATTAAAAGAACCAAAGACTTAAACTGCTTCAGTCTGTGTGCATTGAATTTATTTGATACACGAGTTTCACAATTTGAGTTGAATTACTAAAATAAATGAACTTTTTCTATGACATTCTAATTTATTGGGATGTACCTGTATGTGCTACTAGGCAAAAGTATGATTTTTTTTTTTCTTTTATTTAGCATGAATGGATTAATTTGGCCAATACTCACAGCAAAGTTGTTTAAAATGTTACAAAACATTTCTGTTTTAAATAAACATTGTTCTTTTGAACTTTCTATTCAAAAATGTGCCTGTAACCACAACAGGCTTTTATAACTGGGTTACACAATCCCACAAACAAACAGAGTTCTAAAGTCTGTGCTGCTAGTGTGATGCCATCCACTGGATGTCAAGTAGCAGCTGATTACCACATGCTGCACTGCATAATTACATGTCTTTGATTATATCTTCAAACAGAATGAGTTCTAAAGGATTTGTTTTTTTTTTCCTGCATGTTGATGTGTGTATACTGTGTTGACCTCTTTTCTGTGGGATAAAGGGAAGCAAACTTCATAGATGTTGCTTTTGATCAGGTAAGGTAAATACTGTGCTTCTGCAGTGGTTTACCTCTCACTTGTATTACATTTGTATTATCAGAGAACAAATAGTTGAGGGTGTTTCTAATATTTCAGGTCATAAATAGTGTAAATCAACAGTTGTTATATCTTAATAGATTTTTTACACAAATCCTCAGTGTTCAGACTCCCTACTGTATTCTGTATGCTGAAAGATGTTTTCTTGAACAGTTTTTCTATTTGTTGGTCTCATCTCCAAACAACTTTTATAGTATTATTGAATGCTAACAATATTAACTTCTTGTTTATGATCCTAACCATTTAAGTTTCTCTAATACTTCTAATTCTAAATCGGTTTGGACTCTTGTCCCATTTCTTTTTAGATGGATTTTTAGTTGTTCTGACCTTTTTATGTAGAGACGCTAAATTTTAATGACTGATATAGTGTCACTACAGTCACAGTGGTATCCTGTGCAGCCAGTAGCCTGTGTCCTATATTAAAAAGCATTTTTGACTCTTTGATTCCCCTGTACTTCCATGTAACTAAGCAATTTTTTTTTACCACGCATTGATTGATTTTAATTCATGTGTGCATTCATGTAGAAGGAAAACCCTCCAAGTTTCAGAGACGGCGCTGTTTCCTGGGTAATCGACTGCAAACGAAAAATGGGAACGACACACTCCAAACCCTTAAAAGAGACTGTAGAAATGCTGTTAAACATTTAATGATTCATCTGCCTTCTCACACACACACACACACACGCACACACACTCATGCATCCATGCACTCACACACATGCACAGACTGCAGTCATTTACTCTGCAAGAGCTTGATTAATTTTTGATTAAAAAAAGGAAGAAAGCAACAAAAGGGACAAAATGTGTTTCATGTCACGCTTTTTATCAAATTAGAATATTGCTGGCCAACAGAAACACATGAAAGAGTCATTTAGAGTTGTTTTTTTGAGTTTGTAACAATTAAATTATTTTATTTATTTTATTTTGCTGTAGTTGATTTCTTATATTACACACATCAGTAACCCACTTTCATAAGAAACAGAATACAAGGATTTTAGTACCCAATTCATATGAACTACCTTCTTTTACAGTTTTTTTTTACTTTTTTTCTTTTGTGCCTTGATATTTTTGGAGGCATAAAGTCAAAATCAGGTTGATAAAACTCTTTAACCATGGTTTTATAAGACTTTTGGATGACTCAAAATTGCAAGAAAAAAAAAAAAAGAATTGTGAGAAAGTCAAATCGACTTTATTTGTTTATTCTGTGGCAGAAATGTGACCCTAGACCACAAAACTAGTAGCAATAGCCAACAATGCAATGTATGGGTCAAAACTATCGTTTTTTTAATTTTATGGCAAAAATCATTATGATATTAAGTAAAGATCATGTTCTATGAATATATTTTGTAAGTTTCTTAATATAAATATATCAAAACTTAATTTTTGATTAGTAATACAGTATGCATCGCTTAGAACTTCATTTGGAAAACTTAAAGGTAAATTGTTGAATATTTAGATTTTTTTTGCACCCTCAGATTCAAGATTTGTTGTGTCTCTGAAAAATATTGTCCTATCCTAACACACCATACATCAATGGAAATCTCAATTTTGAAAAGATGTCCAAGATGTGTTTACAAATAATCTTCCATACAACTCATTACTAATACATTACTAATATTAACATGACAAAAAAGAAAAACAGATAATATAATATAAAAAAAAAAAAATACATATTTGTATTATTATATCTATAAAAATGCAGTTTGTTTTCTGTTTGAATTAAAGTCATGTGGAGCGACCAACTTGCAGAATATAAAATATAAAACAGGAAATAAAAGCATTGTTGATGATGACAATTAGATGATTTTTGGCTGATATTTTGTTATTGTGCTGGTAATTTGACAGGTTTAGGACTGCCATGAACAACTGACTACCAAAGCTTATGATATTCCAACACAATCTCACGGGAATTCGTACATATTTTACGAGGTGGCTAATTCGTACAAATTTGTACGACCTCACTCGTACGATTTTGTACGATTTGCCTAGACCTCAGTGACGGGTAGGTTTAGGGGCGGGGTTAGGTAAAGGGCATTTGTACAAATTCATACGAATTGGGAACTCATAAAATACGTACGATTTAGCCAAAAACGGATGAATTTGTACGAGTGAGGTTGTACAAATTCGTATGATTAAGCCACCTTGTAAAATACATACGATTTGCCGTGAGATCGGGCTGGAAATTCTTCATATTCTGTGTGGTGGTTTGTTTGCTGAAGTAACATAAATTAACTTTTCCAATAAGTTTGAAATGATGTTTACCTTTTATAGCATTTTTACCTTTATAAGGCCAATTTCTTTCTAATGTGATTAAATGTATCATGTAAGTGCATTATCTGTTCCATCAATAAATTTAAATAGTAAAACACTATAGGGCTGTTACCAATCAAATGAGGTCAGTATCAACAAAATTTGTGTTTGCAATGCAGTGGTTGCACAGAATATGCATCTGATGTGGCATTTACTGTAGATTAATTCACACAAACTGTTTAATGCAGGGCATGAATGCAGTTACAAATGGATAAATAATTGTTTTGATGTTTAAAAAAACAAACAAACTGATGAATACTGATATTTGAAATGATTTTGGGAAAATCTACTTTAAATATAAACCTAAATTTGCCAGCAGATCACTTCATGAGTCGCTGAGTCATTCATTCATTCATTCGTTCAAACGGCTGATTGATTCATTAATGAAACACAGGCGTGTTGCTCAGAGATGGTAAACACTTCTTTTTTTTATTTTATTATTATTTTTTTATCTATTGAGGGAAGAGTTGTAGTAAATAGTGAATAGGTAATTCTAATTTCAAAAGTTACATTTTAATAATTATAGTAATAATAATTCATTTTAATTAATTAATAATTGAAGAACATGTTACATGTTAAAAACATGTTAATTTAAACATTTGTTAACATTTTTGTGAACATGGAATAAACATTTTCCAAACTTGGCACATGTTTTAAACTAGATTTTACAAAGATTCTTATTTTTTTAATTTGATTTATCATTTACCACTCTGTGAAAGCATTGGTTTGGAATGATGTGAGGGTGAGTAAATAATGTTTTTTTTGGAATATTACTTTATGGATTTAATGGAGAAAAACTTGCTTACATTATAGTCTGAATGTGATTTATGTATGTATTTTAATCTGAGCAGTTTCTATGTAACTCTTTCCTTTTAAGCAAAAAACATAATAGTATTAGAGGATGAGGAAAAATACAGAAGCTGGGGTCAAGGGAAGCACTGGTGCTGCACAAGCACAGATGAGTAATGACTACACAGAAGGACTGTCTGATGGGGCAGCCGCTCTCTTTGACGTCACCATTAACCAGAGTGAGATGAGGGTGAGCGAGGGGGAGAATAAGAGAAAGACGAGGAAAAGAGGATCTCTCCTGATTTGACGTCACCATTTACCAAGGTACAGGAGAGTGTGATGGATGAGAGAGAAATGGAGGGAGCATAGGTAATAGTGGGAGGGAGAGAGAGAGTTGATGTGTGGCTTTGTCTGCAGTAGCAGAAGGCTGGTGAAATGGACTGTGATATTGGCTTTTAATTTTCCCTCTGCCTTCAGCAGAAAGAACAGAAGAGAGGAGAGAAGCACTAGAGAGGAGAGCAGAATGTGGAAATTCACATTTCTTTACATTACAAATACAGCGTAATCTCTGCCGTTACGCCTAGTAGTTTTAAATTCAAATTTTTGAATAATGAAGTTGCATACGTGTATTTATAAAGCAATTTATAAATCGCTCAGTCATGGTACGATCATATTTAGTGTTGCTTAGAAAATCTTTGCATGCAATATTTAAGATTTCAAAGGGCAATGAGCAATTTCATCTTATAGACTTCCAGTTTCAAAATATGTGAATTTTTTGTCAGGTTTAAGTTTTAAGAACATGGACACACAAATTCGCAGTGCCGACCAATAACAAGCCTCTTGGTTAGGCGGTAAACTCTGTGTGGGAGGAGCTTTGTGTCTTTGCAACGCAGCGAAACTGAAGCTCAATACTGGACGAGACATACAAAACTGGCTGAGTAAAGTAGAGAGATGTCTCTTTGTTTTTAAATTTTCTTTTATGCATAGAGCCTTGGATTTTGTTGAATTTTGGCATACTTCATCAGAATGACTAGTTCTCTGTATGAAAAAAGTTTTAAAGAGTTTGGATGCTGCATTGTAAAGATATAATAAAATTATGGTTATCTTTTTTACTGTTACTTTAATAAATCACCACATCAACACCGTTCAAGTATACATATCCCAAATCTGCTTGCAATTTAGCATCTTCAGTATTTTGGCATCATGCAGAAAAAGTTTGGTGTGAATTTCTTGGTTTTCCTGATTATTGAAAATTCCACACCCTTTTTTTTTTTTTTTTTTTAGAAATCCACATTCAAACCAAAATAGCCGATTTCTTGTTGGTCATAGCTAATGGATGTAAATTAGAAAGTTGTTCGGATCAATGTGAACAATATATGTCCCGAGTTTACTGACTGTAGGAAAAACTAACCCCGAAATATTGTCAAAAGGTGGTGCTATAGAGTGCCTCCTCCATGGCCATTTATGAGCTTTTGCCAGTGTGTATCATTGATACTGATATGTGTGTTGCGTTTGATCAATCTACACTCCATACACCATAATGACAAAGCAAAAACAGAATTGTTACAACTTAATGAATTTATTAAAAAAAAAAAAAAAAAAAAAAAAAAACACTGAAATAAGCACATTGCATAAGTATTCATACTCTTAACTCAGTACTTAGCTGAAGCATCTTTACAGCAATAAGTCTTTTTGGGTATGATGCAACAAGATTTGCACATAAACATTTGGCAATGTGTGGGAGGAGCTTTGTGTCCTCGCAACACAGCGAAACTGAAGCTCAATAATGGACGAGACGTACAAAACTGGCTGAGTAGACACCACCAGAATGAGAAACACACCACTTCAGTATTATTAAATGATCCGTAAAAATGGCAGTTTGGAAAGCAGTTACTTAGGGTTGGATCATTTGCTAGCCAGCAAAATAGCTTTGGATGTTTATTTCATTGTCATTATTTCTATATCATTCATTTTTTTGTCACATGCGGCCCTTTCTTTTACCTGTGAAATATCGCAGAACAGTGGTAAATCTGACTGCATCACAAAAAGATATAAAGGTGTGATGATACAATAATCTTTGACCAAGTACCAACATATAGCAAGTTTTACCTGGGAATTATTCATTACAGCTGACAAAGGTCTATACAGTGACACAATTATGTAATTTTTTTGCCTTGCATTTGTTTTTGATTTGTTTTGAGAACAGCTTAAGATAAGGAGTTTTTAAGGAATCAATTAATTTTCTAAATTAATTTATTCTAATGTTTTTTTTAATCCCCATTATTTTTATACAGACTCTACAGGATAGTGTACAGTCAGCTGATTATTATGACTAAGTAAACCCTAATTTATGAAAGTTGGCTCTTGTTTTGTCCTTGCAATAGTGACTGGCTCACTGTACATTACTGTATATCGCTTAGTACACAATTACTTAACAAATTAATAAATACAGTGACAAATATTGATTTGAAATAATAAAATATTAAAAAAAGTGTGATAAAAGAAACACGTATTGTAGGAAATCAGTTGCCTGGGGCAGTGGACAGTTATAAAGATTAGCAATCATTATTCTGGATTATTTGATTACAATTGCTTCAGTGACCAATCAGAATTGCATTGTTATTCCAGATCAGCATGGAGAAAAACAAACAAACAAACAAACAAACAAACAAACAAACAAACAACAACAACAAAAAAACAGTAGTACATGACTGCAATGGAGGATCACATGAGCCAACTGTTTACTAATTGAAACACTAAAAAACAATGCATTGCATTAGTGTAGTCCAGTACAGTTGACATGATTTATGACATAGATTTGCAGTGTGTGTAAGTGTGTGTATTATTATGTGCCCCATGAGTATTGATAGAATACACATAACCACTACCAGTTATGCAGTAGGCTACCAGTTGTGTTTAAAGTGTGTGTATAACAGAACAACACCACAAATGTTGTCATCTGGCAATGTTTGGTTTCTAGGTCACTAAACAAATAATCAAATTCTGTATAAAAGCAATTCTATACACATTGTGTGAGGAGTAAGGAACAGCCAGGAATGCACTAATGGAGCATGAAGTAGCATGTGACATTTAGCGATCCAGTGATTCAGACGTGGAATGTCCTGTTGTAGTCACACGCACATATAGTACAACCTCAGGATTTGAGTTCTTCACCTGTAATGACACAGCCAAGTCACCAGGGAGTCCAGCAAGCACTCCATCGTCATGGTAACTGCTCACTGCTAAAAATAGTGTGGCTTTATGGCAATCACGTGGCCCTCTGGGATCTCTGAGAGGTGGATGGGGTCAGTCCGGAGGGTGCTGAGGCTCCATGGCCCATTTGAGACGCATGGAGAAAAAAAATAACAAAAGAGAAAAATAACCTTTTTTGAAGATAGAGTGCTGTCCATTAAGAAAATCAATTTAGAATAAAACAAAGGGATTCCAGAGTGATATTAGGGGTTTTATCATTATTTGCTCTTCATTTTAAGGCCATGCTTTAATATTCTGGATAATTTTAAGACATTATCATAAAAAAAAAATTCAAACAGTTTAGCACATAATTTAGCAAAAATAGATATGTCGTGCTTATGTGGGTGATACAGGTTCAAGTCAGGCCTGTGATACAGGTGTGCAGGGGGAAGCACATGTGCTCATCACATATAGTACCTTGCCGAAAGTATTCACACCCTTCATTTGTTTCACATTTTGATATGTTGCTGCCTAACATAATATTTTTAAATTACTCCACATCAATCTACACTCCATACACTATAATGGCAAAGAAAAAACAGGATTGTTACAACAAACTGAAATAAGCACATTGCATAAGTATTCATACTCTTAACTCAGTACTTAGCTGAAGCATCTTTACAGCCTCAAGTCTTTTTTTGGATATGATGCAGCAAGATTTGCACATGAACATTTGGCAATTTTCTGCCATTCTTCTCATTACCTCTTCATCTCTCGAGCTCTGTCAGCTTGGATGGCGTCTGGCAGACATTTTCAGGTTTTTCCAAAAATGTTTGATTGGGTTCAAGCCCAGGCTCTGGCTGGGCCACTCAAGGACATTCACAAAGTTGTCTGAAATTCAAAGTTGAATTGAGGTTTATCAGAACAGAGAATTTTCTTTCTTACAGTCTGAGGGTCCTTTAGGTGCTTTTTTGCAAACTCCAAATGTGTCTACATGTGTCTTCACTGAGGAGAGGATTGAGTTTTGCCACACAACCATAAAGCCCAAATTGGTTGAGTGTTGCAGTGCTATTTGTCCTTCTGTAAGTTTCTCCCATCTGCATTTATGATCATGGAGCTCAACTAGAGTGACCATCAGGTTCTTGTTCACCACTGTAGCCAGGATATTTCTCCTCAATTGCTCAGTTTGGTCAGGAGGCCGGCTCTAGGAAGAGTCCTAGTTGTTTCAAACTTCTTCCATTAAGACTACATGCTTCTGTGAACCTTCAATGCAGTAGAATGTTTTCTGAACTTTTCCCCAAATGTGTGGCTTGATGCAATCCTGTCTCTGAACTCTACAGCCAGTTTTTTCTAACCTCAGGGCTTGTTTTTTGCTCTGATATGCATCTGATATGCACTGTTACAGTTTTTGCCCATTGCTTACACACTAAAACTGAATGCTTACACCAAAGCCTCAATACCTAATCTCCTTGTTGCATACCTTTAAACACAGTGTAACCATACGTTAAGCACGTTTTCAACTTTGCACTTTGGTTACAATTCTGTAACACACTTATTGCAAAGCACTACACACGTTTTCTTTCATTAGACACTTTGTTCAAAAACAAAATTTTCTGTTCTCATTGGGAACACTCTCTGTTCAAAAAGCAAAACTCATCTGGCAATTGTATTCACTTACACACACACCTGAAAGCACTTGCCCAGAAAACACAACACCAATTGGTCTGAGCCTTAGCACTACAAATAGGCCTTAGGTCAGACATTTTGAGAACTTTGCAAGCATGGAGGCAATGAGAGTCAGAGTAAGAGGAGGACAAAGAGGGAGAGGAGTTGGACGTGGAGGAGAACGAAGACGAGGACAAAGACGAGGTCCAGTGCGGAGACGTGTATCAGATGACATCAGGGCTACTCTGGTGGACCATGTGATAAATCATGGCCTGTCCATGAGGGAGGCCGGGCAAAGAGTCCACCCTAACCTCAGTCGGTATACAGTAGCATCAATAATAAGGACATTCCGACTGGAGAACAGGTATATCTTCAAGTTTCTACTCCAGACTGTACCTACTGTATGTGTCACATGATTCTACATCATGTTACAGTGTTACTGTACTAACTTTACTTTACAAAAATGGGTAGTGCTGTGAAGTATATGTAAAGGAATACCATTGTGATGTTACAGTACTGTGTACAGTTTGAAAGTACAGTATGTGAAAAAGATCCTAACCAACGACTTTTTGTGGTGGCATTTTCGACAGAATGGTTGCACAACCTCCTCGAGGTGGAAGGCAACGGCTATTTTCCGAACAACAAGAGCTTGCCATCATTGAAATGGTGCGAGAAAATAATGCAATCCGACTTCGTGATTTGCAGCAACGCATAATTGCAGATGGAAATGTATTCAACAATATCAACAGGGTCAGCATTTCTACACTAAGTCGCATTCTACACAAACATAACTTCAGAATGAAGCAGCTGTACAGGGTGCCATTCGAGAGGAACAGTGTCAGGGTCAAGGATCTGCGGCGTGATTATGTGCAGGTGTGTGTCACTTTACATACTATATATTATGATATTGTGCCCTGCCTGTAGCTTGTAGTTTTTCTCTATACCGACCCAACTCAGCCCCTACTTGTGCAAAAATATAGACATTGTAGTTACTGTATGTGTTTTCAGTAACACTATTCAGTGTTTTCTGTTTCAGACAGTTCTGGATTTTGATGCCGCCGAAATGCCACATGAGTTTATCTACGTGGATGAGGCAGGCTTTAATCTGGCCAAAACCAGGCGTCGGGGCCGTAATGTAATTGGACAAAGGGCTGTTGTAAATGTCCCTGGGCAGCGTGGGGGAAATATCACCTTGTGTGCTGCAATTAGTGTCCAAGGAGTCCTGCATCACCATGCTACTCTAGGTCCGTACAATACAGGACTGATCATTGCATTTCTAGATGCACTACATGCAGCTGTGCAGAACAGACCACAGCAGACCAGGTTTGTTCTCATATGGGATAATGTCAGTTTCCACCGGGCAGCTCTGGTCCAAGATTGGTTTAACAATCATCAAAATTTCACAGTTTTATACCTGCCCCCTTACAGCCCCTTTTTAAATGCAATTGAGGAATTCTTTTCAGCGTGGCGGTGGAAAGTTTATGATCGACAACCACACGCCAGAATGACTCTTCTGCAAGCAATGGAGGAGGCATGCGAAGACATCGAGTTGGCATCAATCCAAGGGTGGATTCGTCACACAAGGCGATATTTTCCCCGATGTCTAGCCCGTGAGAACATCGCCTGTGATGTTGACGAGGTCTTGTGGCCAGACCCAAACAGAAGGCGGGATCCATAAGCCCCCAGTCACCACACACACACATGCACACACACAAAACAAATGTATGGGTTTTTTATATATAGTATATGGTACTTTTGTTTTGTTGATAAATTTGATTTGTGGTTAAAATTTTCTTTATTTCTGTAAGATTGTTTCTTGTAAAAACTACTTTTGGGTTTTACAAAAATGACAATAAAAAAAGAAACCCAAAGACTGCAGTGTTTTCTATAAAGCTCATCAGTGTGTTGGTGGTGATGTGAAAGATGAATTCAAATGGTGCTTGTGTGTATGGTTTTGTTGCAAGAATTTCATTTTTAGACAGGAGTGTTAAGTTTTGATTGCAGTGTTTCATTTTGGCATAGATGTGAGTTGTTCATCTCTAAGTGCTATGTCTGATTGACTTGTGTGTAGAGTTTTGACATAATGAGCCAAATTCTGAAAAAAGTGTGTAAGCAATAGGCAAAAACTGTAAGATGTGTGTTCCTTTCCAAATCATGCCCATTCAGTTGAATTTGCCACAGGTTAACTCCACTCGAAGTGTAGTAACTTCTACAATCAATATGAATGCTTCTGAGCTAAATTTAAACTGTCCCAAATAAGGGTATAAATAAGTTCTTTATTTGTATAAATTTGCGAAGATGTTAAAAACCTGTTTTTTGATTTGCCATTATGGTGTATGAAGTGTAGATTGGTGTGGAAAAAGAGTAGTTTAAACATAAGGCAGCAACAACAAAAAAGGGGTATGAATACTTTCGCAAAGCACTGTGAAGCTGACAGGCCTATGAAGCTGACAGTTCATAAAAACAAGGTTCAAATCTGACCTGCACCATGTTGTGATCCCAAGCTAGATACTTATTCTTTTTTCTTCAGTTAGGGGTTAAAAGTTTTAAATTACCTTTGCAGTGACTGCTATATCCAGATGCTGTCAACGCTGTTGAAAATTGTTTACCTTTCTGGGCCTTGGAAAGTTTTACTTGGGTAACACTTTTTTTTTTTTATTAATAAGGGTGCACAAATATGCATTATTTCATGCTTAAATAATGCAGCGATATTCATGAAGAACTAAACTGTTTATTAATAATTACTGTATTAGCAACAAATTAACATTCTATATGATTCATAGATTAAATAATCAATAAATTGTTATTAGTTAAATGTGTCATAATGTATTAATTCCCCAAAAACGTCTTTTATTAACTAACAGTGTAAATGCATGTATTAATTACCGCAACAGTTTAAAGCCATGCATTTCAACTTCCAGTTGTCTGCTTTAATTAATAATTAGCTAATGATTGTTAAGTAATATATAATTGTGGTTATGGATTTAGAATTAGTTTGTTAGTCATGTGCATCAACAAGTAAAGTCATAACATAATGATATCTTTGCAAATCATTAGGTAATGATTAATTAAAGCAGACAACTGGAAGTTGAAATTCATGGCTTCAACTCACTGATGCACATGACTAACTAACTATTTCTAAATCCATAACCACAATGGCATATTACTTAACAGTTTGTTAATAGCTCTGTGCCTCAACAAGTCAAAACATAATGATACATTTTTCATTTGTGGGTGAACTATCTATTAAAGCAGCTCTGATTACTGATATCTGGACTCCAAAGAAGGCGGAGCCACAGAACACACTTAATCACCATATCCAGTAGTATTTCAAAGGTGTTTACTAGCCAGAGTGAACTTTTGTAGAAAGTCTAGAAATTAACTTAAAACAAACTTTTTTTTCCTTATAGAATATAAGGCCCTTAAATGCTACACTATGTAACTTGTGGCCCAGCATAAAACTACAATAAGTTACTTGCAGAGGAACATTATTTTGGTACTTACGTAAGTTGTGGTTTGGCTTTTCTATTCTACTCAAATTAAACTGATGGCTTGAGGCAACTAGCCTAGCAATAACGAAAGATTTTACCAAAAAAATGTCCCATGAGGATTTAAGTAGCTTATATGCCATTTGTCTTTGTTACATAATATATCTTAAAACTTGAATTTGTCTTCATCTCTAGAAAGTCATAATACACCAATCTTACTTAATGAGTTTGATTCGAGAAAGATACTTTTTGCATGCAAATGGTGTAGTTACAGTGCCTACCAGCAGAGGCTAACAGGGCCATACTAACCAGCCAGACCTTGATCCCCTGATGTAAACATGCAACTTGTGAATGCAGTGTGATAAGAGCAGTTGAGAGTGTCTGTGAGATACTGCAGAATGTGGGTGACATGCATAGATAGAGCTCGGAAACCCATTTTACAGATAGGGCTCTTGGCACTGTCCAGTGGGATAGACACACACTTCAAAATGTAATAAATTACAAAACAAATTATCACAACTGAGGGTAAGCCGAATACAGCTGTCTTTTCCATTTTTACTGCTCTCTCCATGGTCACAGTCACTGCAGTGAGAAGTGCTTTGTCAGTAGACATGGCAGAGAGGAAGGTGATAGTAAGGTCTACTTTCACATTCTCTTTTGGCTCCTACATACACAATGTATATTTTGGGATTACACTCTAACTATATATGGCTGCAACTAACAAGTATTTTGCTTTTCAGTTAAACGTTTGATTATTTCTTTGGTTGTTTGGATATTTCACATTTTGCCTGATGTCCATCATACAATGGTCAAATCTATGTTCAAAAATTAAAATTTTGTCATTCATTACTCATCCTCATGTTGTTCCTAACCTGTAAGACTTTTGTTCGTTTTTGTAATGCAAATTTAGATATTTTTGATAAAATCCGAGAGCTTTGTGGCTCTGCATAGATACCAACGCAACATGTTCAAGGCCCAGAAAGTAGTAAGGACGTCGGTAAAATAGTCCATGTGACATCTGTGGTTCAACTGTAATTTTACGAAGCAACGGGAATACTTTTTGTACACAAAGAAAACAAAATCAGAGACTTTCTTCAACAATTTTAGCACTTAGTTTGTTGCGTCCTTAGTTTTCACTATTTCTCTGTTACACTCCTTCATTTGTCTCACCACAACCCCCAGGTCTCTTGTATTTTACCCTCAGTCTCATTCAGGTGGAAAGTGTTTTGGTGCTCCTTTGTAACCTCTTTGTCTCTCTTTCTCTTCCTCTCCCATCGTGGGAAATGATTGAGTGCATGTAGAATGCTGACATCAGATAACGTCTGCATTGGCAGTCCATGTGTGACTGCGCTCTGGTCTAGATTTGCATATCATTTGGAATTCAATAAACTAAATGGACCCGTGCCCACACTGACAATAAAAAGGGGCCATAAATATTCTAATACTACTAGTCCTGACTGATAGCTGTGGAGATGGCTGGCAGGTCTGACTTCACTACGAAAATTGTTTAATTGATTGTTTTTGTGATGTTATTTATCTTCTCCAGCCTGCCAGGAAGTGACATCAGTCTATTTCCTGTTTAGATGATCTTGATTTTGTCAGTTTGTGACCTCAATCTCTAGCGTGATGACTTGGGGATGGGATCAGAAGCTTCTCACTATGAACTCAGCTTGAACTTCAAATCTATTTGTGCCAAAAACCACCATTCAAACCAGACGCTGATAGAGTCCTGCTAGATTTAACAATAAATCACTCGCAGAGTTTGCCAAAATATACGGTAGAGGTGCCACTCAAGAACGAGGACAAATGATGCACGGCAGGCTCAAAATAAAAGCGTCTATTTCATCAGTGTGTTTTAATTTCGCTATGATATCAGCGAGTTCTTCCCCTCTGTTGCTTCTCCTCAAGATTATTTTCCTGACAGGACGGAGCGTTTTCAATTACGACGTTCATGGCGTGCAACAGTGGGCCTGTGCCCCACTAGCGTTGCTTTTATTATTTGCTAACCTTTCTAATTTCACACTTGTTAAATTTTCGTGTAAAAGCCCTTTTAAGAGAGAGGCTTCAAGAGAGCGTTATGTCGTTTCAAATCTCCGGGGGGACTTGAGTCTCTGGGGCTTGAGATTTGTAATGGGCTGTGTTTCAGGGTTTGAGGGTGAAGCAGGGTGCTGGCTTTGACCAGAGATAAATTGTGGCTTATTCAGAGACTTTGGACAGGCATGCTCATTGTTTTTAATTACTATTTTACACATTATAGATTTTTTTTTTTTTTAAAGAAGAGGTATGCCTCACATGGAAGTATAGGAGTTATGTAGGAGTAGACAAGAAATGTTCAAAGTTGCTGCCTCAGTTTTTTAAATTAGTTTTGCTTAGATTTTTGTTTTGTTTTGCGGTTTGTTTTGTGTAGCTTTTTGTTTTGTAGTGTGTTATTCTGTTGCTTTGCGTAGCTTTTTGCTTTGTTTTTTTTTGTTGTTGTTGTGTGTTTTGTTTTGTGTTGCTTTTTGTTTTTTTTTTCTTTTGTTGTGTGTTTGGTTTTGAGTTGCTTTTTGTTCTGTGGTTTATTTTTTTGCTTTGTGGTGTATTTTTTGTGGTATGCTTTTGTGTAGTTTTTTTTTTGTTTTGTTTTGTGGTGTTTTGCTTTGCTTCTTGTTTTGTTTTGCTTTTTGTTTTGTGTTGCTTCTTGTTTTGTGGCCTTTTGCATTGCTTTTTGTTTTGTGGTGTTTTGAATTAGCTTTTTGTTTTGTGATGTGTTTTGTTTTGCATTGCTTTTTGTTTTGTGGTGTGTTTTTTTTGTTGTTGCTTTGAGTAGCTTTTTGCTTTGTTTTTTGTTTTGTTGTGTGTTTTGCATTGCTTTTTTGTGGTGTGTTGTTTTGCAGTGTGTTTTGTTTTGTGTTGCTTTTTGCTTTTCTTTTTGCTTTGTGTGTTTGGTTTTGAGTTGCTTTTTGTTCTGTGGTTTGATTTTTGCTTTGTGGTGTATTTTTTTGTGGTATGCTTTTGTGTTGATTTTTTTTTTTTTTTTGTGGTGTGTTTTGCGTTGCTTCTTGTTTTGTGCCCTTTTGATTTGCTTTTTGTTTTGTGGTGTTTTGTTTTGTGCTGCATTGTGTTTTTTGGTGTTTTGAATTAGCTTTTTGTTTTGTGATGTTTTGTTTTGCGTTGCTTTTTGTTTTGTGGCATTTTGTGTTGCCTTGCTTTTTGTTTTGAATTGCTTTTTGTTTTGTAGTGTTTGTTTTGTTTTGTTGCTTTTTTATGGTTTATTTTGAATTGCTTTTTGTGGTGTGTTTTGTGTTGCTTTTTGGTTTTGTGGTGTGTTTTGTGTTTCTTTTTGTTAGTGGTGTTTTTGTTTTGGATTGATTTTTGTTTTGTAGTGCTATGTATTGCGTTGCTTTTTGTTTAAGGTGTTTTGCTTTTGGTTGCTTTTTGTTTTGTAGTGTGTTTTTTTTTTTTTTTGTGGTGTGTTTTTTTTTTGTATCTTTTTGTTTTGTGGTGTGTTTTGTTTTGCATTGCTTTTTGTTTTGTGGTGTGTTTTGTTTTGCATTGCTTTTTGTTTTGTGGTGTTTTGTTTTTGGTTGCTTTTTGTTCTGTGGTTTGATTTTTGCTTTGTGGTGTTTTGTTTTGTGTTGCCTTATGTTTTGTGGTGTTATGAATTAGCTTTTTGTTTTGTGATATGATGTTTTGTTTTGCGTTGCTTTTTGTTTTGTGATGTTTTGTGTTGCCTTGCTTTTTGTTTTGTGGCATTTTGTTTTGATTGCTTTTTGTTTTGTAGTGTGTTTTGTTTTGTTGATTTTTTATGGTTTATTTTGAATTGCTTTTTGTGGTGTGTTTTGTGTTGCTTTTTGGTTTTGTGGTGTCTTTTGTTTTATGTTGCTTTTTTGTTTAATGGTGTGTTTTGTTTTGCATTGCTTTTTGTTTTGAATTGCTTTTTGTTTTGAAGAGCATTGTTTTGTTGCTTTTTGTTTTATGGTGTATTTTGTTTTGTGTTGCTTTTTATTTTGTTTTGTGGTGTGTTTTGCGTTTCTTTTTGCTAGTGGTGTTTTTGTTTTGCGTTGCTTTTTGTTTAAGGTGTTTTGTTTTTGGTTGCTTTTTGTTTTGTAGTGTGTTTTTTTTTTTTTTTTTTTTTTTTTTTTTTTTGGTGTTTTTATTTTTTTTTTTTGTGGTGTGTTTTTTTTTTGTATCTTTTTGTTTTGTGGTGTGTTTTGTTTTGCATTGCTTTTTGTTTTGTGGTGTGTTTTGTTTTGCATTGCTTTTTGTTTTGTGGTGTTTTGTTTTTTGGTTGCTTTTTGTTCTGTGGTTTGATTTTTGCTTTGTGGTGTTTTGTTTTGTGTTGCCTTATGTTTTGTGGTGTTATGAATTAGCTTTTTGTTTTGTGATATGATGTTTTGTTTTGCGTTGCTTTTTGTTTTGTGATGTTTTGTGTTGCCTTGCTTTTTGTTTTGTGGCATTTTGTTTTGATTGCTTTTTGTTTTGTAGTGTGTTTTGTTTTGTTGATTTTTTATGGTTTATTTTGAATTGCTTTTTGTGGTGTGTTTTGTGTTGCTTTTTGGTTTTGTGGTGTCTTTTGTTTTATGTTGCTTTTTTGTTTAATGGTGTGTTTTGTTTTGCATTGCTTTTTGTTTTGAATTGCTTTTTGTTTTGAAGAGCATTGTTTTGTTGCTTTTTGTTTTATGGTGTATTTTGTTTTGTGTTGCTTTTTATTTTGTTTTGTGGTGTGTTTTGTTTTGCGTTTCTTTTTGCTAGTGGTGTTTTTGTTTTGCGTTGCTTTTTGTTTAAGGTGTTTTGTTTTTGGTTGCTTTTTGTTTTGTAGTGTGTTTTTTTTTTTTTTTTTTTTTTTTTTGGTGTTTTTATTTTTTTGTTTTGTGGTGTGTTTTGTTTTACATTGCTTTTTGTTTTGTGGTGTTTTGTTTTTGATTGCTTTTTGTTTTGTGGTGTTTTGTTTTGGGTTGCTTTTTCTTATCTGTACATTGTTGACCCAGTCACTCTTTTTTACAACCTCTAAATGCAGGTACATCTTAACACAATATTAATCAAAAATTATTAAAAATGATTTAAAACCAAAATTGTTTAACAATGCTATTTTATATCCATGTCTAAATTAGACTTCCTTACCTTTCTGTTGTGACCTGTATTTGATGCTCATAGGATATGGATACTAATGTGTAAAAATGTCTTGTTTTTATCAGTAGAAATGTGATCCCTGTGCACAGCAAAACAAAAAAAAAAAAAAGTATTTTGCTGATATTCAGAGTTCACTTCAGAGTTTCGTTTTAGCACTGAGTTTGTTGCATCCTTAAACTTTTGTTTAGACACACTGGGCATTCTCTTAACCAAACTCAGGAGATGCTCACCTGCCACTGTTTCTTTTCCACCCATATTTTGACCCACCTGTTGTTTCTGGATTGGTTAGGAGCTGTGTTGTAGTCTGTGATTGGATATATGAAACAGCTATTCTACATCAATATGACAACATATCTTTTTGACAACATTAGTAAGAAAAAAAAAATCTTAGCACTAAACAAATTTAGTGTTAATTTTAGATACATTGCCAACTTCAGTATTTTTACATACAATGGTTATGTTAAAAGAAATGTAATTTTGTTTCGTATATAATATCACACTTATTATTTATCTAGCTTTTTTCATGTTATACTTTGAAAAAATATTGATGTTTTTACATTATAGGAAAGAGGTCTCTTTAGGCAAGGGGATCATTGTCATCAAAATGTTTGAAAACCCCTGATTTAGGCAATATTTTTACAGGCTGTTGGGCTGGAGTGAGGATAAGTTGAACTGGGTGCATGGATAGTTGTACAGGAATTGTGTCAGTGGTTTGAGATGAGTTGTGATCAGGATTGAAAGAGAGATGAGTTCAAGGAAGAAAGGAGAAGTAAGGTATTGGGAAATTATTATTCATATGGACAGTTTGAACATGACTGAACTCATAAAACTTTAACTCAATTCCCCAGTGGATGTGCATGGCTAGGTTTGATTAATAAGATGAATGGCTTGGAGATGGTATGAGTCACCTGTTTCGAATTAAAACACAAATAGACAATCTCACACTCATCTGGTCCAGAGCGCAATGAGCCACTTTTCTCTTCCACTTGTCTGAAAACATGACACACTCACTTCCTGTGTGATGAGTCGAAGGCTAACGTCAGTCACTCATCAGGTTGACAAATAGCAGTGAGATGATGATTTCACATCTCTTTCCTGTTTTTAAATGCTGATTTCTGTGCCTGTGCAGTCAGTGACAGAAGAGACAGATCTCTGAATGAACTCTTTATCTGCAGAAATCTGTCTGTCTGTCCGTTCTGCAAAACCCGCCCACCCTTAGTTACTGTTGTCATCTCCGACAAACAATGTCGCTTTCTCACTACACATCATTTTGATATATTTATATTGAAAAAGTTTAAATTCAGTTGATCTTTTTGTACCCTGTTTAACATGGATTTCTATAGAGACTGGCCATAGCTGTCGTACAAGATGGCGGATAGCAACGGTGGCACATAATATCCGCATTCTAATTGGTCAGATCGACTGTCAGTCAAGCTCCCTGTGAACGGTCAGTTGATTGAGTGAAGCAGTTGAATGTTTTTTTGCCATGAATATAGCCATTGCCGCTGATGTGGCGCTAAATCATAACTACTATTTACTTTTCTATCCATCTGCTGTTCTATCTATCAGTCTGTCATCTGTTGTTCTACGTATTGTTCTCTCACCTATCATTTTATCTATCAGTCTGTCATCTATAGTTCTATCTTTCTGTTGTTCCGTCTTTCATTCTATTATCTATCGCTCTGTATTGTTATCATCTATTGTTCTGTGTACTGTTTTATCATCTATCGTTTTATCTATCAGTTTGTCATCTATTGTTCTCTTTCTGTCGTCTGTCATCTATAGTTTTATCTATCAGTCTGTCATTTATTGTTCCATCTTTCTATTGTTCTATCATTCTATAATCTATCGTTCTATCATTCTATCATCTCGTTCTGTCATCTTTCACTCTATCAATCTCATCTATGTATCGTTCTATCATCTATTGTTTTATCTAACAGTCTGTCATCTATCTTTCTATTGTTCTATCTATCATTCTATCATCTATCGTTCTGTCATCTTTCGCTCTATCAATCTCATCTATGTATCGTTCTATCAACTATTGTTTTATCTAACAGTCCGTCATCTATCTTTCTATCTTTCTATCGTTCTCTCATCTATCGCTCTATCAATCTGGCATCTACCATTCTGTCTATTGTTCTATCTATCGTTCTATCATCTATTGTTCTGTGTATTGTTCTATCATTCTCAGTTTTATCTATCGTTCTGTCATCTTTCACTCTATCAATCTCATCTATTGTTTTATGTATCATTCTATCATCTGTTGTTTTATCTAATAGTCTGTCATCTATCGTTCTCTTTTTATGGTTCTATCATCTATTGCTCTATCAATCTGAAATCGATTGTTCTATGTATGATTTATCAGTCTGTTATCTATCGTTCTATCTTTGTTCTTCGATCTATCATTCTATCATTTGTTGTTCTGTGTATTGTTTTATCATATATCATTTTATCTATCAGTCTGTAATCTGTCATTCTATCCATCTGCCATTCTCTGTCACCTATCGTTCTATCTATTGTTCTATCATTCTATTGTTCTGTCATCTACAGTTATGTCTTCTATAGTTCTATGTATCTTTCTATCATCTATCATTTTATTTATCAGTCTGTCATCTTTGATTATCTTTCTTTCTCTCTCTCAATCTATCAGTCTGCTATCATTCTATGTATCTTTCCATCATCTAACATATTATCCATCAATCTATCTGTCATCTATCGTTCTATCTATAGTTCTAAACTATCATCTTTCATTCTGTCAATCTTTCATCTATCGATCTATGTATTATTTGATCACCTATCATTTGATCTAATAATTTAGTATCTATCATTCTGTCTATCAATCTCTCATATATGGTTTCATCTATAGTTCTATATCGTTTTACCAAACTGTTATCTATGTATCATTCTGTCATCTGTCGTTCTATCTACATTTTCTAACATTCATATGATAAATATATAGAGCTGTACAAGTGTTGGATAGCAGTGCATAATGTTGCTCAGATCATTTTGGAGAAATTTACTAAAAAAAGTTTGAGCTCATTGAAACATTTGATTCCAGACTTTGGTGTCTTGCAAATCTGAACACAGCCTGTGCTTGCAGAGCTTACAGCTATTCTGAAGCTTCAGAGGAGACATGTGAGGTTACTAGAAGCTTTTTCTCAGAAAGAAAAAAAATCTGAGAAGCAGAAGGATTAAGTAAAATGTCCATTTGTAGGAAAAACATTGAAAATATAAAATATGATTTTTTTTTTCTTTCTTGTAGGATATCTTGTTTTCAAATCACTGTGTTTCTTTTTTTGTATTGTTTTATATCAAGTTAATATTTTCTCTCTTATGCACCCTCACAATGCTTTCTACATTTTTACATGTTCATTAAGACATGATTTAGTGTGTTTGTTAAGCTGTTTTCCTCATGGGAACCATTGGATGGTCCCCACAACGGAGGTGATTTAAGATTTTACTATCCTTGTGGGGACATTTGATCCCTACAGTGTAAACACATCCTGACCCACACACGCTTCACCCCCTCTTCTTTTTCCTGTTCACTCCCTGTCTCCCTCTCTCTTTCCACTGCTGCATTGATTCGATACACCTTGCAGTGGTTTACCACCTCCTGCACTGCAGTGCTGTCTGAATCTATTCAGGAGATTCAGAAAACTCACAGTACACAATGTAGACACAACCCAGTCAAACTCACACATACACAGTTAAATCCATTACACAATATTACAACATCACATAAAACAACAGCTCAGCTCCAGAGGGTTAATAAAGCCTTGATGCATTTGTGTAAGAAAGGTATCCACATTTAAAACTTTATAAACCGTATTCTCTAGCATCCACCAGCTATTGTACACACGTTCACGAGAGAATGATGTTAGGTAAAGTGTAAGCTCAGATGAGAATATGCTAGTCTTGCGAGAACCAAGTTTTGCATACAGCAAAGGAAAACCAGTCTCCTCTTGGCTTATACTGAAATCCTTTGACATTTTTCTTTACAAATCCTTGTTTTGTACTTCTAATTTGTGACCGGTGTTTTGTTTAGCTTTCTCCACTACTCTTCCGCATTTGCTACTTCTCACCGGAGCTTACTAAAATATTTATATTATACATTTTTCATTTTGTGATTAATGAGCTCTGTGTATAGCATTTGTCACTATATCTATCTATATGTAAGATATACTGTATTCCAGTGTGTTTGTGTCTGTTTTGTTCCCCCTCTATCTCTCTTTTTTTCTCTTAATACAAAGAGGGCAGAATCCTCTGGTTGTGGCTGTCAGTCATCTGCCAGGTGTGGAAACGTAAAACCGCAGGAGTGTATGTGAGCCTTCAGTCGTGTTTTGATCCTCTACCCCCACAGCAGACAGACCTCGATATATGTGTGTGTGTACACAGAATGTCCAAGCATCATCTGTGCATATTTGTAGTTTATATATATTTTTACTGTATTTGTGCATATCACTGTTCTATGAGAACACATCAATCATCTTTACGTGCTAAATTAGCCATTTTTAAGCTAGACTCCAGGTTGCATAATATTATACATGAAGTATTTTTTTTTCTGTACTAGTTTTGCAAGCATATTCGTTTATGTGAGCACACTGCTCTCGTTTGTTCAAGAAGGGCACGTTCTCTGTACAGATCTTCAGACTGATCGTAGTGTGTTATGAATCTGTGGTTCCGCACTGTCGGTTGTGTCAGACCTCATGTTATTCATATTTGCTACTCTCTGTCTCTGTTCTTTTCCTTTTTTCTTCTTTTTTATTAAATAAAATCAAAACACTGAGGATGTGTTTGCCATCTGTCTATCATATGTAATGCAGTCAGGTCATTCAAGTGTGCTCTATGCTATGGAAATGTTGTGTAAATTCTATGGACTAATCGGAAAACTGTGAACCCTTGAAAATATTGCTTCACTGAGTCTGCAGTTTTTTTTTTACTGCAATACTGTACACTACAAAGCTGCCTGAAACCACATACTGTGGTAAAATCACTCACTGCTTTGAATTATTATGATTAAAATGGCAGGATTAATATATCATGTTTTTAAAAGAAGTATTTTAAGCTCACCAAATCTGCATTTCTTTGATTAAAAATACAGTAAAAACTGTAACGCTAAAATTTTTTGTATCAGTAATCCAGTCTTCAGTGTCACACGATCCTTCAGAAATCATGCTAATATGTGATCCTGGACCACAAAAACAGTCTTAAGTAGCATGGGTATATTTGTAGCAATAGCCAAAAATACATTGTATAGGTCAAATGTTTCTTTTCAAACATTAGGATATTAAGTAAAGATCATGTTTCATGAAGATATTTTGTAAATTTCCTACTGTAAATATATCAAAACTTAATTCTGGATATAGTAATATGCTTTGCTAAAAACTTCATATGAACAACTTTAAAGGCGATTTTCTCAATATTTAGATTTTTTTGCACCCTCGGATTCCAGATTTTCAAATAGTTGTATCTCTGCCAAATATTGTCCTATCATAACAAACCATACATTAATGTAAAGCGTATTTATTCATCTTCCAGATGATGTATAAATCTCAATTAAAAAAAAAAAAAAAAAAGATGCTTATAACTGGTTTTGTGGGCCAGGGTCACATATGCACATATGTAATGAATATTACTGAGTGATTACTTCTGTTCAGCCGCTGAAGTGTCTTCTATGGAGCCTGGATTCCGCCACTAAATAAAAAAAATAAAAATAAAGCTAATTGCGGCTTTTATCTCCCAATTACGAGTTTGCATTTCACAATTCTAACTTTTTTTGTTAGAGTTGTGAGATATAAACTTATAATGGCGAGTAATAAAGTCCGAGTTGTGAGATTTAAGCTTGCAATTCTGAGAAATTAAGTCAGAATTGTGATACATAAACAGGCAATTCTGACTTTTTCTCAGAATTGCATGATATAACAACGCAACTGGACTTTTTATGAGAAATAAAGTCAGAATTGCGAGATATAAATTCACGAAACCTTTTTTTTTCTCAGGACTGCATTTATATCTTGCAATTGTGACTTTTTTTTCTCAGAATTGTGAGATATAAACTTATTTGTGAGTTATTGTTCAGAATTTCTCAGAATTGTGTTTACATCCTGCAATTCTGACTTTATTACTCACAATTACAAGTTTATGTCTCACAATTATTACAACAATAAAAAGAATTGTGAGCACATTGCTATGGTCTTATTAGGTTGTTTTTGATGGTTTCTAGGTACTTACTAACTCTTAAAAGTGTCTCTGCGATATTCTGGCCCATAAATATGACTCCTGTTTTTTGCCTGTTTTCTTCAACTGCAGTCAAAAATTTGCAGTGCTTAACTATTATTAAACTGTTCTTCTGTCAAATTATAGTCTATTTGCATAGGTGAGGTACTTCAACATCCATAATACACTAGGCTCTATTTTGCTTTCCGTGAGTTGGAATTCAACATTTGTAGTTTTCACTGGAACGGTCAGAAGACTTTTGCTGAAAGAGGGATATCTTGGTGTGGTTCAGATGGAGAAGTATACATTTTGTTCTTTTACATATATTATGACACCATAACAATTAAAAAAATGTAAAATGTAGGAATTCAATACATACAATAATTCCAGGGAGGCTTAATACACTTGATTTTAGAGCTTTTCATTTTTAGATTTTTTTTTAATGACTGATGAAGTCACTTTTATGTCTGATCAACAGGAAACCACTTTAGCCAGATGTGTGTCTCAATCATCTCTCTTGCACACACAGATGTTCTGTCTGAGGAGTGGAGGGAGGGAAAGGTGGGCTAGAACGTGTGAGAGGGGGAGAAATGGAGGGCTAGCAGGAAGAGAAGGACAGATTATAATGACTTGAGGAAAATATAATGTAATTCTGTCTCGCAATGAAGTGTGCTGTCAGCTTTATGACAAAGGCTACATCCTTTCCTTTTCATATCCTCTCCACCCTCTCATGCTCTCACCCCTCCTCTTCTCCAAATCTCTTTTTCCTCTCCATTTTCTCCTCTCCTCACCCGCTCCCCTCCTCTCTTGCTCTCTCGATTGGCTTATTGAGGTTGTACAGCAGCACCTGATGGCATTTGAGATTCTCCTTTATTCTTGTTGAGCTCTTGTCAGCTCACTGTATATGTGTGTGTGTGTATGTGCGTGTGTGTTGACTGTTAAACTAGCCACTAGAGAATGACATTTACTGCAAATGAACTGTTCCTCTGACACATGTCGTTGTTTAATGAACTGGGGATATGTATTGACACAGAGGCTTAGTCCTTAGGTGTGTGTGAGTGTGTGCATGTGTGTGTGGGAGTTAAAATGACACTTTATCTTGTGTCTTTATGTATGTGCGTCTGTACTCTATTGAAACTCTGTAATCTGAGTGTTTGTATTTGAATTGTATGCCTATATGCATTGAACAGGTTGTACCTAGACAGAAAAAAACTGGCGTAGAAACTTTTTTTTTACTTAGAAATTGTCACAATAAATGTCACAGTTAATTGCAAGAAATAGCAAGTAAAATTGAATTAACCCTCCTGTGTGAGGTGCAGCTTTTGTGTTGGGGTCAAATTAGCTGCACATATATACAGATATACACAACAGTTCTTTCTGGTCCTTGAATCTGATTGGCTGAGAGAGTGATATTCTTGTGATATCGAAAGTCACTTTGTATCACTCTGTTTGCGTTATTTCTCAAAGTGAGAGTCATGGTGGACACCCAAGTACACTATAATTTCATAAATAATAATTTTTGTGTCATGGAATGTAGTTTTATGATTTTTTTTAGCCGATAATGTACTTATTTAGACTTCAAATATGCAGTTTGTTTATATATATCTATCTATCTATCTATCTATCTATCTATCTATCTATATATATATATATATTTATTTATTTTTGTTACTTTTAAATGAATTTTTCTTGGGTGGTTTAGAAAACAAGTCTCAATTTAAAGTTAGTTTCAAATTTTTCAAAGTGTTGTCTTTTGGCAAATTGTGCAGAACACAATGGGGGTTAAAAATTATGACACAAATTTTAACACAAATTTTTGTACAGCCTTTCCAAAAAGGTTTCTACAGTATGTGTTGAAACATTGTATGCATGTGAAGTGCATTTGAAGTTTTCTTTTACAGTTTGATTGGCGTGTTACTCACTACTAATGTTCCTTTTTGTTGTGGTGTTCCACAAGGACCAGTCCTTGGGCCTGTGTTGTTTTTCCTGTATTTCCTCTCTTTGGCTTCTGTTTTTCAAAAAATATGGTGTTTCTTTTCATCAGTATGTCTGTGATACCCAGCTCTATCTTCCCTTTACAAATGAAAAATCTGAAATTATTATGTTTGGTCTGTTTGGTGAAATTATTATGTTTGGATCTTGGTCTCCTTGCCTCATATAATACACAGTGTGCCAGTAAGTTGGGCATTCTATTTGACTCACAGATCTCAGCTGCTGTAAAGTTATGTTTTTACCAACTTTGTCTTCTCAGTAAAGTTGAGCCCTTTTTATCCAGGAGAAATCTTGAAACAGCTGTCCATGCCTTTGTAACATCTCGGCTTGATTTATTGTAAGTCGCTGTACTATGGCATCTCTCAGGCTTCCATTTCTCCTCTTCATTTGGTTCAAAATGCATACGCTAGACTACTCGAAGAGAAGCGAAAATACGTTTAGACAATATAACTCCTATATTAATGTCCCTGCACTGGCCTACTGTCAAGTAAATGATTGATTTTTAAAATGTTATTATTTGTCTATAAAGCCCTCAATAACCTGGCACCTCAAAATACACCATCTAGAAACTTGAGATCTTGTGACCCTGGCCTACTCATAGTTCCTAGAGTAAAATACTCTTTGTTTTGCAGAACATTCAGAACATCATTTTTTAGGATGTAAATACAATGATAATGATCTACTGTGTGGATAATGCGAGTATGTGTCTGGCAGCAAACATGCTGTAATTGCTGAGGTGGAGGTCTGGAAATGAAGTTTATTTGAGTTTTTCTTTCTTCATTTTGGGAGTTTTAATTATATTTTTATCTTTTCTCAGAGGCAGTGAGTGTCTGTTCTTCACATTAAAAGATCTTTTAATGGCCATCTGTTGTAATGCAATCATCCAAACACACAAACTGTGCCAATTTTGATAACTTTTTTTGCTTTCAAAGTGCTGCTGGCTCTGTGCCGTCTGCACTTTACATGACAGAGACTCATTATTGTTGATTAGACTGATGTGGATGTTGAACACAAGATTCATGACAATTAGCTATGCTAATGAACATGCACAATTTCTCTTTTATGTGCACACTCGCATCCTTTAGGACTCTGTAATGTTATCACAACAGAGGAGACAATTAGTTTTGAATGCAGAACTTGTGGAGCTCTTTGTCTTGTCTGCAAGTTCTTCAAACATGTGATGTGACTGGTTAACCCGTTGTGTTGGGTTAAAGTCATGAATGTCAGCTGATCGATATTTTCAACCCAATCACATTTCAGTTTGTACATATTTTACAAAGTAGCTAATCCAATTTTTAATAAATTGTATTTTATGAGTTCCTCAATTTTTATGAATGGCCTAACCCTAACTCCGCTTTTAAACCTACCCGCCACTGAGGTCTAGACCAGTGGTTCCCAACCACGATCCTGGAGGCCCCCCAACACTGCATGTTTTCCATGTCTCCTTAATCAAACACACCTGATTCAGATCATCAGCTCATTAGTAGAGACTCCAAGACCTGAAATGGGTCTGTCAGACAAAGGAGAGATAAAAAATGTGCAGTGTTGGGGGGCCTCCAGGATCGTGGTTGGGAACCACTGGTCTAGACAAATCGTATGAGTTAGGTTGTACATATTAATAAGAATTAGCCACCTCGTAAAATACGTACAAATTGGTCGTGAGATAGCGTTGGATATTTTTGTACAGTGCACACAGAAATGTTAACTGAACTGAGATTTTTTAATGTCATGCATTTTACCTGGATTTTGTTTTTTAATCAAAAATACAAGAAAAAGTGTGAAAAAAATTGCAATTTTAAAATAAGTTCTGGATTTTTATATATATATATATATATATATATATATATATACACACACACACACACACACTAATCAAGGCTGTTTATTCGATTAAAATACAGAAAAAAGCTGCAATATTGTGAAATGTTAATAGTTAATGGTTTTCTATTTTAATATACTTTGAAATATAATTTATTCCTGTGATGCAAAGCCGAATTTTAACATCATTAGTATTCAGTGCCACATGATCCTTCAGAAATCATTCTAATATGCTGATTTATTATCAGTGTTAGATACAGTTGTGCTGCTTTGGGACCTGTGATACTTTTTCAGGATTTCTTAATAGATAAAACATTACAAAGAACAGCTTTTTTTTAATATAGAAAACATTTGTAATAATAAACATCTCGATCAAAATTTGGGGGCAGTATTTTTCTTCTCTCTTTGAAAGAAATTACTCAGCAAGAATGTGTTAAATTGATAAAAAAGTGATAGTAAAGACTTCCATTTTAAATAAATGCTGTTCTTTTTAACATTTTATTCATCAAAGAATAATGAAAAAAGTGTCACAGGTTCCAACAGGTTTTGAAATAAAAACGCATTTTGAATTGCAATAATATTTCACATTAAATTTTTCTGTATTTTTGATGAGCATCATTATTCCAGTTTTCAGTGTTTCATAATCCTAATATGCCAATATGCCATTTTTGAACATAGACGTGAAAATGCAGTATTCAAACAAATTTTATAATTCATGAATGTAAACATTTTGTAATATGATTTCGATGTTCATTTTCCATGGCAATGCAATGTCTGATTTTAAAATGGTTTTCAAAGGATGCATTTTGAGATTTAAAAATTATAATTTCTTATGATTTCTAAAGCATAATAGGGAAAAAGGCAACAAAGAAAGTCTTTTTGTGACAAAGATCAGAACTCCTGTTATGAAGTAGATTTCTGAGGTGCACTCTTGTCATAAATTAATCTATTTTCCTACATAATGTGTAACCCCCCAAAAATGGTAAATTATTTATTTGAAATATAAATCTGTTTTATTATTCTAAATATCTTTACTGTCACTCTTTTCACTTAAAACTTAATGTCTTAAAAAAAGCTCAATAACTTTTAATAAAACACAATCTTCTGAGCGTGGATATTTATACATTGCAATGTTTCCTTCTGTTTGGCTGAAAAAATTGCACAGTCTCATGCACAAACAGAATGTGATATATCCAGCATGATTCCAAAGCTTTTTGCTGTGCTCTTTCCCCATTTCTCTGTCTATGTCTAACCAGTTTGGACAGATGCACACAAACACAAACATCCGGGCTGACATAGAGACACCAACACTTCTGTCACCTGTGAAAAAATGTAGTGTAGCTTTGTAGGACACCGTATAGCCAAAATACCCAAGAGAAAGAAAGAGGTGGGGAGGTTAAACGAACAGACTGAGCTCAAATGGAAGCTATGGACGCACAAGGTTATGGAGGCCTTCATATGAAACGCTAATATGCAAACACACACACACAGGGGGTGCTAAAGGTGGGAAGGGGTCTGGAGCATGGTGTGTGGTTTATTTTTAATGAGACACTTCTGTCATGTTTATTTATTCATCTCTCCTCTTAATTAATACAGCATAGTGCGCACACATGTGCTGACGGAGTATGTGTTTTAGCATGCTACCTCCATTTATAATTAGGAAGGCAATACTGTGGAGGCCAGAGCTAGAAGGAAGCTCTTTATCTGAAGTATCTTTGTGATTAAATGAAGTATTTTCCATTACAGATACTCCCAGATCATTAGCATTAGCCGATATGAAATCCGAGAGAGAATTTCAAGCATATCACCTCAATTTACTTGCATCTTTTCAGAACTGTCAGGCTTAAATCAAATAATTGCATATCATCCAGCATGTGTGTGTATTTATCGCCGGTGTTTGTGTGACCTCCCCATGCGGCCTCAAATCTTAGATATTCATTATCATATATATGGACTGATGGTGCGGGGAATATTCGAGAAGGCTTTCAGAAAGCTCACCTGTCCTTCCTCTTCACTTAAAGTGATTAAAAAGCCATCTCTTTCCTTCTCATCTAATATTCCTCATGATTGACGGCCCACTGTCCTTTACGAGGGTGGAAATCGTGGATGTGCGTTAATGAAAATGGAGTCCGTCGGTTTGCATGATGAGGCAGGCTTAATGTGGATGCTCGCTAACAAGGCCGTGTGTGTTTTAAAGGTGAAGTGCGAAGGCAGGGGGCAGGAAAAATAATAACAGTCGTATTTAGATGTTGGCTTCGAGGATTAGTTGTATTTGCATAATGCTGTTCGTCTGCTGGGCGAGTAGCGTAAGGTTTCAGGGCGTGGATGGCCAGCTAACGCTGTCTTGATGGTTTGAGGTGTTGCCGTTGGTGGAATAAGGAAGTCGTTGCCATGCTCTGTAGCTTTTTGTATGAATGTGATTAAATATTTTACTTGCACTGGGAGTTCTGAGTGGATTTCATTGGATTTCAAGGGCTGTTAGAGATGAGCTCCACCCAGTTCCATATGTGGACCCTTGTGTGTGTGTGTGTGTGTGTGTGAGTGAGTGACACAAATGAAGATGAAGGCGACGAAAAGAAGGGTTTTAATTTGTGCTTGAGGGGTTAGTCAGGATTTAATGGTTGAGTACGGGTTAAATTGTGTGTGTGTGCATGAACGTGGCCTAAATTAACTGAATTAATAGGTTTGCCTTCCAAAATCACTATGACATTGGTGTGTTGATAATTATATTGAGTAAAAAGGGACATGAAGATATTTTTGGATCAGTGGCATACAAGAGTGTCTGTAATAAAAAAAAAAAAAGAAGAAGAAGAAAAATCATTTAAATTCTAGTGAAAGCGTTATGCATTTGCTATGTTCCTAGAAATGTATTCACTGAATTTATATAGATTTCATGTGGTTTTGAAAAAGCTTTAATTTTCAAGAAAAGTTAAATTTTAAAGGTCCTGGCTCTGAATCGTCAAACACCTCTCAAAATGCTTGCTTTGGGTGCAAAAATCTTGAAAATTGAACCCAATCCAATGATTTTTATGACAGACGAATGTTTACACTTGTAAAGGGTTCACATCTTAATCATTAATTAAAAAAAACATTTTAAATAAATTTTTAAAGTAATTTTTAAGTAACTTTTTGGGGGGGACAAACTCATGATTTATTTATTTGATGAGTAACAACGCATTCAAGAAAAAAATCTGTAGTTTTTACAAAATAATTTGGCAAAAAAAAAAAAAAACAAAAAAAAAAAAAACAGAAAAACTGTAAACATTTACAGAACAAACTATACATTTTACAGTATAAACTGTAATTTACAAAAGAAAATTTGAACACAACACTTAATGCGATTTAAACATTCATAAAACAACAGAAGATGTAACATAAAACCCAAATGTACATAACTAATAACAAAAACTATTAAGAAACGTGATTATTTTAAACAAAATACCTAGTTGTTAACGTAACTGATGATATTCGCAGAGTATATGACTTGGCACAAGCTGATTGGTTCATGATGCGTACACTGTAAAAAATGACAGTGAATTTAACAGTAAAAAACTGTAAAAATACTACAGTAAAAACATGTTAAATGGTTAAAGGTAAAAAGACTGTAAAATTTACCGTAAATAACCGTAAATTGACATTCCCAGAATTCCCTGCATTACATTTTTTACATTTAATGTTTTTTTGTTGAAACAACTCTTTCTTCTTAGTTTTTTTTTCGCAGGTTTGTACATTAGGGTTGTATGCTACATCTGATGTTGTTAAATGAATGTTTATTGCATTATTTCAATTTCATGTGTGTTACCATAATGGTGTTTAGCATTTGTGTGAATGACACTGTGCACCTTCTATATATGTTAATATTTAAAAGCTGCTTGTGATGGGCTTTAGTTTATCATGTGACTTTCTCATCACCACCTGGTTTTGGTGGTTATCAGTGTATTACAAAGGTATAAAACAGATTTCAGTACTTCAATAGGTTGGTACATTACAATTATATCAGCTAATGACATTACGGTATTTACTTGTAAATTTAACTGAAAACCGTAAACTGTAAAACATTGCTACCATATTTTTATATAACCACAGCTGCCAGTTTTCTACCGTAAATGTTACAGAATTTTTTTTTACAGTGTACGCAACCAAAGAGCTTGCAGCTTCACATTAAAATGGCTGGTAGCATTTGGCAGCGCGCTTTCAGAGTTCCTCTGAAACCCTCTACCTTCCCCAGCTCCACCTCTATATCAATAATCTACAACTACAGCAAAAACCAACAGCAGCAGCAATTCAGCAATTCAGAAACATCTATTTCACCAAGACCAAATACATTAACATTGTCATATCCATTACCATGCTAAACCTTTCTGAGAGTTGTCATGACAGAAATACTTTCAAATGTGGAGTATATATCAGTTTATAGTTTGACCAACTTATTCCTTGATTTGTTCTTTTTTACTTCTTAAAACTGTTCACCTAACAAAATTTTACTGTAAAATTACATGTAATTTCTTGTTAGATCTTTTACAGGTTTGTGTGCTGTATATAGTATGGAAACATACTGTTAACTGTTTTTTTTGCTGTTGTTGTTCATAGCATTGTTACAATATTTTACAGATAAAAGTACAGTTAAAAGTGTTTTTTTATTTTTTTTTTTTTACATTGTGGCTTATATGTCGTAAAGTTGTCAAATGATTTATTTAATTTAAAAACATTATTATTATTATTATTATTATTATTATTATTATTTTAAATGGCTCATGAGGGTCTTCAGGAGTCTTCTGATGTATATTCTTGTTTTGTGTTTTCTGCATGTTGGTCACCCCACATGACGTTTTTCTGAACAAATGAATGTTTTTCTACATTTAAAAATATTAATTATATTAATATTAAAAGGCTAAGCTGAATGAATCAAAAAGGCTTTCTTTTAAAGGTATTTATCTTCATTACGATATCAGGATGGTTGTATCATTTTAATTCCCCCCCAAAAAACATACTCATTATAGAATACATGTATTCAAGTCATTGCAAGACATGGGTTGCATTTTTATGTATTTTTGAATAAATTAATAGATCTGGACCAGAAAAAAAAGAGAGAGAATGTTGTTGACCCTTATATGCATGTTGAGCATGTGCATGTTTGTCTGGGCCCAATCTCCCATTCATCTGAATATTTGCAGACTGAGGCAGAATATGAATCATTTCCCCTCACTGCAATTAGCCTGAAATATGTAGGTCCTTAGTGTGTGTGTGTGTGTGTGTGTGTGTGTGTGTGTTCTTTGAAAGGGTGAGGTGGGCTTAATGTAGCTGAACTCCCTGCATGTAAAATCAGTGTGGAAAAGTGCACCGTAAATAACATGCTGACAAGAACACGCACATGACAACACAATCTAAAATTGTAAATGATTTCTGTTGTGCTTGAAGTGAGACCATTCTTAACAATCTTGTTAGAATTTATATTTTTGGAATAGTGGAAGCTATCAGCTCTCGAACGTACTGTAGGAATATGCCACACTTGACCTTTTACTGTAGTAATAAAGTACACTTTAGCAGACTACTTACTTTTTTTTTTTTTTTAACACAGAAACTTTAGAGAGGGGGGACTAATTATCCCTCATGTTGTTTGTAGTTTTAGACCATAAGGGCCTTTTTATCTCCAAAAATCTTTTTAACAGTGTCAAATTAGCTTCAACAGAAGCAGCAGTAATATTTCGGATGACATTTCTGAAAAGAGCATGTCTGCTTTGTGACACTGAAAATCAAATGGGTAAAGCTTCAGTGATATCTATCAGACTGGATTATACTGGGTTCAATGATGATACTTAAATAATCAGAAAGGAGAAAGAAAATTAGACATTTTGAAATTACTGTTTTAATTATTATAGTCATAAAGACTTTCAAGCTTTCTCTGATCCTAAAACACTACTAAAGTATCCAAAACTATTATTAGTGTTGATTTTGAAAACTGGATTAGTCGGATATGTGAATGATTCATTCAGAACTGGATCTGATTCAGTGAAAAGATCTTACTCAAAATTGATTCATTCTTGAATTGGATATCACTGTTTTACTCATGAACTCTCAGATGCTGTTTTTAGTAAACATGGAGAGAGGTGATCACATTTGAGTGCTGAGATGAAAGACATGGGGCTGACGCCCCCCTACATGAGGCTTAGATTCGCCTGCGGTCAAATCAAAAAATGATCATTTAATTTTTCTCCCTCAAGTCCACTTATAATGTTAGTCAAGTGTGTTTGAAGTATTTTCCATCCTCTCTATGAATGAGCCATTTTTGCGGCTTATTTTCAATAGATGGTCTTGTATGGACCCAGTGGGAAATGTTGGGTCCTGAAAATCTTACTGATTTCATTGTACAATGAACTCTTTATAATAAAATATAAAGGAATGCATTTTAAGTTTTAAAGAAGACCTTTTTTAGCCCTTTTTACAAGAAGTAATGTAAGTCAAAGGTGTCCCCAGAATGTGTCTGTGAAGTTTCAGCTCAAAATACCCTACAGATCATTCATTATATCATTTTGAAAGTGCCTTTTTTGAGTGGAAGCAGAAACATGCTGTTTTCGTGCATTTCGCTTTAAATGCAAATAAGTTGTTGCTCCCCGCCCCCTTTTCCAAAATAGGGCTGGGCCTTTACAGCTCATACCTTGGATACTCTGCTAAAAAACATCTGTTTGGTCTTGATTATCATGTCAATCTCGCTGAAATCACGTTTTAAAGCCATATCAGTTTAAACTTTTGATATGGTTTTCTGTCATCTGAAACACATGCACAGAAAGTGGCTGTCACACAGCATGTGAGTACAAGTTTTCTTTCACGTCTTATTGTGCTTAAACTGTCAAATACACACAAGTTTATGTTAAAACAGGTGAGATATGTTAAAAACAGTCGATTATGAAATCTGTGAAATCTGAGCAGCTTGTTTTTCATATGCTTGAAGAGATAGGCTTACCAAAACAAAATTACTGGGTTGTCCTTTTTTCATCAAACTGGCAGTGATGTGTGCTAAAGATCCAGTGCGGAACAGCGTTGTGATTTCCAAAGATTTTTTGGTTCTTCCTATGTCATGTTTTGTTCCCTTGAGAGAACAGGAAGTTCCCGCCTCGTCTTCAGACTAAGCCAGGAAGTGAAAAAGCCCTCTGGGCTCTGCAGGAAATGGGCAAAGCTGTTACCGTAGCAACACATTTTTTGCCTTATTAGCTCAGAAATAAATGAATCCTGAGGAAATCAGGGCAAATGGCCAGATTTCCACTTCTTGTGTATTTAAAAAAAAAAAAAAAAAAAAAATTAGATGGATTTTTGTTTCAGATCTCTTTACCTTAATAGTCCCTTGGTTTGGTTAAAATGTATTTCTACACATATGTATGCACATACATTTTTGAGGCCAATATGCTGATGGAAATCAGGCAGCGTCATGCTCTGACAGACAGCTGCATATTTAATAAACGTCTGTGACGTTTGAACTGCTGGGTGAACACAGATTCAGGCTTCTGTGGCTTATACCCACATGCATGTGGGATCTTGAAGGGTTCTAAGTGAAAGAGGAAGAAAAAAAAAGAAAAAACGAGAGGCTTTTGCCACTGGATGGCATCAGCCGATCTTAGTCGCTGTTTCTTTGCTGTCTCTGGATTTAATTCAAAGAATGCTTTTTAAATGCTCTGATCATCTATAAATATGAATTTGAGTCACAGATGCTGCATTGATGCAGGTGGTAATGGATTTATGGGGGAGTTTTTTTTAATGTTGAAATAGCATGTGACTAATTTCATAGGAAGTGCCCTTGTCTTGCTTTCTGGTTGTTGAGTAGTTAATGACTTTCTATTAAAGACATTTGCTATGTTATCTCAATTTAAGGTTTGAACTTTTATCAAAAAACATTTGCTTTTGTATATGAGTGTGTACGGCGGTTGACAGGAAACAGAGGTGAAAAAAAGGAAAGAAAGCAGCAGTATTGAGTGTCAAAAGCCTCTGCAGTGGAATCTGCAGTTGTGCATCCTGAGGGACACATCCAAATCAGTGGATGGAAAACATTCAGAGGAAACAATCTCACAACTCAAGATCATTGAAAAAATGTGCCAATGACGACATTTCTGCAAGATGATATTATGTTGGTTTCATGACACTTTCAGAATCAAATGTCCAATGAGTGGCTCTAAAAATATGTTTGGTTTTATCTGGAACGGATGAACTTGCCTATGTTTTATTACATTGGTTGTTGTATGTAGTGTGGTAGTATGGACATAAAATGCACAGTGAGTGGTGCTAAAGAGTTAATGCTCTATCATGTTTGAAAATAATGTACCAATTACACTAAACCTTTCTCTAAACTTAACCGATCGTGTTAACAGAATCAAAAGGAGCTTTCGCACAACATAGTTCTAAGGACTAAATTCTAGGAACTAGCCAGCAGTTTTCCAATCGGGCCATTTTCCTGGTTACATTTGCACCAGGAACAAATCTGAAAGTCACCTATGGCAACACTGCAAAAAAAAGGCTTGCTTAGTATTTTTTTTTTTCTTGCTTAGTACGTTTTTAGCCAAAATATCCACAAAATTAAGTGCATTTTGCTTAAAATAAAACTAAATTTCTTATGTCATTTTGCGTATCTAGTAAATGTACCTTAATTTAAGAATTTTTTTAATATATTTGTTTAAGATCTTTACCTATACCTTTAATAGTTTTTCCCACCCTTGGTTTGGTTAAAATGTATTTCTGCACATATGTATGCACATACATTTTTGAGGCCAATATGCTGATGGAAATCAGGCTGCGTCATGCTCTGACAGATCGTGTTAACAGATTCAAAAGGGGCTTTCACACAACGTAGTTCTAAGGACTAAATTCTAGGAACTAGCCAGCAATTTTCCCATCGGGCCATTTTTCCTGGTTACATTTGCACCAGCAATAAATCTGAAAATTTGACTAAATCACCTATGACAACACTGCAAAAAAAAAGGCTTATCTTGCTTAGTATTTTTGTCTTGTTTTTATCCAAAATATCCACAAAATTAAGTGCATTTTGCTTAAAATAAGACTAAATTTCTTATGTCATTTTGCGTATCTAGTAAATTTATCTTAATTTAAGAATTTTTTAATATTTTGACTAGAAACAAGACAAAAATTAAGATAAGCCTTTTTTGCAGTGAAATTACAGTGTTACTTTTTATTTACGCTGAGAAAAGAGCACAACACTGCAGACAACAGATAGATAAATGCCATTATTGCTGTATGCCTTGTTCGTGGAGTAGATATTTTCATATGCCACCTTCAAAATGACGGGTACACTCATATCACTGATAATTCCTATAGAACTGTTTTAGACCCTACTCTGAAGTAGGAGCTAATTTAGTTCCTCCAAATAAAGTTCCTAGAAATAAAATCGTTCCTAGTTCCTGTGGTGCAAACACGTCTAAAATTGAGCACGGTTCATCCAGTGCGAAAGCCCCTAAACATGAGGTAAAAACCCATTTGGTGAAGAAATTGTCAGTTTAGCTTGCATTGAGCTGTTTTATCCTGGTTCACGTTTCACAGGACTTGCAATTGCAGTGCTGAAGTCCTATCAGGTGCGCTACCGAGCAAGTTTACAGAAAAGCCATACATATGGAGCTGGTTATGCAATGCAAACATGAAAATGTATTAGGTTACAGGGACTGCCCCAAAATAAGTAAAAACCTGACTGACCACCTTTATGGTGCAGCTAACTATCTAATGTCCAGCTTGAAACCAGCTAATGACCTGTTTAAACGGGCTAATGAATACCAGCTAGAATCCAGCTAGCTACAAACTAATAACCAGCTTTCCTCTGTTAGTATCTTTATTATTAAGGTCTGTTGTAGCATTTTGTGAAATGTGCTAACAGATTGTATATTTGATTTTTTTTTTTTTTTTCTATGTCCATCTGTTTCTGACTTTGATTTTTGTGGTCACACAAAAATATAAGTCATTCAAGGCCCATATTTGTGGACACTCAAATGCTTGTGTGGAAACACAGACAGAAAGACAAAAAAATTAAATTCATACCGCCAAATACATCTGTACCAACACGTACATCTTCTGAGCTTCTTTTGCAGGTTCATTCATGCAGCAAGAGCTACAGGTCCTTCTCAAAAAATTAGCATATTGTGATAAAGTTCATTATTTTCTGTAATGTACTGATAAACATTAGACTTTCATATATTTTAGATTCATTACACACAACTCGAAGTAGTTCAAGCCTTTTATTGTTTTAATATTGATGATTTTGGCATACAGCTCATGAAAACCCCAAATTCCTATCTCAAAAAATTAGCATATCATGAAAAGGTTCTCTAAACGAGCTATTAACCTAATCATCTGAATCAACTAATTAACTCTAAACACCTGCAAAAGATTCCTGAGGCTTTTAAAAACTCCCAGCCTGGTTCATTACTCAAAACCGCAATCATGGGTAAGACTGCCGACCTGACTGCTGTCCAGAAGGCCATCATTGACACCCTCAAGCAAGAGGTCTGTGGGAAGGAAGAAGTGTGGCAGAAAACGCTGCACAACGAGAAGAGGTGACCGGACCCTGAGGAAGATTGTGGAGAAGGACCGATTCCAGACCTTGGGGGACCTGCGGAAGCAGTGGACTGAGTCTGGAGTAGAAACATCCAGAGCCACCGTGTACAGGCGTGTGCAGGAAATGGGCTACAGGTGCCGCATTCCCCAGGTCAAGCCACTTTTGAACCAGAAACAGCGGCAGAAGCGCCTGACCTGGGCTACAGAGAAGCAGCACTGGACTGTTGCTCAGTGGTCCAAAGTACTTTTTTCGGATGAAAGCAAATTTTGCATGTCATTCGGAAATCAAGGTGCCAGAGTCTGGAGGAAGACTGGGGAGAGGGAAATGCCAAAATGCCTGAAGTCCAGTGTCAAGTACTCACAGTCAGTGATGGTCTGGGGTGCCATGTCAGCTGCTGGTGTTGGTCCACCGTGTTTTATCAAGGGCAGGGTCAATGCAGCTAGCTATCAGGAGATTTTGGAGCACTTCATGCTTCCATCTGCTGAAAAGCTTTATGGAGATGAAGATTTCATTTTTCAGCATGACCTGGCACCTGCTCACAGTGCCAAAACCACTGGTAAATGGTTTACTGACCATGGTATTACTGTGCTCAATTGGCCTGCCAACTCTCCTGACCTGAACCCCATAGAGAATCTGTGGGATATTGTGAAGAGAAAGTTGAGAGATGCAAGACCCAACACTCTGGATGAGCTTAAGGTCTCTATCGAAGCATCCTGGGCCTCCATAACACCTCAGCAGTGCCACAGGCTGATTGCCTCCATGCCACGCCGCATTGAAGCAGTCATTTCTGCAAAAGGATTCCCGACCAAGTATTGAGTGCATAACTGAACATAATTATTTGAAGGTTGACTTTTTTTTGTATTAAAAACACTTTTCTTTTATTGGTCGGATGAAATATGCTAATTTTTTGAGATAGGAATTTTGGGTTTTCATGAGCTGTATGCCAAAATCATCAATATTAAAACAATAAAAGGCTTGAACTACTTCGAGTTGTGTGTAATGAATCTAAAATATATGAAAGTCTAATGTTTATCAGTACATTACAGAAAATAATGAACTTTATCACAATATGCTAATTTTTTGAGAAGGACCTGTATATTGTAGTTCTGCATTGCTTTATCTCTTCACACATCCCTTTGTTTAGCCGTCTTTATGTCTGAGTAAGCATTTGGTCCAATCATTTGTGCATATGCAAAGCCAGCATCGCTCTCATCTTCTCACATGCCAAACTGCAACTTCAAAGAGCCCGTCTTAAGCCCAGTGATGCAGAATGCTGTTTCTCTCTCTCTCTGACCGTTTCTGACAGCTTCCCTAACTTTCCCTTATCCTCTCATTCCGAACCCTTCATGCGCATTCTCTCCCTCTTTCTCACACACATTCACTTTCTCCAGTCTTAATCAAAGTGCAGGTCAGGATGTAGTTCCTCTGGAGCCTTGATCAATAGCTGTTGCACATGAAGAAAGAATGAATGTGGAGGAAAATAAGAAGGAGTGCATGGACTTCTTTTTGTGTTCTACTTTGTACTTATTGGCATGGGCTATGCGGGTCTCTTCAGTGATTTCAGAGACTATTTAAAATGTTTGAAAACAAGGTTAATTTGTTCCACGCAAAACCCTGGCTGTATGGATATACTGAAGATATACTTATGCCAAAGTTTCAAAAAACTATTTGGAGGTATGATGGAGTATGTCTGTACTAAATACACTCCTTACAGGTCCGTACAAGTTTCAGGAAGTTTATTTCGATCATGGCTCTTTATGACGCCATGAAGTGCGGAGTATGGGCATTTCTCCCGGAAGAGAATAATGCCTCCAAAGAAGTGTGTTTTTGTTCGTGAGGGAAAGGTAACCTTGTTCAGCTTCCAATGTTACATGAACTGTGTGCAGTTTGTTTTTCTGGGCCAGCAATGGAATTTCGCAAGTGTGTTTGATTGTTCCCATCATTTAAGTGACAAATGTTTTATAAAAAAGGCCCAGTTCGATGCTGGATTAGCACATTATTTGATATTGAAAGATAGAGCGTTCCCAGTGATAAAGGATCCTCGGCTGTTTTCAGAAAGAATCATTAATCTATACCTTTCTTTTATAAATCTGATAAAACTAAAGACTTTTTGGAGATATGAAGGATGCAATACTACTCTATAGATACTCCAGATGAAAGAAACTGTGTGTTATGCCCTCTTTAAGGATGAGAATTTAACATGAGAGCATTCTTATGATTTCAATAATGATTTTTTTTTTTTTTGGTTATTTGCACAGAATTTTGTTAATTACTATGCATAATGATCTGTATGATCAGATACCTCTAATAATATAATTCTAGAATTATTTGACCATGAAAACTGATGTGCTGCTTAATATTTGTGTGAAAACATTGTTACATTTTATAGGATTCTTTGAATGAAGTTGTACAATTTATTTGTAACATTATAAATGTCTTGACTGTCACTTTTGATCAATGTAATGTTTGTTTAGTATTTCATATTTCTTTAAACAAAAACTTTTGAACAGTACTGTATGCATTTTTTTAACTACTTGTCTTTTTCTGTCCTGCATTTGCGATTACTGCAAAGGATATTTATTGCTTATGTTCATTAAAAAGATTGTTTAAAAGCACTAGAGTCTACTAGATATGGCCAGGATCCAAAATGGACACACTTAGTGCCAAATGTGTGTAAATTTGGCTTTGCCAAGTAAACAAATTAATTTAATGACCATTTGGCACGTAACTTTTTAAGAATGGCAACATAATTAATTTACAAAAAATGATTTAAATTACAAAAAACGATATCTGGCCCTTGCTGTTTTTACATAAGTGATGTGAGCAAATGAAATGGAAGCCGCCTTCTAATGCGGCTGTTAAAGGGCACCTAATATGCAAAATCTGCTTTTACATGGTGTTTGGACGAAAATGTGTGTTGGTCGTTTAGTGTCTCAACAACCCATTCCTTATTTTTTAAACCAAACCAGTCTCATTAGACATGTTTTTTTTTTATTGCGTCTCATTAGGCATGTGGCTTTGATTCTCTAAGCAATGTGACATCACATTGTTTAGGCCCCGCCCACAGCTGCTAAATGACAGTTCTACATTGCCATAGTTTCCACCCGCAGTGAGGTGTCTTTGCTTGTACACTGTCCTCCATTTTCTCCACGCTTGAGCAGCTGTAACACCAACAATGTCTTGTCAGCAATTCTGGTGTTCTGTTTGGACGCAAGTCTTCATTCTCTCCCAGCATTTGGGCCACTGAGGACGCAGTGGATTACCTCAAAATCTCCCTAAATACATTTATGTCTGTGCAAATCATTGCACTCCAAACTGTGTTGTGAATGTCATGTCATTACAGTGCTTAGCTAACGTTTTAAGTATATTTGTGTGTTTGTGTGTATGTTATGAGAATATATTCATTGATCATACCACTTTCGGTGTGTTTGGCTTCCCATACAGTATGTATGGATAAAAATCAATTCTCTCGTTCTCAGTCACGTTGCTTCTACAGACTGTTTATTGCTGTAGGTATGCAAAGCAGAGATATATACACTATGTCCTCTTCTGAAGATGGGGCATAAATTTTCAGCTCATTTGCATTTAAAGTGAACACACCAAAACGTTTTTTTTTTTTTTTAGACACGCCCCAAAAATTACATTTTCTAATTTATAATTAATGATCTGTGGGGTATTTTGAGCTCAAACTTCACAGACACATTTTGGGGACGCCCAAGACCAATATTACATCTTGTAAAATAGGTGGTCAATCTCCAAAATAATCACACATTATTATGGGTGGATCATGAAGCATTTAACTTAACTGAAAAATACAGTTTCATGATTACAGAATTGTTTTCCTGGAGTTATCTGTGTTTGTCTCATATTAACTTTAGTTGTCTGTCCAAGGATGGCACTGATGCCACTATTTTATAACATTTGGTTAGACAGATGAATTCCATTTTATAACAATGTAAAATAATGTAAAATAAAGAGTGTGAGCAAGTACAATACATGAATAGCCTGTCTCGCAATCCCACTGCAATATTCACTCCTTGTTAGCGAAGCGCAAAGAGGCTCTCTTCTGTGTTTCTCCTGCTGTAAAGCTTTATTACTGAAATGTCAAAGACACCTCCAGAATGACAGTTATTCATTATTCAGTTAGACTTTTTTAAACCTGCTGAGCTAAAAGTTGTGCTGTTTCATTTGAGTTCACTCCCTGAGAGGAAGACGCAGCAGTCCTGCTGAGTCTCTGTTCAAGAACACACTTAAGCATGCTGAGGCCTTGACAAACACAACACGGCCCTGCACTTAATATGCTGTTTTATGGAAACCACGGTTTGCCATTTGCGGTTTTAGCTTTGTTTCAATAAACAGGAAGCTGGTGTAGCCCAATTATATACCACGGGGCGTTACTGATGTGTGCACCCAAGCTGAACCTTAAAGTGCTGCTGTTGTTTTCTCGACTAAACAATATGCACTTACAAAACTTTTGTACTTTATACAAAAGTACAGTGGAGTCTCATGTTATAGTGATGGTATTAGAGATGTGCTGAACTATATGATTACCATATTCACATATTAGGGTATTTATATGATACTTAAGAGAATATAAAGGTTTTGATTTGGTATTGTTCATATTTAAAAAATATGACATTGTAATGGCAAAATATGGGTGGGGAAAACATGCCAAAAATGGCATTTATATGGCTATTCCATGGCTATTATATGGATATTTCATGTACATTGCATGTAATCTTGAATAAAGTAGAAATTAAAATCAGTAGTAGTAGTAGTAGTAGTAGTATATAAAATACAAAGCCTATGAAAAAATAGAAAAATGGTATAAAAACAATTTTCAAATATAACTGCAGGCAGTGATTGCAAGGCCAAGTACTAGGCAAGGGAAGAACAATGTTCTGCGCATCAGAACAAGTGCAGCAATGAGTAACTGAAGTCATTTTAAGGTGATTTTAGTCAAAATGGGTGAAAAATCATAAAAACAACATAGTTAAATATAATTGGTTATCACTTTTGACCACAAGGTGGCACTGTCTCAAAAAGTTTTGAGTACTTTCTGGTCATGGTCTCGATGTTACATACAAAGTTTTGTAATGGTACACCAATGCATTGGTTAATATATAGCATTTTATATCATAATACTCTATTGTCGTCAGTGACAATTTCATGTTTTTTTTTTTTTTTTTCAATTATAGCGCCACCAAGAGGCAGAGTCCTTAGAGTGTGCCCATACATATGTGTATGTCAAATTTGGTGAAAATATCTAATTTTGCTTGGAGTTATAGACATTTTTATATATAAAAAGAGAAAAAAATACAGGTGGGTGACTTAGTTTGAATTTTTTTGGCACTTACTATCAAAATTTTGCCAATTGAGTATTAGCATATAGCCAGCACGCTATGTTTTCAAATATCTTACGATGGTTTAGTTGATAGTAGGCAAATGTTTTTTTAAGTGCTAAAATGCAATGTTGCACAAACCATAAAGCAAAACCTGCCATGTTTGGTATCGCTGGACTTGGCAAGGATTCAGGAGTCTAAAATGGTGGCTCCCGTGCAAATAATTCAACCACACCCAAAGTTAAAAGCATGTGAATATTTGATTTTACCACTATAACTTCTTAGGCTCCTTCAGGGCATCATGCTGATGACCCCTACCGAGTTTTGTAACAATACGTCAATGCGTTTGTAAAATATAACATTTTACTGCAAAATTCAAAATGGACAGTTTTGTGGTTTTTGGCCAAACCATTTAGAAGTTTTAAGCTAAAATAGCCATTTTTCATATCTCCTGACCACTAGGTCTTAGGTTATTGTCAGATCAGGCTATTCCATGACTGTCATATGGATATTGCATGTATATTGCATTCTTAAATAAAGTAGAATTACGGAGTTCAGGCATGAAACTCTAGAATGCATTGGGTCTAACTCAATCTGACAGCATGACATCATAATTAAAAGGCACAGCCGATTGGTTCTCATGACTAGTGCTAGATGTAGCAGTTTGCAGCATGCTTCAGAAACCCTCCAGCTTCCCCAGCTCCACCTGTAAAGATCTGCTATGAGGTGATTCTTGTATGCTATGGGGGTTATTCATATATTTTATATGTGCAGCAGCAGTATTTCTTACATGCTTACAGTAGCATGTTGTGGATGTATTGGCAGTAGCAAGTCAGAGTAGCAGATCTATTCTGCCAAGACCAAATACATTAACATTGTCATGTATATTACTATGCCAATCCCTCCGAGAGTTGTCATGACAGAAATTAAATATTGATAAATTTATTAGTAGTAAATAATACTAATAATACAAAGCCTACACTGAAAAAAGAGTGGTATAGAAACAATTTTCAATTAGAAATTGCCACTAAATTTCACAATTGTAAAATATTTGACACATTACACAGTGTACTAGCAAATTTGTCATTCGTTTTATCTTTGCAACAGTGAGATTTGAGTCAATTTTTATTTTTTTTTATTATTTTGTGATAATACTCTTATGTTAATATATTTTGCTAGTAAATAACAATAAACAATAAATTAATTAAATTGAGGTTAATCTAATATGAAGTAATGGAAAAAATTGTATTTATAATAAATTAAATGTTTAAAAACATCTTTGTTAATCCAGGTACATTTTAAATTAAAATGATTAATGTGTCTATTCAAAATCCATAGAAAAAAACTCACTTTGCAATGCGGGATAATATAACAAATAAACAAATGTGAATGATAAATGCAGGTCTGTTTCCCTTACGGTTTCCATCTTAATTAAGGAAATGAATCGCTGACAGTCTTAACAGTAGGTATTCCTGAAACATCGCACAACCAAAACCACCCATACTGCTTCTGCCTAAAACTTCTGTCTGTCTCTGTCATGTCAAATTATGCCAAACAGAGTGGGAGTTTTATGAATTAGAATGAGTCAATCTGGATCAGTGAAATATGCTTAGCACGCAGAGATGCCATGTTTGATAAGTGCGCTGGCTGTCTGTTAGCTCTGAGGTGCTGTGTAATTGGGGGCGTCTCTGACTAAAAACTGTCCTTGGATCACAGGAGGCGCTCTGCGGTGGATTAAAACTCTTTGCTATCCTGCCGGCTGCCTGATTTGGAGGTAATTGATGTGAATTAGTGCTAAAGGGGCAGTAGGCTATTAATATTAGCAATAGATTTCTTGAGGGAACAGCTGCAGTGACTCGAGCCAGTTATGTCGTTATCATATTGTAATTTAAATAGTGAGATAAGCCTATATAGCTAAGAATACCTACAATCTTGCGCTATACAGATCAATGACAATTAAGTGTGTCCACCAAAAAAAAAAAAAAAAACTACCTGTTTTTATTAACATTTCAATAATTATAAAAAAAAAAAAAAAAAAAAAAAATATATATATATATATATATATATATATATTATTTGTTATAAAAACACTTTTTAACTTGAAAAATGTTTGAAAATAACCATGATTTGGGCACTCATATGTATTCAAGGTTATATAAATATACGTGTGTGTATACATGTGAGTGTACACATCTTGGTTATTATTTTAGTTTTTAAACATTTTTCAAGGTAAAAAGTGTTTTTATTACAAAACATATATGCTAATATATTAAAATACCTATTTATTGTTTGGACAAACAGGAAATAACTATACACAATCTGAATATATAAAGAAGTAATTTGAGTCTGAATAAATACATGTAAATTATGAGTATGTAGTTATAATTCTGAATATATAAATATAGTAGGAAAAGTCTGAATATAGAGATAGAAAACTGAATATATGAATGTAAATCATTAATATATAATTATAAGTCTGAATACATAAATTTAAATTGTGAATAAATCATGAATATATTAGTACTGTCAAATCGATTAATAGTTATTAATTGCTGTATATATAATATAATTCATACACACACACACACACACACACACACACTTCTAAAATATATGTGTATATATACATATAAATATACACAGTACACACACATATATTGAAGCATATAAACACAAACTTGGATGTGATTAATCGAGTTGACAGCACTAGAGTATTGAACTTCATATTCTTAAGATTTATAAATATGTATATAAGTATATAGTCACAATTTACATTTATACTGTTTAGTAAAACATATTTATGGATTACTTCTATACATACATTCAGAATTATAACTACATTATCATGATTTAAATTGATATATTCAGATACATTCTGATTTGTATATATTTATGGTTAAAAGAATTAAGAATTAAGATTAAGAATTGTTTATCAATTTATTGATAATAAATATTAACAAATATCATTATTGTCATATTTAAATGATTTTTAAGTTGATTATTTGGATACTGAAATATGCATTATGCATTCTTTTAAATACAGTATTTTTATGAATACCTTTAAAATGCATCAATTTCAGAGACACAGCTTAATGGGTTGTCCTTTGACATATCACAAACCATGTGACTGGAACCGTAGTCAGATTAGTCCAGGAGAAATTAAGTTTGGATGTCATGGACATTCTCAGGTAAATGCGCACACACACATGGTGTCCTCTATGGCAGTGGGTTTGGCTGGGATCCTGAACCAAAACAATAGCTTCAAAACATCTGAAAGAGTTTGGCTAAAGAGCGCGCACACAGACAAACACACACACACACACACACACACACACACACACACACACACACACACACACACACACACACACACACACACACACACACACACACACACAGACACTGGCCAAACTCCATAACAACTTATGGCCTAGAGTGTTGGGTCAGCACACAGAAAACCAGTTCAAGGACAGTGTTTCGCGCAGAGAGCTCGTAAACCTGCTCAGCTCTCTGAGCGCATACAGAATGTCTGTGCTGGGGTTTGAAAATAAACTAGCAAGCGTGACCTTCACACTGATGAGACCGAACCTTCATGTTGTAAATGGAATTTTGCTGATGTGTTTGGTCTTCTATTTACAAAATATTCCTAATGTAAAGGGATAGAAGATCAACTTCAAGGACATGTCGCATAAATCAAACTGCAGAGAAAATGTAATGCTCACTCTCACACTGTAGCCAAACAGGTTTACTGAAACCAAGGGCAACACAATATCTTGGGCATTTTAAGAAAGCTGTGTTTGCAGTTCCTTGGTTTATCAGTATGCTTTAAAAGGTTCCATGGATGTTCAAGATACTTCATTGAACCATCAGTGCCAATAAAGAACCTTTATTTTTAGGAGTGTATATAGGCTTAAACCAAATGCCGTACCATTGATTTTTTTCCCCCCAACATAGAGTCTAAACGCCTCTCGAATGAAATCCGCACTGAGGAACTCATTCAGTGACTGCAGCATCATGAAAAGCATCAGCATGTTTACATCCTGCTAGGATGGCATCTAATGTTTCTTGTTTCTGCAGTTTGTGTGCTCTTTCAGTATCTCTGGTCAACTAAAACCCTCAAAGGCATCAGGGCTAAAGTGGAGAGAACAAAGACACGGGTCTTTAGTATGTTTTATTTCTCCATCTTCCCATTCTTCTCTCTTATCGCTAGAAAAGCAGCAGTAGTTCACAGAGTGCAGACATTTTACATCATCAAAATAATGGTAGCCCCCATAGTCCAAAATATGTAATAAACAATGTGGATTATTATTTAAATAAAGTTAATCTTACATGTCTTTTCTGCCACATATTTTTTACCAACTTGTAATACCAAGAGTATTACAAGTCATTCTTGCAAAGCCTCAATCTTTGTTAGTGAGTTAGATGATGCTAGATATAGTTACATTTGATGCTGTTTGTCAGTAGTATTATTTTTAATTTGCTAACACAGATTACGGTTTAAAGTTTTAAATGGACAAAATGGGAATAAATTATGGATGCAACAATACAGTTGGTCCACAGTTCAATACTTACCTCGGTTTTTAACCCCGGTTTTCTGTTCAGTTCTGTTCTGATAGCTTGCCACATCAGTGTGTGTTTTTTTTTTTTTTTTTTTTTAACGACAAATTAACAAAAAAAAAATTCCTGTAAACCTCTGTACACTGGAAAAAAGTGTGGATTATTATATGTCTGCTTAGTATTTCTTTTGAGAGAAGCTTTTTTTTTCTTTCGATTTTTATGCAAAATAGGATGGGTTTCATTCATACTGGACACCAGAGGGCACCCTCGTGCAGGAAATCCACATATACTTCAAAGAAGTAACAATGATGATCTTCCGTTCCAGCCAGGTAATCTGTAATATGCATAAAGGCATTGCTATTGCTCGTCGCAATAATAAATGGTTTATCTATGTTTAAGCCACCTTGTGTATTTTCATAATGATTAAGTATATTTGCAAGACATTGCTAATCGACATACATAGAATATGAGTATACAGTATATTGTCTGCTCATTCTGTGATACGAAGCCACATCAGATCAGATAGGGAAGTTATTTCACACAATTGACTGATGTTGTGAATTAAAAACAAGTTATAATGTTTTATAAATGTAGTTTTTATTACTCTTTTGTTGGGCAACAGGTTTAGAAAGGCTTATCATTGCAAGTCATTAGAAGGGAAGGTACCCTGTGTGTGTTGCTTTCTCAAATATAAGCAGGGAAGCGTTTCCTCATGTCGACATGTGAAATCTCAGGCACAACACACAGCAAATTCCAAAAGAAATAAAAAAGGAAATCATTTAAATGCAAAACCGAATTCACAAGCGTGTATTGAACCTTGGATGTCGAACTGACAGGTACGTTATTATATTGAGAATTGTGGCATCCCTAGTAAAAATGCATGTAGATGTTCAAAATAAGTGTGCTATAGGACTACATTACAGGGCAAGTAACCGTTTCATCATCTGACCTGAACCTTTCTGTCACTATATAATAATGGGCCTATTTTGAGCCCTGTATGGTAAGCTAAAGCACTTACTAAAGCAGTTTTAATTTTTTTTTGAACGCTTCTTATGTTTTACTGTATGCTTTTAAAGGCTGACCTTTCATGTTCTTCAAACAAGCTCTTACAAATACTCATTTGCAATTAAACATGTAAGAAAATGTGCTGAATTTCAAGTTCTAATATTAAAAACTCTCTAACAGCCTGCGGTCTCAGGGTTCCTGTAAAGCGGAGGGGGGATTTTCTACCGCGGAACTGCCATCTTGCTTTGTGTTGATTGCTCTTTGTTCTGCAATGTAATGCTGGATGAATTCCATTCTTAGGTGGCCCAATGGGGGCTCAGGCAGACAACAGGTCCAATCCAGTGCCATTGTCAGGCAGCTTAGCTGCCATTGTCTTTGTCATGGAGACTCTATGATGATCTCGTTCCATTTCAATAGGAGAGCGGCGACAATCCCCAGTGCAGGGACGAACATGTGCATATTATGAATCTGGAGTGACATGGTGTGCGTTGTGGTGTCTTGGACTTGTGTGCATGTGTGTGCAAGGATTGCACCTCTTTTCTATATTTATCTTCAAAGTGTGCCACCTCTCATGTGAGCTCTAGCCCAGAACCTGGAGGGAGGGAAGAAGGGAGGGAGAGGGAAATATAATGAAAAGGAGGAGGGTTTAGGGATGAACTGTGTTCATTGTGTTAGTTGGTATCTGGGACACTGTGATGCCACATCTCACCCCACTTTATTGTCTCCTTTCATATTGTGCCGAGTATGTGTGCACGTTCATGGGTGTATATGCACATGAACAAGCAACAACCAATTTATTCATATTCTGCTTTGTTTATATTAACATGCTACACTGATTAGCCACAACATTAAACCACTTGGGTAATATCAAGATATCTGAATGTATCCTGTGGTTTCTGGCACCAAGGCATTAGCAGTAGATCTGTAGAAGGGTACATAACATATACAGTTTCACCTAATCTCATGTTAATCTTGAGTACCTATAGTAGTACTGCATCCTTAATATCTCCAAAAAGTCTTTAGTTTTATCATATTTATAAAAGAAAAATACAGCTTTCCGATTCTCTCCGGAAAAAGCCGAGCTTCTGGAGGCGCACCCCCGCGGGCGGAGCTAAGTTCGACGAGCACTCATGCTCTGATTGCCAATAAAACACAGACATTTGATGCCGTTTCACTTACCATCTGCAGTTCTGAATCATGACCGGGATCTTTTATAGCTGGGACTGCTCCATCTTTCAGTATCAAACAATGTGCAAATCCAGCGTCAAACTAGGCCTTCTATATGAAACGTTCGTCAACAAACACACTTGCAAAACTCCATTGCTGCCACGAAAAAAGGAACTGCGTCCACTGTTCACATAACGCTGAGCAAACCTATCTTTGCCTTACAACCAAAACCACACTTCTTTAGAGACATTCTTCCCAAGTGAATCCCTTGCAGCAGTGCAGCCGAATGAAGCTCTTTCTCGCACTCTAGTCGACGTGTGCGCGGGCGTGCTTTTCCGGGAGGAATGCTCATATAAGGAGTTCCACCATCGTCTATGTCATTAAAGCCACGATCAGAAAAAAAAACTGCTGAAACTTGTACCAACCCGGAAGTAAGGTTTTCGGCACAGAAATTATCCGTCATTCGTCCAAATAATTTTTTTAAACTGTGGCCATGTTTAGCATGAGAATCCAACTCTTTAACACTGTAAACAACTCTGAATACACAAAACACCATTGTACCCCCCCCTTTAAAGGGTTACTCCACCGCAAAATGAAAATTTTGTCATTAATCACTTACCCCCATATCGTTCCAAACCCATAAAAGGTTTGATCGCCTTCGGAACACAATTTAAGATATTTTGGATGAAATCCGGTAGCTTTTTGACTGTCCCATTGACTGCCAAGTAAATAACACTGTCAAGGCCCAGAAACATATGAAAGACGTCGTCAAAATAGTCCATCTGCCATCAGTGATTCAACCATAATTTTACGAAGCTACGAGAATGCTTTTTGTACGCAAAGAAAACAAAAATAATGACTTTGGTCAACAATTCATTTCCTCTATGTCACCATAGTGCCATTTTGGAAAGTATCCACTGGACGTAAACTACGTACGCTGTTCTGTGTCATCCACAACACACTGTTCTGATACAGAACAGCGTACGTTGTTTACGTCCAGTGGATACTTTCCAAAATGGCACTACGCTGACATAGAGCAGGCGAATTGTTGACTAAAGTCGTTATTTTTGCTTTCTTTGCGTACAAAAAGTAGGTCAATGAAGGTTGAATCACTGATGGCAGATGGACTATTTTGACAAAGTCTTTCATATGTTTCTGGGTCTTGCCAGTTTTATTTACTTGGCAGTCAATGGGATAGTCAAAAGCTACCGTATTTCATCCAAAATATCTTAAATTGTGTTCCAAAGATGATCTAACCTTTCATAGGTTTGGAACGACGTGGGGTAAGTGATTAATGACAAAATTTTCATTTTGGGGTGAACTATCCCTTTAAGTCCTATTGTTTGTGAGGTGGAGCCTCCATGCATTGGATTTGTTGGTCCAGCGCATTCCATAGATGCTAAATTGATTAAGATCTGGGGTATTTGGAAGCCAAGGCAACACCTTATTGTCCTGATGAAAGAGGCTACTGCCATAAAGGGGTGTATGTGGTCTACAACTTTAGATTGGTGGTGTGTGTCAAAGATCCACATGAGGACCCAAAGTTTCCCAGCAGAACATTGACCAGATCATAACACTGCTTCTGTTGTCCTGCTGCCATCTCTTCCCCAGGTCAATGACGTACATGCAGCCACCTTTCATCTGATATAAAAGAAACCTTGATTCATCCGACCAGGCAACCCTTTGGTCCAGTTGTGATGGTTGCATGCCCATTTAGGTGCTTTCAGCTGGGGTTAGAGGCCATCATGGGAACTTATGACAGCAAACTTTTTTCCACTGTGTGTTCTGATACCTAAGTTTTTCTGCAATTTGCGCTCTACAGTAGCTCTTCTATATGAACGGACCAGACAGGCTGGTCACAATCTCCCCACCCGCATCAATGAGCCTTGGTCACGCCTTGGTGACGCTCATGATGCTTCACTGGTTGTCTTTACCTGTAACGCTTTTCGTGGGGTGTTTGTGAGTAAATGGATTTGTATCATTGTAGGGAGTTTGTGTCATGTGTATATATAGAAGTGAATTTTGCATCTGATGTCCCCTTTAAATTGTTACAGATATATGAATATATACAGTATATTAAGATAAATGCATAAATATATTCATTTTAATCATAGTTTTAATTTCATTTAGATTCAGACATGACTATATCATTTATTTAGCTCTTTTTCTCCAGTTCATTTCATGTGCATTTGTGTTCCAGTCAGTTTGAATAGCCCTGATCAGAGGAGTGTGAGTGTGGTGTGTGTGAGTATTTGTGTTTGGATGAGGATTAACTGGATCCTCTGTTTTAAACCTGCCGTTTGGCCCCTATCATTGAGTCCCTGCAGTCTTTCACTCCATTAAGCTGGACTTCACATGCATTAGTTAACAGACAGGAAAAGAGAAAGCCCAGCCTGTGGGCCAAATCCAGCCAGCCAGCCACCACAATCTGAAATTACATTTTTTTTTAAATTTTTTTTTTTTTTGGATTGAATAGTATTACCGTGTATGTGTTCGCACTAGTGGAGTTTTGGTAATAAATGAAATATCTTATTCCTAATATTCCTAGTATCAGATGGCAATCTAAACAGCACATTGATGAGCAACAGTGTTCATCAATGTACCATTTGTACTGCCATCTGATACCATCACTGTACCATAGTACCTCACAGTACTTATTACGAAACTATTTAACTACTCTAAAAATCTTCCCAACTGATGGTCATAATGAAACAAACATCTGGACAATGAAACGTATTTGAACATCTGCTAACACTTTTTTTGCAAGATGAAGCTCTCCTCAAGGGACAAATATTACAGAATCGTCCACATCTGTGACAGAGACAAGGATTCCAGTCATGTTGCGATCCGTTGTCGTTGTCATTGTCATAGCGACACAGGTTTCATTGTTCCATTGTCATTGTGATGAGAACACGCTGGTCATTGTTTTCTGTTCCCAGGAGTGAAAACATCACCTGCTTTTTCTTGTTCTATTCATGTGTGAATTCCATTCTTGCCCAAGCTGTTGTGCACCTCAGATGGCTACAGAGAGCGTGTTTATGTGTATGCAACGCTGTAAAATCATGTCTAAATTACAATTGAAAACACACAGTGGTGTAAATTAAAAGGCCCCAATGTCCAAATAACCAGTCTGTGCTATGGCATCTTTGACTGTGTATACTGTAGCTAGTCTGAGAGGAGCGATTTTATTTTTATTTTTTTATTCCCCCTCTAAATACTCTTCAGCGTTAATGAGGGTTGAGTGTCTAGTAAAGCCCTTCCATTGCTTCACATTTCACACTAGAAGACAAACAATATTAATTATACAACTCATACACAAGTACCCACACAGTTCTACTGCATCTTATGTGTGTGAAACATAACATAATCCAAGCTCAGTGAGAATTTACTATCATATCTTCATTCATTTATGTATTGGATGCTTTTGTACAAAACATCTTACAATGGATGCAAGGCATACATAGGGCCTCCATATGAAATCAGTTTTATTTATTTATTTAAATTTTGATGCTTTCTGTGTTCTATGCTGTTTTACCATTTATTGATGTATTTCCATCTGTGGCTTTGTCACAGTTCTCAAATGTGTTTTGCGGCTTGCTAGTTGGTTTGTGGTTGAAATTATAGGGAAAGTTCAACTATAAATGAAAATGTCATTGTTTGCTTATCCGTTATTTCTTCTGCAGACCATAAAACAAGGTATTTTGAAAAATAGTGTTGGAGACATTTCTCAAAATATCTTAGGTTTAACAAAAGAAAGAAAGTCATACAGGTTTCGACTAAAATACACATGGGATCTTTAAGCACCCAGAGCTGAGAACCTATAAAGCAGATCTTTTAAGAAAAAAACAATATAGCCATTCCAAAACGCTTTTATAGCCAAAGTGGTTCTTGATGAGAAGTGTTTTGAGGCATTGCAAAAAGCATATGTATTTGTCTTGTTATATCAAGCCGTGAAAGTGGAGCAAAGACTGCATTCATTTGCCTCCTATGGATTCTATAGACTGATGGAGAAATGCAAATTGTGTGACAAAGAGATGGGAGGAGGGGAAGCTGCAGAGGAAACATGGGGAAAAGATCTGTAAAGGAAGAGAAATCTGAGAGAATGTTACATGTTAAATGAGCTTATTATGGGATTATAATCAAGTAGATAAAGCCACTGAGACTGAAAGACGCTGCACAAATCCCTTCCTCCAGCTCTCGCTCTTCTTCAGTAAGTCTTATTCATAGACAAATATGTAATGGCATGTTTATTCTCTGACAGGCTCTGTGCTGTATTTGCTTTTTTGTTTCTGATGTGTTTTTAGTCCATTTTATTTAGTCCATGCCGCCTTTGTTTCTCTTTTTTTCTGTGTGTTGTTTTTGTTGGTATGCAGAGGCAGTCTCTGGCATTGCTTCCAAGTTCAAACACACATACACACACACACACACACACACACACACACACACACACACACACACACACACACACACAGACTGTCTCAGCTCCAGCAGACAACAGACAGTGAGAGATTAGGATCCGTGTGAAGCCTACACAGAGGCAGAGCTCAGAGAAAGAAGTGGGGATATATAGAGGGTGGGGACAGATAGGGGCAGATGATTGGGAATGGGCGTGGTTAGGTAAGAAAGTGGTGGGAAATGAGTATTGAATCTGAAGGTATCACATGATTTAATTCTTAGATGATGGCACATGACACATGCATAATTTTGTCAATTTAAAAAACAAAATTAATCAATATAATTTATTTATTTTTTTTTTAATAATTTGAACTAAAAAAAAAAACATTCAGATGCTAGGTTCTCAATGTTGTCAATATTAAAGTCCAATTTCTGACTATTATCAACGATAATGAAAATTACCAATAAGCAGTGAAGGAAAATTAGTGTTTAAGCTGATATAAAGTCGATACAGGCCTATATAGTATCACACAATTTAAATATAGTAAATAACACATGCATACCATGTGCATAATTTCTGCAGTTAAATCAATATTTATTTTACACAAAACCAGTCATAAAGGTAAATTTATGGGGATAAAATATTGTTAGGATGTGACAATATTTGGTTGAGGTACAACTATTTGAAAATCTGTAATCTTAGAGTGCAAAAAAAATTAAATATCGCCAGCAAAGTTGCCCAAATTAAGTTCTTAGAAATCCATATTACTAATCAAAAATTAAGTTTTGATTTATTTGCGGTAGGAGAATTACAGAATATCTTCATGGAACATGATCTTTACGTAAAGGATTAATTCACTTTCAGAACAAAAATGTACAGATGATACTCACTTCAGTCGTAGAGAAATCATGTTTTTTAAGGAAAGCATTTCAGGATTTCTCTCCATATAATGGACTTCTAAGGTGCCCCCAAGTATGAACTTCCAAAATCTAGTTTAAATCCAGCTTCAAAGGGCTCTAAACGATCACAACTGATGATAGAAGGGTCTTATCTAGTGAAACGTTCGGTTATTTTCTAAATAAATTGACAATTTATATATTTTTAACCTGTCTTGTCTCTGCGATGCGCATGTGTAGTCTGTGTGATCCGGGTCAATACAGGGTATATATTTTCAACTTCAAAATCACCCTACATCAGTTTTACCTTTTTTTTGTAAAGGGCATTTTATCTTCTTTGTATGTTCACTTTGTTGGAGTTTTTCGACCCTAATACTATTGACCCAGATCACACAGACTACGCATTTGTATCGCAGAGACGAGACAAGATGAGCATTTGTGGTTAAAAAGTGTATAAATTGTCCATTTGTTTCAAAAATAACTGATCGTTTCGCTAGATAAGACCCTTCCTCGGCTGGGATCTTTTGTGTGTGATATTTCAGTTTAATTCCTTAGTGACTTTCATTTAAATTTCCAGAGAGAAGTGAATCTAAGAGGTATGAGGTATTTTTTCTAGGTTTGTTTAGGTGAATGACGTGTTCCTCTCTGCCAGGCATCGTCTGTGTCCATAAATCTTTATTAAGCACAGGCAGTTCTGCACAACAGAGCCCCAAAGACCCCTCACACATTCAACAAGCACCTCTTCTGAATAGTGCGCTGTGCATACGCCTGTCCCACAGATCATGATGACCTTGTTGGGTATCTTGCTGTGTGGTGCAGGGCTTTGTCCAGCCTATCTACACTGATATCTGCTCCTGATAGCAATTACTGCTTATACCTGCCATAGGAGGATAATCAGGAAGGAAATAACACAATGTTCCACCCTGTTTTCTTTCTTACTGCTGAATGAATCATAACTTAAAAAAGCCTGGAGAAGAGAATAACAATGTTCATGTAAATGTCACATAAACACATTACCAAAGCTCCAGGAGACGGGGCCAGTTAAAGCTCTCATGGTGTCGTGGTGTGATGGTGTAGATCAGGCCAGGCATGGCCACTAATGCATTTCCTCCTTAATTGATGCGGGCTGCTGTGAACAGGCAGGACGAGTGGATGTATGGTCAACAGCTCACCATAGGCTATTAATGATCTTTTTGGTCAACTCTCTCTCATTTCTTTTTTTTTTTAGCTTTCCATCTATATGTTCTTTCTCTTAACTAAATGTTTCTCTGTGTAGGTTACTTTGCCCAGCATATTAACACACATTTACTATTACACATTTACTAGACATCTAAATGAGAATATACAATTGAGGTCAAAAGTTTACATACACCTTGTAAAATCTGCAAAATGTTAATTATTTTAGCAAAATAAGAGGGATTATACAAAATGCATGTTATTAATAGTTGAATTAATAAAAATGAGTCCTTAATAGTGTGCTGGTACCTGAATGATCAACAGGTGTTTTTATTTTTATTTTTAAGTGTTCATGAGCACCTTGTTTGTCCTGAACTGCCCGCTGTTATTCTGAAAAATCCTTCATTTCCCACAAGTTCGTTAATTTTTTTGCATTTTTTAACCCTTTCCAAGAATGACAGTATGATTTATGATTAGATCCATCTTTTCACACTGAGGAGGGACTTATATGTAACTATTACAGAAGGTTCAAATGCTCAATGATGCTCCTCAAGGAAAAAGGATGCATTAAGTTGAATTTGAAGATCAGGGTAAATTTAACTTATTTTGTCTTCTGGCAAACATGTATCTTCTGTAGCTTCTGAAGGGCAGTATTAGATGAAAAAAAAAGTTCAAAAGTTTACACACCTGGCTCTTAATGCATTGTTTTTTTCCTTCTGAAGCATCAGTGAGTGTTTGAACCTTCTGTAATAGTTGCATATAAGTCCCTCAGTTGTCAAATACACAAATATGCTGACCTGAAGGATTTTTCTGAAGAACAGCGGGCAGTTTAACTGTTCAGGGCAAAAATAAAAACAAACAAAAAAAACAGCTGTGGATCATTCAGGTAAGAACACAGTATTAATAACCAAAGGGATGTAAACTTTTGAACTGGGTCATTTTTATAATTTAAACTCAATTTCAACCCCGCAATTATTTTCTCTTGTGGATTATATATAAACATATTTCATGTGAAATATCTTATTCAGTTCAGCGCTAAATAAAAAATAACATGCATTTTGTATGATTTTGGAAAAATAATTAATATTTTGCAGATTCTGCAAGGCTTCTGACTTCTACTGTACTAAGCTTTCTAATGATATTTTTTTTAAATATTTTTGTACACCCCTCACATTTCAGCAACCATTTTAGTATATCTTCTCAGGGGACAATACTATAGAAATGAAACTTGGATATATTTTAGAGTAGTCAATGTGCAGCTTGTATTGAAAATTACTCAACATACAGCCATTATTGTTAAAATAGCTGTGACAAGTGAATTTGTCCAAAGTGTCAATATTTTGTTTTAGCACCATTGTTATCTGGCAGTGCCTTAATAATCCTGGGCATGAAATTTGCCAGAGCTGCACAGGTTGCTGCTGGGATCCTCTTCTACTCCTCTATAATGACATCACGGAGCAGCTGGATGTTAGACATATGGTGCTACTCCAACTTCCGCTTGAGGATGCCCCACAGGTGCTTAATAGGGTTAAGGTCTGGAGACATACTTGGCCATCCCATCACCTTCAGCTTCCTCAGCAAGGCAGTCGTCATCTTGGTGGTATGTTTGCGGTCGTTATCATGTTGGAAAACCGCCGTTCAGCCTTGTTTCTAGAGAGAAGGCATCGTGTTCTGCTTCAGAATGTACAGTACATAATGCAATCCTTGATTCCCTCAATCAACTGTAGCTCCACAGTACCAACAGCACTCATGCAGCCACAGACCATGATGCTACCATCACCATGCTTGACTGTAGGCAAGACAATTTTCTTGGTACTCCTCAATAGGGCATCGCCACACATGCTGGACACCATCTGAGCCAAACAAGTTTATCTTAGTCTCATCAGACCACAGGACATGGTTCCAGTAAATTATGCTCTTGGACAAGTTGCCTTCAGCAAACTGTTTTGCGGACTTTCTTGTGAGCCAGCTTCAGAAGAGGCTTCCGTCTGTGATGACGTCCATGCAAACCGACTTACTTCTACAACCTTTAAAGCAATGTTGGCAGCAGTCATGCTTCTGTTTTTTGAAGCCAGGTTCTGCACCTGACGCACAGAACGAGTACTTGACCCTTGCAAGGCCTGTTCTGAATAAAACCCATCTTGGAAAACCTTTGTATGACCCTGACCACTGTAGTGCAATTCAGTTTTTAGAGTGTTAATGAACATCTAAATGCCTTGGCTATCTTTGTGGAGAGCAATAATTCTAATTCTCAAATCCTCAAAGAGAGTTCTTTGCCATGTTGAACATCCAGTGTTCAGTATGAGAGAATTGTACTTAAAGCACCAAATTTGAACTGCTCTAATGCAAGATCCACAACTTTGTATTGTCCTGTCAAGCAGACAAAAACATAAACATGATGAATAGGACATGTAGCTTTGCATGGTTAAACAACATACAGCTGTTATCACTTAGGGTGTACTCACTTTTGTTGCCAGCTCTTTTGACAATAATGGCTGTATGTTGATTTATTTTCAGAGGACAATAAATCTATACTGCTATACAAGCTGCACTATTTTAAAATATAAAATTTCATTTCTATAGTATTGTCCCTTGAGAAGATATACTAAAATGGTTGCTGAAATGTGAGGGGTGTACTCACTTTTGTGAGATACTGTATGTATATTCTTGTGACCGCAAAGCTGAATTCTCAGCCACTTCCAAACCTGTAAGACCTTCATTCATCTTCGAAACACAAGTAAAGACATTTTTGATGAAATCCGAGAGTTTTCTGACTCTGCATAGACAGCAACGCTACTACCACGTTCAAGGCCCAGAAAGGTTGTAAGGACATTGCTAAAATAATCCATGTGACATCAGTGGTTTAACCATAATTTTATGAAGCTACGAGAATACTTTTCGTGCGCAAAAAAAAAAAAAAAATTAATCAACAGTTTCTTCTCTTCTGTGTCAGTCTTCGATGTGTGTTCATAACATTACTATGATGCATGTGTGTCATTCTTATCCATTTTAGTCACCTTTCTAACACCTTTCTCTGATCTTTAATTGCTTTGATCACCCCTTTATTCTCTTCATCAGTTTTCTTTGTCTCATCCTGTCTCCATCCTTCTTCCTCTTTCCATCAAACTAATATCTTCTTCATGGTCTCGGCTTCTTTCACTTTCTTTCTTGGATATCCTCCAAGCCTTGCTCTCCTGCCAAAAAACGCAAGTGCATGCGTGTGTGTGTGTGTTTGTGTGTCTGTGTCAGTGGAGGGCGTAACGCAGTGCTGTTCATCCTTTTCCAAGTCCTTTTTGTCTGTCTTTCATCCAGACTCCCTACCTCTGTCCCCTTTCATCCAAAAAGCCTCCATCTCGAGGTGGCAGTCCCACCGGTCATAGCAGGCCGAGCTCGCTGATCTGTACCTACAGTGACAGGATGATTCGGAGAAACAAAAAATCAATCATCTTAATTTCTGGATGCACTGAAGTGAACTCATGCAATCTAATGCACACAGACTCCGCTGCAGTTAAACACACCATCGGCTGTATTGATTATGCCACCTGCTGTGTATTTGTGTTGTGTGTGTGTGTGTGTGTGACGCAGAAACACTAAAGTATTCCATTCATGCACAACTATTCATCATATAATCTTTTTCAGTCTCGCCTCCCCATCCTGCCTTGATTTTTATTCCTCTCCCTCCCTCTCTGTAGTTTATATCTACAGCAGTTCCAGGCTGCTTTATGACACTCAGCTGAACAATAGAGACAAGCCTTTCTCTCTTTTTCGTTTGCACTCTTTTGATCTTGCTTCCTTTCTGCCCCATTCTGCTGCTCTGTAATTAAAACCAACAGCTTTCCATTGCACTATGAGAGATACAGGAAAGATTATAAAGAAACAGTAATACTAAATGATTCAGAACGCGTATAAAAAATGAAAATTATGTCATCATTTATTTCACTTCAGTCTCTCCGAACTTGAATGGCTTAGATTGTTCTGTGGAACACAAAAGAGGTTTAATGTACAGTGCTACATTGCTGGTCATTTTAAACAAGGAGTAGATCCAAATTTAAGCTATTCTTTTTATTCAAATTGAGCATTGAACCAGATCAGTTCCATTTGTGAATGTACCATTTAAACAGAATTCGGCTGCTTTTGTCAGAATGTTTCTTAATTTTGAAATAAATAAATAAAAAACTTAAAAACTTAAAAATTCTAAACACAGGTTTAGAATCAAACCTATCCACAAGTTTCCTACACCCCATGAGGCCTTGTGTCAAATGTGGGAGCGTCTTCTGGTTCAAAGTAAACAAGCGGGACGTGACACTCATTCATTCAACAGTTGACAGTACTGATGTGCAAATGAAGACTCATGAAGCATGGAGAATTGGAGACTCTTTTGGCCAAAGAATCAAAGCTTTAAGTGTCGAAAACAGCGCTTTCTGGTGGTTAGTAAACAATAAAGCAGCCAAAAGCCTGTGAAAGAAACTTCCTCGGACTAAACATAGTCCACACATTCCATAGATCGATTCATATTACATACACAATTAAAAGCATAAAGTGTGCTTGTTTGTTGAATTGTTGTCTCTGATAAATTAATTTACCCATTAAACTGTGCCATTAAATGCCAGTATGAATATCAATATGATGTGTATATATAGAAGAATAGAAGAATAATGTACACATACAGTATATAAATTGCGTATGGCACATTTAATTTTCCTGAAATAATTTGTATTTTTCATATTAAATGTATGACTGGGCATTTAAAAATGTAGTGAAATAAATCTGAATAAGATCTGAGGGTTTGAACATTCTGACACGCAAAGTGAATCATGTACGGACTGAACAGAAAGTGAGGCTTCATTTGTCACTGGTTTTGTGATTTCTATGTTAACAAGCCTCGAATCAACGCTTCATCTGGTAGAGCCCTTAAATATCACATCACTAGTTGACAGTCATTCAAGATTCAGCGATCCAAATGTGTGAACATAACTTCCCTGCTGAAGAAAACAACATATGCTGGTTAGGTAGGTTTTGATGCTGGTATGCTGGTTTTTGCTGGTTTAAGCTGGTCCTTTGCTGGTTTATGCTGGTCCTTTGCTGGTTTATGCTGGTGAAGGACCAGCACATGACCAGCTAAGGACCAGCATAAACCAGCAAAGGACCAGCATAAACCAGCAAAAGACCAACTTAAACCAGCATACCAGCATCAAAACTTACCTAACCAGCATATGCTGTTTTTTTCAGCAGGGTTTGAACAGCACATATTGTCCCTGAGCGCCGCAACTAAATCTTTCATTAAGGTTTGCAACTTTAAAAAGTAAACAATGATCCAAAAAACACCTAGCCTCTTTGCTAATTAGCACATAAAATTAGCACATAAAAGTTGTACTCACATTCTTTTTTACAGTAGCGCCCCCCGTAAACTTGTGGATAACAAAGTTGCTTTTTGCCAAATAAGAATTGTACTGGCTTACAGTCTTTGTATGCTTACCATGCGACAAGCTCTCCGCTGAGATTCCCATAGTTAAATCAAGCTGTTTTGTGCTCTGACACCTCTGATTTCAACCAGTAGGGAGTCCAGGGTCCGTCACGGGTTAGCAGGCAGGTGAAGTTCCTCTGAAGTGCCCAATCGATTTCTTTTCTCTCAGAAACCCTGGTGGCAAAAAATCTATCCCACATAACATCAAATAGCTCTCAGACCGGGCGTATGTCCTCTGGCGTATGTCCTCTGGCTTTCTCCCTGCTGCTGTTGGGAGCTGACAAAGGCCCCTCAAGTCATTTCCAGAGCTGGCGTTTGGCATGTCGTCCCAAGAAGTGCGATTGTGTGACCTGCGGACTGTGTGTGTGACAGTGCCCATTGAGCTGCTAAAAGCTCTTAATAACAACACCGACCACTTCAACACTTCTCAGAAAACACAAGCGGGACTGTGACCTTTAGTCTGGTCAAATCACAGCACTGCAAAAAGCACTTTAACTCCGAGCACTTCCTTTTTACTAATAAAAGCATGTTTTGGTCAAACTGAGGTTCTTATCAGTGTTGAAGATGCTACTGTATATTCTTTTAACTCTCATAAGTAGTTAAATCAAAGTTGGGAGACTCTAGAAAAAGTACTCAGCTTTTCAAGCTACTAGAGAAACATCTGTTTTGAGAGGAAGTACATTGAGTATCATCTATCAAGTCTTAACTGGGCCTCAAAAGAATTTTATTTTTAATCATTTTAGTGAATCAGTGATTTTCATTTAGTTGCAGAAATGCACATGCTTGATTAACTGTTTGACTGAAAAGATGTTCAGAGAGTCAAACTTTTTGTGAACCACTTGACAAAGTAAACACTTTATCAGTGACCATTCCAGCCACCTGAAAAATTAATCGAAGTTCTCAACACTGTGCTTGATTATTGTGTAATACTGTATAATGTGAAAATAGTAAGGTAACATTTTACACCGCTTGAAATGAAGTTATTTAAAGGGATAGTTAACCCAAAAATGAAAATTACCCCATGATTTACTCACCCTCAAGCCATTCTAGGTGTATATGATTTTCTTCTTTCAGACAAATACAGTCTGAGTTATTTAAAAAAATGTCCTGGCTCTTCCAAGCTTTATAATGGCAGTGAATGGCTGTAGTCCAATAGAGGTCCAATAAAGTGCATACATCCATCATAAAAAGTATCGCTAGCTTATGCTTACTGTTGTACGCGTGTTCATGAGAGGGTGGTGTTCAGGCAGATGATGTAGGACATAGGTGTAGCGTAAGCTGCAGTGAGAAGTGACAAACATGGAAACACAGAGGGGAGAGCAAATCAAAACACCAGTCGTTAAAGGGTTACTCCACCCAAAAATGTTGTCATTAATCACTTACCCTCATGTTGTTCTAAACCCGTAAAAGGTTCGATTGTAGCTTATTGACTGTCCCATTGACTGTCAAGTACATTACACTTTCAAGGCCCAGAAACATATGAAATACGTTGTCAAAATAGTCCATCTGCCATCAGTGGTTCAACCATAATTTTACGAAGCTACAAAAATACTTTTTGTACGCAAAGAAAACAAAACTAACGACTTTAGTCAACAATTTGTATCCTCTATGTCACCGTAGCGCCATTTTGGCGTTCCGAAGACGATCGAACCTTTTACGGGTTTGGAACGACATGGGGGTAAGTGATTAATGACAAAATTTTCATTTTTGGGTGAACTATCCCTTTAATTAGAAGAATAAAATGAGAATTTGTAAATAAAAATGTCAGGAGATTTTGATATAAGCCAAGAGGAGACTGGTTTTCCTTTTTCTTGAAACTAAACATGGTTTTCGCAGAACGCTATGCTTATGTCCTCTGTCAGTGGTTCTCAACTCCAGTCCTGATTTTCAGGAATGGAATTTTGAGAAAAATGGGTTTAAAGTGAGGCAATGAAAATAGAAACACAACAGTCAAGTATCACAAGTAAAAGTCACTTTACTTTAGTCACTGTACATGTGTACACCTTACACAAAATTAGCACAAGGAACACAGAACACTTGCAAACATTTAAACATTAAGTGTATATATCTCATATATATTCATAAAACATCACAGATTACAGCGCACAGGCGCTCCAATTCTTCTCCTGTTCTACTCTGTAATTATTTCTGGACTTAATACATAACCAGACACAGTTCTGGGTTGTAACTTAGTTTTGTGTTCTAAACTTGTAGCTTTAATTCATGCTCTCACCATTTGAACTAAATGAAAATAATGCATAACGATATGAAGATGGTGCTGGGGGCCCTTTAAGAACGAGAGCTTTCATGTCAGGAGTGCAATAGCCTACTGCATCATTACACAAACAGACTAACGTTACCCTGAAGAGGACAGTTTTCTATTGTTTATAATGGGCATAGTCTCTGAACTTTTGAGACTGTCCTCAAAGAAAATACGACCCAGTTGTACGTTTTTGAATCGACCAAATACGATCCATTCTTACGTTTTAAAGTTAAGCGCCCTCTAGCGGTCGTAAAAATAATGACAGTGTCGCGTTGGATCTGACGTCATCGAATGACGTATGAGTTTTTATACGATTTCAGGGTAATTTAAACGTGTTTTACTAGGTGTAATTCGTATATATGACCACACCTAACCCTACCCTAAACCTACCCCTTACAGAAATAGTGCAAAATTATGATTTCTAGTGCATATTTAAAAAAAAAAAAAAAACATACAATGAAAACATATGCGTTTTCTGGAATCGAACCTGTGTTCATATGATTATACCACTCCGCAGTGCAACGCGCTACTAATTGACCTACACATAATGCTAAGGTTAAGTTAGATACCTGTTACTGATTAGGGAGCAAATGTTGAATACGCTTTACAGAGACGTATTTGAGGATTTGTGAAAACGACTTTAGTCGGTCGTATAAATTGGAGGACATGTTGACCTGTGCATATAACAGACTGTCATCGGACTTCTCTTTGGGATCCTTTAAGTTAGCCACTACTGCGTTTCACAATAAAAAAAATAAAAAAATAATAATAATAAATAATAATATAAAACATTGCGTGCTATAGTGCCACAGGACTGGCTGGAAATGTGCATTGATACCCCTTTATTATATATGTTACTTGATATATTTGAACATGATTTGAACTGTTTTTGTAGTGTTAAGGGAAAGCACCTCTGCAGCGCACTCTTAACATAAGAGTTTTCCCAGATTGCATCGCAAATATACATATTTTCTTACACAAATGCATCTATTCATTTCAGGAGGCCTTTATTAACCACCTCCCCACCGAGCCGTGGGGTGTAATTTTTAGTATAGATAAATGCACTTTATCGGACTGAAAGTCATATACACCTAGGACTGACTGAGGGTGAGTAAATCATGAGGTAATTTGGTAAAAACTTTGTAAAAACGTCTATTATCAATAGTGTAGCGATGCGTAAAGCACAGCTAACATAGAAGTCACTTTTAAACCAAACTGCTTACTGTTGTTCAGCACAGAGAATTCAGATGCATTTAATCTTTAAGCTTTTTTGTCCTCAAGCGTAACTCCTGATTTCATATGCTCCTATCTAAAATGTGACAGTGCTTTACAGCAAAAACTGCATATATTTTGCTTAAATCCGACCCCAAAAACCAACTACAAACTCTAGCCCACCTTTGAACAATTATTTAAACCACTACAAGTCTGTTCTTTCTGTATGAGTAATGACTTTTAAGCAGTAAATAATAGATGAGCCTCTGAAAATTCACCCAGGGTTATGTTTATTTATTAGCCTGTTTTCTCTCATTAGACTCCATCTGACATTTGATCTGGCCACGGCTGCACTTTCCACATGAGTCTAGACTGTGTCACCCTTCAAATTAACGAATATGAAGGGGTGCCGCAGCAAGTAAAGCTCTGTAATATGAATAAAAATGGTATTTAAATCAGGATCCAGCTGATCTCCTGTCAGGCCCGGCTGTCTCTCCTCCCATTCATTATACAGCTTTGTCACCAGCGTCTCTCTTTCACTCCACCTCCTCTTCCCCTTTTCCTTTTCATCCTGCCATCCTCCAGCAAGGACCCTTTGTAGTGACAAAAAGCATGTGTGTTTGTCTATGACAGGTGTGTTAATGTGCCTCTGTTTAGCACATTGGGTGCTAATGGGAGTCTTCGCTGTGAAGAGAGCGAGCGCGACAGGGTAACCGCAGAACAGAAAGAGCGTGCGTCCAAGCTCAAGAGGTGAGACGGAGATCTAATTTGCCTCGGCTCCAGACAAACCCCACTCTAATCCCACATCGGGCTGTCAAATAGGGTGGAAGATCCAGGATTCTGTACCTAAAGAACGTCGTGTTTGAAGTGTGCGCCATGCTGCCCGCCTGTCTTTGTGTCTGGAGCAGTCTGCCTCAAGGACAAGTTAAAAGTTTAGTCGAATGAAATCCCTCAGAACTCTTCAAACCCACATGGCCGGAGGCCTGTATGGATTAGCGATTTCTCTTCAAAGCGTTGAATCAAGATTTTGGCTGCTAATTTACACATTTGAACAAAATGTCAAAATTGCTAGTGGTTTTGCGTTCCAGGTAATGACTACCTTTGAGACGGCTCTGCCAAGGCAAACCTTGCTCATCAATTTAGCACATCACGCGAGCCTTTCCAGCAATGCTAATGTTGCTTTTCAGGCTGTGAAGAGCGAAAACGTGGTCTGTTGAGAGTTTCTTTGAGGTTGCACTGTGGTCTCAAGAGGTCTTGATTTATTGTGTGGTTGAATTAGCGGGAGTATCTCTCTTGTAGCGCTGGAACCTCGCTGGCCCGTAATATTTTTCAGTGCTCTCAATCTTGTTGTATCTCTGTGTGCAGTGTACCGATCTATCGCTCAAAGTTGTTTTTGTCTCTCTGCGCTCTGCTTATTGTGTTTTATCTGTACTGAAAGCCATTGTGCTTTGTAGTGGCCATGCTTGTCTGCTCTTTTTTTTTTTTTTTTTTTTTTTGAGGGAAGGAAGCAGGGATTGGTCTGATAAGTAAATATGTGCCATTTTTTCATTTGAAGAAAGATGTGACCCATCAGGTCATGACCAATTCTGAAAACCAGACGCCATTATCTCCTTGCCATTTTGTAAGTGACCGGGCCACCGATTAAGTCTTAAAACTGAGAGCTGTCAAACAAATCACCGTGGAAATGTAAAAGTATAGCTGCAAAAATTAAATGAGATGGCATAAGGTAGCATTGACTTTTCTTTGAGTAATTAGTTAATGGCAGCCAGTTCTGCAAGAGGAAGGATTTTTTTGCTATTAAAGAAGAGGAAGAAAACAAATGTATTATAATTTACAATGTTGAAATCACATGGCCAAATAGTTACTACTGAGCATTAAGACAATATTATCAGTTACTTTATCTAATTTTTACTCCAATTTTGGTGAATCATTCAGTGACGTACTCATAAAGACAGTCACTTGTTTTGTTATCAAATAATTCACGTTTGTGAGTAAACCAATCAATGAATGCTTCTTTGTGGATTTGTTTAAATGGGTTGTTGCGTGAATCATTAAGTGACACAGTCATAAAGACAGTCACTTGTTTTGATCTTTAATGAATCAGTGTTTAAATGGATTGTTGAGTGAATCATTCAGTGACTCATTCATAAAGACAGTTACTTGCTTTGTTCTCAAATAACTCAGTGTTTTTGAGGGAATCGATGAATGAATGGTTCTTTGTGGATTTGTTTAAATGGATTGTTGAGTGAATCATTCAGTGACTTACTCATAAAAAACTGTTTTTTTTAATGAATCAGTGTGTTTAAATGGATTATTAAGTGAATTATTCAGTAGCTCACTCATAATTACACGTTTTGTTCTCAAATAACTCAAATGTTTGTGACTGAATTAATGCATTAGTTATTCTTTGTTGATTTATTTAAATGGATTGTTGTGTGAATCATTCAGTGACGCAGTCATAAAGACAGTCACTTGTTTTGATCTTTAATGAATCAGTGTTTAAATGAGAATTAAAATCAAGATTAATAAATCAGATTATTTGTAGATTTTTTTAAATATTGTTGTTGAATCAGTGTGAATTCAGTGACTTACTCATAAAGACCTGTTTTTTTCTTTAATGAATCACTGTTTAAATGGATTGTTGAGTGAATCATTCAGTGACTCATTCATAAAGATAGTTGCTTGCTTTTGTTTTTAAAAAACTCAAATGTTTGTGAGTGCATCGATGATTGAAAGATTTTTCCTTAATAAATCAGTGTGTTTAAATGGATTGAGTGAATCATTCAGTGACTCAGTCCTAAAGCACTCACCTACTTTGTTCTTTAATGAGTCAGTGTGTTCAAATAGATTGTTAAGTGATTGAAGATTATGATTGCATTCATAAAGACAGACGCTTGTTTTGTTCTTAAATAACAAAGATACAATGTACAATGATAATCTGTTTGGAATGTGCAAATGTAGACAAGCAAAGTAAGTAAAAGAAACAGTGAAAAGTCTTTTTTTTTTTTTATTAAACTACAAATCAGCAGTCTTAGAACTCTGCCAGTTGAATCCAAGGAACGGAACAAACTCTCCTATATTACTGCACAAAAAAAAATACTTTAATGCCATTTTTACTGATTATACATTTCTATAGTAGAATAATTATGAGCGTATATATATTTGTACAATGGGAGATTTATAAGGATTACCTTTAATAAGCTTTGCAGCTGTTATCTGTATTCCAATCAGTCATTTATTGAAAGTGCTCTTCCCATGTGTCCCTGGGCAATCTTCTAAGACCAGATGTGTGGAAAAGCAGGTGGCACTCTGAAAATAAAGAGAGAGGAGCAGTCAGCCACACCTGGTGATTTGAACCTAAACCCCCTCTGATTATGTCCATTACGCGAGTCACTGGTCCATGCTCCCATAATGCCAGTCGACCAAACTATAGTCTTTTCTCTGACCTAATCCCCCCTGCCTTTCTGGCTAGTGGGAGTCAGCCTGAACTTTGATGTCTAGTGACGGAGAACAAATACCTGCTCTCTGCTGAAGGCAGAACTTGATTTCTCCACCTCCACAGGTTTACCCAGCCCTCCCCGCTGCGACCTGACATTAAATACACAAGGACTGAGGGCAAGAGGTGTTGATCTGATTTGAAATTGAGGCCTCCACAAGCATGAGTAACAATCTGAGACGGGCCTCGAGAGGCAATTTTTAGCGTTCGATGGACGGCATAAACACTTGGCAAAGAAGCAGGAAATTAATACATTTAGGGTGAAATGTTTTTCCGAAATAATTCTATGCGCAGAGCTTTTACCATCTCTGTCGGTATGAATAATAAGCCAGACACACTGTCTGTGTGTGTGGTGAAGCAAAAATGCAATACATCAATGAATAAATTCACAGTTGGTTTCTTATAGAAAAGACTGTATGCTAATTTACTTGTGAATTAATTTGGGATCATGTATGCATTTGCATTTATTTGTCATGTGACAGGGCTTGTACTGTTCAATAGAGTAACATTTCCCATCTTGAGAAGGGTCTGCCACATATTATAATATGCTTCTAAATTCTGTATAAGAGCTGCTCTGCAGTAGAGAAGAATATTTTGAGAGGAAAAATAGCAAGCTTTATTTCGACAAAGCAAAAGCACTATAAAAAGCAATTTTATTACACTTTTTTATCCTATTCAACCTCCAAGCCATGCAACTTTATATGATCTTTTCCCATTAGAATGATTAAACCATCTGCCATGTGTTTTTGACTTCCCACTTTAGCAGTGAAAATGTTCATAAAGGATCTAATGAGAGCTGTATGTTTTGTGTCAATAGTGAATTAGACCGTGACAAATGAAATCAGCGTAAAAAAGCCAGGCGGCTCGGGTTGGTGGAGCAGTTCCGTGCCTGTCAATGACAGGATGTGACACGTGTGGAACGCGTACGCATTTGTTTGACTGCAACACCTGCCACATGAAGGCACTCAGACTGCGAAAGTAGGAGTGAGCGCTGACAGTTTACATTCACATTCATACAAACCGACAACAATGCTGTTAATTACTTTTATGACAATTTCTGCTGCTTTATGCAGTTCCATCAATGCTCTGAATCAAAATCAATTCTGTCATTTCCACCAAAAGGTCTTCATTATTTACAGTGTTCAGAATGCTGATCTAAAAATGCAGTTTGACAAGCTGTAAGCTACTCATCAGTAGTTAAAAGGGTAGTAAACACTGAAATGAAAATACTGTCATTGATTTTTCCTCTGTGGAACAGAGAATATATTTAAATATATATATATATATATATATATATATATATATATATATATATATATATCTTTGTTTATTTGTCCATATAATGAAAGTCAATAATGTCCAGTGTTGTTTAGGACCCCACAGACTTTCATTGTATGGATAAAAAAGGATAAAATATTCATCAAAATGTTTTCTTTTGTGTTCCACAGAAGAAAGAAAATAATAGAAGTTTAAAATGTCAAAAGGGTGAGTAAATGTAATTATTTTTCATTTATTAGCTACATTCAAGATACACAATCTTCTAACAAAAATTAAAAAAATCTACAGTGAAGCTATTTAAAGGCCTAATTAATCTTAATCTTGATGTTATTATCTAATCTACGCATAGCTTGTTAAAAGAACAGTATTTTTTACTTTGCAATCAAAGTATTTTGTTTAGAGGAACTGTATTACTACAGCATGTACATTTACTGAAAATAAAATTTGTATAACTATCAAACACGCTACTTTTTTAAATTTAATTTTTTTTTTTTTATAAAATACTTTCTACCAATACTTGCTACAGTAAATAAATAAGCATGTGCAATGTTCTTCTGGGATTTCTGGGAATACTTTTGTGTGATGATTCAAATGAAAAGATGAGTAATGTTTTGACCCAAGCCACTGAAATGAAGAAACATGAATGAATCAGACTTTTTAATCCTACTTGAAAGCGATGACATTACAGGAGAGTAGATTTGATACACTTGTTTAACTCTGCACTCTCAATATACACTTGATTATATATATATTTCCCAGTCAACAGAAGCTCTGGAGTTGAATTGACATCATCTATTGCAGTGTTTTGTCATATTAACCCACTAAAGCTTGCTATGGGAAAAGTGGCACTATGCACTGCAGATATTGATTTCTCAATGAGTATATTGAGTTGAAGCAATGGCACATAAGATATTATTACTTAATTATTGCTTAATTAAATGTTTATAATTTATGTCTAGATTCCAAGTGTATTTAGTATAAGTGCACACAGATTTTGAATCAGGATCAAGTTCTACTCACAAATTTGCTGCAGTAACCAACAGAAAGCTTGGTCTGTGTTAGCTTAGTTTATGATGTATGCTACTCACCCTATTCACCTTTTTCGTCTGTGAAAATTTTCAGAAATTTGTATAAAAGATATATTAAATATTTGTCTTAATATCTATTAAATATTAAGACTGGGTTTTGATCCCAAAATTTCACATTTCAATTTGATTATGCTCCACAAGATGCTGTTTGATTTGGATCGATTCTTATTTTGATTAGATTAGATTCAATATTGATTATTTTGGATATATATCAGGTACAGTACATGACAAATTTTCTTAATGGAAAAAAAAGCTTTCAACTAATTCTGTAAAATGAGAGTCAGTTGGGACTGCATTACTATAATATTTAAGGTTAAAATTAGCTGATTTGTACACAAACACTTAAATTACACTGTTGATGTTGTTTATAAGCTGTCATATTGACTTATTTGAGAGGCTGAAACACTGATTTAGCAATTTACATGAGACAGAAGACAGATTTTTTTTTTTTTTACATACCTTTGGACATTTATGCATGTTTATTTCATTCTGTAATTGGTATTAAAGCAACAATGATCAGTTCGTGTGCGCTTCAAGTTGCCGCTTCTCCTGAACTGAGGCACTACAGTGATCTGTCACTCCACATTAAACAGCACCAAAACATAATTTAATGTTTAAATACTGTAGTAAAATGAACAGAATTTGAAATCTGAGACTTTGTTACATATCAAAAGTAACAAAGCACAAATCTTATTGTGATTTATTGGACGGGATGTGCGCTACAACGTTGCGTTCATTAACTGAAAATAGGCTAGACTAAATGATTCTTGGGATTTAAGAATTTTGTAAAAATGAGACTCGAATAAAATCGAGAAATCAATATTTTTTTTACCCAGCCCTAGTTAGTAGCATAGCTATCTAAAATATTGCTGTAGTAATTTTATTATCCATTACATGCCATTGTGAGATGAACTGATAATCTTGTTGGCTCAGTGGCTTCAAAAACTTTGTTTCCTTGTGTCAAGTGTTTCTTGGGTATTTTTGTCTAAATACTGTCAATACTTTTTCCATCATTTAATTTATTTTTCAGTCAATAAGTCTTTTTCTGAGCACTTTACACAAGTAGTCTTTGGTTAAGTCAATGTGAGGAGTTGTAATGAAGACAAATCCTCAACAGTTCCACTGAGAGACTTAGTGAAACATCTTCAGGTTTTTACGAGCATCTCCATGGTAATGAGTGCTTCTGGGTTGTTGTTTTTTTTATTTTTTTATTTGAAGAGATGTATGTGAGGGCCAGGTGTTTGTCTGCTTCCCCTCAGACTTTCTTCAGTGTTAATCCACTGCAGTCTCCCAAGTAATCCCATCAACCTCTTCTCCGCCGCCGAACGAGAGCATAAATTACTTAAAGGCATTACTACTAGGGAGAGCATGGTGTGGCTTTTTATTCATACACACACACACACACACACACACACACACACACACACACACACACTTGTTCACTCTCTTATTCTCTCCCTGCAGCTTCTCTCCATGTCATCTAGTTATTGCCCTGATGTAACTATTGACATTGGATAAGCCGCGATGGAATATCAAGCTAAATGAAGTGCTCTGCTGGGTGGGAAGGCAGAAAGGGAGGGATTGCTGGAAGATTAGCTTGTTTTGGATTCAGCATTTGCAGTCGGAGAGACCCATAACCATCAAGAGGAAAAATTACGAGGTGCGAGGAATCGGTATTGTGTGATGATTTCATGCTGAGCGAAGGAGGTAGTGCTTTCATACAAAACTCATAATGAAGGATTAAAGAGATTACAGAGCAATGCCAGACACAGTGGGACAAAACAACGATCTAACCTCTATTTTTAAATTCATGTCTCCCTTTTCTTATGGATGGAGTGAGAATGGTTTCAACATTGTGGAGGAACCATAACTTATCATCAAAGGTGATAGGCAATGAGATATTTTCCCCACAATTTCCAAATGTCACTGGGTCAGTGACAAATAAGACTGTCAACCATAAAGGAAAGGAAACATCTTTTGAAAATTTAGTTTTTGTATTTATGTTAGCTTTGTGTGTGTGTGTGTGTGTTTTCTAAACACTACTTTTTATCATTACATTTAAATTTGACTCTAAAAATGTCAAACAAAAAGCAATTTCTTTGCACCTTGAATTCATGCAAGTGTACATGTGTTAATTATGTGTTTTAAGTGTGTTTTTAAAATATACTTTTGAACTTTTTTTGATGTCTATAAAATAAATACCAATACGCTTGTTATTGGAAAAGTGACACTGTGCACTGCAAATATTTCTGCTTCAAACACTTCACCATCATCCCCGTTCCAAAGAAACCCAAGACCTGTGGCACTAACGTCTGTTGTCATGAAGTCGTTTGAAAAACTGGTTCTGGCTTATCTGAAGGACATTGACGGACCCTTACTGGACCCCCTGGAGTTTGCTTACTGACCAAACAGGTCTGTAGATGATGCAGTTAACATGGGTCTGCACTTCATCCTGCAGCATCTGGATTAATCAGGGACTTATGTAAGGATTCTGTTTGTGGACTTCAGTTCGGTTTTCAACACCATCATCACTAAACCTTCTCCACCCAAACCCTCCGTACCCACCTCTGTCTCTCAGTGGATCACCAGCTTCCAGACAGACAGACAGCAACTAATGAGGCTGTGAAAATTCTCATCCAGCACCCGTACAATCAACACTGGCACCCCTCAGGGTTGTGTCCTCTCCCCACTCCTCTTTTCCCTGTACACCAATGACTGCACCTCTAAAAGCCCCTCTGTCAAGCTCCTGAAGTTTGCAGGTGACACCACACTTACCTCATTCAGGATGGTGACAAGTCTGCCTACAGACAGGAGGTTAAAGAGCAGGCTGTCTTGTGCAGTCATAACAACCTGGAGCTCAACACGCTCAAAACAGTGGAGATGATCGTGGACTTAAGGAGAAACCCCCCTGCTCTTCCCCCATTCAAAATCATGGACAGCACTGTAAAAAAAAAAGTCATTCAGGTTCCTCCGCAACACCATCTCTTAGGACCTGAAGTGGAACATTCACATTGACTGAAACAGTTCTACTCTGCCATCACTGAATCTGTCCTATGCAACTTCAATTACCGTCTGGTTCAGCTCAGCTATCAATGACCTCAGAAGACTAAGTCGGATAGTGCGGTCTGCTGAGCGAATCATTGGTACACCCTCCCTACTCTTCAAGATCTGTACTAATCCAGAGTGTGCAAAAGGGCTGGCAAAATCACTCTGGACCCCTCACATCCAGCACACTCCCTCTTTGAACTGTTGCTATTTTGGTCGACACTACAAAGCACTGAGCACCAGAACGGCCAGGCACAGAAACAGTTTCTTCCCTCAGGCAATCCATCTCACTTAAAAATTAACGTGGAACACACGACACTATTGTACATTGATTTATTCAGTTATTTATTTAACACACACACACACACACACACACACACACACACGCACACACTTATTTACATTTCAGATTTTACCCTAACATACCTGTACATATAGTAAATTGTTTATTTTAATTTGTGTATTTTGTTTTGCTATTATGCAGACTGTTTGTATATTTGTATATTGTTCTTTTTATTATCTGTGTCTTGTCTTGTCATTGCCATTCTGTTGCACTGTAGCGTTTCTGTCACTACAACAAATTCCTAGTATGTGTAATCAAACCTGGGAATAAAGCTCATTCTGATTCTGATATTGATTTCTCAATGAGTATTTTCAGTTATTTTTAAGTTAAAATATCTAAGAATACTTCAAATAAGCAGCAACAGCACCTAAGATATTAATACTTAATTATTTTCATAATTTATGTCCAGATTTCAAGAGTATTTTGTCTAATTTCACTGACAGATGATTTTCATTTGTTCATTTATACTTAAAACAAGTTATAAAAATCTGCTAGAGCTGTAAAGATAAGGTCACATTCACTGTTGTTTACTGATTTTTTTATTTTATTTTCGATCTGTCCTGCATGTAAGTTGCACCACATTATTTTGATTTGACAACATTAAAATGGTAAGTAGCTTTATTAAAATATTTTTTTAATAATAAAAAAAACAAAATAATAAAGTTTAAGAATTTTTTTTCTCCTTCTTTTCTATTATCAAAATTAATTTTGCTTAATATACATTCTTTGGCCCATCAATTATATGTATTATGTATTATGCGCTTTAATTTTATTTTTGAACAAACAAACATTAATTAAAAATAGATGTACATCACACCACTTGGCCCCATGTTTATAGACATGAACTTTTCTTCAGAGTCAGTGTTACTTCTGACACACATCGACCTGTGGATGAATCTGCTCTCAAACAACAGTCTTATGCTTTGATCTATTGTTGACAGGCTTATATATCTATAGTCAGCCATCTCTTCTCCTATTAGTCTATTTTGCAGTTTATCTGACAGACAAGGTGCTGCAACAGCGGTACTCAGCTTTACAGTTAGTTTGTTGAGTTTGAATTGGAAACTTCTTGCCACCAGTGAGTGCTTGATGCGTGATGCTAATGAGAACTGTTTCAATGAGTTTGCCTTCAGGCCTGGAGAAGCTTGGAGATCATGCTGAGCTGTCAGACTACTTGTTTTGAAAGCCAAGAAAACACGATTCAGTCTCTTTTCTCTCCAAATCATGCCTGTCACATATACAGTATGTTTACAGAGCAATCACCAGGCGATGCTTCGCGCTTTTCAGCTATGCATCCTGTTGACTCTAAATGTAAAAGCGTCATGCTATTTTGAGCGATTTCTTTTTCGTTCAGCTTTCACACTGCTCTGTACAATTCTGTGCAGCTGTGCTCATTTGATTAAAAAGCGTTGTTTAGTGGCCAAACCCTAATAAGACAAATAGTCCTATTCCAGAAACATCAAGCCCCTCTTGGCAGAGAGGCAATTTGTTTTGTAATTTTAGGTTTGAAATGCGAGTTGGCGAAATCAGTGTCATTAAGAAAATTGTTGCTGTGGCAGGATGACATAACAGAATGAGGGAGTTTAATCGCTTTTCTCTAGTGGCCCAGGCAAACATGAAAGTGTCCAATACCTTGATTTTAAAGAAATGTATCTATTGCTTCATATTTTGAAACCTATACAACTTAATTTTGTGAAATTCTTTGTTTGAAAAGTTTTATTTTTATTTTTTTAAATGCCACTTTTGTTATAAAATCCAAATATATTACACAGTGTCATAAGAGAACATATAAGGATGCTTTAAATTGATCAGTGACAATAAAAAAAACACTGCAAAATTCACTTTTACAAAGTGTTTGCATACAAATGTGTCTTAGCAATATTTGGACAAAACCACCCTACAATGATTAAAATCCATTAACCCCCCAGAAACCTAAACAGTCTCAATTATTACTCTGTTTTGATATTTTCCGCTCACAACCGGTGATGTATTGTCCCGTATTAGCATATGCCAGCACTCTGAACGTAGACTGTCCACCATTTTCTCTGTGCTTGAGCAGCTGTAGTGACAACAATGTATTGTAAACAGTGCAGATTTTGTAGTTGGATGTAGTGAACATATTACACATACTGTAGTCTTTATTTTCTACCAACATTAAAGCTACTGAGTACACTGTTTAGTTTTGTTTTTAAAGGTAATGCACAACTGAAAACACAAAAAACAGAAGAGAGGGGCGGAGTGCGCAGTAGCTCATTATCATTTAAAGAGACATGCACCGAAATGAGTCAGTGTGAAGGGTGTGAACAAGTAAATAAAGTGTTGTTTTTAGTGCTGCCCTTGACTAAAGATTTTTCTGGTCGACTAGTAGTCGTTCATTTTAAGTTGAATCTTAGATTCCAGTTAGTGCACTGGCAGATATAATAATTATGAATGTTTAGGAGAAAAACAGCAAAGAGACTGCATTAACATTTTAATAATTTATTGATGAACTAATGCTTTCTTTGTTTTCAGCTTAAGAGATGAAGTTGGCGACACTGACTTGTCATCTGAACAGTAGTGGATGCACCATTTTGTGTGTTTCATATGGATTACATAATCTGAGGATATGTGTTTTCTATTTGAATTGATTCATTTGAAAGTAGACATTTCATGGAGTTCACAGAAAAAATGCATCCTGTTTGCCTTGAATATTTTACAAAAGTGTAATGTTTTGTTGTTATTTGAGTCTTTACAGATTCAAAAGATGTGTTACTTTTATCTGTGTGACCAAAAATGAGTGCACTACTGTTCAGTTTCCACACTCTGCACAGACACTTTAAAATTTTTCACACTTTTCTAGGTTGACTTCAGACTTTAGAATGAGCCGTCATGTAAAGTTTTTACTACTTACATATTAGCTGTTAACGATCCGTCTGTCACAGACTGTGGGACTTTGCCACTTCCTGTGGATTTTTTTTTCGGCAACTAATAAAATTTTGGTCGACCAAGCCTCTTCTCGTCGACTAATGGTTAGTTGACTATTAGGGGACAGCCCTAGTTGTTTTACACGGCCATTGAGGAATTTTAATCATGTATGTTACGGATATCTCATGAAGAATACACCAACTTGTGGAAAATGGGCTGATGCCCCCTTTTTTCATTCTTATTCATTTTTATTTTAACACTGATGACATTGGACTAAGTTCACAAACCATAACTCTGTCTTCCAAGATAATAGCTTGATATTATTGTAATGGATGGATTGCAGTAAAATCAGAAATTATGTTCAATTAGCAAGAAAAAAAAATGAAAATAAGAGGGAGACAAAGAAATGGGCAAATGTTAGAGAAGAAGAGTAGAGGGCAGAGACTGCAGCAAATCGTTTGCCATCCTGCCAAGTAATGATTCAGACCGCTCCTTCTGAGCCTTGGATTCACATTGACTGGTCATCTTAAATCAAGATCTTGTGCTTTGGCTGAATTGTGCACTGCATTTGCAACCTTGCCCTGGAGGAAATCAAACCAGCTCAAAACCCCCCTTCCCTTCGAGCTATCATCCCTCTGGCCAGTTCCCTCACACAAATTATTGACAGCTCAAAATAATGGATTGCTTCACCTCTAAGCCTATCAGGTGGAAACTGAGTCTGTTGGGCCAGTGGTGTGACATATTTACACCTTGCAATGGACACTGACCCTACGTTGGGCGCCATGTGCTCTAAATGCTTGCACTAATTCAGTGACACGTGAGGCAGCAAGGCTACAGTTGTGGAAGAGGACGATGACAGAAATATGACAAAGGGATGAGGTGTTAAAACAGAGTGGAGGCATTGACAATGGATTTCTTAAAAGTTACATATTTTCATTGGCTGGTTGGGAACTTATAAATGGCGAATGCAAAACCACAAGTTAGATTTTGTCTGTAAAGTGAATTCAGCACAGAGGAGTAATCATGATGCCACAATATGTTTTACAGCTGTAGATTCTCTACTAGTAAATGCTATTTGCATATGAATCTTATTGTTTATCCTGCTAATGTTCAGTTGCAGAATGTTTCCCTGAGCATAATGGAAGGAATGGATAATACTCAAGACGCAGATTTATCCCAGTAAAAAGACAGTAGTTCTATTACTGAGAATATATTTTTTTTGCATATGCTGAGGCTGTTTCAGGGCTATGTGGAAGCAGAAGACACAGGTGATTCATGATGGGGGTATGGAAAAGCTGTAGATCTGTCTGGGTAATTAGTCTATGATGAGTGCAAAGTGACAGGCCGACTGGTGTGAGCGTTCACTCTTCTGCCCGGTACATCTGGGTGTCTAGTGGCTTGCTTAAAATGAAAAGAAACCAAAGTACTGCTGTGCAGAAAGCCTCAGGTACTCAGGTTAGCCTGTCAGAGAGTTAAGAATGGATCTGCAAGTATCATCCTGAGTTGACAGGAACATTCTGTCTAATGAGTATAATAACGTTACAGTTATACAGATGTCAAATGCATGTTCTGTATCTAATGATGTTCTGTTAAAATTGCATAAATGGAGACAGATGTAAAAGCAGACACGTTGGAAACGTTCATGTCTACACTTGTCTACACATCTATCTATCTATCTATCTATCTATCTATCTGTCTGTCTGTCTGTCTGTCTGTCTTGTCTGTCATATTAAAACAGTTAAAGGGATAGTTCACCCAAAAATTTAAATTTTTGATGAAATCTGCAAGCTTTCTGACCCTGCATAGACAGAAACACAACTGACATGTCCAAGAAAGGCCCAGAAAGGTAGTAAGAACATTGAAACACTTTAACAGTTTCTTCTTTTCTGTGTCAGTCTTTGACACGTGTTCATGAAAGTAGGGGTTACATACAATCAAGGCTGAACCACTGATGTCACATGGGCTATTTTAACAATGTCCTTACTACCTTTCTGAGCCTTGACGTGTCAGTTGTGTTGCTGTCTATGCAGGGTCAGAAAGCTCTCAGATTTAATAAAAAATATCTTAATTTGTGTTCCAAAGATGAACAAAGGTCCTACGAGTTTGGAACGACATGAGGGTGAGGAATTAATGACATGATTTACATTGTAGGGTGAACTACCCCTTTATAAAACACATTTATAAGTCATGACAACCATATTTATTTATCAGTGTTCAACATTCAAAATTCACTGCTGGCCTTATTTTCAAGGACATTTGTTTAATGAGAACACTGTCAGCAGTCGTGTCTCATCATGATTTTGCTTCACACTGTCTGCTGACTCAGAGTTTCATCTCTCCTCATTTACGGCTAAATTAACGAGTCATTTGACTATAGGGGTAACAAGCAGTTTGTGTTTGAGATCGTGTCAGTCTAAATGATCAGTTTGGCCCGACTGTAAAAACTTTTAGATGAGACAGACCCCCTGAGTCTATAGAATAATCAGCCTCTGATGTGCTGGTTCCTCATTATTCAGACACAGATGGAGTCACTTCATTTATGTTCCAAGTGGTTTTGCATGCAGAGCTAGAGATGTAATATAAAGATTAGCATGGGCCAAAGCCCAGTATTCAAACTGTTTGCTCACGTAACACCTCCAAATGTGCACACACTGTACAATGCACTGTAAATAATCAGTATTTTGTCTTGTTTTCTAATAAAATTGGATATAGTGAAATGCCTTTAACAGTATATTGGGGCAGTATATTGTTGCTGTTTATGGAGAGTCAGAAAGCTGTCAGATTTCATCAAAAATATCTTAATTTGTGTTCTACAGATAAACGAAGGATGAGTAATTAGTGACAGAATTTTTATTTTGGGGTGAACTAACCCATTTTCCAGTGGGGCAAAAATAAATTACACTTATTCCAAGATATATTCATGTAGAATAAGTCATTTTATCGTATTCATTATTGCTTCTCAGGTAAATCTAGTTTCAGGATGTATAAATTACAAATATACTGATTAAGAGAATGATTTTAATCCCTGTGCATTGCTTGATTACTTCCTGCTTATTAATCTAAATCAGTATGTGTACCCCTATGGATATTATAATTGTACTCCTAGTGTAAATTCTGCTGACTCCCAGCAGAAATAAATGAGACCTCCGGTAGGACCCTTAATACTCTTAGCAGAGCACAGCTCTGTTGGACAGGCCTGATACTGCGGTACTGAAGAGCCCACGGCCAGGACCTCCACGCTGGAGCAGAATGTTAATTAAGAGAGTAGGAGGATGGATCAAGCTGGCTAATTAGAGCGAGTAGATGCGGAGAGAGAAAGAAAAAGAGGGAGTAGCGCAGAAGAGTGTCCTTTACTGAAGGGTGTAAGGCTGGGGAGTAATTAGGATAGTAACACCCATGCAACACATCAGAGAGGGAGAGCGAGAAACACAAAGCATGCCACCATCCACTCTTGGTGCCCTGCCACCATTCAAACAATATCTGCACCGCCTCATCCTCTATTGCAAATGTCATTAGGCAAATTAGAAATATCAATAGTTATATACGCCATAGTGTTTAGGCAGAACTTCCTTATGGAGAAAGGCCACCTCGGGCCAAGCTTGGCTGGCCACATATATGGCTTATTAATTGCATATTGATTGGCTGGATTCCACAACATCGGAATGTACTAATGCATGATGACGCCTGCAAATGGTCCATTCTCTGCTCTGTGGCGTTTGAGGGTAAGAGAGAAGCTTTAGCGGGCAAGTTGAGCTAGTATTGATGATTGAGTTAAACAGATTAATATATCTAGATTATTGGGGGTCATATATAATGGCCTTGTAAGGGTAAAGAGCACCCAAGGTGAAACGAGAACATCCCTGGTGTGGTCAGATGAATGCCTTTAGCTTGGATATGATGTGAACTTTAACCTCTGCTTACCCTGTATTGATGTCTTCAGTTGTGGGTCTCTTTGTGTGTGCATTACACTGATGTATATTATATATAAAATATAAAGAGCTGTTTAAAATAGCCAGTTCTAATATAACGATAGCCTTCTGCAATAGTGTTTTGCAATATTTATACTTTTTTTTTTTTTTTTGCTGTCCAAGTCTTTGAGTCATTCCATGAAACCGATTTGAGTCCCTCTGACCTTTTTAAGTGTATTTTGTCTATTGGGTCACCAAAGTTTATTTTTGTATTAATTGAAATGCCGCCTTTAATAAGGTTTAAAAACATGACATACATTATACACTGCAAAAAATGCATTTCTTGCTTAGATTTTTGTCTTGCTTTCGGCCAAAATATCTAAAAATTCTTAAATCAAGAAGGATTTTCTTGACAAGTAAAAGTCTTGTTTTTAGAAAAAAGAAGTTAAAATTAAGCAAGTTTTTGCTTGAAACAAGCAAAATAATCTGCCAATGGGGTAAGCAAAATAATCTAGTTTTCTGCTTGAAATAAGATTATTTTGCTTACCCCATTGGCAGATTATTTAGCTTGTTTTAAGCAAAAACTCACTTAATTGTGACAATTTTTTTCTGAAAACAAGACAATAATTTTTACTTGTCTAGAAAATCCTTCTTGATTTAAGAATTTTTAGATATTTTGGCTTAAAACAAGACAAAAAATTTAAGTAAGAAAAGCATTTTTTGCAGTGTAATTTTATATTAGAAATGATCTTCTTTTTTCAGTTGACACCACCTATTTTGTCATGTCCCTCATGGCCTTCTATGAAAGTGTACTTGGGATATGAATGATACATTTAGAAAAAGGTCCGTACATTTTGCCATTCTCCTAAATGTCTATCTGTGCATTTTTGCTGGTAATGTTTTTTTTTTTTTTTCTAAGTAAATTTGTGATTATTCATTAAAATCATATTATTTTGTTCCATACCTCAGTAACCCCTCAACCCCATTACACAAATAAGTCTTCCCCCATAAAAATAATGAACTGATCCTAAAGTGACATCATTAACAAGAAGTGACATATAAATATTTTGAACAACATTGTGAACAGACACAGGCAAGTTACCAATTTCTTTTATAACTATACTGTATTAATATTTGTGATATTGTGGTTGTCAAGCTTAATGACTCAACCCTGTTATTCACTACACTTAGAGCTGTGGTTTTTTAGAGTAAAAAATCACAACCCTGTCACACTCAACCCTGTTACTTATTTGCTCATAACGGGGTTGTAAGATTAAGTTATCCTATTTAAATTAGTCTTATGCCACATGTATATTTTGAATGTAGTAATGTCCATGTTAAAGATGTGTGTGCACATGCGTGTTCTGCCTAGATTTTCACATCTCAGTGTTAAGTAATTAAATTGCTATTTATATCTGTTGTCTTTCTTGGTTACACTATGAAATACAGTGTTTATAGAAAATGAATTTGAGTAAAAAACAACTATTTATATGTTAAGATTTTAAGATATTTGTCTCTTCAACCCCTTTACCCTAGTCTCAACCCTGTCACACCTAAATTTCTATTAATTATTGTTTAAGTTTAAAGAAAAAGTTATCTAATGTTCATTGAACTCAGTCTGAAATGTTTAGAGAAATCATAAGAATACTGATTTTAGTTTAAATTCCACTTCTTTGATCAAAAATGATAAGGTTGCTGTCACAAAAAGTTCCATTTCAGGCTTCAGTATAGCAAAAGTGTAAGATTTAATGTAACTTTTATATTTTCAAATACTGAATTAATGTGAGGGACATGTGATTAATAGGAAAATGTTAATTTTATTACAAATACATTTTATAGGCATAAAAAAGCAAGAGTTTGCCAAAACTTATGTGACAAAACCACAATCCTTCTGGGAGAACGTACTGTGGACAGATGAGACAAAAGTAGAGCTTTTGGTAAACGACATCATGGCACTGTTTACAAAAAAATAAACGAAGCCTTCAAAGAAAAGAACACAGTCTCTACAGTCAAACATGGTGGAGGTTCAAAGATGTTTTGGGGTTGCTTTGCTGCTTCTGGCACTGGATGCCTTGACTGTGTGAATTGTATCATGAAATCTGATGATTACCAAAGAATTTTGGGGTGCAACGTAGTGGCCAGTGTCAGAAAGCTGCATCTCCACCAGAGGAAATGGGTCTTCTCGCAGGACAGTGACCCGAAACACACTTCAAAAAGCACTCAGAAATGGTTACAAACAAAGTGATGAGAGTTCTGAAATGGCCAGCAATGAGTCCAGATCTGAATCCCATAGAACACCTGTGGAGAGATTTACATTTACATTTATTCATTTGGCAGACGCTTTTATCCAAAGCGACGTACAATTGGGGAATACAACAAGCAGTTCATCCTAAAGAGGCAAATCGACACAGGAAGCTCATAACACTATAGGAATTGTTTAGAAAAGTACAAGCTAGAAAGGAAAGAAACACTTTTTTTTTTTTTAAATTGAGTCAATTAGTGTTAAAAGAGATGAGTTTTGAAAATTTTCAGGGAGTCGGCATTCCGGATAGGGTAGGGTGGGAAGATCATTCCATCAAGCAGGAACGGTGAATGAAAATGTTTTGGAAAGTGATTTTGTGTCTCTATGTGATGGTACAATGAGGCGTCTTTCACTAGTGGATCTCAGACTTCTGGAGGGAGTGTAGATTCGTAATAGTGAGTGGAGGTGTGCAGATCCTGAGCGTATGGCTGTTCTATATGCAAGCATCAGTGTCTTGAACTTGATGCGAGCCGCAGCAGGCAGCCAGTGCAGGGAGATAAAGAGAGGTGTCACATGGGTCCTTTTAGGCTCGTTGCAGTTGTGCTGCTGCATTCTAAATCATTTGTAGTGGTTTGATTGTGTATGTTGGAAGACCAGCTTAAAGAGCATTGCAGTAGTCGAGCCTGGAAATGACCAGTGCCTGGACAAGAAGTTGAGCAGCATGCTCTGTTAGGAAGGGTCTGATCTTTCTGATGTTGTACAAAGCAAACCTGCAAGTTCGAGCAGTTTTAGCTATGTGGTCTTTGAAAGTCAATTGGTCATCAAAGATTACATCAAGATTTCTGGCTCAAAACAGCAATTGGGAGAAGGCATCCTTCAAGTCTGATAGACCTGGAGCAGTTTGCGAAAGAAGAGTGGTCCAAAATTCCAGTAGAGAGGTGTAAGAAACTCATTCATTGTTTCAAGAAGCGATTGATTTCAGTTATTTTTTTTTACTTTTCTTCTCTCTCTCTCTCTCTCTCTTTTTTTTTTGTTGTTGTTCCAATGCAAAAAAACAAACAAACACATGTTAGTATCAAAAAACTGCAACAATTTTCTGAGAGAAGGGTTGCATTTTCTGACAGAATTGCAAGGGTGCCAATATTTTTGACCATGACTGTATATGCCTTTTTTTTTTTTTTTGGGGAGAAATTTTCCAGTTGTTTATTTGTGTTCTTCTCTAATCAAATATGTATATGACATTTTTTGAGAAATATTCCAGTTATGTTTTTTTAATAAAATATGTATATGGAATTATTTTAAGAAATCCTGCAGTAGATTTTACTAGTGTTTTTATTAGTGTTTTCACTAATCAGACAATCATTTTACAAATATATATACATATTCCATTTATTGTTTTTCTTTAATTGAAATTTGAGGAAAGTTTTGTCGATAATATTGTTTTGTAATCCTCAGTATCACTTTCCAATGATACTGTCCTTTAACAAAAAAGGTAAGTTCCTTACTCACATCATCATCCAAGAAAGGACATAATTTTGTTGAGAAAACAGCAGCATAGACATCACTGAATGTGACCACAAATCATTACTAAATTTATCAATTTTTTGCTATTAGTTTAGCTTGTCTTACTCTAAGTGAAAATGAAGCTCATTCTCAGCTCCCCAGTAAGCAATGGTTAACTTTCACTCTTCACTCTTCATTTCAGTCCTGTTAATTTTATTCCCATAGTATAAATTCAGCCTTAAACTTGAGCATATAATTTTTTTAAGTTACTATAACCATGTTGTGAATTCAGCTCACATCCCAGCATTCCTATCTGCATGAGTGAGAGTGTGTACACGTTAGCAACGGGCCAAAGGGAAGCTTTAGCTGACTGCAGATTGTTTCTTCTTTATCTGGCAGGTCTAATCCAGTGTGTGTCTGTGTTTGTATGCGTGTGTGTTGTGTGTTGACTCTCCATTAAGCCGGTCCAGAACTGTTTGCTTTGTTTATCAGGTAGCTACAGGCTCGACTCACTGCACACACAGCTACTACACACACAGCGCTCTGTCACTCTTACCCACAGTGACAATACACAAGACATCCGTCTCTCAAACAGCAGCACAAAGCCCAAAATATAACTGGAACCCGGTGTTTTTGTACTCCCAGACACTTATATCAAAGGCCTAACCACATTGGCCCCCAGAAATACCTGCTGCCGTTAGCACCGGTGTTTTATTTTGCTAATACTGTCTTTCTGAGGTCTGTACATGTAGGTAAACTGCCCTCGGGGCTCGCTGCTGTCAGCAGTGCAGAGGTTGATGGGATTGTTCTGTCAGAGGAGTCATAGAGCACATCAAGCTCATTCTTCAGCTCTCTATTACCTCAGAGGTAACCCGTTTACTCCCATCCCACCTCTTCTTTCTCCTGTGCCGCCCTCTCCTCCGTCTTCAGGACGCCACATCGCAGCCGCAAACACGATTCTGCCTCTGCCGAGTCATTTTTAACACTCCCTTAGTGTCTCTTTTTGTCATCTTCTCTCTTATCCTCGCTCTGGCACGCAGACGCACATATATTTTCCCACAGGCGAGCCGGAGCCTCCGCAATACGCACCGATATGAGCTAATAAAACTTATCCTATCAAACTTCATGTTCTCCCAAATCACTGCCAGAGGTTTCACTCTAAACCAATTGAAGGAGGATCCATATAGCGGCGTCTTCTTTTTTTTTATTGCCATCTCCACAAAATGCCTGTTCTACGCTTTTCATTTGAAAAGTGTGGCAGGGAAAAGCAATTCCTTTTTCCTTTTATCTCTTGCCTCTGTCAGCCTAAGTGGAGTTGACACTCGAGTACAAGCTGCAAGAGAGGCCAAGAAGAGCGTTTTAGCATCGAGAAGCCTCGGCTTGTGAGTATGTATGTGTGCTACCTGGAGATTAGCCTTCACTTCTGAGATGCTGACACAGCAAAATTTCCAAATAAGAAGTTTGCATTCGCAGCGCATTTGTTTTGGTGCGTGTCTGTGATGTGTTCAAGGATATTGCTGTATCAGATTTTTGCATCTCTCTCTCTCTTTTTTTTTTTTTTGTCTTTGTGCATGTTTAGATGGATTGCTAAAAAGTCTGATGAGTTTTTCTCATGCGGTCTGGAATGCATCACTGTGTCTGAGTTTGTATTGTTGCTTTGCATATGCTATCGTTCAAAAGTTTAGGGTTGGTAGGAGTTCTTTAAAGGATTAGTTCACTTTCAGAACAAAAATGTACAGATAATGTACTCACCCCCTCCAAGATGTTCGTGTCTTTCTTTCTTCAGTCGTAAAGAAATTAGGTTTTTTGAGGAAAACATTTCAGGACTTCTCTCCATATAATGGATATGTATGGTGCCCCTGATTTTGAACTTCCAAAATGCAATTTAAATGCATTGTAGGACGATTCTGAAGTTGAAGATGAAAATGAGAAGGGAGTTTTTCGACATACCCTAACTGTATTGACCCGGATTACACAGACTATGTATGCGTATCACAGAGGTGAGACAAGATGAGCATTTAAGGTTAAAAAGTACATAAATTGTCAATTTCACTAGATAAGACCGTTCTTCCTTGGCTGGGATCATTTATAGCCCTTTGAAGCTGGATTTAAACTGCATTTTGGAAGTTCAAACTTTGGGGCACCATTTATATTTATTATATGGAAAGAAATCCTGAAATGTTTTCCTCAAAAAACTATTTCTTTACAAGAGAAGAAAGAAAGACATGAACATCTTGGATGACAAGGGGTTTGAGTACATTAACTGTAAGTGAACTAATCCTTTAAGAAGTCTCTTAGTCCCAAAGTTGTGTTTATTTGATAAAAAATACAGTAAGACAGAGCTTAGACTAAGCCAGAATTAGGCCATAGTTCAATTAGGATATTTAAGTCATTTTTATAAATGTGCTTAGGAAAAAAAAAAAAAAAAAGACTAGTGTGCATCTTGAGACAAAACAAAGGCACTAACATATTTTAGGATAAGTCAGTGCAAGTTTCTTTCAGTTGAAACAGCTCAGACTTACATTTTAGTCTAGGACTAGGCTTAAGCCTTGTCTGTGAAACTGGTAATATTACAGTAATATTGGAGTTGATGAATAGAAAGTTCAAAAAGAAAATTAAAGGGATAGCTCACCCAAAAATGAACACTTTAATTACTCATTAAGTTATTAATTACTCACCCTCATGTTATTCCAAACCCGTAAGACCTTTGTTCATCTTTGGAACACAAATTAAAGTATTTTTTGATGAGCTTTCTCTCCCTGCATGGACAGCAACGCAACTACAGTATCACATTCAAGGCCCTGAAAGGTAGTAAGAACATTGATAAAACAGACATGTGACATCAGTGGTTCAACTGTAATTTTATATGCCTACGAGAATACTTTTTGTGTGCAAGAATAATGACTTTATACTTTATACTTTATACTTTATAAATACTTTTGTATTCCACAGTTTCTTCTCTTCCATGTCATTTTTGATGCACATTCATGAGAGTCCAAAACAGGTTTACAAAGACAGAAAGATTTAATCAAAAATATCTTATGTTCCAAAGATGAACGAAGGTCTTACAGGTTTGGAATGACATGGGGGTGAGTAATTAATAATGAATTTTCATTTTTGATTGAACTATCCCTTTAACATTTTTGTAACATTCAACATGTCTTTACTTTCACTTTTGATCAATTTGACGCAGCTTGGCTGAATTAAAAACAAAAAAAAGAAATCTATCATTTGATCGGTAGTGTACATACAGTATGTAAACGTTTAATTTAAATATGCTGCCTTCAAGTCGTGTCTGAACTCTGAATGTTAATTAGCAGTTGAACGCCTCCACAATGTCATAATTACTAGTGAGAAACTTTCACAAACAGATTTTCATGATGAAAGCAGATTTGCTTTGGTTATAAGTTGTGTTTGTACACATTTAATGAACTGTTAATGAGGAATAGCGACATAAGTTGATAAAAAAGACAACACAATTATCAAACTACATATAAATCAAGAATAAAGTAGAATCTGCATATTAAATAACATTAAGTTCAATGAAACATGAGGCTAAAATATCAAAAAGCTTTTACTGAAGGAATGATTCAAAGGTGATGTATAGTAAATTAAAGATGTGCACACACCTAATAAATTTTGAGTTATGTTTATACAATTGTTTTATCATATTTTATTTTATAATTACTTTTCCCTGTTTTTCTGGAATATAGTTTTCCAAACATTTCCATTCATAACCTGTTTGAGCACCAATTTAAAGTGAAAAAGAGAGAAATATGACCAAATTATCAAACCAAAATTACACTGTAAGACTTTCAAACTCTAAACTAACCGTGTTCAATCTATCCTGCCTGATCTCATGACAAAAACATACCTGTGGGAACTTTTTCAGAAAATGTGAAATACGTACCAATATTACTTCTGTTTCCAACAGAAATGAACACTAGAGACAGTAAAACAGTGAGCACTTGTAATCGTTTTCATACATAGTTATAATTATTGTGTATGTTTCCATATGTTTCGCTTTCTGTACGCAACAAACTTGCTCACTTGCTCAGTTGCTCAGTCGGCAAGGAATTGGACTTAAGATGCGGAATCCTTGTTCACAATTTAAAATAAAATGTCTAAATGGGTTTGCGCAGTAATGCCATAAAAGAACCATTTTAAGTCCTCAAACAGGGTTACCATGGGTCATGGAATTTCCTGAATATCATGGAATTTTAAAAGGTCTATTCCAGACATTGAGTCAGTTTTTGTCCAAGTCATGGAATATCAGAGATTTTTGTTTGTTGCTTTAAATTTTAGTTTCCATTTATCAAAATGTAATTTTTCTATACCATATTTCTTTTTTTATCGTGTTCACACATTTTGCCTATTGTTATGGTTAGCCTATTTTTCAGTGCCATTTTATTCCCCTCCTACTTGTCAACTAGCAATCACTTAAAGGGTTAGTTAGAAAATTCTGTCATTAATTACTCACCCTCATGTTGTTCCAACCCCGTAAGATCTTCTTTCATCTTCAGAACACAATTTAAGATATTTTGGATGAAATCCGAGCGTTGTCCTGGGCAAAATCCTGGGCACTGAATGTGGTAGGACCCTTACTGTCTATGGAGGGTCAGAGAGCATTCGGATTTCATAAAAAATATCTTAAATTGTGTTCCGAAGATTAAAGGTCTTATGGGGTTGAAACAACATGAGGGTGAGTAATTAATGACAGAATTTTCATTTTTGGGTGAACTAACCCTTTAAATCAAATGCAGTCACCAGGCTGTACCTGGTAACTAAGGCAAACATACCAGGAAAATGTATATTTCAAGAGCTTTGGCTACAAAATGATCACCTCAAAGACTGGGTGTTTAAAAATAGATGATAGAAAAGCAAAAACTAAATGTGAAGAAATAAGACTGAATGATGAGCTTAATGACAAACAGAAAATCTTTTAGAATGTTTAAAGCATAAAAAACATAAATTAATTTTTGTAGAAATAGTACAGAAAAATACCAAAGTGCATTTAACGGGTAAAAGCAAAAAAAAAAAAAAAGTAGTCTGTATGTGTTTTTTCGTACTAAAACATCTGTGAACAAATAAATAAAGCTTGCAAATGGATGGGCCCGTTCATTATAGATCAAGGAAATTCAGCTTTTTAGTCAGTGAAAGTCAGGAAGAAAGTCACGGAATTTGACATTTGGCTTAGAGTGGGAACCCTGCTCCAAAGAACCTTTCAGCTAACAGATGTTTTAAAAAAACATTTTTTATTTTAATCATCTTAAGAACCTTTTCCACTGTAAAAACCATTTGTGGAATTACGGTTCTCTCTGAAAACAGCCAAGCTTCTGGAGGCGTGCTGTCGAACTGGGCCTGGTTTATGAAACGTTCGTCAACAAACACACTTGCAAAACTCTATTGCTGCCCTGGAAAAACGAACTGCTTCCCTTGTAACACGCAACGCTGGGTTCTTCGGGAAGCTGAGCAAAGTTATCTTTGCCTTACAACCAAAACCACACTTCTTTAGAAACATTCTTCCCGAGTGAATCCCTTGCAGCAGTGATTGATTGGCGCACTCTTTCTCTCGCTCTAGACGATGTGTGCGCAGGTGTGCTTTTCTGGGAGAAATACTCATACAAGGAGTTCCACCATCGTCTACGTCATTACAGCCATGATCGGAAAAAAAAAAAAAAAACAGCCGAAACTTGTACCAACCTGGAAGTAAGAAATTCTCCGTCATTCGTCCAAATTATTATTTTTTTACTTTGGCCATGTTTAGCATGAGAGTCCAGCTCTTTAACACTGTAAACAACTCTGAATACATAAAACACCATTGTACCCCACCCCCTCCTTTAAACAACTTTAATTTTTAAGAATGTTGTAAATATTAGAACAAGTTTGTCGCAGTCATGATAGTAACACCTGGAATCATCTATGGTCCTCATGGGTAAAACAGCTTCAAAACATGCAAAGCAATGTCTTGATAAAACTCTAAAAGGGTTTGTGGGAGATTTAGTACATAGAAAATATTAGCTAAGCACATTAGAATTCGATGTAAAGTCCTCAACATAAAAACAAAACAAAACAAATGTGTGTGTGTGTGTGCACTAAGTAAAATAAGTGATACATATTCCTAGCGCTTCTGTTTAACCTTCTGAGTTTGATGGAAAGTGGTCATAAATATACAGTAGCATCTGGCTGATATTAGTCCTGTCCTGCCACGTAAGGGTGTCATCCCGTTCCCCACAACAACCTCTAATCCACCCCAGCAGAGACGCACTTCACGGTGACCAGGACAGATGGATTTGCATATGTATAAATCTTCAAGTATGGAAATGCTTCTGTTTAGAGAACTTTTCCCCTTGTCACACCATATGGTGAGCATTTCATACTGTACTTTGATTCCTTTTGATAGTTAAAAGACTTTAAATGTGTTTTGTTTTTTTGTTTTCCTAGTATAGTATTTTAGGGTTTCTCTGCTTCATAGAACCCAAGTTCAGCTCTACTTCCTGTCACTCCTTCTAAACAGGAAATGGCACTTCAGGACATGGTTATAGATGGTGCCTATTTTTCCAGCCCTGCTCCAGTGGGCGACTGATAGAGAGACTGAATCAGTATGTCAGTGTCAGAGGACGCTACGGTGACAAGCGCGCTAAAAGATGAACGGTTGGGCAGTTTGTAACCGCTGTCAGAAGTTTGAACTAAGTTCATTACTTTCTCTGCAGGATTTAAAGTACAGACAGAGCGTAGCATTTTATTTGATGCATGTCAAAGTGTCACCTAATGTCTTTACCAGAGTTAAGATAACTCAACAGGGATACAAATATTTACAGCAGTCGCAGTTCTGACTGAATGTCACCAAATGTGGTGTTGTTTTTTTAAGTCATGAAGTATGAAAACTTCATAAGTTACTATTATTTAAAGGGATAGTTCACCAGAAAATGAAAATTCTGTCATAATTACTCACCCCCATGTCATTCCAAAATGTTTTATGAAATCCAAGAGCTTTCTGACCCTGCATAGACAGCAACATGATCAAGGCCCATTTAAAAAAAAATCATGTGACGTCAGTGGTTCAACCATCATTTTTGTAATAGATTTGGTGCATCTGTATGGTTTGATTTTTCATTTTAAACTGCCCCTATCAAAAAAAGTTTAATCAGAAAGAGGATAAGTATAGTATGCTGATGGAAAAAGTAAAGCTATGTTTAACAACCAGCTAGAGCAGCATCAAACCAGCATGAACAGCATGCTAGTATTTTTAGCAGAGATTGCAGCTTCATAGAGCAAAAAATGGGTTGGAGGAAAATTGTGGAATGAGCTTTACTGGACAGCTGGAGATGGCTGTAAATATCGCTCTCATTCACCATCCATCCATCCATCCCTCCACCCACCACATGTTTCATTTGGCTGCTGATTTTCTTGAGGTTTCCCTGATGGATCTCTCCACAGCTGGAGCCAGCCCAGACCTTCTGTTTATGAGTATTGAATGAAACATGTCTCAATATTGAGCTCTGTCAGGGTTCACCAGTGGGCACGTGGTCAGCTGTAGCTACAGACTTCATTATGCATACACATCGATTGCTGCAGCTTGTGCCATGAGGCAGACCGGCCTGAATTTTGCAGTATGTTATGACTTTTATTCTTCGCTCTTTCAACGCAGTACAGAATTATACTGGTTCGTTGATCATGTCTATAACTTCGGCAACAAAAAAATCTAAAATCTCATGATGAGATCTGAATCTGAATCATAAAGAACTGAGCAGAATTGCTTATTTTTTATTTTATTTATTTATAATGCTTTGTTAGTTTGCTTATTTGCATTTGTATTTGCTCATTCAATAACAAGGTTTAAATTGAATCACCCACTGAAAAACAAGATATTCTAAAATTTTAACCAATTTTAATATACTGCAAAAAAAGCATTTCTTACTTAGATTTTTTTTGTCTTGTTTCCAGCCAAATTATCTAAAAAGTCTTAAATCAAGAAAGATTTTCTAGTAAAAATTATGGTTTTCAGAAAAAAAGATGTTAAAATTAAGCTAAAACAAGCTAAATAATCTGCCAATGGGGTAAGCAAAATAATCTAGTTTTCTGCTTGAAACAAGATTTTTTTTTGCTTACCCCATTGGCAGATTATTTTGCTTGTTTTAAGCAAAAACTCACTTAATTTTGACTTGTTTTTTTCTGAAAACAAGACAATAATTTTTACTTGTGTAGAAAATCCTTCTTGATTTAAGAATTTTTAGATATTTTTGTCTAGAGAAAACAAGCAGTAAGTAAATGGATAGAGTACAAATCAAAAAGAGCATATTTAAAGAATAGAATTAGAAAAGACTGTGCTAGAGTTAGAGAGGGTTAAATAAAAATGGAAAAGATGAGTTTTTAGCCGATTCTTGAAGATGGCTAAGGACTCAGCTGTTCGGAGTGAGTTGGGCAGGTCATTCCACCAGGAGGGTACACTTAATGAGAAAGCCCGTGAAAGTGATTTTGTGCCTCTTTGGGATGGCACAATAATGCACCGTTCACTTGCAGAACGCAAGCTTCTAGAGGACACATAAGTCCGAAGTAATGAATTCAAGTAAAGGGGTGCAGAGCCAGTGGTGGTTCTGTAGGCAAACTTTAATGCTTTGAATGTAATGTGAGCAGCTACTGGTAGCCAATGCAGACTGATGAAGAGAGGTGTGACGTGCGTCCTTCTTGGCTCGTTAAAAACTAGTCTTGCCGCTGTATTCTGGATTAATTGTAAAGGTTTGATAGACCTGCCAAAAGAGCATTGCAATAGTCCAGTCTTTACAGAATAAGAGCTTGAACAAGGAGTTGTGAAGTATGTTCTGAAAGAAAGGGTTGGATCTTCTTGATGTTGAATAAAGCTAATCTGCAGGACCGGGCAGTTTTAGCAATATGGTCTGAGAAAGTCAGCTGATCATCAATCACAACTCCAAGGTTTCTGGCTGTTTTTGAAGGAGTTATGGTTGATGTGCCCAACTGAATGGTGAAATTGTGATGAAACGATGGGTTTGATGGAACAACAAGCAGTTCAGTCTTGGAAAGGTTTAGTTGAAGATAATGGTCCTTCATCCAGTAAGAAATGTCTGTTAGACAAGCTGACATCCGAGCAGCTACCATCGGATCATCAGGATGGAATGAGAGGTAGAGTTGAGTGTCATCAGCATAGCAGTGATATGAAAAGCCATGTTTCTGAATGACAGAACTTAGTGACTTAAAGGAGCAGTTCACTTCCAGAAAGTTGTCCTACAGTACATAACTGTTTTACCTTTTTTTTTTTGTAAAGGGCATTTGATCTTCTTTGCATGTTCACTTTGTAAACACTTGGTCTGTACTTCTGCAGTGAAGTAGGATGATTCGACCTACCATACACTGTTAAAAATGGCTGTGAATTTAACTGTAAAAATGCTACAGTAAAAACCTGTTAAATGGTTAATGGTAAAAGACTGCAAAATTTACTGTGAATAACTGTAAATTGACATTCCCAGAATTCCCTGTATTACATTTTTTTTTAAATGTGGTGTTTTTTTGTTGAAATAACTCTTACTTCCTCGTTTTTTCTTAGCAGGTATGTACATTAGGGTTGTATGCTACATCTAATGTTGTTAAATTATTTACGTTTGCATTATTTCAGTTTCATGAGTGTTATCGTGATGGTGTTTAGTGTTTGTGTGAATGACACTGTGCATCTTCTATACATGTTAATATTTAAAAGCTGCTTGTGATGTTCTCTGGTTCATTATGTGACTTTGTCATCACCACCTGCTTTTGGTGTTCAGTACTTCAATAGGTTGGTGCAGTACCATTATATCACTTAATGAAATTATGGTATTTACCTGTAAATTTAAGTGAAACTGTAAAGTGAAATCGTAAACTGTAAAACATTGCTACTGTGTTTTTTATGGTAAAATTCTGGCAACCACAGCTGCCGGTGTTCTAGTGTAAATTCTACGGAATTGTTTTTACAGTGTAACTGCCTTGAACTGGAATTCACAGAGTACACGCAGAGCTAGACAAAACGAGCATTTGAGGTTAAAAAGTATTGTCAAATTTTTTTTTTTTTTTTTTTTTAATAACTGATCGTTTCACTAGATCAGACCCTTCTTCCTCAGCTGGGATCATTTAGAGCCCTTTGAAGCTGCATTTAAACTGCATTTTGGAAGTTCAAACTCAAGGCACCACAGAAGTCTGCTATATGGAGAAACATCCTGAAATGTTGTCCTCAAAAAATTTAATTTCTTTACTACTGAAGAAAGAAATACATTAACATCTTGGATGACAAGGGGGTGAGTAAATGATCTGTAATTTTTTGTTCTGGAAGTGAACTTCTCCTCTAAGGAGTCTTCAAAGAATACATTCATGTGTATTTTATGTTTTTTTTTTTCTTGTAATCAAACTCATGGTCTTGGTGTTGCAAGCACAATCCTCAGGCACATTAAGTAAGTTATAAGTAAAATCTTCCATTTTGCTTGAAGGTTTCATTTTAGCTTTGAATAAATCTAATGCTTGAGTAAACAACAGATGATTCAGTGTAAGCTTGAGATAGATTAGTCAATAGTAATAATAATAATACCCGGCATTCAGCGATGTTTGCAGCTTTTTTTTTAGTGTTGCTCAGTCATAAATTGTGCTCCGACTAGTGTTCTGGTGTTCCAGCGTGTTGCGGCTTTGCTCTTATTTTGTTCTTTTCAATTTTAAAACACCACACCAACTGCACGGTCACAAATCCTCCCCTTAGCTACATTTAGCTACAATGAAATATCCCCTCACAATGTATGTGACAAATCAGAGTTTAAGACCCTCTTCTTGGGAGCAGTAATACATTTTGCGTTCATTGCTGGGCTACAGTGATAGAGAACAAAGTGCCTGAAGTGTGTCAAGCTTTTTCTCTCAGATGTGTCTGTGCTCTTTCTCTCCCGTTGCTCTCTGTTCATTGTAATATTGAAATTTGCTAAAATCTGAAATGCTTATTTATTTCTGCCCTCCCCTCTACAAAAAAAGAAATCCATTTTAGCTGAGTGCTTCATATATCCCCGGAGGTAAGGAATAGTGATTGCTGGGCTGGACATGGATGCATTATGCATGAAGTTTCCCCATGTCTCTCTCTCTCTCCATCTCTCTATCTCTTTCTACCCTTCAGCACAGCTGTAGTATTTTTTAGAAATGAGAGGGCGAGCAAGAAATGCAGAGAGAAGGTGAATGATGGAATCGCTAACTTCATTGAAATAAGGAAGTATGCGGCCGGAAACGGCTCCTACTGCGCCATCCTTCATTCTGTCTAATCTATTGCATTTAGAAATGACTAGAAGAGCTGTAAGTCATTGAAGTTGCCCTCAGTCAAGGACAGAAGCGCCAGGTCTACGGGACGGCCCTGTAGGCGACTGCACGAGGTGTATATGTTTTTGTGTGTGTGGGGATCAAGAGATATCCGACAGATGGTTGGAGGTGGTTTATTCACAGCAACAGATTTGTAGCACAGGAGAGCTTGGCATTCTCATTGGGACTAGTGGAGATGAATAATTTATATCTCATGAATTATCTGCCAAGGAACAAACCTTTGGAATGCTGTTCCCTTTAATTAGGCAAAAGTGGCCAATAGTCACTTAAAGCTACATTTAGTTGCATTAGTGGCTGAATTAGTGGACCCGAGGCGATAAGCGGTGTCTTGCGTTAGATCAGTGGATCTCAACTGGTTTTGCTTCAGGGCCAGGTTTTACAGTGGGCATCAGGTGGTAAAACAACACAGTACACTGTAATGAATGATTTTTTTTTTAAAGTTGTAAATAAAGCAAAGATTACTAGAGTATGTTTTATGGAAAAATACAGTTTCTACTCAGTTTCACATTTAATTCAGTGTGTTACTTGCTGTTTCTTTCTAATTATGTGAAATTTACTTGCAATTTCTGAGTGAAAAATGTTCAATTTTGGTAAAATTTTAATGGTTTCATGTTAGCTGTGGATTAGGAGAACCACTTACACATAACATGAAGGAATCACTTAATACGGGAACCCTTGGTATTAAGACTTGTATGGCTTAATATAACGTAAACGATGTAAAAAAAACCATGAAAGATTTACGTTATTTAAAAAAATCGACATTGTTTTCTACATATTTGGGACTATTGGGGGTGCCATTATTTTGATGACTCAAAATGGTTGCACACAGTGAGCTACTGCCGCTACCTGTTGCTATTTTTACCACAACACAACTCAGAAAATAAAATACTGCTACGATACCACATTGTGTGGCTTTTGGTCATAATTTTCAGTCGAAGGGGAACAATAAAAGCGATGTAAGTCTTCGCTGCTTTCCTAGCTATAAGAAGAGGAGAAAAGAATGAGAAGATGCCTGTGGATAAATAAAACTTCCTAAAGACCTGCGTCTTTGTTCTCTCCACTTTAGCCCTGTTGTCTTTGAGGCTTTTAGTAGACCACCACAAACGTCAAAGACAAGAAACACTAGATGCCATCTTGGCAGGATGTAAACATGCCGATGCTTGTCATGACACCGCAGTCGCTGAAGAAGTTTATCAGCGTGGATTTAACTCTATATCTGGAGGCGTTTAGACTCCTTGTGGGGGAAAAAAAAGATGGTACAGCATTGATTTAAGCCTATGCTTATCCATTGCCACCTATAAGCTCTTTCAGTAGCTGTGGTCATTGTATTTTTATTATATTTCTGAGTTGGGTTTCAGTAAAAATAGCAACAGGTAGTGCCAGTAGCTCACCGAGTACAGCCATTTGACATCATTAAAATAACGGTGCCCCCCATAGTCCAAAATATGTATGAAATGATGTTGATTTTTGTGCAACTGCATTTAAAACCAAAACAAAGGGCTCTACACTTACTTTTCTTTTTAGGAGTACTTGAGTCAAAAATTTCAGGAGCACCTTCTAAACAATAATCAAAAAATCTGATAAAAAAATCCTTCTCATTACAATGTAATATTTGACTCCTTAAAGTGATTTACAGGGGAATTTTCTAACTTTATTAAAAGTATGTCATCTCGTATGTCCAATTTTTTTTTAAGATTATATTTTATAAGCTTTTTAAAATAATTCAAACAATGGAATAAGAGCAAATAGAATAAGAAGAATAATTTACCAACCAAATGAAATCAGTATTAACACAATCTATTTGTACTACAGAGGTGGCACAGAAGAACACAAAAGTGGCTTGTAGTTGTATTTTCAATTGTTTAATGAGGCTCAGAGGTGGCATGAGTGCAATAAATTCATAAATTCATGTTAAGATTAATGTTTTAAATATAACATTTTGAATATTAGAAATATTAAATGATTTAAATAACTGAAAATATACTTTAAAGTTGAAATTAAAACTGCCAGTAGATGGCGGCAAGTCACTGATTTAATTACTGAATCTAGGGATGCACCGAAATGAAAATTCTTGGCCAAAGCCGAAACTGAACAAAATAAAACACTGGGCTAAATGCCGATTACTGAATATGTTTTTTTTGTTTGTTTTTTTTTTCTCCCATGTATTTTGACCAAAAAAAAAAAAAAAAAAAAAAAATCACTATTGCATAAAATTAAAAAGCCAAAATGTGCTTTTTACAGTTTTGTCTTGCTTTTTAAAGAAAAAAAAAAAAAAAACACTAAACATTTTTTTAACTTAACAATTTAACTTAAAATAAAAAAGTATTAATATAGCTGTTATAATTATTGTTATAATTATTTTTTATTTACTATTTTATATATATATATATATATATATATATATATTTTTTTTTTTTTTTAACTTTTTTTTTTTAACTTTTTTTTTATTTTACAGAACAACATGAATGTTGACTTTTATTTTGGTGGAAACCCACATAAGACTTCTTTTTGTTGACAAGAGCAGATTTATGAATGATTCTCTCATTAAGATGTTTTAGCACAGATTTTCCTTGCGCTGTGGACTTTTCCTTGGCTAATGCTGTCAGAATACATACAATTTGTCATCATACAGCAACCAGCAACAACTACTTCTCATCAAAGACATGCAATGCAGTGTTACTTTTGTTACTTTGCTTTTTTTTTTTTTTTTTTGCTATTTTCAGCTAAATAATTTTTGTTGCTGAACATTCGGTGCATCCCTAACTGAATCATTCATTCATTTGATTTGTTTGAATGGCTGATTCACTCAGGAATAAAGCGACTGTCTTCATGAATAGGAAATTGAATCATTGGCTCACTAGAATTTTTTAAAAAGGCACTGAACAGTGCTGTGTTTGAATGGAGATGTGCCGCGGCTCAGTTGTGACTTTGATTCAAACTAATTTCGATGATGAAATAGAGCAAAAAAAAAAAGTTTTTAACAGTATATACAGTTGTGCTCAAAAGTTTACATACCCCTTGCAGAATCTGCAAAATGTTAATTATTTTAGCAAAATAAGAGGGATCACACAAAATGCATGTTATTTTTTATTTAGTACTGAGCTGAATAAGATATTTTACATAAAAGACATTAACATATAGTCCACAATAGAAAACAATAGTTGAATTTATAAAAAATTACCCTGTTCAGAAGTTTACATCCCCTTGATTCTTAATACTGTGTTGTTACCTGAATGACCCACATCTGTTTTTTTTTTTTTGTTTAGTGATAGTTGTGCATGAGTCCCTTGTTTGTCTACTCACTGATGCTCCAGAAGGAAAAAAAATACATGCATTAAGAGCCGGGAGTGAAAACTTTAGAAATTTGAAGATCGTGGTAAATTTAATTTTGCCCTTCTTGGAAACATGCAAGTATCTTCTGGTAGCTTCTGAAGGGCAGTGCTAAATGAAAAAATATGGTATTTAGGCAAAATGAGCAAAATGTACACATTTCCATTCTGTTCAAAAGTTTTCACCCCCCAGCTCTTAATGCATGTTTTTTTCCTTCTGGAGCATCAGTGAGTGTTTGAACCTTCTGTAATAGTTGCATATGAGTCCCTCAGTTGTCCTCAGTGTGAAAAGATGGTTCTCAAAATCATACAGTCATTGTTGGAAAGGGTTCAAATACACAAAAATGCTGGAAAACCAAAGAATTTGTGGGAGCTGAAGGATTTTTCTGATGAACAGCAGCCAGTTTAACTGTTCAGGACAAACAAGGGACTCATGAACAACTATCACTAAACAAAAAAACACAGCTGTGGGCCATTCAGGTAACAACACAGTATTAAGAATCAGGGGTATGCAAACTTTTGAACAGGGTCATTTTTATAAATTCAACTATTGTTTTCTCTTGTAGACTATATGTAAATATCTTTTATGTAAAATATCTTATTCAGTTTAGTACTAAATAAAAAATAACATGCATTTTGTATGATCCCTCTTAATTTGCTAAAAGAGTTAACATTTTGCAGATTCTGTAAGGGGTATGTAAACTTTTGAGCACAGCTGTAAGCCTTTTTATGTATTTAGTTTATAAGCTGTTTGCACTATGCAAAATAATGTTAGTGCTTTATTATTCACTTTTTTTATGTGCATTTTTATTTCTCTAGGTCTGCAGCTCTAACAGCCTACAGTGCACATACCCTCCTGTGACCTGCCACTGCAGTAAATGAACCACAATTTAATGCAGTTAACTGGTTCTGTCCGATCTGGATGTCTAAATGTTCGTAGTCATTTTGGTGATTTTGTTCCATTGTGTTTTGAGAAAAGCTGAGCCAACCTTTGACCTGACCTTTGATTGGTCAGCTAGATTGTACTGCAGAGAGAGGCAGTGACTCAGGCTTTTTGACAAGTTGCTAAGTAACAGAGTGATGTGGCCTCTATACAGCCAGCATGCGGCTCTCTGCCTCACCTGCTTCATGCACCCTAGAGAGAAAAACAGAGGAAAGTGTGCGGGGGATTTTGTAAGCTGACTGAAAGCAGCTATTACTGAAGTCTTGATCCATAGCCGTCACTTTGTTTTAAAAAGCGGTGGAGTTTGTTTTGTTAGGGTGGGTGCTCTGTTGTGATATAACAAAATCGGAAAGGATTAAATCATGAGTAATTATTTAGGTTATGCACAATTAATTTGGTCATTTACTGTTTACTGTTTTGCTAAATATGAGAATACAGTATTTGCTCATTTCGCAGTTAAAAGGAAAGTTAAAAATTCTGTCATTAATTACTCACTCTCATGTCGTTCCAAACCCATAAAACCTTTGTCCCTCTTCAGAACACAAATGAAGAGATATTGTTGATGAAATCCGAGAGCTTTCTGACCCTGCATAGACAGTGACGCAACTGTCACGTTCACAAAATTGTTAAATAGTCCTATAAAATGTTATAAGCTATGAGAATGCTTTTAAAGTGCAAAACAAAACAAAAATAATGAGTTTGTTTAACAATTTCCTCATTTTGAAGTAGAACCAGGATTATTGTTTGGAAGGCAAGAAAAAAAGATAGATATACCGTATTATGAAATAGAACGGCAAAAAAGACTGTATTGCTCACAGAAAAAAAATGACCATAAAATCTAAAAAAAATAAAGTTTGTGGCAGAAAGTGGGCTCGACTTTTGACCCGACCTTTCAGGAAACTCTCCTGGTTTCTTGCTCTTTCTCTCCTCCCCTCCTCTTTTTTTTGCCAAACTGTCACATCGTATTAGCAACCCTTTCTCAACCTTGCCCAAATGTCTCTGCTGAGGAGCAACAACACATAAATTAATCAGCAGAGATCCGGCAGATAATTCTGATCAGGGATTTCAGGGACTGAGCCAAAGAAGTCTTGCAGCGTGAGAATACCCTGTAAAATAAAGTAGGAGAGCACAGACTTTGATACAGATATGAATACATTAATTTCTATTACCGTCTGCGTAAGAGAGGGGCCATGCATAATGGATTATGGCAGCAGCCTGCTTCATAGGAACCACCGACCATCATGCACCAGGCCAAAGCCTAGAGGCCTAGTGGTTTTGTTTGTACGTGAAGGAAAAGAGAGGGCAAAACTACCCCAAGAAACATCTATCTGTCTCTCTGAACATGCCTCTTTGATTTTTGTTTCTTTTGAAGCCGTGAATATTCATGATGTGATGAAATTGTGTAAACTCTGCCAGTGTGCTTGCAAGAAGATGATTCATTTACTTTAATAGAGCGTGTTAAATATCAAAATGACTTACCATGGAGATAAAAATTGGGTTAAAATTAGGCACGGACACATTATTTTATTATTCTCACTTGAGAGTGTCCTGGCAATATCACACAAGCAAACTATTGCATAGTATCTTGTGCAAAACAATGAAGTTTAAGATGTTGGTGGCGTGACTTAGTAGTTAGTTCATGTGTTTTGACTGAGCTGTGGTGCTGTGGTCTGGTTTGTGCCATTTTCTGATCACCTTCCCTATTTACTCCTCATTCTTTTAACTATCCATATTAAATAAATTGGCAAAAATGTTTGTATGGACTTGTGTTTGGGTTATTATAATATACAGTGGGTCTATGCAGATGCACTTGGTTCAGCGTACTATATTATTAATTTTTTTGTCACAACATTTTTGTTTAAATATTTGGTTTTGTTTAATATATATACATACATATATATATATATATATATATAGTTTTTGGTTTGGTATAGTGTGATTTTACTTTACTTTTTGTTTTGTGTAGTTTGTTATTTTGTTGTGTTTTGCTTTGCTTTTGTTACTTTGTTTTATCTTTGTTTTGATTTTATTTTTTTAGTTTGGTTTAGTGTGATTTGGTTTACTTTTTGTTTTGTGTTTTGCTGTTGTTTGTTTATTTTGTTAAATTTTTGTTATTTTGTTGTGTTTGCTTTGTTTTTGGTACTTTGTTTTAGTTTTTGGTTTGGTTTAGTGTGGTTTAGTTTACTTTTTGTTTTGTTTTTCTTTTGTAGTTTTTGTTTTTCTTAGCTTTTTGTTATCTTTGTAATTTTGTTGTTTTGGTTTGGTTTAGTGTGGTTTAGATTACTTTTAGTTTTGTTTTTCTTTTGTAGTTTGTTTTGCTTTGCTTTTTGTTTTGTTTGTATTTTTGTTGTGTTTTGGTTTGGTTTAGTGTGGTTTAGATTACTTTTTGTTTTGTGTTTTGTTTGGCTTATGTTGTTTTTGTTTTGTTTTGCTTTGCTTGTTTTGTTTGTTCTTTTGTGTTTTGCTTTGCTTTTATCACTTTGTTTTATATTTTTTTATTTTAGTTTTTGGTTTAGTTTAGTGTGATTTAGTTTACTTTAGTTTTGTTTGTTTTGCATAGCTTTTTGTTTTATTTTGTTTGTTCTTTTGTTGTGTTTTGTTTGCTTTTATTAATCTGTTTTAGATTTTTTGTTTTTTGTTTAGTTTAGTGTAGTTTAGATTACTTTTAGTTTTGTTTTTCTTTTGCAGTTTGTTTTGCTTTGCTTTTTGTTTTGTTTGTATTTTTATTGTGTTATGGTTTAGTTTAGTGTGGTTTAGATTACTTTTTGTTTTGTGTTTTGTTTTACGTATGTTGTTTTTGTTCTGTTTTTTGTTTTGTTTTGCTTTGCTTTTTGTTTTGTTTGTTCTTTTGTGTTTTGCTTTGCTTTTATAACTGCTTTATATTTTGTTTTTGGTTTAGTTTATTATAAATTAGTTCGCTTTTTGTTTTGTTTGTTTTGCATTGTTTTTTGTTTTGTTTTATTTGTTCTTTTGTTGTATTTTACTTTGCTTTTATCGCTTTGTTTTATTTTTTATTTTAGTTTTTTGTGATTTTAGTTTAGTGTGATTTAGTTGACTTTTGTTTTGTTTTTGTTTGCTTTGCTTTTTGTTTTATTTTATTTGTTCTTTTGTTGTGTTTTGCTTTGCTTTTATTACTCTGTTTTAGATTTTAGTTTTTTTTTGTTTAGTTTAGTGTGATTTAGTTTACTATTTGTTTCACTTTTGTTGTTTGCTTTGTTGTGCTTTTTGTTTTATTAGTTATTTTGTTGTGTTTTGCTTTGCTTTTGTTACTTTTAGTTTTGATTTGCTTTTGCTTTTTGTTTAGCTTTTGCTATTTGTTTTGTTTGTTGTGTTGTGTAGATTCTAGCATTTCAAGTTTAGTATGTTGTTACAGCATCTTATTATTATATTTACTTTTTTTGTGCTGTGTTCACACTTTGTTTCTTGTATTCTCTTGGTTGGACACAAGAATTAGCAATCTACTTTTTTAGCACAAATGATCCACTGTTTAGCAAACGTGATTCACGTTTAAATGCATTTATGCCACCTCTGTCAATATACAGTCTGCATAAATGCAACTTTTTGTGATTTTATATGCTTCTGAAACAGCTACTGTGCCCACCTCCAATTTTTGCCAATGATTGGATCAGTTTCCAGACTTGACCCCAATCAGCCTCAGTTTTATGGCACTAACCAACCCCACCCCCTACCCACCCTATCAGCCTGTTAGAGCTGTCAAACCCCTTGTCTATTTCCTCTTTACATAATGGCAGTCATGAAACCCACTGTGCAGTAATGAGGCCAGTCCGCTTTCTGAGGAGGCCCAATGCGTTTCAGTAGTTTGAGTCACACATTCACTATGTTTGAACTGTTATAACACAGCTGAGGGGGCCAAATTCAGATCGACACTACAAACACACACACACAGTTATGCACACATTCAAACACTCTACTTTTAAGACTTCCCTACATGCCACCAGCAATAACAGAGTGATTTGATTTGATGATTTTGCAGTTGTCTGCTTTGCCTAGCGGGTGCAGATTCACATTGATGTTTCACATTGATTTCTGATGAATATTGTTATTTCTTTGCCAAAACAAACATCATATTTTTGTGGGAATTTTTCATGAAGTAGCTGGTGACAGCTGGTGGGCTAGTCAGAGCACTTTGAATTAGCTGATTGCTTTTTGAGTAGAGCGGGCTGGAGGCTCAGATAAGAATCTCTCGCTGTGTGATTTTTGCCAGGGAACCTGTGGCATTGAAGCAATATATTGTTTAACATTTTTTCCTAACACACTCACAGTTTCTGAAATAATGGGTATGAAATCATACTTAGAATTGTTCAATCACCTGTCATGCCTTACAGACTTCTAAAGAGTCCTAATAAAATGCACTCAAACATATGCCTATTAAAGCATTAGTTCATTTCCTCAAGAAATTAAGGAGTTTGAGGAAAACATTCCAAAGTTTTTCTCCATATAGTGGACCATTGCAGTTTTAATGCACCTTCAAAGATCCCAGCCAAGGAATAAAGGTGTTATCTAGCGAAATGATCAGAACTGAGGCTTCATTTCCCAGAATGCGTTACCTGTACTGAAATTCTTTGAATTGCAATTTAGTTAATTCCTCTTCCTGTTTCTATTTTTTTAAATATACTTTTATATTTAAATCATTCTCATGGTTGCTCAGTTTCTCTGAGTCATAGGCTTGTTTTTGGAGGGCATGTCCCACTCTTGGTTCAAATGAAATCTGTGCCACTGTCTGTGTTGTTTTTGTACATGTTTAAGGTGTTCTATGTGTGTTTTTTTCTGAATTATCGTGCTCATAGGCCGCCTGTTTGTTGTTTGAAAGAAAAGGAAAGTAAGAGAGAGATTATAGGGCAAGTTTCAGGCACAGCTATTTCCAAAAGGTCACATATCATGTAATGTGCAATAGCGGTCTGTTTCTTGTTCGTGCTGCCTCTTTCTTTCTTTTAGTCTGTCATCCTCACTCTCTTTCTCTCTCTGTGCACCTGTGTTCATCTTTCTGTATATTTATATCTTTAAGGTGGCTGTTTTAGCACTTGTGACAGAATATAACGGCCAATCTGACTTTAAAATGCATTGGAGAGGAAAGAAGGAAACGTATTCGGAATGCACTCTGAGGTGTGAAGTATCTGTGTAGTCGTCATTCATTGGCTGAAGGGGGTGTAACGGTGGTAGCGGTTTCTCAGACATCTGTGTTGTTCGAAGGGAAATGCAGATAAATATGCTGGCATCAAGATGGAAATAAAAGATGGTGCATACGAGCTATGAACCCACCATTCGGTTCCAGCTATCAATTATTCAGCAGTGCCTATTGGCAGAATGAAAGGGGGGAGGGAACATGAACATATTATAACATGCAAAAGAAAAAAAATGGGTTCATGCAGATCAGCCAAAAGGAAAAGAAAGAGCAACAGAATAAATGGGTTTTAGAAAGAAAGGAAAAATACTGCTTTCACTGATCTGGAGAAAAAAACAAAACATGAAAGAATAAAATCAGTGCTGCAAATCTGTGATGGTAATAACCAGCTAATTTTCTTTAAATGGACTTAGTGCTTTTGAACTCTAACAGACCATTATAATTGTGGTATCAGAATTACACACAACTGTTAAATTGCATCATGCAGTTATACAGCAGAATGATTTTTGCTTTTTTTTTTTTTTTTTTTTTTTACATATGGAAAAAAAAAAATCTGCATGAAAGATGTGTGTGTTTTGATTTATAGTTTTTGTGTAATATTTTATATATATATATATATATAAAATATTAAACAAAAACTATAAGTATATATATAGCCCCAAATATGGCTTTAAAAAAAAAAAATAGTGCACAAAATCAAGCCTGGAACTGTTACAGGTTTAAACAAATTGTCACTGAAATGAAGTGTTTAACCTTCAGAAAATGTTGATTGTCAACCTGGAGGTCAAACTAAAAATTATATGATCTATTTTACACCACATATATTTTATATGAGGTTTGCCATTTTTACAAGTCTGTTTCAATAATGTGTAAAAATGTTAATTTCTCTGATTATTTTATTTTATTTTATACAGTTCTAAATCAGACAACAGTATTTCAATTAACTACAAGTATTTAATGTGTTCAAACCCTACATGCATTGTTTGTTTGTTTTTTTTAAACTAGATAATGATTTTTATAACATACAGTAATAGTTTTTAATACAACATGCATGGGATTTTTTGCCTTAATGATTTAATAAAAAGTAATGCAGCATTAAAGTAAACCATTTGAACAAATATTACTATATATGAATATCCAAATCTACATGAATTACTGATCAAGTAAGCATTGAAAAATGTTTGTAAATTGTTTTTGTGAAAGTTTTTTGTGAAAACATTTTGGGGTTGGTAAGATTTTGCCATGTTGTTAAAAGAAGTCTCTTTTGCTCACCAAGGCTGCATTTACAAAAATACAGTAAAAATATTATTACAATAAAGCATTTATTTTAAATGTAGCTTTTTTCCTATGATGGCAAAGCTGAATTTTCAGCATCATTACTTCAGTTTTCAGTGTCAAATAATCCTTCAGAAATCATTCTATACTAATACATATATCTATATTCTATACGTATACTAATTTGATCCTCAATAAACATTTATTATTGCTGTTAATGTTAAACATTTTGTGGAAACTGTAATACACAGGGTTTTTTTATTTTATTTTATTTTATTTATTTTTTTTGATGAATAGGAAGTAGTATATGCATGAAAATATGAAAACTATGTTACATATATATATATTTTTTAAGTGATGTGCCATTCTGTCCTAAACTCATCAGGACTGTCATTATAGTTCCTCATGTTTTCACATCATGTTGAAAAGCTTAGCATTTAACTAAATTCTCCTTCATTTTAATAAAGCCATCAGTGCCGAGATCTCCCGAGCTTCTCGTGGGCGGCGAGTCGTTTGCTTTGGCAAAAAGAGCAAGTGTTTTAGCTGTAATTGTAATCCTCGATTCCTGTGTAAGTGAAAGAGAGAGAGCAAGAGGTGTTACATCTCTGTCGAGCGAAGATGAAGACGGCGTTCTGCAAATGCACGTCTAATTGTTTCTCAAGACATCCTGCGCCATTTACCCTCCTACACTAGCAACGCGTTCACACGCACTTCCACTAGAGCAAACGCTAATACATAAACTGCCAGACAGCGGAATAAAAACTATCTCCTATGCATCCTGGCCTGTCGCTTTGAATTTCCGGCCTATCCAGAGACTAGCCACTCAAGGTTGAATTGGTATTGCTTTACATGAGCACCAGGCAGCATTTAAATTGAGAAAGCATGCAAGCTACTGCCAAGTGTGTAGCAGATTGACATTTCCTTTGTGTACGGGGAGCTCTGTGGATTTACATTTGCTGTTATGTAGACGTGTGGGGCTTTAAACCTGTACATTACCTAGTCCGAGGGCCTCGAGGGGGAGGGTCGGCTCTGCGACACAGAAGCCCCTAGCCGCTGCGTTATCGGGCTCCATTTACAGGGCAGCGAGGTGGGAAAAATGGCAGGTTGGATCTGATGAGAGAGGATGGAGTGTAACACTTGTAAATGTCAAGCTTCAGAGTAACTCTCGCTCCCGAGAGACCCTCACTCAAATCTCCCCTCTCTCTCGGCTCGCAGAGCTCTGGGAGCATCTGCCAGGACAAGGTGTTTCTCTCACTCCACTCCGTGTTTATCTCTTCCTCTGTCCATCTTGCTCTTTTATCCTCTGCTTTGACTGCTTTTTCTGCTCTAGGAAGTTTCCTTTCCTCAAAGTCTTGAGTTAAAAGATGTAAAGATTCAGTTGTTTTCTCCATGCATTGATTACAAACCCTGTCAAATACTGAAACATGGATTTTTGATTTGTGAATTGTTTGTTTCTGTCAACAATTGATTTAAATAGCTAAAAATCAAAAGAATCTCGATTCTGTGAAGAATCATTTAATATTTTCAAATAAATTAACTTTAAATTAGGCGCATATAGTGGTCCGTTCTGTCCGTACAGACGTTTTTCTATGTAGATCTCATGAGTAGACGACAGCTGTCTCACAACAGGCTATAGTCTTGAGTCAAACGCACCTAAAGCCATTGATAAAGCTGTCAAATTTATTGCCTCTGAATCAAGTGATTTCATTATGTTTAATATGCTCAGAATTATGTCAAAATGAATATTCATGTTAATGTAATCGCTTGTGTCTAAAGTGAATGCAGACGTCTGCTTTAGGTCTTAAAGTGACAGCGGCCTTTAATACCTGTTGCTGTCTATGTTCTTTATGTTGATCAAACAACAAAAGAAATAGAGAGAACCACTGCTCTTGACTGAATAATAAACAGAATTGATTCATTAATCATATCGAATCTCATTGTGAATCATATTGAACCAAATCATTCTGAATTTGCAAATATAATTCCTGAATCGAAAACCTATGAATCATGAACCGAATAGATTTGATTCACTGTCTGTGTTTTCTTGTCCATACAGTGAAAGTCAATGGGGTCCAATGTTGTTTTTTTTAAACCAGGATTTTCTAGAATATCTTCTTTTGTGTTATATATACAAAATAACAGCATGAGGGTAAATAAACAATGACAGAATTGTCATTTTGGGGTGAACTGTGCTTTTAAATCATTGAATCACAAGGATAAATCTCTTTTTTATTTAATTCCTTGTCAACTTATTGCATGGCCTTTACTGAAAATCAAATGCTTTAATATGAACAGAATTATGTAAAAATAATTAGCAATGTTAATATAATAATTAATATAATGTGTGTTAGGTCCTAAAGTGACAGCAGCCTTTTATACCTGTTGTTGTCTTTGTTCTTTTTGTTAATCAAACAAACAAACAAAAAAAAAAAAAAAAAAAAAAAGAGAGAGAGAGAATCACTGGTTTTGACTGAATAACTTGTCCATACAGTGAAAGTCAGTGGGGTCCAATGCTGTTTTGAAACCAATTTTCTCCAGAATATCTACTTTTGTGTTCCACATGTCATAACAGCATAAAAGTTAGTAAACAAAAACAGAATTGTAATTTTGGGGTCAACTGTGCCTTTAAATTATTGAATCATAAGAATAAATCTTATCTTGTTTTTATTTACGTTTTAATTAATTAATTTCTTGTTAACTTATTGCATGGGCATGAAATCAATTGCTTTCATTGTGTTTGAACAGGCGAATGTACACATAATGACACAAAAAGCCAGAGTGAGTTTACACAGTGGGTAATCTAAATTTTGTGCATTAGGTTGTAAAGTGACAGCATTAAGCAAAATAAAATGGAATTCCATAAATAAGCTAAAATTGTTCCTAAATCGTAGGAATCATGACTCAAATCAATTCTCTGTCTACCCAGAAGTTGACATCTCTAGTTGTCATTCCAAACCTGCATGACTTTTTTTGTGTGGAACATAGAGATAGTCATTTTTAGAAGTGGATTTTCATGTCCATTCAGTGAAAATCAATTTGGGACCAACACTGTTTTTAAACCACCCTTCTGCAGAATATCATCTTTTGTGTTCCACTGAAGAAATAAACTTCGGAACAGCAGGAGAGTGAGTAAACATTCGCAGAACTGTCATTTTTGGGTCAGCTGTGCCTTTAAATAATTAAATCACATGGATAAATCTTCTCTTTCTGACTTCATTTGTGATTTCACATCTTAATGTGATTATGAAGTCAAAGGCAAATCCTCAGTGATCCGGATCATTTTTCTGATCTAGCATCAAGATCCTTTTAAAAGATTGTTGAAAATGCTTCGTCACCAAGGTGATGAGTCGAATATGGAGGAAGAGAGTGTGACAGCGGGTGGGCTGAAAGTGTTATGGGACCCTTGCCATGCAAACAAACACACACACACACACACACACACACACACAGACACACAAATACACACACTCTCATACATAGATGTAATCTTCCACAAGATCACAATTTTATAGTGCCCACGGGTATAATTTTATGCTTGAGTGAAGTGCTTACTAATAGCTACTGTTCTGCATTCACTATAGGGCAGAGACAATGACAGGGACAGAAAGACATGCACAACAGAGAAACGGCTGAAACAAATGAGTCAAAACTTGATACTAATCTCAAAACATGAGAAGATTTATACTGGTGAGTGAAAACAAGTGAAGCACAAATAAATAAGAGTGATCATTCTACAAAGGTTAATTAATTTAGTCCTGTTGTCAAAAGACAGACCTGAGCAAAGATAGATCGAACCTGACGCTAAACTAAACATTATAGGTAATAAGGAATGTGTGGGGATACATTGTGATCTTAAAAGATTTATTTTTGTTTGGGGTTTTTAAGGAGTCTGGTCTGCAACTGGGTATAAGGGTGTCTAGACCTAGTCTGGATTTGGATTTTAGCAAACCTAGTCTTGGTTGGGGTCTGGATCTTCGCGGACTAGTTTTAGTCTAGTTCTGTATCTAAAATGTCATTTTTTGGTCTGAATTCAAGGAATATAGTCTGCAACTGGGTGTTAGGGTGTTTGGTCTTAGTCTGGATTTGGATCTTAGGGAATCTAGTTTTGGTTGGGGCCTGGATTTTAGGGGCCTAGTTTTAGTCTAGTTCTGTATTTGAAATGTTGGGTTTTGGTCTGAATCTGGCTTTCAAGGAGTCTAGTCTGCAACTGGGTATTAGGGTGTCTATTCTTAGCCTGGATTTGGATTGTAGGGAATCTAGTTTTGGTTGGGGTCTGGATTTATGGGTCTAGGTTTAGTCTAGTTCTGTATCTGAAATGTCTGGTTTTGGTCTAAATATGGGTCTTGAGAAGTCTAGTCTGCAACTGGGATTAGGGCTGTGCGATATTTGGACGCAAATTATCATGCGCATCTCGTCAGTAATGCCGGTTCTGTGATTAGTCGTAAATCTCATTCACGTGTTCATTCATGCAGCCGCGTTTACTACACAGAGCCGTAGTTCACTGACAAGCTACGCAAATATCGCCTTCATTATCGCAGGCGATATATATCGATTATGCACGCGAAACTGCGTAGCTTATCAGTGAACTACGGCTCTGTGTAGTAAACGCGGTTGCATGAATGAACATGTGAATGAGATTTACGACTAATCACAGAACCGGCATTACTGACGAGATGCGCATGATATCGCGTCCGATTATCTGCACAGCCCTAACTGGGATTTGGGGTGTCTAGTCTAGAATCTAGTCTTGGTTGGGGTCTGGATCTTAGGGGTCTAGTTCTGTATCTGAAATGGCTGGTTTTGGTCTGAATCTACGTTTCAAGGAGTCTAGTCTGCAACTGGGTGTAATGGTGTCTGGTCTTAGTCTAGTTTGGATACAACCAATAATTTTTCTTTTGCAGCCTTGAAAAAAAGCTTTAGCTTGTGCTAATATTATAGTAAACTGTGTATATGTGGCAGTGTCTTGTGTGCTCAGGCTCATTTGCTGGATTTTAAAGATCAATAGCGAATCTCTGTTGTCATGGTATTTGTTTTGTTCTCCGTGATGTGGTGTGAACATCATTACTTAAAGTTGTTGTGAATCCGTCCCCAGTTGCTAAGGTGGAAATCATGGGACCTGTTTGTTCATCTTCACTTTTTTTCCTTTCACACCTCTCCATCATATTTTCACTAATGGTCTCACATGGGGCTGGGAATGCTGTGACGAGCAACAGGAATCTAATGATAACATTCTGGAGTTATAGACTTAGAGCTCATCTGGAATCCCATAAAGAACCTGTATTTAGGTCAGTAACATGGTGTTTTTGTTTGTTTTTGATGAGCGTGTTATTCATATTTTAATATATGGTGCATTAAATAAAAAATGCTCTCTGCAGTGAATAAGGTGCCATCAGAATGAGAGTCCAAAACAGTTCTAAACATATGTTGGTGGATTTTGATGTGAGAGGACAACAGAGTATGGACTTTATTATGAATTATGGATACATGCTCTGGCTAGAACCAGTAGTTTAAAGTTAAAATTGAAAATCTGAGTAGTAAATATTTCAGGCAAGAGAAATGCAAAGACAGTTTGTGTGAGAGAAACAAAGCAAAATGGAATGAGATCGCACTCCTTTAATAAAGCATTGCCAATAAAAGTCAGCAGCTTTGCCTAAACCTTCCCCAGAGCCACTCTTCATTATGACACCATCTCTCTTTTGACAGAAGCACAACTCCAAACCTAATATTGAGCTCATTGCTGGATAAATATCATAACCATGTAATTTTTAGCGAAAGAAATGTGTTACACAAATTCAAATTAAGTTCAGCTATGGTGAACTTTAGAAGACAAGTACTAAACACACAGAGAGAAAAGACAGTGAGGATTTGATTCTCGCGATTCTCTAATAGCAAACAGTGGATTAAAGGCTTGTTTCTGCCCGCACGCTCAGCTGTGTCACTGACACGGAGAAGAGCCGTCACAGCGTTAATTAAGGGAGAAATCCCAGCACTCTCCTGTGGCTTGTGTGGGGATGTACTCGTTTACAGACAGGATGGATCTTACTAATAGGAGTGATGTGTACCTGGAGGGCAGGTCTTAGGGTCGAATGTTTCCCCTCCCCACCATATCTGATTCGGGTTTAGATATTCATTGTCATGGTTGGCTATAATTAGATTGGCCAAGACAAGATGAAATGCAAGCGATTGCATTTAATATCATTTATGGAAGGTATGTTTTCAACAGATTCTCAACCCAAATGAAGTCACCATTGTATTGTTAAAGCAAAGGAAAATATACATGAAAAAAATATATTTGTGTGTGTGTGTGTGTATGTGTGTATATGAATGTGATTGTGTGTAATTCATTACAACAAAAATGTTGATATATGCACACACACACAAATGCATATGTAATATGTTGTACAATAATTTTAAACTTAAATTTTTAACTTGATAACATTTCAAATAAATGTATTATTCATGTATTATATAAAAATAAAAATAAAGAAAGAGCAAAAACAGTAAAATTGTGAATATTTTTGCTATTTAAAATAACTGTTTTCTATTTGAATATATTTTAAAATGTTATTTATTTCTGTGATCAAAGCAACATTTTTTATTTTTAACATCATTACTCTAGTCTTCAGTGTCACATGTTCCTTCAGATATCATTCTAATATGCTGATGTGCATTTTAAGAAAAGTATTTTTGTTGTTGTTATTACTATTATTATTATTATTATTATTATTTACTTTTTTCAGGATTCTTTGATAAATAAAAAGATCCTGAAAAAAACACATTTGTAGAATCATAAACTATACTACTCAAAAGTTTTTGTTTTTTTTGTAAGAATTTACAGAAATTAATACTTGCATATACTAAGCAAAGATGCTTTAAATTGAAGATAAAGACATTTATGATGTAACAAAAAAAAATATATATATATTATATATATTATATAATATATAATAATAATAATATATTCTTACACTTCTTTAAAAACATTACAAAATCTTACTATATATACAGGTCCTTCTCAAAAAATTAGCATATTGTGATAAAGTTCATTATTTTCTGTAATGTACTGATAAACATTAGACTTTCATATATTTTAGATTCATTACACACAACTCAAAGTAGTTCAAGCCTTTTATTGTTTTAATATTGATGATTTTGGCATACAGCTCATGAAAACCCAAAATTCCTATCTCAAAAAATTAGCATATCATGAAAAGGTTCTCTAAACGAGCTATTAACCTAATCATCTGAATCAACTAATTAACTCTAAACACCTGCAAAAGATTCCTGAGGCTTTTAAAAACTCCCAGCCTGGTTCATTACTCAAAACCGCAATCATGGGTAAGACTGCCGACCTGACTGCTGTCCAGAAGGCCATCATTGACACCCTCAAGCAAGAGGTCTGTGGGAAGGAAAAAGTGTGGCAGAAAACGCTGTACAACGAGAAGAGGTGACCGGACCCTGAGGAAGATTGTGGAGAAGGACCGATTCCAGACCTTGGGGGACCTGCGGAAGCAGTGGACTGAGTCTGGAGTAGAAACATCCAGAGCCACCGTGTACAGGCGTGTGCAGGAAATGGGCTACAGGTGCCGCATTCCCCAGGTCAAGCCACTTTTGAACCAGAAACAGCGGCAGAAGCGCCTGACCTGGGCTACAGAGAAGCAGCACTGGACTGTTGCTCAGTGGTCCAAAGTACTTTTTTCGGATGAAAGCAAATTTTGCATGTCATTCGGAAATCAAGGTGCCAGAGTCTGGAGGAAGACTGGGGAGAGGGAAATGCCAAAATGCCTGAAGTCCAGTGTCAAATACCCACAGTCAGTGATGGTCTGGGGTGCCATGTCAGCTGCTGGTGTTGGTCCACTGTGTTTTATCAAGGGCAGGGTCAATGCAGCTAGCTATCAGGAGATTTTGGAGCACTTCATGCTTCCATCTGCTGAAAAGCTTTATGGAGATGAAGATTTCATTTTTCAGCACGACCTGGCACCTGCTCACAGTGCCAAAACCACTGGTAAATGGTTTACTGACCATGGTATTACTGTGCTCAATTGGCCTGCCAACTCTCCTGACCTGAACCCCATAGAGAATCTGTGGGATATTGTGAAGAGAAAGTTGAGAGACGCAAGACCCAACACTCTGGATGAGCTTAAGGCCGCTATCGAAGCATCCTGGGCCTCCATAACACCTCAGCAGTGCCACAGGCTGATTGACTCCATGCCACGCCGCATTGAAGCAGTCATTTCTGCAAAAGGATTCCCGACCAAGTATTGAGTGCATAACTGAACATAATTATTTGAAGGTTGACTTTTTTTGTATTAAAAACACTTTTCTTTTATTGGTCGGATGAAATATGCTAATTTTTTGAGATAGGAATTTTGGGTTTTCATGAGCTGTATGCCAAAATCATCAATATTAAAACAATAAAAGGCTTGAACTACTTTGAGTTGTGTGTAATGAATCTAAAATATATGAAAGTCTAATGTTTATCAGTACATTACAGAAAATAATGAACTTTATCACAATATGCTAATTTTTTGAGAAGGACCTGTATATATATATATATATACATACATGGATGGATAGATGGATATAATGTTTAGTAAGAGTTTGAATATTGCACATGTGGTATTATTTTACAGCCAGAACTTTTACAGTTATTAAAAAATTGACCAAAATCTCTACTAAAAATAGCAATTATTGCTTATCAAACCAAATGTCCAATTTTTTTAAAATATAGTTTTTAATAAAATTAGCCAAGTATATATTCATCATGGACAAATTGTATCTGAAAGGATTGGAAACACTTTAGAGATTAAACTGGCTGTGCCATGTCAAATGTAATCATCGAAATCACCACATTAAAGGTGCTCCCGTAACTGAAACAATATTTGTTTGATTGCATCATTTGATGTTTTTTTTTTTTTTTTCGTTGGCTCATCCACAAACGCGGTACCATTTCCTCTTGTGAGCGGTTGCAGCAGGTCTGTCAGACGCTGCTATGGCTGTAATAGACAGATGAATAGAGAGGGGAATTACTGGAAGGCCCATCTCAAATCAGCGCATCAATTCGCATCTCATCAGGGCATTGTGAGAAAACATCAAAGAGAGAGGAAGGAGGAGGGGATGTGAGATGTGTGAGAGAGGAGTGAGAATGGAGAGGGGGTAATGGAGGTACATTGTGTTTCGTTTCACTGTGTTCCTTTGCTGATTAATAATTTTGTAGACTGCTGTTTTGACTTTGCACTCAAGGTTTCATGATGTTGTACTTGCCTTGGTTAAGTTTAATTTTCACAACCCATGTTTTCTGAAATATTGTGGCTTGTGGAAATTGTTTGGAGAGACAAACAACAGTGCAACAAATTGAACTATTTTTATTTCTAACCTTTTTTTCTTCCATGTCAAAAATATGGCATCAACTCTGACTAGTGGGTGAGGTTTTTTGGTTGGTTGGTTGGTTGGTTGGTTAAGGTGTACTGTTTTATAGGTCAGTACATTTGCATTGTGTGTGTAGATCAGTTTGGCTGCAAGGACACAGACATTGATGTCGGGCTTGTAATCCAATCAGCCAAAGGAGACAAATCAAATTACCCAGAGCAGCTAAAAGATGCATCTCTATACAGACAAAGAGCGGTCGTAACATGAAGAAAAGAGAGAGGATAATCTCAATCCTGTGTAGATTGTATCTTTTTTTTAGATTGCGAAAAGAAAATGCACACAAAAATAACATACAATAAAATAATACAATTTTAAAATCATGTTTATTTATGGATTGAGTCTTAGTGTTAAAATGAATCATACTATTGATATTATCGAATTATTGCAAGCTGTCTAAACAAAAAGTTAAATGAAAATGGACCATTTCAACATTTATTTTTTCACAAAATTCACTTTTTATTTTATTTATTTATTTTTGCAGTTAGTGTTAATATAAATATGGTTGAGATGAAACAAGGCATGATGTATGAAAAATATAGCTGCAAGCAGCGATGACTGGGAATCAAGCGCTTTAAAGGCACATATGAAAAAATACATTATGTAGCAAACTTTTTTTTTTTTTTGCAAATACTGGTAATTTACGATAGAAGTATTATGTTTGGTAACGTTTATGACTGTTATAGCACCAGCTGTTGTATGATTTTCCTTTATAGGCTATATAGGATTTGGGGTAAATTCGGACAGGCCCCTTTTCTAAATGACCCTGTTATAGCTTCCCAAAGGGTACATTTCAGTCTTTTTTAAAATAATTATTGACCTAGATAGTCCAGAGAATTGTACAGCAGTGTTTTTTCCAGATTGAGTGAAAAACCTAGGGGTAAGTTTTTTACATCTTCTCAATAATTTATCAAACGCATTGATTGACAACAGTGGTTCTAAAGGCAAAGTTGTCCAGAAAGAGGAGTTCTGTCATATGATATGAATGTTGCGTATATGTGCGAAAAACCACACAATGCACAATTGTTTTGTTCTGATCGGCCTCTGTTAACCATTTCTAATAGGTGCTCAAACCTCATCAGCCAACGGTGCCATCGGCCATGGTTTTTGATACACAAATGTCGTTATAGACACTTGTGGTACTTTAGACCAAGACTGTGCACAGCGATTTTCATGTTGATAGGACAAATGGTTGTGTAGGTGTAGCCATTTTTATGTTTTTCCCCTTTACAGCGCTACCAAGTGGCCAAGCTTCACGATTTCTGTCTTGTGACCTTAGATTGAGCTCTTACAGAAGTGTTCTGAGTCTGGCGAAGATATCTCATTCCGTTTAGGAGTTATAGGCATTTTACTAAAAGTGGCCCTGCCCCTTTTGAATGTTTTGGCATCCCTTTGCAACGGTGAGCCACAAAGTTAAACTTTCTTTTGATAATTATTGATATTCGCTCTTCAGATAATCTTTTTGCACTGCTTTGGTTCCGATTGGTCGTAAAAAATAGGACTAGTTCGCAAATCTGATGTGTTTTGTTCGATGTGAGCCAAGGATTCCAATGACATAAGACACATGAGCCAGTGACTAACGGTTGAGGAGTTACTGGTGTTTTTGTACTTTTAATCGTTGTAGAGCTGTACTTTCATGTTGATAGGACAAATGGTTGTGTAGGTTTAGCCATTTTTATGTTTTTCCCCTTTATAGCGCCACAAAGTGGCCAAGCTTCACGATTTGTGATTTGTCCTGTGACCTCAGATTGAGCTCTTACAGAACTGTTCTGAGTCTGGCGAAGATATCTCATTCCGTTTAGGAGTTATAGGCATTTTACTAAAGTGGCCCTGCCCCTTTTGAAAGTTTTGGCGTCCCTTTGCGACATTGAGTCAAAAGTTAAACTTTCTTTTGATAATTATTGATATTTGCTCTCCAGAGAATCTTTCTGCACTGGTTTGGTTCCGATTCCAAAAAACTAGGACTAGTTCGCAAAAATAGGTTTTGCAAAAAATCCAGAATACTTCGATAATAATCGAATCTGATGTGTTTTATTTGATGTGAGCCAAGGATTCCAATGACATAACACACATGAGCCAGCATCTAACGGTTGAGGAGTTATGAGCATTTTTGTATTTTTGATTGCTGTAGAGCGATCAAGGCCGATTGGGGTGAGCTTTGGTTCTCCAAGTTTCAAGTCTCCACTACTTACAGTTTGGATAAATCATGATTAATTCGATTAATTGATTAAAACATTTTTTAACACTGTTAAACTGAAAATATTAAATCGCCTGTGTTAACGCACTAAATTCGACAGTGCTAGTTTTAATTTATTTTACTCTTGCTATAGCAATTTTAAATGCATACAAATTAAATAGTATAGAGAGTGTGAAAAGTGTGTTTCAAAAATTCACAAAAGGTCTAGAAGGCCAAAAGAGCCCATAATTGAAGAAAAACCCATATGCATAAGAAGGTTAGCCACCCTCTTCCTGTACACCTCCTTTTCTTCCTCACAAACAAAAGGCAGTAAATTGGCTGCTAAAGGAGAAGTAAATTAATCTGCAGTTTATTTTAATAAGCCCTCACTAACTGTAGACCCGTGTGCACTCTGTCAGTTTGTCTCCCCACTGTCTGCCTTAACTGCCTCTGAAACCGCAATCAGCCGTTCTGGAACTGAAAGCTTTAGGATAAAGACAGTGAAACTAATTTCTTCCACTGGCTCAGGGGAAGGCGTCTGTGTGTGTGAATGCGTGTGTGTGTGTAGGACTGCTGCTGTAGACTGTATGCAGGTGCAAAGGCTAAGAGTGAGACTCCATTGAGGGCTTTTTTATACCGAAGCATGAATATCAAGATGTGAATATGAATTTTTAATGGCGTTGAACATAGCAGATTTTTGTGTAATGAAGTCTCTCTTTCTTACTTTCTTTCATGAGCTGATTGATCTTCATGCCTATTAGTCTTTCATAACTTGATGAATAGATCTTTCTTGAAGAATTTTGCATGGGAAATCAGCAAGCTTGTTCTATGCGATTGCATGCGAGACATTTCTATTGTGCAAAGCAGATGCAAAAACAGAAAATCTTTTTGAAGTGCCAGTTTGAATAACCCTTTTTTCTTTTCTTGTGTGTGTACATTTCTGAGATGACTTGTATGGATCTTTGAACAACTCAATCCATGAAAATCTGAGACATTTTTAGCTGTATTGAAATGTTCAGGAGTAAATGAGCCAATGCGCTGTCCGTGGTGCTGAACCTCATATAATGAGCTGCTCTCTAGACCTGTTGCGTTATTACCTTGCTTTTCAGTTCTTTTAACACTGTAACAAATGTTTTGTCACACAATCTAGAATACTTTCTGGCAACATCGAAATTAACCAACCTGGGGCCGGTTGAACCAGCTGTGCTCAAGTTAAAACTTAGCCTAGTAGCGACGTAAAGGGACACTAAGTTACAGCTTGCGCACTACTAAATATTTTTGCGTTGCACCATTAAACTTAGTTTTAACGTAACTCTACGTTTAAACTAAATATTTACGGAAGCGCCTGGTCAGGAGTAACGGTTGGAATAAAATAGCAGACTGAGTGAACTGCGTCAATATGCTCTTCTTTTAACTAACAACCTTCAATCCTTTAGGCATATATGATCCTGCTGACATTTGCACTCATGTACATATTATGAGAAAGAACAATATGTGAATAAACATACTTTTTTTTTTCTTTTTTTTAGTGCATTTTCAACACCATACATACATTTGAAGACAAAATTATTAGCTCCTTTATAAAATATTTCATAATTTTTTTAAATAACTCCCAAGTGTTGTTTAACAGAAAGACAATTTTATCAACACATTTTTAAAAACATAATACTTTATTCGGGAAGCTTTTAGGGTTTGTAATACAAATAGAAATAAATGTATAACCAAGAATTTTAAAAAGTCTTTTGGTCAATATTATTAGCCCTCTGATGTTAATAGTCAATAGTGTATCCCTTTTGCTTGATAACACCCTTTAGTCGTTTGCTGTAGTTCTCAATGAGTTTAATGTCTCCTGAGGAATGACAGCCCATTCTTCCTTAGCAAATCTCTCAAGCTCCTCCAGATTTGTTGGTCTTCTGGCACAAACTCTGGACTTAGTGTGCCCCACAGATGTTCTATTGGATTCAAGTCTGGGCTTTGTGCAGGCCAGTCAAGTACACTCACTTTGCTCATTTGGAGACATTCCTTCACCAGAAGTGAGGTACGCTTTGGGTTGTTATCATCCTGGAAGACAAAAAAAAAGACAAACCAAGTTTTCTTGCAGACTGAGGTTGTCTTTCAAAATCTTCTTATAGTCTTCCTTTTTCATGTTTCCTTCAACCCCGATGAGATTCCCAGTTCCAAACGCACTGAAACATCCCCACAGCATTATACTCCCACCACCATGTTTCACTGTGGGAACGATGTTCTTGGGGTTGAATGCCTCTCCCTTCTTTCTCCAAACATAGGCAACATCTCTATGGCCAAAAAGCTCTAGTTTTGTCTCATCTGACCAAAGGACACGTTTCCAGTATGCATCACATTCCCCCAGGTTGTCCTTAGCAAACTTCATTCTAGCTTGGAGGTGTCTCTTTTTCAGAATTGGAGTCTTTCTTGGTCGTCAACCTCGCAGTTCATTCCTGTGCAGGGCTCTAGTGACTGTCTTCGTTGTGACATCTATTCCAGACTTGGCTAGGTCATTCACTAGTGTCTTGGCAGTTGTTCTTGGGTCTTTAGAAACCTCTCTCACTAGTTTTCTTTCCAGAGTTTTTGAAATATTTCACTTCCTGCCTCTGCCCGTCTTGTTCTCCACTGTGTTGGTCTCTTTAAACTTCTTGATAATGCTTCTCACTGCAGTTTTTGACACTTGAAACGCTTTGATAAACGTGTGTATCCTTCTCCATCTTTATGAGCATTAACAATTCTTTCTCTCAAGTCCAGACTAATTTCTTTTGTCTTTGCCATGATGACAGTGCATATTATTTTACTAGTTGTTTCGCAAGATACTAATCCTCAGCTTAAAAAAAAACATTTAAAGGCTTAACTAGGTTAATTAGGTTAATCAGGCAAATTAAGTTAATTTAGCAAGTCACTGGACAACAGTGGTTTGTTCTATAGCTAATCAAACTAGTAATTTCTTAAGGGGGCTAATAATATTGACCTTAGCAGTTTTTTTATTTTTTTTATCCTTTTATTCAATCAACTATAAGAAATCAGACTTTCTCTAGAAGAAAAAAAATAAAAGGAAATAATGTGAAAACATTCTCTTGCTTTGTTAAACATCACTTGGGAAATATTTAAAAAAAAAAAAGTAAAATAATTTCGCTTCAGCTGTACATATGGTACGTTTTATGTGGCGTTGGTTTTGTATGTCACAACAGTTCTGAATTGAAATGTCAGTTAAATGGCGCTATAAATCTACCATAAAATAACGTATCATCTGCACTGCACCTAAACCTAACCAATAGAATGAACAAAAGCAAATATGACATAAAAACGCAATTGCAAGCATGCCATTTTAGTTTGTTCTTCAATCTCATTCATCATTAGTCATGTTTTTCATGGGATTCGTACCCAAGGTACTACATCCTAAGTCCAATTCCGTGCTGGCTGAGCTATCGAGCAAGCTTGTTACATTCGGAAATTATCAGTCATAATAGATTTAGTTTAGTTTTGCAGGTAAGTAAATCCCAGTTAATTTCCGCCCTTGATACACTGCTATTCTGTATTGCCTTATGTTACACTCTGCAATAGATTGTTTGCTTGCAATAGTCTACTCCCATCTCTAATTTCAGCATGTAGTGCCCTGAATCTTCCATTCTTCTTTGTTTACAGTGATAGCAAAAATAAAACCTCTAGTGTTGCATGCTGAGGTGCAATCCAGCTAACTCTCTTTCTCCCATTCTTACACACCACTATTGTGGTTCACAAGGTCCATTTAACTGTACATTGAGTTTATTATGAGGTTCCATAAATGGCCTTCATAAAACCCCAATAAACATGAGATACAAAACAAACAAACAAAATACAGCCATACTGAAAGGGCCCACAGCTACTATAAAGTACAGCAATTTCTGTGGTCTAAAATAAAGACGCTATTGTGAGCAGGTTAAGATTTGCATTCGAAATTCAGCTGATGAATATGTAGTGGAATTTCATGTCTTTGATATTCTCTCTATTGCTGGGCTTGTATGTTTTAATTGGGAGGCTAGTTTGAATATTCATGAGCTGCCGCTGTGTCTCTCACTCATTATGGGTTAAGTTGTACATTTTCTCTGATTCAAGCTAAAATTTCAGTGGTTTAGAAACTATTCAGTCTATCCAATGCAAGTGAACTGAAAAATTTACTCATCCAACATGTAGATGAGTTTGTTTCTTCATTAGAACAGATCTGGAGAAATTTTGTATTATATCAATTGCTCACCAATGGATCCTTTGCAGTGAATGGGTCATAATAATCCACACCACTCCAGTACATCAAATAACATCTTGTGAAGTAAAAAGCTGTGTTTGTAAACAAAAAACAAAAAAATACATAGTTAAGGAGTTTTAATTTAAAACCATTGCTTCTAGCCAAATTATGAGCCCATAATCCATAATAACATTTTGTCACATCAAAATATGAAAAACTGTTTTAAGATTTTTTGGCTTGTAATAAGTGCTTGATCTGTGCATTTTTCTCTCCTGATTCAGTTGAGACAACTTTCACTGAAGAAAGAATACTGTCGATTATTAAATCATATTTAGCCAAAAGCATTGGTTTGAAGTTAAAAATCTTGATGGATTTGTTTCTTACAAACACACAGCTTTTTGCTTCACAGGACACTATTTGATGGTCTGGAGTTGTGTGGATTACTTGTGGATTATTGTGACGGCACCCATTCACTGCAGAGGATCTATTCGTGAGCAAGTGATGCTATTTTTTTCTTCTCAGGCAAAGAAACAAACTCATTCATACCTTGGATGACCTGAGGATGAACAAATGTTCATTTTTTGATGAACTATTCCTTTAACCACTAACTGTAATGCAATAAAACTGACAAGGACTGTGTTTGTCAACACAAATAAGACCTCTAAAGCCAGTTGCCTTCATTAAAACTGCCCTGTTTCCAGTAAGTGGTCTCTGATCTGAGAAAAAATATTGCTCTTTTTCTCTCTCACACAGGAGGGAAGCATTCATGCAATCCTCCTGGCATTGATGGGCATGTTCATGGCTCATATTGGGCTTTGTGATGGATAGTGTAGCAGAATTAAAGTGCGCTGGAGTGGAGAGGAGAGGACCCAGCATGCCCCAGCTCAGGGGCCAATCAGCCAAAAGCCATTAGCCTCAAACAAGCTGAAAAACACCTTTAAAATCCGCCAAAATCTACATATTCACACACACACACACACACACACACACACATGCAGTGAGGTGCTGCTCTTTTAGCATCCTTGCACTGCAGTCATAAGCTATAATGAGCGCATTTTGGCCGTGTGACTATACACATGATGTCTGTAAAATAACTAAATAACAATTATAAATAACATTTTAGCAATACCCACTCAAATATTTCAATATTCTAACTGGAATGCTTTCAGTCATGGCATGAACAGCAGGAAATGCTTTGTTTTATACAGTTATGCTGTTTAATGTTTCTTTAGTCACCTTATTGAAAGAACCTCAGTATTGAAAACCACAATAAAGAAATAGATTTAGATGAATGGAGAACACAAACACACTACCTGTGGTAGATTCTATAGGGAATAGAGAGAGAGAGAGAGAGAGAGAGAGAGAGGGTTTATGAGTTTGTGCAACAGAGTGAGAATAAGAGATGAAAAGAAACTGGTAATTGGACTGGGAGTTCAAGACAGGTTGACATATCCGACCAGAGGAATCCACTTTACATACTGCTGGCACCCTCACTAGCACACACTCTCTCTCAGAGGTGCTTCGTGAAGCCAGATCTTCCATTAGGTATGAATTATGAGCTCTAACATCTTAAATGTTGCTGTCTTTGCTAATTACTCACTCCAAACCCAAACTTTTGGCTGAACAAGAGCTCCCGAAAAGCTTTTAAAAAATATTTGATTTGCCACATCATTTAATTTGTTCATTTTACAACTATTAAATTAACTCAAAAAAAATATTTAGGCCTAAATTTAGGATTTATGTATTTGGATTGCATATAAAAAGCTACTTAAGGCGATAGTTCACCAAAAAGGAAAATTATGTCATTAATTTCTCACCCTCATGTTGTTTCAAACCCATAAGACCGTTGTTTATCTTCGGAACACAAAAAAATAAGATATTTTTGATGAAATCCAAGAGCTTTCTGACTCTGCATATAATTTATACATTTTATAAAAGCACTTAAATTAATTATCCTGTGTTTTTGACTGTACAATCAATTTTGTGGCTGCTTTTGGTAATACTTTGTCATAGGGCTGGCCAAAGAATTATTACAGTATTTTTTTAATATATATATCAGTCGATATGGACAATTTTCACAATGACCTTCAAATCTTTATTCTTTCAAGTTTAAAGACATATTTTTGCTCTTAAGTGAAAGTTGTAGAAACCAGACAATTGTGAATTTGGTTTTAAATTACTCTTTATGGTCAGAACATGACAAACACTTCATGTTTTTGAATTTTTACTCATTTTTACTCATAGTAGCATACATTTAGATCATGATAACACAGATAAAACCACACATATAGCACATCAATACCATGGTAAAAACTATATGGTTTCTAGGTATTTGTATGAAAAACAACAGTCTAAGTACATTAGTGTAAATGAACAAACACTAATCACAAAAAATACTGTAAATACTCCTTTATTACATTCAATACATGTCTACATTAATAATATACTAGAATTCTATATGATTATCTCACATTTGTGATACAATACCATGGTGCAGTTAGTATTATTCCAATAAATCCATGGTAAATGATGGTGATTTGTAGATTGACAAGCCTTCTGACTAGCTCGTTGTGCTCAGTGTTTCTCCTGTTTGTCAGCGCTGTTTCATCTGGCTGTAAAGGTGGTCATTTTGACCGTTTTTAAATGTTGCAATGTAATAAATTTGTAGAAGTAAAACGCACATAACTATAATTCCTTGACTTTTCTTAAATGTGTGTATATTTCATACTAACATTGTTATTTTATTAAAATAACAAAACACAAAACTTTTTAGTATTTCTACCTTTAATGGCCAAAGCGGTCAAAATGACCGTTTGCGTTACAGACGTGGTATCATTTCAAATTTGCGTCTTTTTCCCGCAGTTAAAAATGCGCGTCTCTGTTGCCTAGCAACTTTTGTTATAGTTGTTATTGCTAAGCTAAAATTCCCGTTAATAAAAAAGCCAGATTGACACCTCCATTTCGACAACTGCTGTCATTCAGTCCACACTGGATAACAGCACTGTTTAGTGGTCGCGTAACTGAGACTGATCAGCAAGTAAATGCTGCTAGAGGTACGTATTGCAGTTATTTAGAATTTAAATATCCGGGGAGTGTAGCTTAAAATTCATGCTCTATTGTGTATGAAATGTCCCTTAAACCAAACCCACCCCTAAACCTAAACGATAGCATTAACAAATGCAAAAGTGATAAAAAACGCATTTGTTGATGTAGCTGCAACTTTCTTATGAGGATTTGAGCTATTTTGTCAAACCATAGTTTTACATGATTTGATACTGAATCTCTTCATCACTCAAGTGCAACACTCGCGTGAGCTACCGAGCAAACCTACTAAATTAGAAAACTCACGCATATAAAGTGAGACATATTTGACAACAACATTCAAAAGTATCAGTTTTCAAATCGCGTAGGATGTTATAATGTTTTTTGGGCATAAGGTAATATTACTGTAACCCAGAGTATTACTTTTTTTAAATATTTTTTTATGAAATGAGAGGCAAGTTGTAATGACTTTGTTTTATAACAGTAAAATCAATATTGTGCCACAAATGCTGTCAGCTGAGCTGAATGAATTTTTTTTGTCATGCTATACACCACATTATTACTGTATTTGCAGTATTGTAAGGGTGCAAATGTTAATAAAGCTCAATCTGATAGGTAGCATTTTTTTGTTGTCAAATTGTGCTCCCTATTGATTTAATGGGAGGTATCAAAATCTGACAGGGTAGCAGAAACTGTCGGAACACCAGAATATTTCTAATAAGGTTGTATAAAAATATTTTAAAATGCAAATATTTGAAGCAATTTACTGTTCCACAATATACTTACTCTGATAATTTAATACAAAAGTGCTTGTAACAAATCCCACATTAAGTTAAATGCCTGTGAAACTTCATTATGTTTCCACGGCTGCCCTTTAAAAGAGTCAATAAGACCAAGGCTAATGAGACGGAGATCTGTACAAATACAGGACAGCGAATGCAATACAAATACAGCTGTGCTGTTTTCACAGTGAGAGAGCAGAACAGAGTGCTGGGATATGAGGCTTTCACTAGCCATTCGGTCTAACCTGTGATTAGACCGTCACAGTCAACGTCCTGTTTTTTGAGACACACACCTACAGTATGTGACTCATTGAAATTGACAGTGAATTAATTGCGTGTGTGTAGCATGCAGATTGGTAATTAAATGTGTGTACGTGTTGTGCCGAAGTGTGTGAGGGTTTGTCTGGAATCTGGCTGGGTGGAACGGCATAAACACTGTCTCCAGATGGGAACTCTGGGTCGGCTGCCGTAGAGGGAGGGAACCTAATGAATGTCGCACAGGTGGCCAGTCTTTAGCAGCACACACCTCTCATATTTAACAAACCAACCTGGAACATATGCAGCCAAGGAATACACAAACACACTGGCTTATTGACTTTCCACCTCTGACATGTGAGCAGCACATTCATCCTTCATTAAACGAGCTCATGCCTGTGGATGCAGTGTGAAACTATACCAAAGATCTGGAGCTGTAATGTTGATATAAAGAAATGTTGGCAAAGCTACTTTGAACCTGTAGCTTCAAAAGCTTGAAGCTACTCATAACTGTAACTAGTTATTCTGCAGCACCCTGATTATTTGCTTGTTTTTTGGATGTTTGTTTTTGGTTTATGTTGTATAGTTTTGCTTTGCTTTGTATTTTATGTTTTTGAATTGCTCCGCTTTTTGTTTTGTTTTCCTTGTTTTGTTGTTTTTTTATTGCATTGCTTTTTGTTTTATGTTTTGTTTTGACTTGCCTTGCTTGTCTTTTTGTTTAGCTTTGATGTGCTTTGTTTTACTTTGCTTTGCTATGATTTGCTTTGTTTTGTTTTGTGTTTTGTTTTGTTTTATGTTATGTTTTGCTTTAACTTGCTCTGTGTTTTGTTTTGCTTTGCTTTGTTTTTAAATGCTTTGTGTTTTGTTTTTCTTTAATTTGCTTTGTTTATATTTGCTTTTTGTTTCGTTTTGCTTGCTTTGTTTTTAAATGCTTTGTGTTTAGTCTTGTTTTATGCTATGTTATTCTTTTCTTTCTTTGCTTTGTGTTTTATTTAGCTTTGTTTTGATTTGCTTTGTGTTTTGTTTTGACTCGCTTTGCTTTGTTTTGTTTTGTGGTTTGTTTTATGTTTTGTTTTGCTTTAATTTGCTTTGTGTTTTGTTTTGACTTGCTTTGTTTGCTACTCACACTGTAAAAACACTTATTGTGATTTTAATGGTAAAATACTTTGTTAATTGGTTAACAGTAAGTTTCTTTTCTATATTCTGTGAACTACTGTAATACTCTAGATCAGTGGTTTGCAAACTTTTTTAAGCAAGACCCTATTTTTTTTATTTTTAAATTGATGCAACCCATATATATATAGAGAGAGAGAGTATATAATGTACTCCGCAACTGTTCCACACACCGGCCTCGAGTCCCACTGAGGTGCTCCGGAAGGACGTTGTGTCCGAGAATCAAATTGCGGTGAGTAGGGTGACCACTAGGGCTGCCCTCGTCTAAAGATTTTTCTGGTCGACTAGTAGTCGTTAATTATAAGCATTAGTCGACTAATTGCACGTTTATTAATAAACCATTAAAATCATTATAATGAGCTTTTAATTACCTACATAGCCTAATAAGCACTGAAGCACATACATAAAACTTGCCACAATGCACCACAGAAGTAATTATTATAAATGTGTCAGGGAAAAACATTAAGTAGACTGTATTAACATTTGAATAATTTACTAGTGCTTTCTGTTTTCGGATGAAGTCGGCAATGGCGACAATGACTTGTCATCTCCGCAGTTGTGATGTGCCTGAATGCGTGTTTCATACGGATTACATAATCTGAGAAAGTAGACATTTCTCTCTCTCTCTCTCTCTCTCTCACTCTCTCTCTCTCTCTCTCTATATATATATATGTGTGTGTATATACATACATATATTTAATGTTTGTAAGGCAAAGATATACATAGAGTTTCATGCTCAAATTCACAGAAAACTAATGACAGAAAGCGCATCATTTCTGTTTGTTTTCATAATTTTACAAAAGCACAATGTTTTGTTGTTATTGTGAGCATACACGAATAAACGTCTTTACAGATTCAAAAGATGTTTTACCTGTATGCCCAAAAATGAGGGAGTAGGCTATTTTAAGATACACGTCCTATAGTAGGTGCACGTCTGTTCATCTTCCACACTCCACACAGACACGGGAACAGCACATATTTCTCGAGGTTAACATAAGATTGAGTGGCCATGTAAAGTTGCTACTACTTAAATAGGCCTCTTTCAGATAATAAGCCATATTTGAGGTCGATGAATGATAGGCGAGTGTTGGATGTGCTGCCTGATGTACTGTATTACAATTACCACACAGTCTAGCCATCAACAATCTCTCCTGAAGCTTTTTTTATTTATTTCTGCAACAAAGCGACTAATGCTCGATCAAGCCTTTTCTGGTCGACTAACAGTTAGTCGACTATTAGGGGGCTAGGGGGCAGCCCTAGTGACCACCCGTCCTGCTTTGCGTTGTACTGCACAACATTTTCCCCTCTTGTCCTACACAATGCATATTGAGAAAATGTCCCGCATTTTCATCAGTCTGTTGGTTGTAAATGATCATATTAAGAAAACGTGCATGCGTATGCCTTTTGTTTTTTTTAAGACAGCTTTTTATTTATTTTTATTTTATGACCCGCTCCTGTGTTAGAGTGTGTTTAATTATGCCGTGTGCAAACAATGTCATGACAACAACCAAATAAAGTAAATAGTAGCATTTTGTCATGCTACATCAATACTTGTAAGAAAAAAGTAGCTTTTTGCTAGGAAAAAAAATCACTGCATTTTGAAAACTGTCACGAAAACTGTCACACTTCTAAAAAATGTTACTGCTGACAACAGTGAAGATACTGACATGAATACATAATTCTTGCTTTTCTCCCAGTGGAGTAATACACACACTGAGGCTTCCGAACACAGTCAGCATGAGTGTGTTAAAGGATTCATCATAATTTATTCATCTCCCACAGCCTGTACTTGATACACTAAATATTATGCATAGCTTTGCCTCATCTCTTTCTCACCCTTTCTTTTTCTTTCTCACCCTCCTTCTCTCCTGTGCTCGCCGGTTTGTGTCACACCTCCTGTTGCATATTTTATAACACAATTGTAATTTTGAATGAGGATTATAATGAATTATGAATAGTCAATGCGGGTGTAATGGCTGAGTGTTTTGTTTGTGTGTGGAGCCGTTGCTGGCTGGTGTCCTATTTGCAGCCCCTCGTGTGGCGAGCACTTAAAGTTCGCTCGGAGAAATAGAATGATAATCTGATCATTCTGTTGTTTTGGAAAGTGTGATTGATAGGTTTTCTCATGAATCCTGAGGGCATATTTTGATTGGTGATTAGAACTGTGCAACTGGACAGCATGATATATGCAGCTTGATTTGACAAAAAGAAGTTTTCCCTTTTCTCCTGCAGCATGATTTGTATAAAACAATTGTCAGATCATTACTTACGCTACCAGTCAAATGTCTGGTTGACGCTGATGTTTCTCATGTATCTTAAAAACCTTTTCATTTTTTTGAAAGGCCTTTATTTAAATGTTTTAAATTCGTTTTGTAGCTACCTATAAATTGTGCTTAACCTTTACAAATCTTTTATCATTTCATTTGTTCAATTTTTTCAAGATTTTAAGTAGTTTTTTTTTTTAATAGTTGAAATGAAATGTAGAAAACGGAGTTATTTCAGCTCTGCCTACATAAGTAAACTATTTTCAGCATTTTAAAAGTGACAGCAATTTATATCTCTCTTACACTAACATTCAAAAGCTTGGAGCCAGAAAGTCAATTTTTATTATTTATTTTTTTCTTCGAAATAATTCAAAGCTCTTATTCAGCAAGGATGCATTAAATTAAAGTTTTTTTTTTTTTTAATTGTTTTTTTGTTTGTTTTCTGGGCCACCATATTTGCACCAAATTATTTGTATTACTTCACTAGGTTGGCATATTAATAGTAAATTAATCAAATACATTTTATTACTGTGAATTTTAGTTAAATATGTAAAACCTAAAATGTTAGTAATGTTCTGGCATTCATAGCTGCCATTTTTGTTGTTGTTGTTGTTTTTATTTTAGTAAATTTCACAGATTTTTTTTACAGTGCTGTATGAAAGACATGTTAAAAGTGTTTTATTATTTTATTTTATTTTATTTTATTTTATTTTAAATATACTGTGTGTGCAAACAATGTCACGACAGCCAAATAAATTAAGCAGTAGCATTTTGTCATGTTACAGCAATACTTTATGGAATTTTTTTTCATATTAAAATATTTGTGAAGGCTCATGTGACATTGAAGACTGGAGTAATGGGGCTGAAAATTCAGGTTTGCATCACAGGAATAAATAACATTTTAAAATGTAGTAAAATATTTTTTACTATTATAAATAATATTTTACAATATTGTCATTTTTACTGTCTATTAAATCAAACTAAATGCAGTCTTGGTGAACATAAGGGACTTCTTTCAAAACATTAAAAAAATAATACTAACCCCAAACTTTTGATACACACACACACACACACACACACATATATATATATATATATATATATATTTTTTTTTAATTATGCCTATGATTTGCAGAACCTTAATTTAATTTATATTGAGATTTGTTTCCCATTTGAGATTTGGACCCAGAAGCCCTGTAGGACCTTAATACATCTTTGACTATATTACCAAAACCTCCAAACATTTATTCTGCTGCCATAACATATCTCGATATAACAGAGCATGACATATTATTTTCTTATTGTTGTGACATTTCTATTCTTTTCTCCCTGCGGCACTGGTGCTTTGTTACCTGAACGTGGATTTCAGACCTGAAGAGGTCATGGGTGCAAGACAATTACAGTTGGAAAAAAGCGCATTTCAGTCTATAAACTCAGCTAGTCATTCTGAGTGAACCCTCTATTGTGTCAATTATCACAATCACACCAAACTGAACTCTAACCCCGCGCGTCACATTATTCTGTGCCCTGCTGTTGTATGGACACGACTGCAAGGGAGTACCAAATGGAACCTTCCTGTTAACATTTGTTGACAAGACAGATGGGAAACAATTTGGAGACGGACAAAAGTGTCAATTCATCTCGAGGTTTAATGGTGCGGAAAATGATGCTGCTGTGCATGGGGAGGCTGAAACGCTTTTGAAATGATGAATATGCAGTGTTTGTTAGCATAGATGGATAATTAATTTAAATAAATCTTATTTACTTCCAGAGCTGTTTATAATTTTTGCGCCAAAGTGTTCTCGATCTGTATTCATTACGCAAAATCTGTTCGGTTACCAGGCACAAGGGATTTGCCAAGCCAATCATCAATAGTCAATTATATAGTACATAATAACCGGAATTTACAACAAAGGACATGTTAATAAAAACAAGTCTATGAAGGAAAACTTCCACAGGCAATGAGTAAATGGGTCAATGACACTCATTTTTTTTTGTCCCATCTATTAATTTGTTCAAAAATACTTCATGCAATTCATACATATAATTACTTGACTTCAAATTTAAATTTTTATAACAAGGCATGGTTAGTTTGAGCTGTACATTGTCATATGGTGTAACTCCATATACTTAACTGAATGATATTTCTGAAAAATAAATAAATACATACATATATGTTATGTTATATAATTTGAAATGTAATTTGGAAGCCTGTTTCCACCACTGAAAAAAAAAAAAAGTTAATTGTAATCTCACAATTCTTTTTCATTAGAATTGAGTGATACGAACTTGCAATTCTGACTTTTTTTCTCAGAATTGCGTCATATAAAATCACAATTGCCTATTATAAAGTTCAATTCTGACTTACTTTTTCAGAATTGTGACTTATTTCTCAGAACTGTAACTTAATTTCTCAGAACTATGACTTTATTTCTCATAATTGCTATATAAATGTGCAATTCTGACTTTTTTCTCAAAATTGCATAATGTAAAATCACAATTGCGATTTATAAAGTTGCAATTATTTCTCAGAACTGTAACTTAATTTATTATATCGACTTAATTTCTCAGAATAGCAACATTATTTCTCAGAATTGCGATAAAAATTGAAATTCTCTCTTTATTTCTCAGAATTGTGACTTTATTTCTCAGAATAGCGACTCGCAATTGCAAATTACAGTCACAATTCTGACTTTATTTCTAAGAATTGCAACTTAATTTTTCAGATTTGCGATATAAACTTGCAATTCTGTCTTTTCTCAGAATTGTATGATATAAACTCACAATTGCGAGTTATAAAGTCACAATTCTGACTTTATTTCTCAGAATTGCGACTATTTCTCAGAATAGCAACTTTATTTCTCAGAATAGCAAATTTATTTCCCAGAATTGTGATATAAACTCACAGTTACGACTTTATTTGTCAGAATTATGACAAATAAATATATCAGTATTTTCCCCCTCAAAATTGGACTTCATAACTCAAAATTACGGGTTTATATATTACAATTCTGAGAAAGACAATAACCTTTTTTTTTTTTTTTAATTCAGTGGCAGAAACAGGCTTCCATAATAATGAATGTTAAGGAAATATTTTACCAAAAAAACAAAAACAAAAAAAATTATTAATTATTGGGTTATTCTAAACCCGTGTACTGTTTTTCTGAGGAACATGAAATATTTTTTTTTGTGAAAATGGTATACAACCTGCCCCTCACCCCCCTAAAAGATCACATGAAACTGAATAAAAATAATACTAAAATTTCTAAGCTATTTATTTATGTATTTATTTTTAGTTTGTATATACTGTACACCTCATTAACTCAAATACTGTCTGGGCTTGAATTATGTTATCTAAAGTACACAGTTTTCCACAGGAGTGACTTGGGATTGTGCAAACATGTGTTTGTGATTTGGGAAAGCCCAGACTCCAGGCAGGTGTTGAGGTGTGCTGGTTCATGATTGGTTGCCCATCTCTGGGGTCCTGTAGAAATATTTGTCCCAGGTGGAGGGCTGGTCATACATCATGCTGCCTACAAACGTTTCCCCAAAGACCCTGGTGCTATCACACCTCATCTGTGTGAATATGTGTGTGTGTGTGTGTGTGTGTGTGTGTGGCATGTTTATCTGTGATATCAGGGAGTGAGCCACAATGATATTACTGCTGTCTCACCGTCCACCATCACTAAAGCAATCTATCAATCTATGAGAAACAGGAAATAGTCAGGAAAGGGTCGGACACGACTGAAAAATGAAATGGAGAGCGTAACAAGAGAAGCACAATCCTTTCCCAGGAGGATCTCCTCTGTTTGTCAGGGTCACTACCAATCAAGAGGAAATGGGCAGAGGTCATTGCCATGGAGAGTACTTGAGTCGTCCCATAAATAAAGTGAAGCGCAGTCCGTCACTGACTCAACATGATGGGACGGTAATACACTTCCCCATGGACTTATGAAGTGATGTGCACATTGATACCGGGATGACTATTAAAGGGATAGTTCATCCAAAAATGAGAATTCTATCATCATTCTGTCAAAAACATACCTGATTGACATGCAAGAACTAATGAGGTTTGTTCTTGTGTGTCATGCAAGCACATTTGAGCTTCCATATAAGCCAATGAGGTTTGTTTTTACACATCAAGCAAGTCAAGCTTCTGACTGCTGTGTTTAATTCGCTCTATATTTGCATTGATCAGTGTTTATATGTGAATAAAATGCTGCTCTCTTTATCAAAAATAGAGGTTCCAAAAGGAGGTTCTTGCAGTGATGCCTTTTTCTTCAACGTGGAAGTAAGTCTATGGGCTTCCAGTTCATTAGCCACTAAGGGAAGTAACAAGAAGAATAACAACGTGCAGTAAACAGTAAAACTGTTTGCACTACAAATCAGTGTGTTCATAATTATATAATAATACTTGGTAAAACACACCAATTTGCAATATCAAGCAGCAAAACAAGCTGTTTTGTACAGCTAAAAATAGCTGGACGTGGATGAGACAGGAAGACACACCCATAAAATGTACAAATGGCCGTGATAGAAAAAACAACAAAAACAACAATTAGGGTTCCCCAAAGAACTTTTCATCAAATAGTTCTTAAAAGAACCATTTTTTTCTTAGTGTGAAGAACATTTTGATAATCTAAAGAACCTTTTTTTCAAATGAAAAGGTTCTTTTAATGTTAAAGGTTCTTTAAGGAATCTTCAGTGCCGTTGTGTCTCTTTAAAAGACTTGAATTAAACCACTCTGTTCGTTCGGATTACTTTTACTATGTCTTTATGAACTTGGTGGAATGGAATGGAATTTTAATGGAGAGACAGAAATCTCTCAGATTTAATTAAAATGTCTTCATTTGTGTTTTTAAAAGCAATGAAAGTCTTATGAGTTTTGGAACGACATGAGGGCGAGTAATGATGACATAATTTTCATTTTTTGGGTCATCTATCCCTTTAATACAATCATTTAGTTTTTTTTTTTTTCATTCGAAGTGGTCATACTCATCATTCTTTAGGGCTGCACACTTTTAAAAATAAAGGTTCCAAAAGAGTGTTTTTTTAGTGATGCCATGAAGAACCATTTTTGGTTCCCCAAAGAACCTTTCAGTAAAAAGTTCCTAAAAGAACCATTTTGAAGAACATTTAAAAAATCTATTTTCACCTATAAAGAACCTTTTCTGCATTTGAAATGTTCCATGGATGTTTAAGGTTCTTCTCAGAACCATTAATGCCAATAAAGAACCATTGAAGGATTTATTTAAGCATAAATTAAACATTGAAGAATAGTAAAAATTATAATTAATATGTGACCCTGGACAACAAAACAAGTCATAAATCGCTGGGGTACATTTGTAGAAATAGCCAAAAATATACTGCATGGGTCAAAATTATAGATTTTTCTTTTATGCCAAAAATCATTAGGATATTAAGTAAAGATCATGTTCCATGAAGATATTTTGTAAATTTCCTACTGTAAATATATCAAAACTTAATTTTTGATAAGTAATATGCATTGCTAAGAACTTCAACTTTTTTTTGGCACCCTCAGATTCCAGATTTTCGAATAGTTGTATCTCGGCCAAATATTGTCATATCATAAAAAACATACATCAGTGAAAAGTATTTATTCAGCTTTTAGGTGATGTATAAATCTCAGTTTTTAAAAAATTTACCCTTATGACTGGTTTTGTGGTCCAGGGTCACATATGTTATATGGTCAAGTCAAGTCAGCATTATTTATATAGCGCTTTTTACAATACAAATTGTGTCAAAGCAACTTTACAGTATCAAATAGGAAAGTAATATATTATCAATAATGCAAAAAGAAACAATTAAACAATTTTAGTTAGAGGAAATTAATCAATAGTTCCAAATTAATTGTCCCCAATTTAGTTGTCTCCAACTGAGCAAACCATAGGCGACAGTGGCAAGGAACCAAAACTCCATCTGTGACACGGATAGAGAAAAAAAAAACCTTGGGAGAAACCAGGCTCAGTCGGGGGGTCAGTTCTCCTCTGACCAATAAACAAGTAGTTTATACTCCCATACAGACCTGTAGAGGTGGTCTATATGTACTGACCCACCATCTGGATACAAACTGGATCAGGGAACTGCAGCGGCCAACTGTTCAGGATTCATACTGGATCTGACCTCAGAATAAGCAGGAGACAGGCAATATTAGCATAGATTCCATTCTTCTTATGATGCAGAAGGTGCATATATTTAACAAAATGCTCCTCTCTAGAGTTAATTTTTCAAGCTGACTAAGGAGTTTATGGTCACACATGTTTTTATTCTAAGGTAAATGTGACATTACGTGACATTGTTTTCAAGCTATTATATTGACGTCTTTGCATGATTGAAACACTGATTGAGCGATTACATGAGACAGGATATGGATTTCAGTAAGTTGTGCTTACTTACTGTGTGCTTAATACCTCAGATATTTATTTAAATTTACGCCAAACGGCATTTATTGTTCGAATACTGTAATGAAATTGACTATTTGAAATTAGATACTCAAAACTAACAAAGCTTATTGTGATTTATCAAATAGGAGGTGCACTATAATGTTCCGTTCATTAAGGAAAACAGGCTAAACTAATTGAAGCGGGATTTAAGAATCAATATTGTTTTGTAAAAAATGAGAATCGATTAAAATCAAATAAAATTGATATGTATGCTAAATTAATATAGTAATATATTACCCTATACACTGTAAAAACAAAACAAAAATGTTGAGTCAACTTAAAATTTACTCAAAAAGAAAATCACATGACTGTAACTGTCATATTATGGAAGTTAAATGCCATTTGAGATGATTTTTAGTATATGGCACCCATTTGACCAATCAGTGAATTGGTGAATGTTTGAGCATTTAGCTAACATTACCTTCTCTATATCTAACTCTCAGGAGACTGCAGAATGAACTGTGCACCTATTATCTGACTAACTGCACCTGAATGAGTTTAGTAAGGCTGTTCATGCTAACAGCTAATATATCATGTCAATACAACGCTATAAAAACTGCCAACAGAAGCAAGCTAGAGAATAAGCTTCAGATTAGCGTTTTCTTTGCGTCTCCCCACCTCTGATTCCCCATCTCCCCATGTTTGAAAAGAGAGTCGGCAGTAAAAGACTAATGAAGCCTAATTGGTTCACAGTCAGTCTCATTGCTAGCGAAAGTGGCCTTGGTTTCTGGGAATGTGGCAGCCGGTTTAATTTTCACCCTGTCCAATTGTGTGGTGGAGTGTGTGAGCGTGAAGCCGCGGGGGATCAGGGTATTTGTATGTGTTGATAAGAGGCGCTAGAGCTTCACTACAGACTCATGTAGGCCAATTCCAGCACATGACTGCATACAGCACAATTCATGAGGGGGAGAAGCTGCCTACAGCAGTTTTACCATTTTATAATTTTGTTTTTAAATACGGTTTGCTGTGTATTTCCGCCAATTAGAATGCAGGTTTGTCTGAGTGGTTGACAATATGCTAACAACCCGGTTTAGAAACAGATGACGAATCAAAACGGGGGAAGAGAATAAGACTGGAAGAGAAATGAGGACAAAGACATTAAAATGCAGCCCTGTCTGTTTTGCAGAAATAACCAGAAGGGTTTTTTTGTTAATGCCTGGAGATGCAAACATGATCCATAAACATGCATGTTTAACACATTATGTGGCGTTTAACCCTTTTGTATTGATCTTGTGAATGTGGTGAGGTCTGTGCAGACATGGCTGTATGTGATTGGTCATGGTTGTGATGATGTAGTAGGTCACGTTTGCTTTAGGCAGCCTAGAGGGGGAACGGACAGATGTCAGTAGCTGTATTCTGTAAGTAAATGTATTTTAAATTAATTTTAAAGGAATATCTAGCAATAAAAATGATCACTATATAATCTTGTCATTCAACATCTATATACACTTTTTTTTCTCACATTTGTGCATTTATATCTTACAATTCTGATTATAAAGAGGACAATGTCTTATTTAAATGTTAATTCATTTTGGAGCCCTCCTAGACCAGTGTTTTTATTTTTATTTTTATTTTTATTTTTATTTTTTTTTTTTTTACTTCTGTTTTTTTTTTTACCTTTTTCACCCAATAATGTCCAAGATAATATTTTAAGGCCCTATTATCTAAGCCAATATGTATGGAAGTAAATAAATAAATGGTATTTGTGACTTTTTGTCTCACAAAACAGATTTTTATATCTCACAATCTGGGCTTTCTGGATTTTCTCATAATACTGATACATTTTTTTTTTTTTAAAAAATCAGAATTGCGAGATATAAATGCTGAAATGTACAAGTTTTTATTTTAAAAATGACCTCATTCATTCATTCATTCATTATCATGACAGAAACATATGGAAGCTGTTTTCTGCCATTGAATAAAACATTTAAAAAGGTAATTGTGACTTTTTATTTCACAATTAATTTTTTTTAATTACTTTTTCTCGCAATTCAGAGTTTACATCTTGAAAATGTCACAATTGCATGTAATAATTGAGAGATATTCTGAGAAAAGTTTCTCAGAATTGCGAGTTTATATTCTGATTTATTACACACAATTGCAAGTTAAGTCAGAATTGTGAAATCTAAATGTGCAATTCTGAGTACATATCTATAATTTTTCCCCCTCAAAATTGGATTTTGTAGCCTGCAACTCACTTTAAACTCACTTATCTCATTTAAATTAAATCTTACAATTCTCACTTTATTTCTTGCAATTGCTTGTTTATATCATGCGGTTTTTACTTCATAACTCACAATTCTGACTTTATTTCTCACAATTACGAGTTTATATCTCACAATTCTGACTTTTATTTCTTGCAGTTGTAAGTTTATATCTCAAAATTCTGACTTTATTTCTCGGAATTGTGAGTTTATATCTCACAATTCTGAGGTAGCCTCACCCACCATGAAATCTCATTGGCCCCAAAACCTGGTCCTACACACCAGAAACTGTATGCTCTGATTATCTGTGATTGTATCATTCTTATACAGCAGTTTCTCAATCTGGGTTGAAACTCTATATCTGGTTTGGACATGCTGTAATACTCTTTTTTTTATGCTTTAATTCTGACTTTATTTCTCACAATTACAAGTTTATATCTCACAATTCTGACTTTTATTTCTTGCAGTTGTGAGTTTATATCTCACAATTCTGACTTTATTTCTTGGAATTGTGAGTTTATATCTCAAAATTCTGACTTTTATTTCTTGCAGTTGTAGGTTTATATCTCACAATTCTGACTTTATTTCTCTAGATTCGAGATTATATCTCACAATTCTGACTTTATTTCTTGGAATTGTGAGTTTATATCTCACAATTCTGACTTTTATTTCTCGCAGTTGTGAGTTTATATCTCACAATTCTGACTTTATTTCTTGCAGTTGCAAGTTTATATCTCACAATTCTGACTTTATTTCTCTAAATTCGAGAGTTTATATCTCACAATTCTGACTTTATTTCTCTAGATTCAAAAGTTTATATCTCACAATTCTGACTTTATTTCTTGGAATTGTGAGTTTATATCTCACAATTCTGACTTTATTTCTCTAGATTCGAGAGTTTATATCTCACAATTCTGACTTTATTTCTTGGAATTGTGAGTTTATATCTCACAATTCTGACTTTTATTTCTCGCAGTTGTGAGTTTATATCTCACAATTCTGACTTTTATTTCTCGCAGTTGTGAGTTTATATCTCACAATTCTGACTTTTATTTCTTGCAGTTGTAAGTTTATATCTCACAATTGTGACTTTATTTCTCTAAATTCGAGAGTTTATATCTCACAATTCTGACTTTATTTCTCTAGATTCTAAAATCAGTATTCTTATGATTGCTCTGAAAATTTCAGACTGAGTTCAACAAACATATAATTACTTTTTCATAAACTTAAATAATAATTAATAAAAATGTAGGTGTGACAGGGTTGAGACTATGGTAACGGGGTTGAAGCAACAAATACATCGTAACATAAATAGTTTTTTTTTTTTTTTTTACTCAAATACACTGTAAGTTTTTTTTTTCAAACTGTATTTCATAATGTAACCAAGAAAGACAATAGATATAAATGACTTAACACTGATTTGTGAAAATCTAGGCAGAACACACATGTGCACACACCCCCACGCAGCTTTAAAATGGACATTACTGCATTCAACATATGCATGTGGTATAAGAACTGCCTGTGTCTACTTGTTCAGAAGACTTAAATGATGTCACTTCCTGTTAATGATGTCACATAAGGATCAGTTCATTATTTTTATGGGGGGAGAATGATATGTGTAACGGGGTTGAGGAGTATCTGAGGTACGGAACTAAATAATATGTGAATTTAATAAATAAACGTAAATTAACTTAGAAAAAAATTCTAATTTTATTGTTCATATCCAAAGTACACTTTCATAGAAGGCCATGAGGGACATGACAAAATAGGTGGTGTCAACTGAAAAAAAAACAAAAAAAAAAACAAGATCATTTCCAATATAAAGATAAAATATATGTCATGTTTTTAAACCTTATTAAAGGAGACATTTTTATGAATACAAAAAGCTTTCTAAAATAGATTTTGGTGACGTAATAGATAAAATATACTTAAAAAGGTCAGAGGGACTCAAATTGTACCCGTTTCATGGAATGACTCATCTAACAGTTCTTACTTTTTTTCATATCTCACAATTCTGACTTTATTTTTCACAATTGTGAGTTTATATTGCACAGTTCTGACTTTATAACTTGCACTTGTAAGTTTATATCTCATATCTCTGAGAAAAAAAAAAAAAAAGTCAAGTGTTGTAAATGGGCTTCCATTAACAAAAAAAAAAAAAAAAAAATCTACTTTAGACATGTACCTCTACTCTGGTACTTATTGGTACTGGTACTAAAACAATCTCAAAAATATGATCAGTGTAATGTTGTGCATGTTTTTTATGCATTTAATGAAAGACTACATATAAATAATTTTTTGGTTGAGAACCACTGCATTAAATAATATTACCCAGTTTGCTTTTGCATTTCTGAGGTAGCCCCACCCACTATGAAATCTCATTGGCCCCAAAACCTGGTCCTACACACCAGAAACTGTATGCTCTGATTATCTGTGATTGTATCATTCTTATACAGCAGTTTCACAATCTGGGTGGAAACTCTATATCTGGTTTGGACATGCTGTAATACTCTTTTTTTTATGTTGCTTTAAAAGCTGTTATATTGAAGGTTGGGGTTTGGGTTGCTGTTTCTTGCAGTAACAATATATAATAAATGACACCGTCCTGATATGCTCTTGATTTGTTTGACAGCAGATGCAAAATGTTGTCTGTCTTATATGAATTGCTGCGCGCTAATGTATTACACCTAAATATGAATGAGAACAGAGACAAAGAGACGTGCTCAAACCTGTGATTGTGTGTCGGCAGCTTTTGTGCTGTGAATTACAACTGAGGAAACCTACATATGAATGAGGCGAGGAGAATACCAATGACCATGCAGAGAAATAAAGAGAGAGCAAGTGAGAGCTGGCCAGAGAGTGTGCTGTGGGTGTGAGAGAATGACACAGGGAGTGTGTGGGAGTTGTGCTGTTAGCCGCGCTGGTGCTCTCAAAGCATGTTTGGCTAGGTCACATCTGAGAGAGAGAGAGAGAGAATTCCTGTCTGCAGGAGGGCTGCCTATGGAGTCGGCATATTTAGCTTACAGGCTGACTGACGTGAATACACATTTGTATATAGCAGGGGTCCTTAACCTTTTTGACACGAAGGGCCACCCTGAACCCTTCACAAATATAAAATTCTGTAGTGTTGGATGATGGACTCTGCTTCCCAGTATGCAACATGGTGTGAATAAATTAGGCAAATTACGGTATCATTGTTTATTGTTTTAACGGTATCATTGTTTATTGTTTTTTTGACAATTTTAATTGTCACTGTTTTATACTGTTTAAAGGGCTAAATACACACAGATTCACACACAGTTTGATTCTATACAAGAGTAATGTCTGTTTTATGACCAAAAATAAATAAATAAATATAGTGATAATAGTACATTAAATAATAAATAAATAAACATACAAATATTATATATATATATATATATATATATAACCAATAATGACCAAAATCAGTTATTACTATTAATAACTTGAATTGTAAACAATTAAATGATAAATAAAAAATCTAAAAATAATAATCAATGAAATAATAATCAATAAATCTGACTAAAATTATTAATACTAATAATTAACAAATTATTAGTATTAATTATTTGATAGATAGATGGATGGATGGATGGATGGATAGATAGATAGATATGCAAATAAATAAACCATAAAACATCTGACTAAAATTAAAAAATATTTATTAGTATTAATAATTTATAGATAGATAGATAGATAGATATGCAAATTAATTAACAATAAAAAAATCTGACTAAAATTAAAAAAATATATATTAGTATTAATAATTTGTAGATAGATAGATAGATATGCAAATTAATTAATTAACAATAAAAAAATCTGACTAAAATTAAAAAAATATATATTAGTATTAATAATTTGTAGATAGATAGATAGATATGCAAATTAATTAATTAACAATAAAAAAATCTGACTAAAATTAAAAAATATTTATTAGTATTAATAATTTATAGATAGATAGATAGATATGCAAATTAATTAATTAACAATAAAAAAATCTGACTAAAATTAAAAAAATATATATTAGTATTAATAATTTGTAGATAGATAGATAGATAGATAGATAGATAGATAGATAGATGAATTAACTAATTAATTAACAAATAAATAAATAAACCATACAAATCTGACTAAAATAATAATAAAAAAATAGTATTAATATTTTATAGATAGATTAATAAATGTAACATATATATATATATATATATATATATATATATATATATATGTATGTGTGTGTGTGTTAGTATTAGTATTAATAATTTGTAGATAGACAGATAGACAGACAGACAGACAGACAGATAGATAGATAGATAGATAGATAGATAGATAGATAGATAGATAGATAGATAGATAGATAGAATGCTATGAAGGATGCCTTCTTTGATAATCACATTCACTATGGTTCAGTGTTTTGGCTTCGGTTATTCATTCATACAGACAATATTTGAATCTCTCCTGTAAGCTGCTGAATGAACAGGACATTTTGAGTCACATCTGTTATCAGTCCCAAACACTAGCTGTGTGAACAGGCGATCTGCATGTGTAATCTGTGTGTGTGTTTGAGCGTTTGTGTGAGTGTGTTCGGCATGTTTAGCACGCATGCGCACGTGTCAAGGGCTCAGGGGCCATTTGACAGAAGATAAGATGGATGACTCTGCAGTGAGGGTTAAGCCTGACTCCCAGCACAGCTCCACACACACACACACACACACACACACACACACAAACAGATATACAAACAACTCGTTAACATACTCCTACGTGGATGGATTTATTGCAGTTCTCAGGTGAGAGAGAGCTAATATGTGTTTATAGTGAAGAGTGCTTAGATAAATTGAGAGCTGTTCGTTTAGAAACACATTGAAGCTCACATTATTTAATTCAAACATAATATGTCTGTATTGACTTTAGTCTCTGTGTTATAAATCTTAAAAAAGAGAAAAAGGACATGAATTGAAGTAATTAACAAATTACTCCAAGAAGAGTAAAACAAACTCAATCATTTGTTTCAAAATTGAATTTGATTAAATTTACAGAGTGCAAAAAAGAAAGATTAATGATTAATCTATTTATTAAGATTTATCTTCTACGTACCAAGCCTGCATTTATTTGATCCAAATGACAGTAAAAGCAGTAATATTGTGAAATATTTTTACTATTTAAAATAACTGCTTTCTATTCAAATATATTTTAAAATGTAATTTATTCCTGTGATCAAATCAAAATTTTCAGCATCATTACTCCAGTCTTCAGTGCCACATGATCCATTGTTATTATTAATATTTTCAATATTTAAAAAGAGTACTTATTTTCAGTATAATAATATAAAGCAAGGATGCTTTCAATTAATCAAAAGTGATGATAAAGACATTTATAATGTTACAAAGGATCATATTTCAGTTCTTTTCAACTTTCTATTCATCAAAGAAACCTGAAAATAATTATACTCAGCTGTTTTCAACTTAATAATATTGATAAATGTTTTTGAGCAGCAAATCAGTATTTTTTTTTGTTGTTGTTGTTTTTTAAGTACTTTAGATCAAATAAATGCAGGCTTGGTAAGCAGAAGAGACTTCTTTAAACAAAAACTTTTGACTGTAGTGTATAATTTATTATTATTATTATATATTTCTTATGTTAACATCTGTTATTGTACTGCTGTTTTATCAAAGCATTGAAAAGTTTTACACTTTTTGTTACAGTGATTTTACTGTCCGCAGTTATTTTTTAATAAACATTGGAACAACATTGGATTTACATACATTGTAAATGTATGTATAAATTTTGTGCTAACATTCAACAGGGAAAATTCATATTGCAAACCCTGTCAAATATTATCTTCCAGAAGAAAAGAAAATACACACATTGAATATGCTTTTGGCAACGTACATTTGCTAACAGGTGCATTGTATTTATCCCCTGTAATTAACATCTTTTTCTCTGATACGATTGTCTTTTAAGTGAAACAACAGTCCTTCCTACCGTATGCAACAATCTCTTTTTCTCAAAAACTACAGGAGAGAAGAGATGTCATGTTAGTCTTGTGTTTTTGTACATTTTGTAAGTCACAGTATAGTAGTACAGGCCTCAGTCCTTCTCTCTGATTGTCTTTGCCCCATGCGGAGATCTCAGTAGGGAAGCCGATGGGAGGAGGACTGTATCACAGCAAATATGGGTGTTGGGATAGAAGGTTAGAGCTATGCTAACAAATCCATTTCCTCAACGCTTGTACAACATGACAATCTTCTCATTCTGAAGGGCACGGGGAATAGCGTGAGCAATTGAAAATGCATTTTCTGTACATAAAATTATAGTGTTTGTGTGGGAATGTCTGTTTATTCGTGTGCATTTTTTCTTATGTGAATCTGTGAGTTTGAACTAGTGTAGTTCAGAGCTTGTGTGTGTGTGAGAGAGAGAGTGAGATAGCCTTTGTGTGTTTACATGTGCTCTAGGCGAATGTTTTATTCATGTTGCTATCTTCTGAGGTCTTTGGTATGCTGTGTGAGTTTATATGGATGTGTGTATGTCTCTGTAGCCTGGAGTGCGTTCATGTGAGCATGGACCTGTGCATGGTTGAGTTTGTCTTAACTCAACATGAATGCTTAGAATTCACCCTAACCCATTACTACTGTTACTAATCTGGCCTGAGTACCCTCAAAAGAAAGGCTCTTTAAAGGGATGGTTCGCTCCAAATTAAAATTATGTCATTAATTACTCACCCTGATGTTGTTCCAAACACAAATTAAGGTATTTTTGATTAAATCCACTTTCTAAATAAGCTTTCTGACCTGCATAGACAGCAAAGCAACTGACACGCTCAAGGCCTAAAAAGTTAAGGAAATCCAAAAAGTCCATGTGACATCAGTGGTTCAACCTTAATTAACAGAAGAGAAAAAAATATTGCATAAAGACATTCTTTTGGTTTTCTTTGTGCATAAAAGTATTCTCGTGGTTTCATAACATTACGGTTAAACCACCGATGTCACATGGACTATCTTATCGATGTCCTTACTAGTGATGGGAATCATTGTATCATTGTGCTGACTCTGATTTTTGAATCTTCTTTAACAAAATAAACAAATCTTTTTTCAAGTCATTACATTCATTTTGTTCACTTCAGCAGAACATTATTAAAATGGTACATTAATTGCCAAATTCCACAACACATCTACTTACGCAACGAAATGAACAAATCCCTTCCTAAAATGGTGTGTCGTTCCCGAGTCATAGTAAAGATTAGTTCAAATTGAACTAATTGTTCATAAACGACACATCACTATTCCTTACTACCTTTCTGGGCCTTGAACATGGTAGTTGCAGTGCTGTCTATGCAGGGTCAGAAAGCTCATGGATTTCATGAAAAATATCTTAATTTGTGTTCTGAAGATGAACAAAGATCTTACGGTTTTGGAACGACATGAAGGTGACTAATTAATGACAGAATTTTCATTTTTGGGTGAACTACCCCTTTAAATGGGTCATTAAATGTCCATTTTTCACAAGTTGATATGATTCTTTATGGTCTTAATGAAAAGTCTATAATATATTTTGGTGAAAATGTTCAATATTAGTGTAAAAAAATACCCTTTTACCATGTTAAAATCAGCTCTGTAAAAAAATCAACTGATTCTATTGCATGTTCCTTTAAATGCAAATGAGCTCTGCTCGAACCCACCCCCTCTTCTCTCCATGGAGTGGTGAGACCATTGTTTACATTAGTGCGTTTAGCCGCATTTAGCTGCAAAACTTGCTAACTAGCACATTATTAGGAAAGGCGATTGCAAAGATACTTAAAAAAACAACATATACTCACTTCTGCTCACTACTCACTTCTTACGGATGATCACAGACGCATTTATGTAGATCGGGAGGCCATTCCATTCACAAACAAAAGTCATCTACTGCGTCTTCAGCGGCTCAGTAAATGTTTACATTATTACATCCAACAAAAGAACGCCTCATTTGCTTAGAAGCCATTCTTGTCTACGTCCCTGTTCCGGCATTGAGACAATGGCGATTAGACTGTTACAGCTCATTCAGGGCCGGTCTGAGGTGAGATGCCGGTGTCAATCAATCTATCGTGGGAGCGGCCTTTGACGTCACACCGACAAGAAGCTAAGAATGGCTTGATTTGAAAAAGGGGAAATTTATTTTGACAGATTAAAGCTGCAGTTCTGTCTGAAAACCTGCAATTTCATTTAAGTGTGGAATTATCTTCCATGTGTCGGTTGTGCTCCGGCACGGCTCCAGTGCAGATGAATCTAATGTTTTGGTAGCTGTCAGTCACCGCACCGTTGTGGATATTCACTGTACTTAGGAATCACAGATTATCAGATTCAAATATATGGGCCAAATAAGAATTTTCACCGGATATTTAATCTAAGAGCAAGTAACAAGTCTAAAACTTTTGTTCTGACCAACTGAGGACCAGTCTTTCGATCGGTTATCTCATATCACATCAAACTAGCAAGTTATTATTACTGTTATACTTTGTTCTGAAATTGTTCATGTTAACAGCATCAGCTTTGCGTAACTGCGTGTGTGTAGTGTGTAGGCCTATTAGCGTTTCTTTCTCTGTACAGTCTAATCTCTGATTGACATCAAATTCAAATTTCATATGAAGAAATTCTTTTAGCCGAAAAAGCAAATCATTCTTCCTTAGGACCGGTTTTCTTTAAAATACAAAACTTGTGTAATCCCACGTAGGCTATCTGTAATCAAATGCACATTTAAAACTAGTAATCTAATTTTAGTCACTTATGTTTCATAAACACAAACTTTTTGGATTACATTCCGCAATCAAAATGATAAGTTTAATTATTTCAGCCGATTTTGTATAATTTTTAACCAGAAAGTTACGGACTGCAGCTTTAAATAAAAACCACTGGGTAGATTTTTATCATTATAGGGTATATGTGTATACACACTGCTAAAACACATTTATGTTCAAACAACATGCAAAAGTGAACTTTGCATTCAATGACCCCTTTAACAAAGTATGGCCAAACTGTATACTGTATTTTTGGAATCAAGTGTCTAATTTCTTATTGATGATGTGTGATGCACAGGATGTTTAAGTGAAGATGAGGAGTCTGGTCCTCTCTGAAGGGAGAGCTTAGAGCAGTGCTGCTATATTGATCCAACCGGACTCCCAGATGACCCGCCATGTTTACACTGGACTTGAATGGCTAATGCAGTGACACTCACTTCGAGCAGCAGGACTGACGATTCTTTGTGACTCTCTCTTTCTCTTATTCGGACATTTGTGTTGAGATTTTTGTATAATTGTTTTGTTTGCTTTAATGCGTGGAGTGTTACATCAATAATTTGGTCGAAAGTGAGATGCAAATGCTTTTAGGTTTGTTGTGCCGTCCCTGATAATGTTCCCTCGGCGATGTTTTTGACTGGAGCGTCCTTCTGTAATATAGATAAAGCAGATTCAATCAATCTGTCCCAGAGGCAGGATGCCTGAGTTTGTCAATCAATCACATATCTATTACATTCCCATGTGTAATTATGCAAAATGACTCATAAATTATGGCTTCAGGAATCTAAATAAATAATACAGTGTTTGCATAAAGTTGTTACCAGATTGTGTTTTGCTGGAACCTGTAAAATTCAGCTTTATCCACCATTAATGCATTAACCAGTTAAGCAGTGTTTCTTAAGCATCCTAAAAAGCTGTGGTTTCAATGGTGTGTTCTTACTATACACTTCTAACCTTTAATGCTGGCCCGCTACCCAGCAAACCCTTAGTAGCCCACAGGTCTGTCAAGATTACAGCACCACTGAGTACATTTTTATTGAAGGGAGAAATCGATCTGCCCTCTTGATCTCACAAACAAAGGTATTGCGGAGACAGGCAAAGGTTTTAAACTTTAAGACCCTGTGCCTAGAACACAACACGGTTTTTATTATTATTTTTCCTGATCCGCTGGTGTTGTTTTTCTCAACACAGTTTAAAAAAATTTATTTTGATTTACATAAAGAAGGCCATTTGCAACTAGATATTAAAAAGGGTAAAAACAGCAGCTACTGTGTATTCTAACAGAATGGCTGTTGAGATTTTGAAGTCCTATAAAGTGCATCCATCCATCATAAAAAGAACTCCACACGGTTTCGGTGGGTTAATAAAGGCCTTGTTGATTGTGTAAGAAAAATACTTATATTTAAAGCTTTATAAACTGTAATCTCTAGCTTCTGCTAACTACACACGTTCATGAGAGAGTGATGTAAGATGTAGACATAAGCTCTGGTGAGAATATGCTAGTCTTCTGAGAACCAAGTTTTGTTTACAGCAAAGGAAAACCAGTCTCCTCTTGGCCTATATCAAATTAATTTTGTACTTTTAATTAGTAAACAGTGTTTTGTTTTGCTCTCTGCTCTGCACTGCATTCGTCACTGTGTTTATCTACGTCCTACATCATCCGCTGGAACGCAACTTTCTCGTGAACGCATGTGCGGAAGCTAGAGATTACAGCTTGTAAAGTTTTAAATATGGATATTTTTTACACAACGCGTCAGTTTACTTCCAAAGGCCTATATTAATGCTCTGGAGCCATGGGGAGTATTTTTTATGATGGATGGATGAACTTTATTGAACTTTAACAGCCATTCTTGGAAGCTTGGAAGAGCCACACATTTTTAATTCAATATAACTCCAAATATATTAGTCTGAAAGGAGAAAGTCATATACACCTAGGATGGCTTGAGAGTGAGTAAATCGTGGGGTAATTTTAATTTTTGGGTAAACTATCCCTTTAAAGGGGACCTATTATGCCCCTTTTTACAAGATGTAAAATAAGTCTCTGATGTCTGACCCCAGAGTGTGAAGTTTTACCTCAAAATACCCTACAGATAATTTTTTATAGCTTGTTGAAATTGCCACTTTTAGGCTATGAGCCAAAATGCACTGTTTTTGTGTTTGTCCCTTTAAATGCAAATGAGCTTGTGCTCCCCTTTTCAGGTGAAGGCGGAGCTTCTAGAACCTAAAACGTTTGGGAGACATTCTCGTCAGTGCAGCAATGGCGGACTGTGTCACCTCACTCAGGGGGTGGTTCTATGTTAAAACGGCAGTGTCTGTCAACATTTGTGGGCGGGGCCTGTGGCTAACCTGATGTCTCATTACACCGTGTCCTAACTACATGCGACGCGACAAGATTCCAGCGACAAACAATTTGGGTGTCCACACCAGACGCGATGTGACAGCGCAACGCAACAGAATCAATCAAATATCACAGCCAATCAGTAGCGTGTGTGGGTGGGCTCTCCCTGGAAGCGCCCTGCACTCGCCACAAAATGGATACGTTTACAATATAATTCATAAATATTAAAACTTTTAACATTATTAAATGTACGTACTGAGTGACTAATACTGACTTTGTGTTATGGAATACACTCGCATTGAGTTCACGGTTTGAACGTACATCTTTGATTTCATTTATTTTCCAGATCTGAGGTAAACTATCTGTTGTTGCTTTCAGTATGGCTATAAAGGTCACTCAAAATGATATTCAAACTCACATTAGACACATTTAACTCTGAATAAAGCACATTATCAGTACCTGAGATTATCACTGTCATTAGTTTGAATGCCGTTGTTCCATTGTGGAAATAGAAACAGTTTCTAAAATAGAAATTTAGCATGTTGCTGTCGCGGCTAGTTAGGACAAAAACTCCAATTAACATGGAAAAGATACCTTTTATCGCATCACATGTAGTCATTGGGAGACACAGGGCATTGGGAGACACAGTTTATGACATATGGGGATTAAAAAAAAGTAGTGGGTGGATTTTTATCACTATAGGGTGGTGTGTACACACACTGCCAACACACATTTATGTCCAAACACCATGCAAAAGTGAATTTTGTATAATAGGTCCCCTTTAAATTGATCGAAAGTGACAATAAACACATTTACAATGTAACTACAAAATCAATGCTTTCTTCTTACGCAGCTCAACATTAACAATAATAATAATCAAAATGTTTCTTGAGCATGAAATCATGATTTTGCTCTCACATATGCTGTGGATATTTCGTTTTTGTCATATAAAATGTTTTAGTTTGTCTTTAAAGTATTTGATTACCACTATTACTGTGCATCATACAGTGGCCATATCTGTCTCGCTCACCACTGTCTTCTGTGAGCATTTTCAACTTTTTCAGAATGTATTACCTCCTTGCTTTTAATAAACCGCCAGAGCAACAGTTGCGCTGCAGACTTGCGCTGTATGACAGGGCCTGTCAGCGAACTACAGCGATTCTCTGCGGGTTTTCAAAATATTTTGCTGGGAGAATATGCAAATAGAACACAACAGCAAAGAAATGTGACTTAGGCCACCTGCTAGTAAAAGCAGCCTCTTAACCCTGACAGCACATCTCTCTCTCTCTCTCTGATTGCTATTCTGCAGTATTATCACTGTGTTACTGGGTGTAAGCAGAGCAGCTGTGGATGGAGCGGGAGGGATAATGGCTGCTGGGAGGTTCAGTCGTTTTAACTGATGGAACAGCCCGTGTGAGCGTTTCGCTGTGACCTTATTAAAGCTGCTGCCGCAAAGTCAAGCTCTTCACAGGAGACAGTGCCGTGGCTAATGATGGAGCGCAGGGCTAAAAGTCACTACCGTGCGCCGCTAATTTGTTTATGTCAGTGTTGTTTAAAAATGGGTTGCGATAAGCAACCCATGCAAATGGGTGTCGGGGTTTATTTGAAAGAGAGAGACCCTTGAGGCGTCAGGCTTTCTCTATGTTCGTTTTCAGCTGATTTTTCCTGAATCTGACATACAATTAATGTAGCATTGAGAGCTTTATGATCACAACATGACTAGAGCAAATCGGTGGGTTGTGTTTAAATCATGTTCTGAACATGTTTCTAGCCTTTTTAAATGCATTAAAGCCTTCTCTCATCTGTAAGGTCCTCTATATGATGCAGGTAATATTTTTGAGAGATTGTAAACCAGAGCGTTTTAATGGGCTAATGAAATCAGGTCATGGTCTTTAACTGTCCTTTAATATATTTTATTGCTTTCAGTGTATCTGTTCAAATCCAGAATTACAATGTCTCTCTGGATCATTTCATCTAACAGTTTAAATGAGGTTAAATATGGTACACAACATCAATCGTTGAGGACGATAAGCACACACACACACACACAAAGCAGAGAGAGAGAGAGAAAACATAACACTGATGATGAAGTTCTATTGTCTCAGAAAGAGTATGTGTCTATGGATGTATTTATTTATTAATTTATTCAGTAGGAGTCACCAATGCATTTATTTATCAAAAATACAGTAAAAATAGTAATATTATACTGGGTAAAATCTTAAGTGTCTTCAGTGTCACATAATCATTTACAAATTGTTCTAATACACTGATAAAATTGATTTTGTGTTGAAGTAAATAACACAGAAAAACAAATATCATTTTACATTAATTTAGTTCAGGCAAGAATAAAAAAAATATAAAAAATGTAAAGTAAATTTAATATTAGTACTAAATTTAAGCTTTTAGAGTTTACAGTTTGAACTTATAAGTATATTTTACTTAGAATTGCTTGTTATTTTTACAAAGAATGTTTAGAAATGTCAAAGTCATTATCCCGTTGTTCCCATCATGCACTTGGGCATGACTAATTAATAAGGTTAAATGTTTTGCTGTTTTCAAGATGTATTTACACTGTTTTATGGTTGCTTTTTTTGTTAGGTAAAGTAACTTGCTGTTTTGGAACATCTAGAGTTCATTTACTACTCAAAAGGACCCATTCGTACTGAAAAACTATTTACTGATTGTTACCGTCAATGTGTATCATGTGCTAAGTATTGAGGTCTTGTAAGTGAATTACATGCTTTTGATGCCATTTTTATTCCAGTGCTATGATGTTTGAGTAAAGTTTACAAATCGTGGCTGAGTTAATTGTACATGAGGACTGCAGGGTAAACTTAAAATAATTACGTAGAAATTACTCATCAGACTCTAACTGTACGTTACATTTGCTTATTTCATTTACTAATTTTACTCAGCTTAGTTAAGCAGATTTTACTTAATTCCATACTTAAATTTTACTTTAAAAATGTGCATACTAAAACTAAAAATTAAGTATTTTTTTTCAATGTAGTCATTTCTTACTATCAATGTTGAAGAGATTTGTGCTGTTTAATATGTATATAAAATGTGCGTGTGTGTGTGTGCGTGTGTGTTAACAACAAGGATGCATTAAATTGATCAAAATTGACAATAAAGGCATTTTTAATGTTACAAGGGAATTATAACAATTAAATTAATGCTTTTCTTTTGAACATTCTATTCAAATAATAATAAAAAAATGTATCATGGTTTCCACAAAAATATGAAGCCATTTACAATTGCTTTACTGGACACTTAAGCAGCAATATTAATATATCAGCATATTAGAAAGATTTCTGAAGGATCATGTAACAATAAAGACTGGAGTAATGATGCTGAAAATTTGCCAATCAAGGAATAAATGACATTAAATTCTAAAAATATTTCACAATAGTACTGTTTTTACCATATTTACTGTACATAATTTATTATAACTGTAATTTATTTCAAATGCAATTTATTTGTCTGATGTTAAAGCTGAATTTTCAGCATCATTACTCCATCTTCAGTCTTCAGTGTCACGTGATCCTTCAGAATTCATTGTGATATCAAGGTCTTTAACTGTTTTAAACGTATTGTATTTCTTTCAATGTATCTGTACATATCCGCGATTACAATGTCTGTCTGGATCATTTCATCTAGCTAATAGTTTAAATGAGATTAAACATGGTACACAACCTCACCTACTGACCCCGATCAGTACAAATACACACACAGACACACACACATACAAGTCATAACACTCCTGATTAAATTCCTTTGTCTCTGAGACATGCAATTCGTCTTTGTCACTTCTATACTACAGCGCTCATCTGTATGTGAGCCAGACTACACACACACTTACATACAAACCTATATAATTGTTTGTGTTTTATCATCTTAACTTGAACCTGTTTGTAAAGATCACTGAGTTTAGTGTGTGTGTGTGTGTGTGTGTGTGTGTGTGTGTGTGTGTGCAAGCATGCATGCATGCACTTCTCTAAGATGCTCCATTCAGTATGTTCCTGGCTAAGGGAATTAAATGTCACTCAGAGAGATTGATGTGTAGTGTGATAGCAGCTTCAGAAAGAGCAGTGGAGGCTGCTGGGATGGAACCACATCTCGTATTGTATCTGAATTCAGGATATACTCCTCAGTGAATTCTCACACACACACACACACACACACACACACACACACACACACACACACACACTTTGAATGAAAGTATATACTGACCTCACACATTGTTTTTTGTAGGTATATTGGACTTATGTGTTGTTATAAAGTCAGAGATTGAAAATACATGGTTTTTAAGCCTTGAATTGAACACGGTTTTAGGATTTTGAAATATTTATATGTGTGTATTTAAATACAGTTTTGATATGCTTAAGGACAAACCATGTGTCAATTACCGATATGTATCCGACATTGTAGAGAGCGATACATAATATGCACTGACATTCAAATACATGGATCTGTATAGTTTTTTCTTCCTCTTCTTCTTTGGAATCAGTGTTTGGTTCAAACGACTGGGCTGAAATAATATTGCCAGTTGCCATTGTGTAGCATTTTATGTAGCATTTCATTCTCAGAGCAAGTCTGAGCTGGTGTGATTGAGTGGAGGCGGGGACTAATTAGCATACTTTGCATATATTAAAAGAGGTAAGGATGTAGAATTACATTCAAGCCATTATATTAAAATTATTTTCATTTAATCATTTTGATAATTTCTAAGGGATACAATTGGTAACTACAGGGAGAATTTAGCATTCTGCGCTATTGCTGGCTCACTAATCCTAAAATTTTCCAATTTGTGTAATTTTTGTGGCATTTGTTCATACTAGCTCAAGTGCATGATGTACATTAAAATTACACTCAAATTATACTATTATATAGATATGATAAATTAGTGTCCATGATAAGGAAAATTAAAAATGTTGACAGTATGTTTCTACTTACCACAGACTGACTCAATGCAAAGACTAAAATCTTTAAATTAACAGTATCATGAGTAGACGTGAGATATGGCTGTATATCTCGGCCTGCCTGCGGCCTCTTGCAAATGGCCAAATTCCGACTCGGAGTGTGGAATTGCATTTATATAACAGTTCAACTGCACAAGTAAAAAGACTTCAAAAGCCCTCTTTTATGCAGAACCACTTCCTTCCGACACAGATTCAGATCTAAAATTGACAGTTTAACAGCTGAGCCCAAGCCTCCATTACTAATTTGAAACCGTCACTTTAGAACTAGTAACGAAGGAATGTTGAGTGGCTTCATTAAAAGTTTATTGTATTACTGTATTAAAAGCTCACTGTTTTACGTAAAGTATTATGAGAGAGAGATGGACTGAGCGATTGTGATTACTTGCATCTGATACAGCATTCATTCTTCAGCTCAATCTCATATTCACAAAAAAAACAGTTTGAATGTCTGCTGAGGAAAGCATTGTCTTTGTCGTAATGTTAATATCCTTTCATCTGTTAAGGGTGATTTTTGATGACAGCGCTGCTCAGGTGCATTTGTTAGCTGCTTCAAGCTGTTGTTGAAACTAAAAATAACTTCCGTTTATAACAGCATTTATTTTCCAATTTAAAAGTCTTTGCTGTCCATTTTTGCCATCTAATGACAGAACTAAGTAATATTTAATAAACAACAGCAACTGCTATCATAAAAGTTGCTAGGCAAATACAGTCAAACGTACAAAGACAGAGCTCTTATATACAGCATTGAATTTACATAAACATGATGAGATTTTGACAAAACAATTTGCTCTGGAACAAATAATAGTAATTAATAAAACTTTTTTTAAAGAAAAGTTTCAATTTAAAGAGGTTTATTTGGTAGTTGCACCATTTGACATTACTACCTGAACTAACCTTTTCACAAAAATAATAATAATAATAATAATAAAAATAATAATAAAAATCCTGTAAGACATTTATTGACTTATTGTACAGGATCTCTATGTTATCATTTCCCATATTTTTTTTTCTTTTCTTTTTTTTTTTTTTTTTTGAATTTTGGTTGCACCACATTTATGTGTGATCCAACTGCATGTAACATGATGTGGTATGTTGTGTGCTGGGCAGGGGACCGGCTTGGAGCCATCTCATTCTGCGTCTCAGGGGCTTTGTCAAGGTTCATCATGGGGTTACCGTGACAACACTAGCGGGGCCTCATGCCAGATATATCACCATAATGAAAAGGTTAGAGTTTCATTGCTCAAGGGACTCTCTCGTCCAATTGCGTTTCAGTGCTTTGTCCCGTACCCCTCTTTAAAGCATTCTGGGATTCATTCTGTGGTTGATAAACATGAGATTGTGTGTTTGTGTGTGTCTCGCCCCGGGATGCCTATCATATCCACTGTGGGTCATGACAAAAACCTATTATTATATTTCATCACGGTATCCTCACAGGCTGTTTTGCAAGAGGACACCTCTTAACAGACAACAGCAGGAAGTTAATCACACGCTGATACAAATGATTCCGTAACAGATGCAATGGATGCCAAAAGAGGGGGTTGGCGCTGTTATCATGCACGGATTGTCTGGGGTTACCTAAAGTCATCATGCAAAGATGTTTTAGAATTCTTGAGATGTTTCCAGGCCGCAGCTAATTTAATGCCACAATCAGCACAGATTGCATGTTCGTGTGTTGAATGTCAGGTGTGTGTTTGTGACGTGCTTTTGATCTCCCTGTCTTTTTCTTTTCTCTTCCCTCTCTTCATGCATTGCCCTGTGTGGAATCAGTCGGATCAGGTTAGTGTTTTTAAATCATTCTCTCTGTTCCCGGCTGAACCCGTCTCTCTCCCTTCTCTGTGATTTATTTGTCCCAGCTGATTCCCGTTCAGCAATGTGCTGCCTCAGAAATAGAAGCATTTGTCTCCTTTTAATTTTTTTCTTGTAAACCTGGTTACATGATGCACTGTATCATCATAAAACTTCTTTTCAAGTATTATTTGGCACCTATAGGGAGTTATTTCAAAGCAGGGGTTGATTTTAGGAAAGTGCAGGGTGAATATGAGTCGTTGAAGGAAATAACCTGGTGATATTTCATTTTTTCCAACTTGTAGCAGTTTTTTTTTTCCTAGTCAGAGCAATGGGTTCATATACATTTAATGTACACTCCCATTCAAAAGTTTGAGATCAGTAAGATTTTTTTGTGTTTTTAAAAGAAGTGTCTTATGCTTATCAAGGCTGTGATTGTTTTATTAAAAATACAGAAAAAACATGTTGTAATGTGAAGTTTTTCTATATTAATATACATTAAAATCTAATTTATTCCTGTGATCAAAGCTGAATTTTCAGCATAATTACTCCAGTTTTCAGTGTCACACGATCCTTCAGAAATCATTCTAATATGATGATTTATTATAAATGTTGGAAACAATTGTGCTGCTTCATATTTTTTGGGATCTGTGATACTTTTTTCAGGATTCTTTGATGAATAAAAAGTTAAAAAATAACAGCATTTATTTAAAATATAACTTTTCTAACAGTATACACTAACATTCAAAGATTTGGGGTTAGTAAATTTTTGTTCTTTCTTTTTTTTCTTTTTTTCTTTTTTTTAAATAAATTAGTGCTTTTATTCACCAAGAATGTGTTAAAATTGTTAAAAAGTGATAGCAGAGGCTTATACAGTTATATTTTGAATAAATGCTGTTTTTATTTTACTTTTTACTCATCAAAGAATCCTAAAAAAAAAAGAATCACAAATTCCAAACAAGTATATGGCAGCACAACTGTTGGCAACATTGATTGTTCCAATAATTAATTAGCTTATTAAAATGATTTCTGAAGGAAAATTCAGCTTTGCATCACAGGAATAAATCGCATTTTAAAGTATATTAAAAAAAAGAAAGCAATGATATTTCACACTATTAATGTGTGTTTTTTTTTTTTGTATTTTAAATAAAATAAGTTATATAAAATAAATAAATAATTTTATTAAAAATATATATATATATATTAAAAAATAAAATAATTATAATTGTATAAATACATTTGACTGCAAAAACTTTTGAGGATTCATCTGTAATTGCAACGTAATTGCATGTAGGCCTAATTTAAATAAAAAGTCAATATTTTGGTGATGGGCTGATGATAACCTCTTGAGTGTTATGGCAAGAGGCCCTTCTTATGAGTTTGACTCATGTTTTGTTGATATTTACACCGATAACGGTTTTCAAGGACACGTGCAGCGAGTTGGTCTATGAAAGCAATACTACACCTGGCACACCTGCCTCAGAACACTGGACCTGATAACACACTCTCTGATACACTCCTTCGCCAAGGCTAATCCATTTTTAATTGGATCAGGAACATTTTTAAGCTGTAACCTTGAGGCAGGAGGAGTATGGGAGGTCTTGTAGTTGCTATATTGTGCTGAAACGGTACAGAGGCTTTTGACTCTTGGCTGAGTTTAGCACAATGCACTTAGTGTATATTAGATTATTTTTCCAACATCAAATTCTGCTCTGAATTGTGTGTTGAATCCTAAATAGTCAAGTGTAAGCCCTAGTAGGCTTGTGGTTAAGGCAATGAGCAGGTCAAACACAATGATTCTATACATAGGTACAACAATTCTGTGAACTGAATTTACTATATGGCAATTTCACCAACACAGCAGGTGTTAAAACATGAGTGCGTTTGGGTATAAAAAAAACATGATTTTACACATGCTAGGGTGTTGTGGGTGGTTGCTAAGGTGTTCAAAGTAGTGTTTAGCATGTTGATATGCAGTTGCTCTGGGTAATTGCTGTGGAGCTTCTTACTGACTGACATTAAGAGTCCCACCTGTAGAGTCCAATTGCTTAGAAATAGCACACCTTTCTTCAACAAAGGTCACCCACACAATTTAAAGAGGACATATGATGAAAATCAGACTTTTTCCATGTTTAAGTGCTATAATTAGGTCTCCAATGCATGTACCAACGCAGAAAATCTAAAAAAAGGGACAACCTAGTAACTTTGTTTTGGTAAGCTTTTCTCTGCAAGTTTGTGAAAAATACAGCTGCTAAGATTTTGCTCCCCCTTGAGATTATAAGGGGATCTCATTATAATATTACCACCCCTTAATCTGCACATTTCCACCCACAGTGCCACCATTTTGTTTTTACAAGACAACTGTGTACCAGTTCTAACACCATGGCAAAATATTGAGTCCCAGCCTCAGAGGAGACAAGAAAGCAGTGGATTTATTGATTTATTTACTGTATATTACACTGCTACCACAGATCTAACATGAACATGCACTTTCTTTCCCAGCTGTTTATCTTCACAGACATAACCAACTGTTTTTGTAACATATGTTTTTAAACACAACCTTGTGTGTATATGACAGTTTAAGCGCAATAAGACATAAAAGAGAACTTATAGTACTCACATGCCGTGTGACTGCCGCTTTCTGTGCGCATGCTTTTTTGAGAGTGTCTGAGTTGTAAGGCACAGCCCTGTTCTAGAAAAGGGGGCAGGGACCAGCAGCTCATTTGCATTTACAGAGACATGCACGAAAACAGCATGTTTCTACTTCCACTCAAAATGGGCATTTTGAAAATGATATAATAAATGATCTGTGGGGTATTTTGAGCTGAAACTTCACAGACACTTTCTGGGGCAACATGTCCTCCAATTTATACGACTGACTAAAGTCGTTTTCACAAATCCTCAAATACGTCTCTGTAAAGCGTATTCAACATTTGCTCCCTTATCAGTAACAGGTATCTAATTCAACCTTAGCATTATGTGTAGGTCAATTAGTAGCGCGTTGCACTGCGGAGTGGTATAATCATATGAACACAGGTTCGATTCCAGAGAACGCATATGTTTTCATTGTATGTTTTTTTTTTTTTTTAATATGCACTAGAAATCATGATTTTGCACTATTTCTGTAAGGGGTAGGTTTAGGGTAGGGTTAGGTGTGGTCATATATACGAATTACACCTAGTAAAACACGTTTAAATTACCCTGAAATCGTATAAAAACTCATACGTCATTCGATGACATCAGATCCAACGCAACACTGTCATTATTTTACGACCGCTAGAGGGCGCTTAACTTTAAAACGTAAGAATGGATCGTATTTGGTCGATTCAAAAACGTACAACTGGGTCGTATTTTCTTTGAGGACAGTCTCTCTGGGGACACCGGAGACTTATATTACATCTTGTAAAAAGGGGCATAATAGGTCTCCTTTAACATATTCATATCTGAAGCATTAAAAGCATAGAACCTAAGTTTAATGCTTGTGGTCATGGGGTTGCTGAGCACTCGGAATTGTAATGGTTGCTTTAGCAAGTACTAATTAGTAATCCTTGTTTGTTTGAGAGTGGTTTATCCAGTAATGTAGTCAGTTACATTACAGAAATATACTGTATTACACTTATATACACTTGACTAAGTTGCACCAGGTCAGAATTGCATAATTGAGAGGAATAAGCACAAATAAATCACACTGGTGATGTCTGGTAAGTCACATTTTATTATTACATTTAGAGAAAAAAAAAAAAAGAATAAAATACATTGAGAAATTAGTCAAATACAGCAAACTTTATTTGAACAAAATTAATTTAAAGCAGAACTTGAAATGGACTATAAGAAAGTAAAGCTCAAATTGTTAATTGCTTGTTAATTTACTACAACCCTACAACCATCCTAGGCTATAGGACTTTCTTCTTTCAGAAGAATACAGTCAGAGTTCAAAGGGTCAAAACAGTATTGGACCCCATTGATTTTCATTGTATCTATTCATAATATTGCTTTCTCCAAGAAAAATTAGTCTGAATCAGGAGATGCACAGATCAAGCACCATTTACACGAAAACAGTCCAAAGCGGTTCTAAACTCAATATATTAGTGTATTTCAATGTGAGAGCACAACAGGGGATGGACTTTTTGGTTATGGGTTATGGACTCGTTTTTGACCGGATTTTTTGATTTAAAGTTAAAATGGCATCATGATGTATTTGTTTCTTACAAAGATGCAATGTTTCACTTCACAAGAAGTTAATTGATGAACTGGAGTCATGTGGATTATTTGTGGATTATTGTAATGTTTTTATCAGCTTTATGGGCTCTCATTCTGATGGCACCGATTCTCTGCATAGAATCCATTGATGAGCAAATTACATAATGCTATTTCTTCATGTATGTTCTGATGAGAAAACAAACTGGGCTTTATGAAATTTTCAGCAGATTTTCCTTTAAGGCAGCTCCAGTAACAACCAAGTGGAAATCAGATTTCATAAAGTGAGGGCTTTTAAGTTAAGGTCCTTGCAAGTGTATCGTAAGCTACCTTTGATAATTTGTCTGCTGAATGTCAAGTTTCAATCACATAGCACACAAAACATTCCTGCGAGACGCCAGAATAAAGTGAGTTTTTCCCACAGATTGAATATTCATCTCCATGTTCAGTGTTCGATATCTGCTAGAACTCCATAACCCAGTCTATAGGAAGCTCAGGGAGACGCAAGACGTGTTATGCATCGAAAATGACACAGTACTGTAATGGTTTGGGTGTGTGTGTGTTAACTAGGTTAAAGCCTGAATCAATAGAAGAGACTCTATGACTGCTGACTGTGAACTCTCATAAAAGGAAGCCAAAAGTGAAACGGGCGACAAAAGCCAAATGAAACGATAGCTGGGAGATCTGCTACTTGGATATACATGGAGTACATTATCACTACAGTAACATTCCCTGTTTTGCCCTCTCATCGCTTTTTGAGGTCATTTGAGGTCATTTTGACCTTTAAGTATCACCATATTTCTGTGCATTAGTGAGACACAGGACTAATTATATGTATGTGTCTTGAGTCCCACATCAGCTGAGGGTCAGTACATTCATCAACATCTCCCATGATGCCTCTCATTTACTGACACACACATTTTGTGTTTTAAAGTTTCATAGATTATATGTATGTACATATTTCCCCACGGAATACGCACACAGCTTTGTGCATGTTTAATTTATCATGCAGCGATGCAGAGAAGCAAAAGGAAACATTGTCATATTACAGTAATGTTGTGTCATTTACATATGTATGAACTGTAAATGGCTTTTGCAGTGATATGATTACTTAAGAGTTTACAATATGCAGCATTCATCACAAACCCAATAGCTGCAGCTCCTCTCTCTCTCTCTCTCAGTCTGTGTATGTGTGTTTTGTGTCTGTTCCTCATCTCTTTCTCCTGCTGTTCTGTGGTTTAATGAAATGTGCACAGTGAGCACAGTATGAATGCCAGAGGAAATGGAGGAAAAGCAAGGGATAGGAATAGGATAAGTGGAGAGGATCTGGGGTGATTAGACCTGCTTCTCAGTGGGGTGATGTCAGTGGGATTTGTGTGTGTGTGTGTGTGTGTGTGTGTGGTTTTGTATAGTCTGTGAAATTGTTTGGTGAAAGACACAGAACTTGTGAAACCTTCTTAAATATGGTCTTATATTATCGTCCAAAGGAGACAGAAGGTTATATTCACAATATAAACTGAGGTCCAAAATAATGTTAATTGTGGAAATATTTCAATTTATTTATAAATTATTTGAATTACTTGAGCTCGAAAAATGGTCATAAGTAAAGGAATCTGGCTCTCAGAAACAGTTTTGATGTCACTGCTTTAGGACATTTTTAAAGAGACAGTCTGCCTCTCCTATTGCTGTGGTAGTGAATGGAGTCTCTGCCTAATGAGATATAGATTAAAACGCAAACTAATTAAAATACCCATTAAAAGTTTGGGAAGACGCTGCCCCTGCGAAGAAGGAAAGAGAGAAAGTGATTGAGAGAGAGAGAGAGAGCGATGGCTGCCAATAATGCGCCATAGGTCTGAGATTTAAGGTTATTTATTTATTGTCTCTGCCATTTTAAAAAGGGAGAGAAAGAAAATTCATGACAGTCCCACTAAGCTGAGTCTCAACTTCAGTCATGCCCAGGCCAGAAATTTAGTGTTTTTGTCATATGAATGAATGCATCAAAACAAAACAAAATAATATATATATATATATATAAACCCAAAACAAAACAGAGTCTCAACCTCAGAGATGCTCAGGTCAGAAATTGAATGTTTTTGTCATGATATAATATTATATCATGTAATAAATGAGCAATATCACATGAGTAGTCATGAGATATTGCTGTATATCAGCACGGCTGTGATTTGGCCGTAGGTAATCACAGCCTGCCGATATACAGACATATCTCACGTCTACTTGTGTGAAATTGCGTTTATACAACAGTTAGACAGCACGAGTGTGTAAATACATGAGCAACAACAATGGAGTGTCATTTCGCCATAGATTTAAATCTCTGTTTGACAGTTTAACAGCTGAGCCCAAGCCTCTTTTATTAATTGATAAGCGTGACTCTAGAGCTAGTAACAAAGGAATGTTGTGTTGCTTTATTGAAAGTTTATTGTGGTACAGCATTACAAGCTCACTGTATTGTGTATAGAGTACTATGAGAGAGATGGTCTGAATGAGCGTGATTACCTGAATCTGATACAGCATTCATTCTTCAGCTTAGTCTCATATTCACAATAAAACATTACTTTGAATGTCCGCTGAAAAGAGTGTCATTTTTGTCAAAACCTTAATATCCTTTCATCTGTTAAGGGTGATTTCTGATGACAGCACTGCTCAGTGTATTTGTTAAATGCGTCAAGCTGTTGTTGAAACAAAAAAATAACTTATGTTTACAACAGCGCTTATTTGTTCAATATAAAAGTCTTTACTGCTGTCTTGTAAGAAGTACCACAAGCAGAGTGATACAGTTACCTGTATAAACCTGGATCTCAATCTCAGAGTGTTTTTGTCATAAAATGCTAAACACTACATTTTTACACCTTTTGTTTGCCAGTGCAAAACTACTCAGCAAATAATGTTGTTCTGGTTTCTTGGAAGTGCAGTTCCTAAGGTGTTCTCTGTAGTTATTTATGGGTTGCTATGTGGTTTCTAGTTTCTAGTGCATTGCTGGGTGGTTTGTTACGGTTTTCTGGTTGGCTGTCAGATAGATACCTTTAAAAACGCTCTTTTGTGCAGAACTGCTTCCTTCCGCCATAGATTTAAATCTCTGTTTGACAGTTTAGCAGCTGAACCCAAGCCTCTTTTACTAATTTGAAAAAGTGACTTATTGTAAAAAGCTTATTGTATTACAGCATTACAAGTGTACTGTATTATGTTTCTTCAACCAGATGATCCAACAGTACCTGCACGGATCTCAGGCTGCTTGGCGGACATCTCAACGTGGATGAAAGAACATCACCTCCAGCTTAACTTGGCAAAAACTGAGCTTCTTGTTTTTCCTTGCACTCCAAACTTACAGCATGGGTTCACCATCCAGCTGGGCTCTTCCACAATCACTTCTTCAAACTCAATCAGGAATCTGGGTGTCATCTTTGATGACCAGCTGTCTTTCAAAGATCATATTGCAAAGACTACTCGATCTTGCAGGTTTGCTTTGCACAACATCAGAAAGATCAGGCCCTTTCTAACAGTGCAGGCTACACAACTTCTTGTCCAGGCCCTTGTCATCTCCAGACTGGACTACTGCAATGCTCTTTTGACTGGTCTTCCATCATGCACAATCAAACCTCTACAAATGATTCAGAATGCAGCAGCACGGCTGGTCTTCAACGAGCCCAAAAGAGCCCATGTTACACCTCTCTTTATCTCCTTGCACTGGCTCCCAATTGCAGCTCGTATCAAGTTCAAGACTCTGATGCTTGCATATAGGACAACCACAGCTACTGCACCTGCTTATCTGCACTCGCTATTGCAAATCTACACCCCCTCCAGAACTCTGAGATCTGCTAGTGAGCGACGCCTTGTGGTACCATCACAGAGAGGTGCTAAATCACTATCCAGAACATTCTCTTTTACTGTTCCTGGCTGGTGGAACGATCTTCCTACCCCTATCCGGAATGCTGATTCCCTGACAAGCTTCAAGCGACAGCTTAAAACTCATCTCTTTCAACTCTATTTGCTGTTATAATAATAAAAAAAAAAAAAAAAAAAAAAAAAAAAAAAAATTAATCTCTTTATTCCTTCCCTTTCTAGCTTGTACTTGTCTGAAGCACCACTTGAAATCTGGTATTATAGCACTGCCTGTGTCTGTTTGTCTCCTTAAGAAGAATCGCTCTATGTTCTCCCAACTGTATGTCGCTTTGGACAAAAGCGTCTGCCAAATGCCTAAATGTAAATGTAAATGTAAATGTAAATGTTTAGAGTACTATGAGAGAGATGGTCTGAGTGAGTGTGATTACCTGCATCTGATACAGCATTCATTCTTCAGATCAATCTCATATTCACAAGAAAACATTAGTTTGAATGTCCGCTAAGGAAAGCTTTATCTTTGTCAAAACGTTAATATCCTTTCATCTGTTAAGGGTGATTTCTGATGACAGCACTGCTTGTGTATTTGTTAAATGCGTCATGGGTTGCGATGTGGTTTCTAGTGCTTTGCTGGGTGGTTTGTTATGGTTTTCTGGTTGGCTGTGAGATAGATACCTGGTGGTGTTCTTGGTAGATTCTGCTATGTGGTTGCTACAGTGTACTAAGTGGTTGCTTATGTGTTTCCATGCTTGATATGGTGTTCTGGGTAGTTTCTATGGTGTTGCTATGACTTGCTAGGTGGCTTTCAGGTAGATCCCGGTAGTGTTGCAATGCAGTTGTTAAGGTGTTCTCAGTTAATAGTGTTTTCTAAGGCATTGCTATGGTTTCCTGACATTTGAAACCCTTCTATAATAGATATATTCTTCTACGCCCAACATTTTAAATGCTCTAATATGTACATGACACACACATGCACAACGACACCCCACGCAACTAATTACTGAATCTGTGAGGTCTGGTTCACCTGCGATATCAAATGGGTTTTCCATGCTCATTTCACAGTGGAATTTTTGCCGTATAGATTTGAATATGCAAACGAGGTAGCATGCATGATTAATGAGGCATTCCATAATGCAGATGGAACCCCCAAGAGCCGGCGAGGAGTAATACTCTATATTACACGTTCATGGAGCAGAATGGAGCTGATTTCCATGGTAATGCAAGCAACAAATCCTGTTCATTTCATGAAGATACTTCACTTGCATCTTAAAGTCATCCTCGTCGTCATCACTCCAAACAAAAATAGCAGATTTAATTATACTGGTATCTATTAACTAACCTTCAACAATGTGGACCATCAGAGAGGATTAGGTTCTCATGTCCCTCAATAATTGGCTCCTGTGTTTGTGTCTAGGACAACGGGGAGCACTGGGACCAATCCACGCAGAGAGATAATGATCGGCTGTACCGTATAGACAGATGTATAGATAAAAGAGAAGAAAGAAATAATGTGAATCTGGACTTTACTGTCCAAACTTCCCATACCACATAAACCTCGAGCTAAACTCTAAACTCTCTCTTTCTCGATCTGAACTGTGCTGCAATCAATGCTTCCACTTTCACTGAGGCCCCAATTAAGGCCACACTAGATCAATCTATATTTTTTTCCCTCATTTTGGTGAAAATCAGTGGGCCGTTCCAGATCAATGGTCACTGTGCTGAAGAAGAAAGATGGATTTGAGGTTTTTTTGTTTTTTTTTCCAACTGCACTCCAGCTCTAATTGATCTGCAGGATGAAATGCTTAGGCCACATATGATGTGTGCATGTCCAGTCTTACTATTTTGAGACTAGGTAATGCAGTTCCTCCATGGTTCTTTCGATTCTTGCTCATACTGGGACAAAGATTGCAGGGTAAAATTCAGGGATGGTAGAACCAAGGATGTCTATAATACAGCTGTCTATGTAGGGTCAGAAAGCTCTCAGATTTCATCAAAAAATCTGAATTTGTGTTCTGAAGATAAACAAAGGTCTTACAGGTTTAGAACAATATGAGGGTGAGTAATTAATGACAGAATGTTTTGGGAGGTGTACTATCACTTTAAACCTTACCAGTTAACAAAAGCAAATGTCTGAAAAAAATGCATCATTGAAGCAACTTTACCATTTTAATTTGCTTCTACAAATTACTTTTATAGTACCACATAGCAAGTGCGGTGCTGTACCAGGTGAGCTTCCAAGCAGGTTTACTATGTCAGAAAGCAGGTTATGTATGAATCTGGTTATGTAATACGAAAGTCAAAATGCATTAGTTTACAAATAATGCACTAATTTTAAACTTCATAGTGTGACAAGGAATAAATTGTTGATCTTTTACTGCCACTAGTGTTCATTTCAGCTGGAAACTGCAGTGCTGTACCAGGTGAGCTATCAAGCAAGTTTACTATGTTAGAAAAGCCATACATATGGAGCTGGTTATGTGATGCAAACGTCAAAATGTATTTGTTTACAAAAAATACTCTGATTTTAAACTTTATAGTGAAACAAGGAATAAATTATTGGTGTTTTACTGCTACTAGTGTTAATTTCAGCTGGAAACTGCATTGAATTACAAGTATATTTGTAACAGTAGTCTTGCGTAGCCAGACCTTCAGACTGATGGTTCACCACTTTGAAGGGCCAAGGCCTGCCCAAGAGGCCAAATGACTGACAGGTAAAGCTACCAATCACGTTTTTTGTTTTGCCACGTCATGTTTAAGGGCATAGAAATGTCCCTACAATAAAAGACTCTTGGACGTATTTTAAAGAATCTATGAGACATACTTTAAATACTTCACATACTTTGAAAATTCACAGCCTAGTTGATCCTTATAAGCGCTCATTGTCACAAACATGGTGGCTTTCTTCTTTCGTGAGGGGGTTTGGCATCACAGCATCTGTTTCCAGGCAAGAACGTTAAAGAATGTGACACACACATCTCTCAGAAATCCTGTAGTATTCAACCAATCAAATGATGATTTGTAAATCCAGTAGTGTACCACATGCATCAGACGTTCAGCCAGTGATCCCTGAATGTGATGCCTGAGGCTGAGACTAGTGTAACAAAGGCCAGCTAGTAAGGCCTATGCAGGTAAACCTCACTCCACTGTACCAGGTGAGCTTCTGAGCAAGTTTACTCTGTCAGAAAAGCCATACCTATGGAGCTGGTTATGTGATGCAAACGTCATAATGTATTACTTTACAAATAATGCACTAATTTAAAACTTTATAGTGTGACTTACAGACTTACAATGCTTCGATATGTTGCTTGGATTTGGAACAGAGCTTAAGAGTGTTGTTGAGTGTAAGGCAAGCTTTAAAAATCAAAGAAAAGGTAACACTGTCACCAACCTTGCTGTTGCGGTAACGCCCCCGCTGGTTCATGTCTATCTGTCATGTGTACATGCATCTGCTGTGTGTGCTTACTACTGTTTACATCCGCTCATTCTGTGTTTGTTTACCATTTTTGCATCAGAAACAATCATTGCGGAGATGGGGCAAGGCATTAATTGTATGCAAATATATGAAAATTACTGTGACTCACAACTCGGTTCGTATTAGTCCTATGCAAATGATGTTTGCTAAACAGGAATCTTGGCATGGTTTGCACTCAAACCTCATTCCCACCCCCACAAACCCTCTTTTGCGCTAACCACACAAACCATTGTCATATCCCCCATCCTCATTAAATATGAGTCTCTAAACCAAAAATACTCCCCATTCATTCCATTGTCTTGGTTAGGATTCGGCCATTGCAGCCCAATGCCTGAAGGATGTTTAGAAAGCAGAATTCCTCACTTGTGGAGGTTCATCTTCATTTATTTGTTAAAGAAAATAATAAGTGGGATAAAAAGAGACTTTGATAGACAGAATAAGGCACGGTCAGACAGTGGCAGGAAGAGTGTGTTTCCTTCACTCATTATCATTTAGAAAGATGAGGATGGCTTTGTCTCATTTCAGTCTAAATTCCCTTTCTTGGGTCTTCTCCTTTAGGAGAGATTGTAACATCATGGGGTAGGCATGACTTCAAAGGGAAAGGATGTGTGGAGAGGAAGCATGTTTGGATGTGTGGGAGATTTTGGGGGGTTTACAGATTGCTGCTAGGCTATATGCACTGTGCTATGACATGGATGACAGAGATCCACATTAAAAGAGGGAAGTTAGGTCAGGAGATATCTGTAGATTCATATAGATCCTTTGCTCAAAGATAGCAATGTTATAGACAAATAAATGTTGTAAGGTTACATTACTGAACAGTATTTTCAGGAGGTAAATTTTTAAATATTTTTTGAAGTTGAAAGGTCCTACTGACAATCTAAGCTTCATACATGCCCAATGCTTACAAACTGTGGTTTTGAATACTATAATGATATATTTAAATTGATTATATATATATATATATATATATATAGTATTTATACCATTATTTATTTAAATATTCTCTCTGTCTATTTATTTATTCTTTTGAATGCTGTTGTTGTTAAATTTTACAGAATTTTCGCATAATGTGATTTTTTTTTTCTTCAAAAATAATGAAATATTTATTTCGTTTGGTGTTGATGTTGATGATGATGATGATGATAATGATTATTATTGTTATTATTATTATTATTATTATTATTATTATTATTATTATTATACACTTGATTTCCACAAAATGGGAAATGTGGGAATTTTGCCTTTTTATTTTTATTTTTTTTTTAGTTGCTTAGAAAGCTGTTTATTTATTTATTAATTGGTGGTTTAAAAGACTACTATTATTATAAAAAACACTTGATTTCCACAAAATGTGAAATGTGGGAATTTTGCCCTTTTTATAATTTTGTATTTGTTTAAAAAGCTATTATTTATTTATTTATTTATTATTATTATTATTATTATTATTATTATTTTATTTATATATAATATTATTCATTGTTATTATTATTATTATTATTATTATTATTATTATTATAAAATGCACTTAATTCCCACAAAGTGGAAAATGTGGGAATTTTGCCCTTTATTTTTTATTTAAAATGATATTCATTCATTCATTCATTCATTCATTCGTTTATATATATATATATATATATATATAATATTATTATTATTATTATTATTATTATTATTATTATTATTATTATTATTATTATTATTAATCTACATGCAGTTTTTTTTTTTTTTTTTTTTTTCATTTGGTAGGCACTTATCCCAATTAATATTTGGTAAGTTTGGTAAATATATTTAGAAAGATTGATTAGTTGATTTTTTTTTTTTTTACCCCTAGCTAGCCTAAAAATGCTCAGCTTTACTAAATAAAAGGGGGCTTAAGAATCCCTAAGACAATCCACGCATTATAATTTACTGTACATCCCTAAACCTCTACTTACGTTTATATGGATATCAGAGCAGGATCTTGGGTCTCTTAGAAAAACTGAATATAGAACCCAATAAACAGTGTACCTTTGCCCTTTGGATACCATGCTGCCTGTCCCCGGGTTTGCCGCAGGGCTTTGTGCTCACGTAATACCGGAGTATTGTTCTCAGAGACAGCGAACTGAGCTAACAGAGCATTCCTGACTTGAGACAAAACTGTGATTTGTTAGCTCGTTTCAGGCAGGTCATTTCTGCGGGGTGTATGAGACACCGGGACACTGTGTGTGCGAGTGTAACTTGTGTATGTGTGTGACAGGCAGCTCGGAGTTTAATAGTGACACTTGCACTAAAACACAGAACTCGCCTGAAGCACAGCCTGCAGCTACATGCCACGCTCGCACCGCACACACACGCGCGCACACACGCAGTCTATTCTTATCCAGCCTCACGTAGCCACTGTAAATGCGTTGAGACAGTACAGTGCATTGTCATACTCCACCTGCCCACAGCAAAAAGTGTTTAGCTATTGTTTTGTAACTGATCAGGACTGGCAAGATACAAGCCCAGGTTAGAGACAGAGAGTGTGAGAGAGCAATGCTGCGCTGGAAAGTGTGTATCTGTGCGTGTGGGTAGACGGGTAGGTGGGTGTCTGTGTGAATAATTGATGTTATGAGAATTGTGTTGTGTTGCTGTGGAGTCTCTGTCACTCATTGCTGTCAACAGCTCCGAATCAAAACAGACGCCAACCTGACAACTTCCTCTAGGGTCTCCCCTTCTGCCACACTATACACACACGAGAGAGACAGAGATACAGCAGCAATGGTAACGGAAAGAGACTGAACTCTTTCAGACATTAAAATCACTGCCTTATCTCTACTGTCTGTTTGATTATGTACATTGGTAGATTTATTTGCCCCGGGACCTGATATACACACTCTTTCAATGGATTACTGCCAGTTAAGTGTGTGTGTGGTACAGGAAGAGTGCATGTGTGTATGAGGAGTTGATTTCCCTTTTGTTGAAGGGTTTTAGTAGTTTTTATTATTATTATTATTATTATTATTATTATTGTTATCATTATTATGATTGTTGTTGTTATTGTTGTTGTTGTTGTGAACTATACAAAGTTCTTACAAAATCTGAAATGTATTTTTTTTGTATGTATGTATGTATTATTATTATTATTATTATTATTATTGTTGTTGTTGTTGTTGTTATAAAATACACTTTGTATTGTATACAAAATGTGAAATGTGAGAATTTGTTGTTGTTTTATTGTTTAAAAGGCTATTTATTTATCTATTTATTTATTTATAGTTGTATTATTATTATTGTTATTGTTATTGTTATTGTTATTGTTATTGTTATTATTATTATTATTATTATTATTATTATTAACAACAACAACAACAATAATACTAATAAATATACCTAATTCCCATAAAATGTGAAATGTGGATTTTTTTTTTTTTTTGCCATTTTATTTATGTTTTGGTAGTTTGCATTATTATTATTATTATTATTATTAACAACAGCAACAACAATAATACTAATAAATATACCTAATTCCCATAAAATGTGAAATGTGGATTTTTTTTTTTTTTTTGCCATTTTATTTGTGTTTTGGTAGTTTGCATTATTATTATTATTATTATTATTATTATTATTACTATTATTATTATTATTATTATTATTATTATTATTATTATTATTACTATTATTATTATTATTATTATTATTATTATTTAAATACACATAATTCCCATAAAATGTGAAAATTTTGCCATTTTATTGAACTATTTTGTTTTGTAGTTTTCATTATTATTATTATTATTATTATTATTATTATTAATCTTAAATCACACAAATTGTGACAATTTTGCCTTTATTTATTTTATTTATTATTATTCATTTTTTGCATTCTTCTTCTTCTTCTTCTTCTTCTTCTTCTTCTTCTTCTTCTTCTTATTATTATTATTATTAAATATGCAATTTACATAAAATGTGTAAAAAATTGCCATTTTATTTATTTTTTGTAGC